>OW285238.1:96030181-97238095 GCA_935421215.2 Melolontha melolontha
CAGGTAGAATAAACTAGACTAGCATAGTGGTCTGCCTCAAGCAAACCGTGTCCTCTGCGATAGTGATATGGATATAAGCCCTCACGTTTTAAAATTCGCCAAACTGTCGTTCGTTGTCTAGCGATTCGACGTACACTGAGAGTTGGATCCCTTGTAACAATAGCTACTGCTTCTTCCTCTAAGCCTGCTGTCGAAAAGATAATCACACAGCATTCGCAGTCCCGAAATTGTCTGTGTACTTCCAGAAACGTTCTGTAATGAGGAATGCGCCTATCGGGAAACCGATGTCGGTATTCAATAACTGCTTGACGTGCACTGCCGTTACAGTACCCATACACAAAATGCATGTCCGCATACTCTTGAAATGAAAATCGGTAAGGCATTTTGAATAAAGAAAACGTGTCCACACGCTGTTGTATGAACTGAAACGTAATGTAATCCTTTATTTAAAAATGCAACGTTAATAGTCATCTGAACATTTGTTTATTGTATGATATTCATGGTTCAGCACTTACGAAATAAGTAAGAACCTTCTTTTTATCATAAATCAATTTTGCAGTACATACTCTTTTTTCTAGATCTCCAAGAAATTACTGCATGCACTACGACACGTGTTTATTTATTTTAGGATAACATTTTATTATGCGACGTTAACAATCACAGACCTGTTATTGAATCGTATAACTTTTTTTTAAATAAAATCAGTTTGTATTGACTTCAGGATTACATTTTTTTTCATGATCTGACAATCACATTCATAGATCTGTAACTTTGTAACAAATAAAAATGGATATACAAGTTTTGTGTTTTTGTTACTTAATGAAGTCTACTTTACACTACTAAAATTTGAACATAACGATACGGGACACTTGTATAGAAGACAACGGCCTTTCTCAGAACACACGCTGCCAAGCACCCGAAAAACCATACTATCTTCATACTAGAGTTGAGACATCGTTGGAAAACATCGATGTTATTGATATTTAGCATCGATAAAAATTAATATCGATCTTCGAAAAATATCGAAAAAGAAACATCGGTGTATCGATGTTATCGAGTCGTGTTATATCAAGACCTACTGCTATTTCCATTTAAGATATAGATATGTTCAGTATTAAGGAACAATAATGATTATTGATTAATGAATAAGAAATTAAGTTAGGTTATGTTAAGTAGAATTAGTAATGTTTCTTTCCATCTTTTTAATATCAATTTTAGATAAGTTTAGCAATTGGCTGTAATTTTAGTTTATTCCATTTATTATTCAAGGTTAGGTTTCACCCTGAATCTCGCCTTGGGGTTGTGGAGCTCGAACTTACAATTTGTTATTTATACAACTTACAATCTATTATTATATATAAAATAAAATAATAAAAAACAAATAAATTATGAATTATATGTAATACTAACATAGAGATATAATATGACGAAAAATTGTAAGTACAAAACCAAATTACAAATCACTGCAAATTCAAACATACTTCTTCCATTTGTAAAAAAAAAATAATATGAACCAACGGTTTCTTTAAAGCATTTATGTTAAACCATTGACATTTGAAGATCCATACATCGATATTTTCAAAACATCGACATCGATGTCCCAACCCTACTTCATACGTTCGGGAGAACATTAAAACACACACACACGCACAAAACATAAAAGTGTGTCTTTAGAAGTAGCGGCTGAACTAAATTTGCAATATAAACCAACATGCACTATTACATGCAGCCGATTTTTTCTTTACATATTGATAGCTAATTTTAAAAGTACATACTTGAAAATACAGTGCAATTTTATGTCAACATTTAATTTATGAAAATTGTTCTATACATAGGACCATAACCCCACTATAGATTAAGTACTGCTTTAATTACCTGGCCGCTACTCCCAAACTTTTACGTTTTATCTTATATATATATATATATATATATATATATATATATATATATATATATATATATATATATATATATATATAGATAATTATTTCGTGACCTTTGTATGTTATGGTAAATTCAATTTGTTGGCGATTTAAGGTCTGGTTTTACTTCAATATATATATATATATATATATATATATATATATATATATATTGAAGTAAAACCAGACCTTAAATCGCCAACAAATTGAATTTACCATAACATACAAAGGTCACGAAATAATTATCTATATATATATATATATATATATATATATATATATATATATATATATATATATATATATATATATAAGATAAAACGTAAAAGTTTGGGAGTAGCGGCCAGGTAATTAAAGCAGTACTTAATCTATAGTGGGGTTATGGTCCTATGTATAGAACAATTTTCATAAATTAAATGTTGACATAAAATTGCACTGTATTTTCAAGTATGTACTTTTAAAATTAGCTATCAATATGTAAAGAAAAAATCGGCTGCATGTAATAGTGCATGTTGGTTTATATTGCAAATTTAGTTCAGCCGCTACTTCTAAAGACACACTTTTATGTTTTGTGCGTGTGTGTGTGTTTTAATGTTCTCCCGAACGTATGAAGTAGGGTTGGGACATCGATGTCGATGTTTTGAAAATATCGATGTATGGATCTTCAAATGTCAATGGTTTAACATAAATGCTTTAAAGAAACCGTTGGTTCATATTATTTTTTTTTTACAAATGGAAGAAGTATGTTTGAATTTGCAGTGATTTGTAATTTGGTTTTGTACTTACAATTTTTCGTCATATTATATCTCTATGTTAGTATTACATATAATTCATAATTTATTTGTTTTTTATTATTTTATTTTATATATAATAATAGATTGTAAGTTGTATAAATAACAAATTGTAAGTTCGAGCTCCACAACCCCAAGGCGAGATTCAGGGTGAAACCTAACCTTGAATAATAAATGGAATAAACTAAAATTACAGCCAATTGCTAAACTTATCTAAAATTGATATTAAAAAGATGGAAAGAAACATTACTAATTCTACTTAACATAACCTAACTTAATTTCTTATTCATTAATCAATAATCATTATTGTTCCTTAATACTGAACATATCTATATCTTAAATGGAAATAGCAGTAGGTCTTGATATAACACGACTCGATAACATCGATACACCGATGTTTCTTTTTCGATATTTTTCGAAGATCGATATTAATTTTTATCGATGCTAAATATCAATAACATCGATGTTTTCCAACGATGTCTCAACTCTAGTATGAAGATAGTATGGTTTTTCGGGTGCTTGGCAGCGTGTGTTCTGAGAAAGGCCGTTGTCTTCTATACAAGTGTCCCGTATCGTTATGTTCAAATTTTAGTAGTGTAAAGTAGACTTCATTAAGTAACAAAAACACAAAACTTGTATATCCATTTTTATTTGTTACAAAGTTACAGATCTATGAATGTGATTGTCAGATCATGAAAAAAAATGTAATCCTGAAGTCAATACAAACTGATTTTATTTAAAAAAAAGTTATACGATTCAATAACAGGTCTGTGATTGTTAACGTCGCATAATAAAATGTTATCCTAAAATAAATAAACACGTGTCGTAGTGCATGCAGTAATTTCTTGGAGATCTAGAAAAAAGAGTATGTACTGCAAAATTGATTTATGATAAAAAGAAGGTTCTTACTTATTTCGTAAGTGCTGAACCATGAATATCATACAATAAACAAATGTTCAGATGACTATTAACGTTGCATTTTTAAATAAAGGATTACATTACGTTTCAGTTCATACAACAGCGTGTGGACACGTTTTCTTTATTCAAAATGCCTTACCGATTTTCATTTCAAGAGTATGCGGACATGCATTTTGTGTATGGGTACTGTAACGGCAGTGCACGTCAAGCAGTTATTGAATACCGACATCGGTTTCCCGATAGGCGCATTCCTCATTACAGAACGTTTCTGGAAGTACACAGACAATTTCGGGACTGCGAATGCTGTGTGATTATCTTTTCGACAGCAGGCTTAGAGGAAGAAGCAGTAGCTATTGTTACAAGGGATCCAACTCTCAGTGTACGTCGAATCGCTAGACAACGAACGACAGTTTGGCGAATTTTAAAACGTGAGGGCTTATATCCATATCACTATCGCAGAGGACACGGTTTGCTTGAGGCAGACCACTATGCTAGTCTAGTTTATTCTACCTGGATATTAAGACAGTCGCGGCTTTATTTTAATTTCTGTAGAACAGTCCTCTGGACAGATGAATCTACGTTCACGAGAAATGGTGTTACAAATCTGAGAAACATGCACAGGTGGTCATCAGAAAATCCTAAAGCTATACGCCCATCTAAATTTCAACATGAATTTTCTATTAACGTTTGGGCGGCCCTAATCGATGATTTGTTGATTGGTCCCGTCGTTCTTCCTGGGAGGTTAAATGCAGACAATTACCTTCAATTTCTTATTGACAAACTGCCAGGTCTTTTAGAGGATGTCCCACTGAATGTTCGACGAGACATGTGGTTTCACATGGATGGGGCACCACCACATTTCGAAATTGCTGTCCGAAATTGGGTTAACGTCAATTATCCAAGATGGATTGGTCGAGGCGGTCCTGTTGCATGGCCACCCAGATCACCCGATCTTAATCCCCTTGACTTTTATTTTTGGGGGTACATGAAATATTTAGTCTACGCGCAAGTTTAGAACACAAGAGGAGAATTGTTGGATTGTAATCACCTGACTGCCGAGCAAATCCGACAAAACAAGTATGAAATTCGGATAAGTACTTCTTCTGTTGGCTTACGGGCACAAGCCTGCATTCAACAAGGAGGTGGACATTTCTAAAATATTATTAATTGAACTTTTTTAAATAAAATCAGTTTTTATTGACTTTAGGATTACATTTTTTCTCATGATCTGACAAATACATTCATATAGATCTGTAACTTTGAAACAAATAAAAATGGATATACAAGTTTTGCGTTTTTGTTACTTGAAATGAAGTCTATTTTACACTCCTAAAATTTGAAAATAACGATACGGGACACTTGTATACACTGATTTATGAATCACCCTGGACGGTGGACGGAGATTTCACATTGGTGGTATCTCATGTAGAGCTAATAAAATCTGTAGATTTATTAAGCGACATGTATGTGATTTCAATAATATTTTATTATATATTATTATTGAAATAGTTCACCGTGACATAATAAGTTACTTACTTTACAAGTTAAATATTGATAAAACACCTATAATTACTTGGAACGTATTCGCCTGTTCGGCTTTGCATCGTTAAAATCATGACGGAGGAAGACATATTTCAAATTTTGATTCAAAGTGTTTACTGGGAGTTGCTGTCCTATTTGGATATTAGAGTAGCAAGGGCGTTATGAAAACTTGCTTTTCTAAGTATTTGATTAATATGGATTTGGATTTCAATTACAGTTTCTCTTTATTTTGTTATTAGTAGTGGTTCTTTAGTATAGACATATTTTAGGATGTAGGTGTTCTGTAATATCTAAAAGATCTAGATAAATAAATAAAAAAAAAACGAGAAGCAATAGATAGAAAAAAAACTGGAGAAAAATCATTACTTACTACCAATGCTATTGAAGAGATCAGGATAAGTACGAGTAAGTTAATTAAGAACGCAATTTTTATGAAAAATAAAATATATATATAGCGATTTGTATAAAAAGTATAAACTAAAGTGGGAAGTAAAGTAACTTGACACAAAAATATTATATCAAAGTGGGATAATATAATTTTAAGAACGCAGATATTTAACCTATGTAAAGAAACTTACATACTTTATTACATAAAATTCTAGCTAAAGGTAATGACAAATTTATAATTTATAAATTTAATAAAAAAGGTAATAACCAATTTATTTATATTTGCATTTCATGTTAAGAAAAATTCACCAAGGAGAAATGTTTCAAAATTTATAACACTATAACATACTTTCAATTTAAGAGGATAGAAAACAGAATTCTTCATATTTTATACCTCTCCTGATGTATTTCTTTTTTTCCAAATAACATATATGTAAAATAGCTCTGCTCTAAAGGAACAAAATGTGTATTCAATATTTAAGTATGTATTAGGGTATTAGGTATATTTTTGTTTACAAAAAGAAAGTATTTTTGAGGCTGGAAGTTAGAAAACCAACTAAATATTATAAAGATGAAAATAGTGTTTAATATTTGACTATTTCCAGATTCAAGTTACATATTCAGTTGATTACGTACAATAGCAGTAAAATGGTAAATATAATTTACGAAGAAATAAAGTATAGTATACAGGGTGAGTTTTTTGAATGTTTAGCATTGGGATCTCAGAAACTACTGGAGATAGAAAAACGCTTAAATGGGGAAAGATGCGCAGTTTTACGAGTTTGATTTAAAACTGCTTTTGTTTCTCCGATAACTTTCATGGCTTATTAGATATTCAAAGAAAACTAAATTTTACAAAACCAAATTACAAATCACTGCAAATTCAAACATACTTCTTCCATTTGTAAAAAAAAATAATATGAACCAACGGTTTCTTTAAAGCATTTATGTTAAACCATTGACATTTGAAGATCCATACATCGATATTTTCAAAACATCGACATCGATGTCCCAACCCTACTTCATACGTTCGGGAGAACATTAAAACACACACACACGCACAAAACATAAAAGTGTGTCTTTAGAAGTAGCGGCTGAACTAAATTTGCAATATAAACCAACATGCACTATTACATGCAGCCGATTTTTTCTTTACATATTGATAGCTAATTTTAAAAGTACATACTTGAAAATACAGTGCAATTTTATGTCAACATTTAATTTATGAAAATTGTTCTATACATAGGACCATAACCCCACTATAGATTAAATACTGCTTTAATTACCTGGCCGCTACTCCCAAACTTTTACGTTTTATCTTATATATATATATATATATATATATATATATATATATATATATATATATATATATAGATAATTATTTCGTGACCTTTGTATGTTATGGTAAATTCAATTTGTTGGCGATTTAAGGTCTGGTTTTACTTCAATATATATATATATATATATATATATATATATATATATATATATATATATTGAAGTAAAACCAGACCTTAAATCGCCAACAAATTGAATTTACTATATATATATATATATATATATATAGGTAAAGTTTCACATGCAAACAATACAAACCTGGCATAAATAATGTTCCACCATCCATAAGTAACGACACCAACAACAATGCAAACATAAAGCAATGCATCTATAAACCTCTTCCATACATACCCAAATTAACTGACAAAATTAAGACCCTTTTCCGGAATCATTATTCCAAAATAATTTTTACGTCTGCTATTCCATTAAGCGGATTTCTATCAAAATTAAAGAACCCGATACATTCTCTTCAGTGTATGCAGTCAAATGCAATTAATGCTCTAAATATTATATAGATCAGACAGCCCAGAGATGGCGTAAACGCAGCACTCAATATCGCAGTGATTCGAAAGTAAACCCCAAATCAAATTATTGATGTTATTTCTGGCACGAATTTGTTTTTGCAATCCTCGTATATTCAATTTTATTTCACTGTTACATACATGTATTTTTTTTTGTACGGCATCTGGTTTCTTTCTCCGCCCTTATCGCTGTCATCGGTTTCTTTGGCATAGACCTAATTTTCGCTTTTACTAACAAAATTTGCCGTAGTCAAAGAGCACTGACTTCGAACCAATATCTTTTTGTTATTTTTATAAATTTCCCAGTAAACATGTTTTATACTCTCCAAAATAAATTTTTGGGAAATCTAAAATACAACTAATTATGAATTTTAATTGATATCCTCCTTCCTTTTATTATAATCTTGCTCAGGAATTTTTTATTTGCTAGTGTAAGTACATTTGCATATTGTATGTGTATGGCTAATTTGTAATTATTTAGTGTCTGATGAAGAAACAAATATAGTTTCGAAATGTTACATACCAATAAATCGTTTTATTTGATGATACATTGACTCAAATTCTGTTTTTATTAACTGTGAAAAAAAAAAATATATATATACATATATTATATTTTATATTCCTTGATAAAGGCATGATTTGCCGAAACATGTAGGGTTGTTTTGAGTATATATATTTTGGGGTAAAACCAGACCTTATATGTATATACCTTGGTGACCTTGGTATGATATGGTAAACTTAATAAGTCGGCGATTAAAGGTCTGGTTTATTACTTCAAAGTATATATATTTGAAACAACCCTACTTGTTTCGGCAATGATGCCTTTGTCAAGGATATAAAAAATATAAATGACAGAATATAAATGTCAAATAATTGAGTTGCTAACTCAATTATTTGACATTTATATTCTGACATCTCGACATCCCCGAAATTCGTGATTGATGTTCAGAAGAATTGCTGAAACGTCGACACAACCTTTCTCCTCAAAACAAATCACCGCAGTGGTTCACCCGGAAAACTTTTTCTTATACTACGCTCTTATATTGTACTATTTTATTTATAAAAACCACAAAGAATACAAGTTAGAAATAATCAGTCAGCAAGTACTTTTTCTGTCCATAGCTATACATATAAATGAAAAAAATTAAAGATTAACCAAGACAATAAAAATCATCTTAGATTTAGAATATCGATAAGAAAAAGGAAAAATAAATGACCAAATAAAAATAGTATTTACGAAACAATTTAAACGAACAATTTCCTACAGGAACATAATTTTAATGATATTTTTAATCGCCTACTGTAATTTATATAAAGCATTCTTTCTTCTATTGTATTTTATTGTCAGAAATAAAATGTTCAAATAATGCATTAAGTACTCAATCGAAATACGCATATTATTTAGAAACGGTTTATTGGACAGTCGGTGTTAAAATTTAATGATCGAATAATTTACATTTTATACTATTGCTCTTCTGACAATAAACATAACCGTTGCAATAAATTCTACCGGCAGACGGTAGTTATAAACTTAGTCAATTTTCCGCAAGCTTCCATCGTTTCACTATCAAAGTTCAAACAACAATTGCATTTGCATTTTAATTTAAATTCGTGGCAAATTAAATATGTCCGGACAGAGATTCCCATGAAATTGCGTTGACCATTTATGTGTGACTTTAATTTTCTCATTACTTGTTCCCGTTCATTAATGTTTTTGATTTCCTTTACTGTGTTTTCCCCGTTTTCATTCTTTTTATTGTAGGCAATGCTTTTAGCATGAAGAAAAATAAATAAAATTTACAAAAATTAAATATACGAGGGTTGTCAAGTTCCGGATAACTGACAAAAACAAATAAGCGCGATAAGAAAAGTTTGAATATACACAAGAGTTACACATAAATCTGAACTATTTCTCTATATAAGCGCCATCGACATAAGGTATTTATCGTAACGCAAAATTGGTGTCTACAGAGTTTCCCGGAAAGTTTTCCCCATTTATTTGTCGAATACTTCGCAAAGTAGTAGGGATAACAGTCCCTGTACATGTTATAAATTACGGTCGCAACTTGGAAAATTAGTTACCATGGAGCTGTTCACTAGTGAACAACGTGCTATATGTGTCAAAGCGTATCACAAGAACAATAATTCTTTCGGACAGTTCGACGTCTATATCGTGCCCATTATCACCTTCATGACATAAACCCAGATTAATTAAATTTTTACTTCAAAATTGAGAGAGAATGCACCACCACCAAAAAGAAGCCTACAGGTCGATACAAGACCGCGAAAAATCCTGAAAACATCGAACATGTTTATGTTGCAGTTACGCGCAATTCTTGGTATTCGATCCTAAAATGTGCAGCGGCAGTGAATTTATCAAAAACTGTTGTTCACAACATACTGACTAAACAGCTAAAATTACACCCATCCAAAATTCAACTGATACAGGCTTTGAAAGTTGATGATTCTCCAGTTCGATCTGCTTTCACGAATATATTACTTAACAATTTTGAAACGACGATATCTTATTCAGCGATGAGGCTCACCTTCACTTAGACGGGTTTGTAAATAGACAAAATTGCCGCTACTGGTCATCTGAGAAGCATCCAAGGCCACTTCACTCTCAAAAGTTACGGTATGGACTGCAACGAGCGCATATGTAATTATTGACCCTTATTTTTATGAAAATTCTAACGGTGTTACACTCACGATTAGACAATTTTCTCAGACCAGAGCTAGATAATTTTGCCGGATTCAATAAGAACACTTTGTTTCAAGAGGATAGCGCCACCTAACATACTGGAAGCATTTCGATGGAAATCGTCAGGGAACTGGTCACTCAGGAGTCCCGATTTAACCCCAATGGATTTCTGTCTGTAGGTTTTTTTTAAAGGAATATGTATACAGTACGGTACCAAGAAATTTGAATCAGTTAAAACAACAAATCCGCGATGAAATTCGGAAAATCAATCTAGACTTATGTAGATAAGTCATTGCACATTTTCGGGTCCGCCTTGAGGAGCTGCTGCAGTACGAAGAAGGACATCTTGATAATTTTATTCTTGATAAATAATTTTCCATTTTTTAAATTTTAAGATAAAACTGATTTCAAATGAATATGTTTTTTTATTAGCCAAGTTTATTACCGTTTTCAAAAGGGGAAAACATTTTAGGACACCTGTAATACCCTCCTGTTGCCGCCTAAGCTCTCAGCCAATCTTAATCATAGGCTCTCAGCTCCTCGCTAGTAGTGAACCGCTGCTTTCCCAGCTACGCCTTCATTCTGACAAACAAATGGAAAGAACTTGGTGCCAACTCCAGGCTGTAGCGAATAATCAATCAGCACCCATCCGAAAGTCTTTCTTTATTTGTACTGCTACATAATAATACACGCCTTATCATAAAGAAGGATAATTCCTAAAAACAACATGCCTCTCTCTTTGGTCTGTTTCGTTCTCCCTAGACATGTGAAGGTTTCACAGTATGTGGCTGCAATAATTGTAGTCCCACGTTCCATCAGCAAAATTTCTGTACAGTTCCAAAGCACAGTAGCCATAAACGCTTTCTTGGACAGGGTTTTTTTTAACGTTTTTGGTTTGTTGGGGGAGTTCGTATTGTTTCGATTGCTCTTTTATCTCGATATTCACAAACGGATCGATTGCTCTTTTGTCTCGGTGTTCACAAATTGAATCCGTGTTTTATCCCCAGTTGCAATCTCTCCCCAAAAAGCTTTCCCTTCCTTTCTGTAGCCCTGCAAAAACGTAAGCGCGCAACTCACCCGACGAAGTTTGTGAACAAATGTCTGCGAGATGTCTGAAAACTTGCCCGAATTCTGCACGAAAGCGAAAATGGTCAGGTAGTGCCAGTAAAGAGAATGGCGAGAGCCAAGATTATTGAGGAGTGACAGAGGCTATGGGACGAGAATTTAACGGTGCACAGACCAAAAGGATTATCCCCGGCATCAAAAGTTGGCTAGAGAATCGACCCTGAAATGTAGACCATCGTATGATTCTGGGTGTACGCTATAAAGATGGAAAAACGAGACGGCGACGAGTGTCATGATTACGGAGAGGTAGATACAGCGAAACATTCTTCAGGTGTGCAAGGTGGGAATATATTAGGCATATGTGGCCCTAGGGAAAGAGCTGGCTGTAGAGAACCTTGTCCAATCCATGACGGACCAGGAAAAGGATTGGGATACAAACAAAAACTCATGGTCCAAATAATGACGGAGAGAAAAAAGAAGAACGGATAAAAGTGGGTGATAGATAAATAGACAGAGAAAACTATTAATAAAGACGGCCATTCACCTTGATGGTAAGTCTCTTATTCAGTAGTTAGCTCACGCGCTTGTTACGTACTAAAAAAAGAAAACTTCATTGGCAATGTCGTCTGTTGCTACGAACTTCCTTCCCTAACCTACTTCATTATGGACATCAGTTCGTGCTTTCCGAAAAATCCAACACAATATTCGCACTGCACTACTACTCGTAATGTTTTTCCCGTATACAACATACAATCTTGGATGAATATCTGCCGCATTGTTATCTTCGGCTTGGAGGAAATGGATCACAGAACTATTCTCGCATTTGGCTGGAGCTTCCATTGTACTAGTCATTATAAACCAACGCCCACATAAAAACTACAATATATACTGCCCAAGCCGATTGGGAAGTACTAGCAGATAAATTACTAAACAGTACTACGTAAATTCCACGTCACCACGGCAACTGAAGCCTGGAACTTGGAAATATAGCCCTCGTGTAAGAATATTAGATACTAAACTGGGCTACTTTACTTAGATGTAGACAACCCCACATAGAAGCGTTTGAATGTAATTCAAATATCGGTAACTTTTGGATACAAATTCCTACACAGCATTTATATTTTTCAAATTTTCTGGCAAGAAATATAAAACATGCTTAAACGAGACAGGAACTATTATACACTCTAATCAATACACTTATCTTAGCTACTAAATTAATTTATGTCATGTACCTTCGAAAACTTTTATTTATTTTTTCCTTGTTCATTTTAATACTTTTATCGAATATTTCTAACAATTGAATCTTTTCAGGTGCCTATGGAGAGGACAGAGGCTACTTCGGATTATTTACAGTCTGCAAAATGTTACCTTATAACAGAGAACGATGTGGGAAAGATTATTCTAGATTTAGGCCTTCAAGTAAGTATATGAATAGAATACTGCTTAAGACAAAAAAATGTACTACTTATTTGGTAATTTCCACTAATTTTAATAGAAAGGCGTCATTTTTCTCCAATTTATTCTATCCCTCATCGGCTCCAGTGATTTATTCGGTGATAAATGAGCCAAGTTTCCCCTATCATTAGAGTATTTTTATACTTGAGTGAGTCGAACTTTCTTCAGATAACATAAACTGATTGTATGTCATTAAATAAAGCAGGATTCTCATTGTTGGTTATATAACATTCATTTATTATTCTGGAGAATACTATTTCAGAAAATAGTAAAAAAATATAAAATAGTTAAAGCGTTGTTATAATCGTATTAAATTTTTGGCCGAAAAAGTAATCTGATGTGTTGAAATTACAATCATTTGAATAAAACTCGTATTGAAAAATAAATAATTAAAAATTTATTAAAGAGCATTTTCGGGTGGTAATTTTCTACACCTTTAAGTATGAAATAAGCCGATGTTATAAGAACGTTTTGCTAAATTGAAAAAGATATTTATTAATGTTACATTAATTAGCTGCCATAAAATGCTGGTATAATGTATTTAAGTTTGGTCATGGATTAGCTTCGTACACGGCATAGAAAAACAGCTGTCACTGACAAAGACATTGCTATTGTATGATAGAGGACGTGAAACCCAATCCAATCTTAGGGCTTGAAAACGATCAAAACCATCTTCCACGGCTATTTATGTACACCGATGATATGTGTTCATTAGATACCTATAACATAAGCACGAAAGAGATATAGCGTCAATTAGTGCAAAGCCTCTCCCACACTCTTTGCCCGCAGAGCTGTCACTTAGTTTATGACGTAGTAAGAGACAATGAATATTGAATATATTTTTATGATCACGAGAAAAGTATTAGTGCTGTTTTGGTCTTTCAAAATGAATTTACCTCAACAAAAATTGTCATGACAAGAAGATGATTATTAATTTCACTAACAAAAGAGCGCACTGTCTCCCAGTAACTATCACCGAAAACAATATTCCATATCAAAACATTTTGGTATGACAGTTACAAAATTAGAGTGGAAGTTCATGTTAAAAAAAAATTAATTTAGCTTATACTAGCTCATGAGATGATAATTAGCTCTGTCATTACAAAACAAACTTCTGTTACATAAAAGATTCTAAAATAATTATGGAAGTACAGCAGTCAACTATAAGGATGTACCAAGCAGATAAACGTCAATAAACAGCAATATTAGATTCCGAAAATGCCAATTTTCATCATGATGTGAAAGTGGAAACAATTTGACAGAAAACATGAAAATAAGCTGCACCACCGCGATTATGTACAGGTCATACCCCGCAGTTTTCGAAGTTACTTATGGCAGCTTCCTAATAAGTTCAAACCTATTAGCAATCTACAAGAAAACTTTTTCGAGAAACATATCTTTGAGTAGAAATTTTGTATACCCGCGAGATACGAAGTTACGAACAATAGCTTTCTAATAACTTCAAGCGCATTAGTATTTACTTACAAACAATTGTATGTTCGAAAAATAACTCGGAATAGAAATTTTGCAAGCCTGCAGGTTTCAAAGTTTATTATGACAGCTTCCTAATAACTTCAAGGCAATTAGAATTTAAAAAAGAAAACTTTTTCGAAAAATGTTTTGTAATTGAAATTTTGTACGTCCACAGGTTTTTAAGTTACTTATAACAGATTGTTAATAATTACCAATTGGTATTTAAAAAAATGTTTCCAGAAATATGTTTTGGATTGGAAATTTTGTATGCTCGCAGGTTTCGAAATTAATTATGACAGCTTCGTAATAACTTCATGCCTATTAGTATTTAAAAAAGAAAGCTGTTTCCTGAAATATTTTTGGGTCAGAATTTTTGTATGTTCACAGGACAAAGTTATGAACGATAGCTTTCTAATAACTTCAAACCCATTCAGTGTTTATATACAGGGTTCTGCAGCTGGTATAACACATTTTCATAAAGCTGTAAAATTGTTGCAAAATTTCGAAATTAAACCAACTTGCGATATATATCCTTAATACGTGCAATTTTACTTTTTGAAAATAATATCTTTTAAGTACATCGCATTGGCTTCCAAACAAAACCTTAAACTATTTTGAAAATTTGCCATAACTCTGAGCAGGAGTTGAGCATTAATACCCTGACATTCTTGAAAAATATTGTCTTTCATTGCCTCAATAGTTTGTAGTCGGTTCTTATATACCCTATCCTTTAAAAAGCCCCATAAACATAAATCAGGAGTCGATAAATCCTGAGTTCTTGGCGGCTAATTTATGTTGGCATTATTTGATATAACTTTATTAAGAAACATTTCTCTTAAAGTAAAAAGAGATACCTCGCTGTACAGGCTTTCGCACCATCCTGCTGAAACCATTCCAAAAATTGATACTCCACACCAAACTGTCACTTTCTGGTCATGTAGAGGTTTTCGATGTAATTGTTGACGATTTTACGATGGCCAGTAGCGAAAATTCTGCTTATTTATGAAACCACAGAAGAATTCCACACATCTTGATCTTCCTTTAAGATTTCTAATACTTCTCTGCAAAATGTTATGCTAAGTGCTCTAGACTAGAGTATGCTAGAGACTGCATAATCTGAATTGAAGTGAAATAGGAGTAAAAACGTAAATTATTTAACAATCCTATGAAGACTCTCTATCAGAGACTTGCAGAGCCAATGAATGTTTTTCTGTAGATCGCATCGGACTTATGTTAACGGCGACACGAACCCTTCAATGTTTTGTGGTGTGCGATCAGTCGTAACACCACCTTTAAATTTTGATACAACACTACCTCTTTCATTAAAATCATTCACCCACCTTAAAATTGTCTTCCACAATGGAATTCTCACATGTCTTTCAACATTAAATTCCCACCGAAAACTTCTTTGAGCTTGGATAACTGAACCATGTCTAACAAACTCATTCACTGCACAAATACGTTGGTTTAGTGTAAATTTCTCCATTCTAATGAAAATTGCATGTATGAAGTTTAATGTCAAACTAACTGACATCACATTATTTGTTTTTCATAACAACCTATTCAAAATGTGTCATACCAGTTGTCGAACCATGTATAAATAAATATGTAGAAATTTTGTACAATCCCAGATTCCGATGTTACTTACGGCAGCTTTCTAATAAATTCAACTGATTAGTAATTAAAACGAAAATTTTTCCATAAATATGTTATGGAGTAGAAATTTTGTATGCCTGAAAGCTAGTAACTAGTAACTTAAGACCCAATAGTATTTATTGGACAAATAAGATCGAAAAATATCGGGATAGAAATTTTGTTCGCCCGCAAGTTTCGAAGTTACTAATAGCAGCTTCAAAATAAGTTCAAATCGATTAGTATTAAAGAAAAGCTTTTTCGAGAACTATGTTTTGGTGTAGAAATTTTATAAAAAGGATTATCGGTCTAATTTATTTTAATGATACTTTAATTCTAGAAAGATATCGACAAGAAATACGCTTGGTGCTTTCTTTAATCAGCTTTATGAGGATGAACTGGCTTTTACTTTCAACAAGATGGGTGCTAGCGCTCACACATCGGCTGAAATAATAGATATGATATGAAAAATATTTGGAAATCGTTTAATTAATTAGCTTTAAAAGCGAACATGAATTTCGTCCAAGGTCTTATAATCTTACACCGTGTGCTTTCTTTCTATGGCCTCTTTTTTTAAATTCAATTTATCAAGCACCAGTGCAAAATTATTAGATCTGCAAAACAGAATTACCCAGTAAATTAATGAAATTTTATAAAATGCCATACTCCAAAATATATATAACAGCATTTGGAGGAGATACACAAAATGCTTTGAGAAAGGTGGTGAAAAATTTCAACATATTCTATAATTTATTATCCTTAGTTTTAATTTTGTAGACTAATTATTCTTACAATCCAAAATCATGACTTGACTAATTTCTGTTAATTAATATGTCATTTTAATAAAATTTTAAGGGATGTTACAATTTCGTATAAACGAAAATAAAATTTGATATAAACTGACATTTTCGTATACGATAACCTACAAAATTGTGTTAAATAAACGCCAATAAACGTATCGTTCTATCGTGCTTTATATCAACCATGACCTTAAATTTCCATGTATTAGTTTGACGTCGAATTTTTCGAGCATTCGATATAAACAATAATGATTACTATTTTTTGTTTTATCTATTATAATGAATTTTTTCGTTATCATCACAAGGTTTACAATATACATTTTACTATTGTATCTGAAAAATGTAATTTTACGATTACTATAAAACAATGAAAAACAGATAGTACAATTTGATATTTTGTTAATTTTTTTTTTTACTAGAACATTTAAATTTATTAATGAT
This sequence comes from Melolontha melolontha, assembly GCA_935421215.2. NCBI lineage: Eukaryota > Metazoa > Arthropoda > Insecta > Coleoptera > Scarabaeidae > Melolontha > Melolontha melolontha. Next base: position 96,047,171 of record OW285238.1, read on the forward strand.
TAAAATAAAGCACAATAGTAATAAAATACACACACTTACCAAAAATTTATTTTTTTTACGCAATGAAAAATTATACACATATTTCACAAACGGGTAAATAAATAAGCTAATGGTGCTTTCTACCCTTTACATTATTCGTTCAAAGGTATCCCTAGTATAACGTGGTCCGTTTAGAGTTTTGTATCTTGTAATTCGCCAATCTACGATTATTAAAATGTTCTAATTCAGGAATTCTTAAACTGTGATACACTGAACTTCCTATGATGGTGCATAAGGCATTCAGAAACACGAATGCCATACCGGAGATTCGATAAATCAAAGTAACATATTTAGATTGAAAACTAACGGCTTTACGCATGCGTTCACGTATGCTCCGAGATATTTATAGCCTAGACTAGAACCATCGCTTGCTTTATAAAATGTCGGCGGTGTGATAAGCGAGTCAGCCTATTATTGTTACTACAATCGTGTGCGTCATCTGTTATTATACACGTAAAAATAGACTGAGGAGCGTGATACTCGTGTGTGTTGTTCTATTCAAACTGTATTATTACCTCTTTATTTGTTTAAAGAATCATAGTTGGCGTAAAAAATATCAACATGGATAAGTGGGTTACTAGAGAAGCAACAGATACAAAATTATTTGCTGAAAATTCCGTACCTGTATCATCAAGCTCTGCTGCTGAATCAAAATGTGCGACGAGTCAAGATGAGAAAATTACTTCTGAAAACCCAAAAATTATAAAAAAATATGATCCTAAGTACATTAGTTTTAAATTGACGGCCACCGACGTAAATAGTGAGCCACGGCTTCAATGTATACTCTGCTTTGAAATTCTTTCATACCCGAGTATGAGACCTTATTGTTCAAACTTCATCTAAGTACGAAACATTCAATGTCAGAAAGCAAGCATAAAGATTATTTCGTTCGAAAGATGACAGAGATAAGAGGTACAAAGAAAGTTAGTACTACAAAAGCATTGGAGACATCCCTCTCATTAGCTTAAGAATGTGGAAAGGCTCATACAATCGGACAAGAGTTGTTTTTACATGCCGTGTAAGATATAATGACTTATATATTGGACGAACTGTCAGCTAAACAAACTAGATACTACATCACTATCAAATGATACCGTTCGTCGTAAGATTGGAAGTATAGCATTAAACGTTAAAGGAAACGTAATAGCTCAAGTCATAATAGTATTTTTCGTCATGCAATTTGGTGATCGAAGATGTAAGAAACTTTGCTCAACTCATAATTTATGTGCTTATATGTAAGTCAAACTAAAATTAAAGAAGAAAATTTACTTGGTTAGACACTATCAATGCGAACTACCGTCGATGATATTTTCAAAAAGCTGAATGGCTTTTCTTAAAAAAATTAACTGGACGGCAAGCAGTGCATCGGTTTCTGTTCTGACGGCGCTCGAGCTATAACGAGAAAATATGGAGCTGTTACTATCAAAATAAAATCGATTGCCGAAAATTTCACTTAAAGTCATTGCAACATCCACAGAGAAACCCTTTTCAACATCCACAGAGAACCCTCAATGCCTGAATAATTTAAACGTGTTCTGCAGGAGGCCATCAAACACGACAAAATAAAAGCATTTATCAAGAGCATCAATAGACCACAAAACTAAAGTAAATGACAATTGTGTTAATAATATAATTCGTCATTATCAAATACTCCCTGAAACTCTTGAAAATATTTTAATGAAGGCTATTCTGAATTATTTTGGATAAGAATCCATTCATATTGGATGGAATTCCTAACTAACAACTTAAATTCTTTTTGGTAGAACTATGTATCTATGTATCTATATGACACTAAATATTCCGTACAAATTTAATTTAAGAAACACAAATTAAAAATATATTAATTTAAAGTGAGGTTATATTGATATAATAATGCTGTACAAAAATTTATTGTGTTAGGAAAGGTTTTTTCAAGGATTTTAGTGCATATTTAACGTCTTAAACATCCCTTTTTAGGCACCAGCAGTAGTCTGCCGGCATATTTACGTCTCACCAGCCCTGATACCTCTTCCATTACACAAATGTCCTGGTGAAAGCGTTCGCCTTGCTCTTCGCTAAAATACCCACAATTTTCTGGAAAATAATTCAAATGCGAACTTAAGAAATGTATTTTTACAGACATGTATGCACCAAGAGACTGACAGGTCTTCAACCGCAATGTTGATACTCTTGACTTCGGTAGTTGCCAAAAGGTTTTGGACAATAGATTTAAATGCTAACCATCCATTTTTTTCATTATCTTCATATTCTGGTCAAATTCCTGGTCCTTCGTCAGTTCTCGGATTTGTGAACCGTCAAAAATTCCAGCTTTCAGATTGGCATCACTGATATTTGGAAATTTTCACCTAAGAAAACTGAAAGCATGACCTTCTTTGTTGAGAGCCTTGACATAATTTTTCATAATCCCTAGTTTCATACGTAATGGGGGCAGCAGTACTTTAACGTTATGTGAACCAGGTTGTAAACCAAGCCTTACTTTCCGCTCACGTTTTATCTAGTGTTCTTTATCGGCGCGGCTGTCCCTTAGACACAGAAAGTATTTGGTTTAGCCGCCTTGTAAGCCAAACAATAAAGATATAACCTGAAAATAACAAACTATTTTAAAATTTTGTGAGGATGCAGCCACAGAAAGAAGCTGAAACAATTTTTAGAATGAAACATCCTTTGAGGCTACGTACGGATTACATACCTTTATATCTCCACATATTTTCCAGTTGTTTTCTCGATATTTCAGAGCGGTTAGTAAACCTTCCATATTATCATAATTTTCAGTCATTTGTACTGAATTACCCACTGGAACAAAAGAAACTTTGTTACTATTAAACAAGAGAACTACCTTTAAGCTTTTGCTGGATGAATAGATAAACCACCTTCATTCGCTAGAATCATATCTTAAGCCTAAATTCTCAATGAGGAGACCCTTGATATTTTTGTAGTAAACTAGTGCTATATTTTTATCTGTCTAAAAAAAAATCGATCACGATGCCAGTAGAATGTTGTTCCCGGAGCTAGTAAATTATTTTCACAAAGACAAGATCCTAGCAATTGTGCGGACTCCTTAGACAGATATAAGTCTCTCATCAGATCATCTAATTCGCCTTGCGTAAAGGGTTTCTGTTCATTTATTCCAACGGTGCCCTCAGAAACAATTCCATCTTCCATCTGCTCATCGTCAGATTCTGAAGACAAGTCTATGTATGTATATGTGGAATTGGAACTTCTGAACCATGACTAACAGGAGTTAATGCAGATAGCAATGTCGGGATACTTGACACGTTGGCGATTGTTTCGATTTATTCCTAAAAAGTACATTTTAGGAATATTTATTTAGCAAAGTAAATAAAATTTTATAAACTCTTACCTCGCAGATTAGTCATACAAAAATAACAATCAGTAGTATGATCTTTCCCTTCCCGCCAAATTATTTGTATACCAAAATATAGGCTTTTTTGTTTCTTGATGCTTCAATGTCACGCATGTTTTCCAGCATATGTTAGCTGCGAATGACTAGTCTTAATTACCGCGCGAATTCCTTGTCTAGGTCAGTTTTACATTTTTTTTCAGATCATTATGAAAATACTGTAAAGTTTGTCTTTTCGGGTTCTTAAATAAAACTAACGATAACTTTAGACACACACTATATTAATAATAAAACGAATAACAATATAAAACTAACTATTAACAATAAGCACATTTATGTATTTATATTTATGTTCACTCCGCGAAGCTCTGGTATTGAATGGTCTCCATCCCTTCCTCGACGGCTTATAGCGGGTGATTCATTTAGAGATACTTTTTCCAAAAGCAAAGAACAAATGGAAAAGGCCAATTTATTTAATAAACTTGATTATCATACAAAAGAACCATTCTTTACAATTATTTTTTAAAGATTATTTCTCTCAAGTGTTGGCCGCGACAGCGGTTAACGTAGTCTATTCTGCTGTTCCAATTTTCAATGACGCGTTCTAGCATTTCGAGTGGTATTTGTCCAATGACCCGAGTAATATTGGCCTCCAATGCCTCAATTGTAGCCGGTTTATCCATGTAGACTTTAGACTTCACGTAGCCCCACAGAAAAAAGTCTAATGGTGTGATGTCACAAGATCCAGGCGGCCAATTTACTGGTCCGAAGCGTGAAATTAAATGTTCACCGAATCGTTCTCGCAGTAAAGCCATAGTTTCACGAGCTGTATGGCTAGTGGCGCCATCTTGTTGGAAGTAAATGTCTTGTAGACCACGGGTGTCAAGTTCAGGCAGCAAATAGTCCCTTATGAAGGCGCGATAACGGTCGCCATTCACAGTCACATTCCGGCCGGCTTCTGTTTTGAAGAAATATGGACCAATTATTCCACCGGCCCATAATCCGCACCAAACAGTTGTTTTGTCTGGATGTAATGGTAGCACTTCAATCTCTTCAGGTTGCTCATCACTCCAAATACGGGCATTTTGCTTATTCACGTACCCATTAAGCCAGAAATGGGCCTCATCGGAGAACAAAATTTTTGTCAGTGGATCTCCTGCAAGTTTATCAAGAGTCCAACGGCTGAAACGGAAACGAATCGGAAGGTCGGTCGCCTTTAGTTCTTGCACTAGTTGAATTTTGTATGCTTTTAAACCAAGATCCTTTCGTAAAATACGCCAAGTTGTTGCATACGACAAACCAAGCTGTTGAGAACGGCGACGAATTGATTCTTCCCGGTCTTCGCGTACACTCGCTGCTACCGCCGCTATATTTCCTTCACTACGTGCTGGATGAGGTCTATGTGGTCGCGTATTATCCATTATTGTAAATTGAGTTTCAAACTTATTGATGGTATAGCGAATTGTGCGTTCGGTAGGCCGATTATGTGGCCCATATGTTGCTCTAAGCGCACGATACACATTCCTTGTAGAACGCCCAATTTCGTAATAAAGCTATACTATTTGTAGACGCTGTGCCGGGCTAAGTCTTTCCATTACGTAATGTCAAATAGTACTGAACCAGAGTGCGCAGTCCGCTGACGCGTCGCATGCGCGCTCAGCCATTAAATCCCCACCTAAAAAAGTACCTCCAAATGAATCACCCATTATATGTGAATATATGTAAATGTGAATATTTTTCTCGATGCAGGTAGAGCGCTCGAGAAAACGCCAGAGGTATGACACGGGACGCGTCATCGGATGAGTCATCACATTGCCCCCGTCTTAAAAATGAAGTTTCGTCCCGAAACATGTCATGCTTTGGTTCCATCAAACGATGGCGAAATCGACAGGTAGGGCCTTTGTTACATTGTGACGTCATATCTAAATAACAGTCCACGGTCTTATCTTGCCTGGATGTACAGGAATATTCAAGCCGGTAACTGCATACCAGAATTTCCATACAAGTATGTTGGAATATTACTTCTAACATGCTCCTTACAATTCTGCACTCCAGGCGGTCCAATCCACAACCCAATTTTGGAACTGCTAATTTCAAAATATCTTGTTGTAACATTTGTTCGCGTAAGTGGACCAGGACCTCCCATTAGGCACGATAGGTTGGCTTCACGTTCGACAGTTCTTTCGTGTTCTTTCGTATTATTTGGAGACTCTTCCCAATTGCTGGTCCCTGCTGCCTTAATTTTTCGATTCCGCCAAATCTCTCTTTAAATTCCCTGGCAATTCCTTTGGCCATTCGCAGATCTCGGGCTACGCAATGAGCAAGCATGTAGTCTGGCGGCATTGTAACCAAATCTTGCTGTTTCTCGATGGTCACCCCAAATCGAGCTTTTCTCGAACCAGAATACTCTTCCATAAAGTGTTCGAAGGTTACTTCCTGGTATTGGCGATCCAATCGGCGCAAGTCAGCGGCTTCGTCATTATTATCTCCAGAGTATGGGGCTAACCGATTAAAATGTACGACTCTTGGCTTAATATGAGGTGTTCGCCTGATGCGGTATATTACATCGTTAATCCGCTTCAACACCTCGTAGGGCCCCTCCCAATTCTTTTGAAGTTTTGGAGATAGGCCCCGTCGACGTTATGGATTATATAACCAAACCCGGTCGCCTTCATGATAACCACTCTTCTTGGCGTTGATGTCGTAGCTCTCCTTCATTCTGTCACTAGCATTTTGGATATTATATCTGACTTGTTCGTGGATATTATCTAGTCGTCGTCTGAGCGTGCTGACATAATCTTCTCCGGCAAGATCTTCACCAGGCTTGCTCCCAAACTTTAAATCACAGGGCAATCGGAGTTCCCTCCCGAATAGCACGTTTGCAGGTGATTGGCCAGTTGTCTCTTGAACAGAGGCCCGATACGCCAATAAGAATAATGGTAAATGTTCGTCCCAATCTCTCTGGTGTTCGGAGACCACTTTATATAAGTGTCTGATCATGGTCTTGTTCATTCGCTCTACAATCCCATCTGATTGTGGATGCAAGGGAGTTGTTTTCGTCTTCCGTATGCCCAAAAGTCCACACATCTTTTCGAATAGACTGGACTCAAAACTTCGCCCTTGATCGGACTGAAGTTAGGGTACACCAAAATGGCTGAAGAACTCCTTCACAATCACGTCTGCTACAGTTCCAGCTTCTTGATTAGGTAGAGCATATGCTTCAACCCATATGCTTCAACCCATAAAGTAATCCATGACCACTATAATGTATTTATTTCCTTTGTCGCTTTCCGGAAAAGGGCCGGCGGCATCTATGGCGATCCTTTCAAATGGGGTTCCTACATTGTATTGGCGCATGGGTGTACGTCGACGCCTCTGGGGACCATTGCTTCCGGCGCAATTAGCACAATTTCGGCACCATTCTTTCACATCTCGTGAATAATTCACCCAGTAAAATCTCTGGCGCACCTTGTCCAGTGTTTTATGGACGCCAAAATGTCCCCCAGAAGCACCATTATGTAGTTCTCGCAATACCTCTGGTATTCTTTTCTTGGGAACCATCATTTGCATCTTCTTCCGCTCGCTTCCATCGTGATTTTCGACCTCATGTGTCAGGAGATCGTCTTCCATGGTTAAGGAATCCCATTGTGCCTAGTATGGACTTCAATTCTCGTGAATGGGGAGCAATTTCTTGACCTCAGAAACGTCGCACGCCAGTGTAATTATCCAATACTGTCCAGAAAAGCAGTGTTAATTCTATTTGGAACCATCTATCTCTGTGAAACTGGATTGTCTACCATGCTGACAATAAAAAATAGATTACGTAATGAACTAAATCTTGAACATAATTTGCGATTAAAATTGAGTATAACCAATCTTGACTTCTCCTTCCTTGTGTGGACCCTGCATTATTATCCTTCTCACTGAATTTTTAGTTAAACTTTAAATTATAAAATATAGTAACATTGCTTTTATTAATAAATAATGGACTCTTACAAAAACGATTGTTATTTTTTACTGCTTTACCGTTCTCAAACGTAGTTCTGTCCCTACCCTAATAATTTTTTTAAGGATTTAATGGTACGCGGCTGACCCGTAGTTACATGAGTGATAGGTACGAGAAAAAATGTTTTGAGAATCCAAACTTTTTTTTTCTCGTACCTTTATAACAGTCTAAACTAAAGATTTTAATGCAATTAATTGCATTTAGTTTACTCACGTTGCATGTAATGTAATATTTTATACAAATGGGTTATTTCCCAATACAATTTAAAGTTATTGCTGTCAGACGTCCGATATTGAGAACTTAAATCATTGAAATGAAGCCCGAAATGAACGAAAATGTGTAGAAGAAAATAATTCTATTTTATTGTATTATTTATAGTTCATTTTATTGATTAATATACCGTTCTCAACAGAATTAATATAATATGCAAATTCGATTTCGCTATTCCAAAATAGATTTTAGAATCTCTTGTACTAAAATATCAATATTATGCAGCTGCATATTAACTATGAATGTGTACACTTCGAAAGGCAGAGGCGAACAGGTAAATCACATTTTCGCCTGTTGAATCCCACGTGAATTATTTAACACCTGCTATTTTCTGCTGAAAATATTAAATATCCATTGTCGAACTCCAAAATCAGACATAAATAGAATGCCGCAAAGGATTGCATCTAATATTACTACAGCCACAAATTTCAATGCCCTTATTGGTATTAAAGGTACAAGCATGTGCAAAATAGTAGCAGTATATAAATATAATAGATTCGATTATTAGGTTAAGGCTATATAAGTACCTACTTAATATTTTCTATTTAATACTGGGCAGAAAAGCAATTCTAGAATTCATATAATGGAGTTATTATAGTCTGTATTGGTCTCTATATCTTTCTCATGTTCATTGAATATCAGTACCGTGTATCTTTTCCGTGAAAAAAATGGTAGCGATTTAAAAGAAAATCTAGATTACTTACCAACCAAAAAGATTTAAAATCTTTTAAAGTAAACAAATAATAACAATAATAATTACAACATTTACTGTTCAACAAACAAAATCCAATTACAGAATAAATACAAAATGAACAAATAATTATGCAGTTGCTTTTTCCCAGTACCATTGTATTAACTTCAAAGGAATAACTGTAACTAAATTATAAAAAATTAGCTTTAAAAAAAATTATGAAGACCTTAATCTGACTTGTAGGCTTCCACGGTCGTTGTCAATGATTGCTTCTGAGAATCCGAGCTAAAACCATGTCCTTGACACTGCAATTATAAAAACCTTGCGTGCGCACGTGTCAAAATAAATTAATAATCCTGGAAAAAAACGTATATACTCTATTTGCGACAGAAAAAAAGTATCAGCTAAACAAATAATATAAACAGAAATAACAAAGTCCACATGTGAAAACTGTGCGAAATGTCAAATATTATTATTAAAGAGATTTCTCGAAACTTGGCACTAGCAATACCTGGCCTACTGCTCAGAGACTCAAAAAAGTATCCTCAAAGAGTAGCTGCGTAATTCACATTCCGTGGTGAATTTGAAAAAACGCTTTTATATTCTCTTCAGACTTAACTGCTGATATACATAAGTGAAGAGAATACCAAATAACACAAGCATATTCCATTTTACTCACTAAGAATCCTAAAGTGTTAGTGGATCAACAAGTATTATTAATCAGCTTAATAAATTATAGAGGTAAATCACATAAAACTCTTAGATCTTGTATTTGGGTCTTTTTTGGTTTTGACAGGTCTTTTATTGAATAAGTACCTAGTATGGAATTAGACACTTTAGTGTACGTGAAAACACCACATTTCTCAACATTTAAGGTAATTCCATTTCGGTTCCACCATTGACTTAAAGATTTGTCTGTAGTTGATGACAGTCCGAAAGAAAATTAACTTTCGTGAAAATTTTGTAACTATCAGTGTATCTCAGAAGTCGGCAATCCAATAATTCAAAGAGGTTGTATATATATTAGGGTGAGTCAAATTGTATGGAAGGTTTTTTCTCCATAAAGTATATAGAAAAAAAGTAAACTGTAGATAATTCTGAGTTAAATTGCTGACGAGATCATAGCTCTAAATTTGGAGCTCCCGAAATTTTCAAAATACGTATATATTTTCCTTAATAAATGTATATTATTTTCAATAAAATCGTCATAAAACCCTATAGAATTATAATAGATTGCTCAGTACAGGCTTGTTGCAAAGGTATTTCTTCCACTTTTAGACTCACTATTAATATCTATGTTTTTTTCTTAAATTTTAGTGAAGATATGACCTATTAATACTAAGAAATAACCTAAAATGGACTCAACTAATAAATTATCGTTTTTTTTTGTGATTTCTTTTATGAAAACATATTTTTTTTCTTTACGCCTTCTTTACGATTTTTTAAATAGAAAGTAGGGTTAGATACTATTTTTTTAAATCTTTTTCGCTTTTTATTCGTTTTATTTATAGCCATAACACCTTAACGATTCGTTTCTATAACACGTTTGGAAGCAGTAGTTAGCAATTGTAATGTTTCCGTTTCTTGTATATGCATCAGTATATGTGGATCAATTAATGGTGGTTCATCAAACTCTAAATATTCTAATAAGTGATCATAGAAAATGTTTCAGGTAAACAGTGGTTCACATAAAATACTGTCGTTATATAAATCAACCATATCGATATAATTCGTAGAGTTAAAATGTATATCATATTTTTTATAAAGACTTAGTATGTTTGGATCATACAATTTATATCGAAAGTATAAAATTTTGTGTATAGCTCTATCACGTATGGTTTTTCTATCATCAAACAATATTGTTAGTAGAATGTTTTCCGGGTATGCGTAATTGTGAATTGATTTGAATTATCCTATCTACAACATGACGTAGGTTTGGTTATAAATATCATGTCCAACATATAATTTTTGATAACAGTGCACTGCCATATACTACAGATTTATAGTATTTCATATTGAAGTACATCGGCACTTAAACTCTAATAATATAAATTGCTAGTTTTGCCGATAGCTTATTAGTCGCTCCATATAACCGCAATATTCTACTAGCTTTAATTAATAAACGAGAATGTATACTCTGTTTCAAATTATAGTGCAAACCGTAAGCTGATGTGTAAATAATATCCGCATGAAACCTGAAATTGATGAATAATATCGACTTTCCACATTGGAATTTTCCTTAGATCCTTTATCGCATTTCCTTTTTCTTGTTTGAATGCTATATTTGACAATTTTGTAAATTGTTCCACAAGTCTTTATAGTCCCTAATATTTTCTATTATGGTTCATCTATTTAATATACGGCAGTGCCTAATCGCTGTGTAAACAGATCGCAATAAAATCCAAACCCTAAGACATTTCTTATAATTTGAAATATACTATACATTCACGTATACTTCTATTATTCATAATCAAATATTGCTAATAGGGGCATATAGTGTGTTTCTCATGTCAATTACTTTTATTGCACACCACATGTTGAATCAACTGTGGAAACTTGCCGTTGGCACTATAACTTGAAACAGAGTATATATTCATTATTAATTACCCAGCCTTTATCATCGTTGCATATACAAAAAATGATTCAAATAAAAGTTATGTGGCTGTGACTGAATTTCTTTTATATGCCATTAAAAATACAGTGGCGTGCAGATTCAATGGAATACAAACAAAATAATATTTTTTAATGGAATACCCTGTAAATGAGTAAATTTTTATCATCTTTTTTCTTATTTAAAAAATATACATATGATACCCTGTATCTTAAACCGTTTTCGAGTTATTAAATCTCGAACATCGTAGTTACTACAATTATGGAAAACTTAACATTATTAAAGTAAGCTATGAAAATGATAACTATGTAAATGGGATTTAAGTAAAACACGTATACTAATTTCCAGTATATGTTACACTTTATTATATACATATATTAATAAATAGACGACATGTTTCGCTACGATGTAGCTTCTTCAGATATTATATTACTACTGAACACGCTCTTCACAAATGTATGGCTTTTTTCTAAACTATTTCAATGGGTTGCACTTGTCTACATTAGAATCGTCTCTTACCGATATATCGTCTAAAGTTATTGTTATTCAAGTGTTATTCAAGTGTATTCAATATTGTTCAAGTGCAACCCATTGAAATAGTTTAGAAAAAAGCCATACACTTGTGAAGAGCGTGTTCAGTAGTAATATAAGATCTGAAGAAACTACATCGTAGCGAAACATGTCGTCTATTTATTAATATATATAATAAAGTGTAATATATACTGGAAATTAGTATATGTGTTTTACTTAAATCCCATTTACATATAATGGATTTCCAGCAAGTATCGGCCGATTCAATTAAATTAAAAAAAAAAAAAAAAAAAAAAAAATTATAACTCTTATGTTTGATAAATAGACTTAAAATATGTAAGCGTCATACTTATATACCTAGTTCTTTTGGGTGGGAGGGTGGTTAATTGAAATTTCAATAACATTATGTACAAGTAAAAGTAGTAATCGTAGACTTAAGCGGTACAACCCGACAGACTGTATGAATAGATTTTAATTATTTTGCGTTAAGTGAAATTTCCAAATGCTCAGTAGAAATCAACAATGATGAGACTCGATAAGAGATATGTTATTGGACATTCTCCTACATGACAATTTAACTAATTGTCTTTACTATTTGCCAAATGTCTTCGGCCAGATTACAAAACATCGAAAACGATGCGTTCCTAATCTATAAACGCACTGTTTTAGTTTAATACCAGTTAGTTTTTCAGCAGTCGTCATCTGAAATTGCACATCAATTGCTAACGTCAAAAAATATGAGGGTGATTTGTAAAGTAAGTTTCGTTTGCTTACTAAAAAAACAACAATACATGAGGAGGTTTTTATTATAAGTTAAAGCTACTAGTTTCAGTTACTTTTCTACATAGTTGCTATTAAGATTGAGCGCCATTTGTCATAGCCATGAACCAGCTTTTTAATGCCTACTTCATAGAACTCTACCACCTGTGAATTAAGCCATGCTGTAACACACTGTCCTGCAGCCCTTCATCGCTCCCAAACCGTTACCTTCCAAGTGATAGGCGAGTTAGAGCGGCCCCACTGAATTGACTTTTTTCTCTTTCTTCTCAACTTTGCCATAGGCCATCCAAATCCTCATCATCTGTTACGATATGCCTGAGGAAATCTCCATCGTCAACATGTAACAAGAAGAAAAGTTAGTGCCGATCAATTAAAACAAAGAGTTTTATGGTCTTCGGGAAGAAGTTTTTGCACCAAACAAAATTTGTGAACAACCTCGTACAAAATCGTACGTGAAATTTCAGGGAAAAGGCACCCAGTTATGTGATTGTGAATCACTGATTTTCACGAATTTTTTTCTTCGACATTACCCACAGTCGTCATGACACTTCCACTCCGTTCTTCATCATGGACATTAGTCCTTCTCGAAAGATACGGCACCAACTTCTAACCATTCTGTCACTCATGTCATTTTCACCATAAACAGAACAGAAGTTCGTGATGAATCTCAGCAGCCTTCATGTTCTTTGCTCACATAAATCGGATAACGTGCGTGCTCGTTATCCGATTCACAGTCGGCGGGATTTTCAAATTTTCAATAGCAGCAGCCATTTTAAACGACCAAAATAGCACGAAAGAATGTCCGAACGATTCTCTCATTAGCACTACCAGACTCACACTGAAACAAACTACACTGCAGTGCTGCGATCACGCCGATACCCCCACAACGGAAACCCGCGGAAATGGAACTTACTTTACGAATCGCCCTCGTATAAAGTCGAATTATCAAATGCAAACGTAGTTAATTAAGTATCAAATCACAAATAAGTAGATGATTTATACAAAATGTTCTAATTTAAAATATACATATTTACTTTTCTTGTACCAATCTTCAAACTTCATAAACTGATTTTTATAATTGATACGAGATTTAATGGCAAGTAAATTATTTAGTGTTTAAATTACTGTTATTTATGTAAAAGAAGCAAACAAAGAAAAAATAACATAAAAACTTGTACCACGTGACTCGTCCCAAGAGATATTGTTTTTCTCTTACTGCAAATTACTGTCTTGGACAATACGCATAATGTGTAATTTCAAAAGGACGTTTTCAATTCATCATGCTTTGATTGAAACTATTACTATTTTGCACAACTATGTCCATAGGGCACTATCTCTAAAAGATCTAAAATCCATTGGCCGGTCGGATCCCGCGACTTATCTTTGCTAGACTCCTTTCTTTGATATTAACTTAGAGAAAGCACATATGCAAACAATCTATCATAGATACAAGAACCGAAAGCCAAGATCTAAGTAGTAGTGACATAAAACAGCAATTTCTCCTACAACGTAGAAAACTTCCTTATAAAAATCCGGCATACTGTTTTATTTCTGACAACATACTATCAATAATTAATGTACTCAAAAATAAGAATATTTCAAATTCGCCACGCCATATTTCTAATTAATGCATTGTTTTGTTTCAGTTGTCGTATGGATTGCCGGAATATCAGCAGCGATTGGTGTAGCCATATTAGGAATATTTTGTTTGTTTAGTATATTACAATTAGCGATGTTAACATCAAAAGAAAAAGTGGTCATGAAATATAGTATAGTCGTAATAATAAAACTGGCGCTGGGACTATTAGCGAGTAAGTATGTATATGGACATTTTTACCCTTACCGTTAATAGTAGAAAGGCTTATGAATAGGAAGAAGTATATAGACATTTTTAGAGCCAATATAAAAATACATAAAAACGCTCATTATTGGAATGTCTACAGAATCATATTTAACATCTTTAGTTTTCCCATAATTTCCACTTATATTAAAGCACACGACCAGCTTCTGTATCCCGTCCCTAATTTGCTAACCATCGTTGTTGTAGCGCTGCTCACCTAAGTGCTTTTTAGGTGAAGTAACAAAAGGTAGTCACAAGGCTCTGAGTCGGGGCTATACGGAAGTTCTTCTCAGTCATATGAAGCGAGGAGGTCTTTGATTCGATAAAGCACGTATTGAAACATAACAATCCCTCTAGTAACATGTACTTTATTTGAGGTCACACAATGTGTATCAACATTTACTGTATCACAAAAGACAGCGCACATGATTTGCTAGTTCTGAAATGATTTGCTTGAACTTCACTTTCTTGGGAAATGTTGAATATCTCCTTTCCAGGTCATTATTAATGACGGATGGTCACCCACTTCGTCCGCGATCATGCACTTTTGAACGGCCATCTTGAAACCCATTTTCTTACCTTTTCATCGCTCATAGAGTTTTCTCCATATACTTACTGTTGATGAATTTTAGCCACTTTCACATCTCTTGCTTTAAGAAACGAATGACGTGTGTTTCACACTCGGCGGTATTTTTAATGTTCTGAGGCATTTGAAACATACATAAACCAACATAAACACGGGCAAATGCTTCCGTAATATCTGCAGCTAGCCACTGAATGCAAATATTTAACGCGAAATGGCGATTACGACGCTACAGCGGCCATATTCCAAACGATACTTAACCATACCTTGTATAATTAGAGAATTCTCTACTGTTTTCTCTACTGCTTATTGAAACGAATACAAAAAAATTTACCGAAATTCTTGTAAGCACTTTGTTTCAACAAATAATCAAACCATATTTGTTACTTCACTAATTAATGGCCTAGAATTTAGATATAAGTAGACAACACCATTCTCTTCATAGAAACTTTTGTCTAATCGCAATATCGTGCAGGAGATATTGGAATTTTTAATTACAGTTCCAAGTATGACTATTTTAATATATTATAGTAATTAGACAACTATTTCTTTAGAAGCCCAAAATCTATTCTAGAACTTTTACACCAATTTCGAAAGAATTTTGATAAATACATTTGATCATAGCTTCGAGCTTATTTATTAAACTCTTTAAGTCAGGTACCATTACAGCTATACATCAAATTACTTCTAAATTAACTAGAGCTGATAAGAATTCAACATTATATATTAAAAATAGTTAAAGTTTAAAATGTAAATAATATATTCGTTAACAATTGTCAAGTGTGATAAGTAATTGTATAGGTATAATGAATAAGCCATAAATTCACTTTCACAGCAGACTATGAACGAGAAAAACATATATATCCGTTAAACTTAAATATGTAGAAAAACTGCCTGAGAACTACCATTTATAAATCAAAGCGAGAAGTTGAGAATGCTTGTCAAGTATTTTCGGAAATTTGTCAGAAAATAATGAATTGCGTATTTAATGAACAACAAAAATGATATGCAGTAGCAATTTATTTAAGAAATGGCAGAAAATTCAAGTGATGTAAGAGACCCATGTGAAAATTTTCTAAAGAAATTTGCGAATGAAGCTATCCGCAAATATTTCTGTGCAATACTTTCAGAATGATCCAGATCATTCTTATGGTACTAGTAAACGTATCCTTAAAAATGATCTATACTTACATCCTTACCGTTTACAAACGACTCATGGAATACTTTTTTAGACAAAAGTTTTGTCAAAGATTTATTGATTATTTCATGATAACGATGAGACTGTGAAAATTATATTTAGTTAGGTATCGCTTACAACCACTTTATTTATAATAATCTTTCTATCTCTAGACAATAAAATAAATAAAACAAGTCGAAATGCAGTGCAGTTTTTAAGTACTAAAATAGAGAATTTTTTTCACAACAACATTGTGGTACTTAGCAGAGTGTAAGCTGTAAAAGTAGAATTAATCAAAGCCATGACTGATTTTTCTCATGGCTAACTCTGAAAAAAATTTTAGGGCCTGCACCTTATAATTGTTTTATTAAGATCGCATACATCATAGATTTTTATCCATTTACGAGGATGATTTGACGGAAAGTGACACTCACCTATCAGTGTTTGTTTGTGAAAAAATTATATTATTTTCGAGTAGACCCTGCTTTTACAAGAGATTAATTAAATTTTTCACAACCGTCCTAAGTTTAGTTTAACATATACAACTGCTTAAAGTAGACGTGTTTAGTTAAAGTTACAAAATGGATCAAATCGCTATTCGTGGTGTAATTCAGTACTTGTCTTTAAAGAAAATAAACATAACTGAGATTTTTGTGAATACGCAGCAAACATTGAACAACTATGCTCTTTCAAGAGCCACGATTTGTCGCTAGCTTGCTCGCGTGGTATTCCATCATGACAATCAATGCACCATCACACACTACTCGCATTGTTCGAGAAAGGTTGGGTAAATTACGATCCCATGTTGCACTCCAACCACCCTATTCACCGGATCTATCCCCTTCATACTTCCACTTATTTTCAAAATTCAAGCTTTTTTCCGCCGGAAGGAAATTCAAGACAGACAACGACCTTAATGCTGATAATTATAAAATTGGTATAATGGCACTTCACCGCCGCTGGTCCAAGTGCGTTAATGTTGAAAGAGAATATATTGAGAAATAAAAAAGTTTGAAGTATTTCGTTTTAAGTCTCACCTTCTGTCAAATTACCCTCGTAAAACAAAATAATGCAATACATATGGAATATACTTTACCTTAAATTTGCCAGATGAATTTGAACAGCACTGTATACACTCTATAACCTTGTCTATCAATGTGCGTAATTACTAAAGACAGGCGCTTAGGTAGGCCAACACTGACATTACTACGTGGGGTTTACCGAAATTAAATTGCGCATTATTTAGAAAACAATTATCGTAGAATTATTGAAAATGCAGATAAAATATACTAAACAAACAACTTACCCAATATGCTTCAATTCTTAGAAAAAATCCATATGTGTGTGAGGGAACACCTGCAGGCAGCTTAGCGTGCGTTTCTACAGTAGTCTCCTTGAGATTTGTCCTTTGCGGTGTTTATATCTGCTTATACGCAGATAAAGATCGTCCCACAGCTAGCGATGTAATATTCGCGTAGTTAAAGTGGTCTTTTATTTTGTACAACAGATCTTTCACAACACTGTTGTTAAAAAGTTGTCTTAATCTAGTAAAATCTACATTCTTACGTAATGCAGTATTAAATTTATCTCTGACACAAACCAAACCCTTTTTTCATTATTTAAAGTATGTAGCACTGTTTCTACGCGAGCAACAATGTCAATCGAATCCGGTAGAGACAACTGAGTGTTCTGTAATTTTTTTATCGCTTCCACTGCTGGAACGTATTTCTCGTAAATAATTTTTAAATCTGCTGCAACTTGACGGTTTTGAAATTGCATTTGACTGAACTTTATTGCAGCTGTTTCTTTAGGATTCACTTGTAAAATTACCAAATTTATCTTATCAAAATATTTAAAATTATAAAATGCTGCCTCTAACCATGTACCCTATCGTGTAAGAATTGGTTGCGGCGATTCCGGGATGTCAGGACATTGTGAATGAAAGAGCCGAATACGTTTCTGAGATTTAAGAAAAACCGCTTTCGTCTGCTACAAGATGTAAAGCATGAAGCAGATATGTAACGTGTAGTAAGTTTGGCTAAACTTTGAATAATTGTTCCATGCGATGCATAACTGCGGCAACATTGGTAACCATCATTAATACTTGCTTTGGTAAAATTTCAAAATTGTGTAGTTTTGTAACTAATACATTATGAAGTGCTTCAGCAGTACATTATTGCAGTCTTTTACAGACAAACAAGTATGGGTGTGACGGTCCTTGCCGGTACAAGGATCGATACAATAGATTTTTTATATCTACAGTTTCATCTATAATGCCATCTTAAGTCTGGGAATTGCCATAAATATCTGCTTACCCTGTAGCAAACAGGCGAGTTGATGCATTTCGATGAACTTTCGAAATTTTCAATGCTTTGTGTTCGAATTACACACACGCGTATTCGTAAATACATCTACGCATTATGATAGCTGTTAACGTACTAATGTGTGAAATGTGAAACGCACAACTTGAGCCGACAGCAGCTCTAAATCACTTAAACCCCTCGCTCTGCTACTCCAGTGTAAGCCAACCGAGAATGCCTATCTCTAGTAATTACACTTAATTGCTCGATCTTGACGTGTATCTAATAATTTGTTAAACGAAGTGTATACATCTTTAATAAAATACATTTAATTAAATTTAACTACTTCTCTTATAGTAACGGTGATTCTCATGATATGCATAACTTCTTTGCATAATAAAATTAGCATATTAAATTTATGATAATTATTTATAAAAAATTATAAGAGAAAGAATTTAAATTAAGTTTAATTATTTAAATCCATTACAATTCAAATTTAGTTAGCGATTGTTAATTACACTTTAAGTTTACTTGAAGTTTTTAAATAAAGAAAACGCCTATTATTGTTTCTTTACGCTGCTACGTCCATTTGAAAGCCAAAGCCAATATATTTTCATAGGATCTCCTTTGACAAAGCGGTATCTCCAAAAGATGTACATCGTTTCAATTTCCTGTTTTGTAAAGCTTAGAGTAGGTTTCCCTCTACACCAATTTCCGCTAAACCAAGTCAACACATCGTCCATCTGGAATTTCCGTCCTCTCTTAGTAGTCTTTTCTCGATTCAAAGACAAAAAAAGAAGCAAAAGGAAAGTGAACGAACCCAGAGCTTATAAACCTTTAATTATTCCTTTTAGTTCACAAGCATTTCCGTGCAAAAGTTCAATATAACTGCGTTTTCCCATCTGTGCATGTAGTTCACGGTATTTACATAGTTCTATGTATTCATGTCTCTGTAAAACTTTGAAATTAGTTCGTTAGATATCCGTTAAATTCGAATTAAACTTTCAAAGTAATAACGCGTTAGTTATGTAACGATATTACATAATTTACCAAGAAAATATACCCTATGAAGTCCATTATTCGATATGCTAGTTAATTATAAGAAATACGAAACATGAACTTTGCGAAACAACAATTCAACGATAATGAAATATATAATAGGCTATAAGCACACCTTTGTACTTGGACTGATACTTTTGAGGAATGTAATGAAACAACTATAAATATTGAATGATAAATTAAAAAGTTTACGAGGATGGTTCAAAAAACATTATAAAGAGACAATTAAAAAAATTTGTTCATAACCTAGTAGGTTTCATTGATATCTAGTATAGTACGAATATTGAATTATATTTGAATATTGAAGAAATGTTTCGTTTTACGTTTATTATGCAATCTGTCTTTATACAAACAATTAGCAAATATGATTTAAGACAGATGGCGTGAAGGATACCTATTCCACCGAATATAACTCTATATGACACAATTTCAATGTTTGTGAGTTTATAAGACAATGTTATATCTATAATTTCACATTTTAATTTCACATTAATTTCACATTTTAATTTAAAAATGGTAAGTCCAGTGATTTTCTAAGTTTAAGTCTTCTTAAGTCCTTAGGTCCAGAGGTAGTGAATTGACATGTCTTTCGAGTCATTCCAATGCCTACTGCATTCCCTGATTGTCGCCTCTACTGTAGAAACATCCAAGTTATGTTGTATGTCTCTATTTATCACCAAGTAGAGAACATCAATAATTGCACGCAGTGCCTTTGATTCGAATCTCCCTGTTATCGCAATATTGGATTTGGTTGCTGTACTCCATAGCTGAATCCTGGGCCCAGACAGGCTTAAAGATTACAGTATATGCCAAAAGTTTGTTTTTAATTAAGAGTTGGGATTTTCTTCCGAAGAACCAATAATGTTTTCGATTTTTTTCCTTGTTGGCGTTTTTCCCATATGTGCACATTCCAGGTTAGTTTCTGATCTAGGTCTAGATCTAAATATTTAACGCATTCCGTTGTGGATATGTTTTTATTGTTAAGTCTTATTGATGTAAATTTCCATGGCATTTTGTGGTTTGATTTTTCTTCGTTTATTTTAATACGTCAGGTTTTACCCCTTTTTCTATTTGGTTTACATTTTCTTGCAGAATTGTTGCTACTACATTTGAGTTATGGTTTTCAACCAACGTAGCAGTGTTATTTGCAAAGGTCGAAATATTTACTACTTCATTTGGTTGGAAGAT
Source organism: Melolontha melolontha (assembly GCA_935421215.2). NCBI lineage: Eukaryota > Metazoa > Arthropoda > Insecta > Coleoptera > Scarabaeidae > Melolontha > Melolontha melolontha. The sequence continues at coordinate 96,067,607 of OW285238.1, forward strand.
CAGCTATGAAGATTAGGTATAATACAGGTCTAGGGACACTACACTGAAGAACTCCCAATCGTATGCGACGTAGTCGTGTTATTTCTGACTCTACCTGACTCTAAAATGCCTTTCTTCTAAGTAGCATCTAAAAAGGATAAACATGCCATATGATTCTTTTTAAGAAGAACCTTATCGAAAACCAAGGAAGTCGCTTCTTTTCTTAAATTTTTTGTTGATTTAATCCACCGCCCTGTGAATCTGTTCAATGGTAGAGTGGCGACTTCTAAAACCGCACCGATTTTCAGGTATCTTTTGCCTGTAGCAATGTCCATTTATCTTTTTGCCAATAATTCTTTATAATTTTAAACATTATCGGCAGGAGATTAATTGGTCGGAAAGATCATGGACAATTTGGTAGTTTTGTAGTAGTTCTTGTAGTTGATAAGTATTATTTCGGCCATTTTCCTTGTGCTGGAAAATACTTCAGTCGAAGAATTTTAATGCAACAAAATCAAAATTGGATGTCTAAACATATGCCGTAAAAATTTACCTATAATTTGGATTTAAACTCTGGAAAGATTAATTTCGTAGGAAATATATTTCTATAAAGTAGAAAAATCAAATTCTCAGGCAGCTCTCGCAATTATACGAAAGCAGTTCTGTTTCTGTTGAGCCTAGTTATAGTCCGGGAGGCAGAGGCACAAAATTTGCACTTATTCCTACAAAGCTAGTTCTCTCTGAATTAGTTGTTTCGATATGGTAAATAAAGAAAATGAAAGTCTGCCACCTCAATGTGGTCGCCTTCATTAAGAACATTTGAGTGAACATGTTAAAAATTTATGTGTAAATGACTTATACCTACAAGGCTGAAACTTTGTAGGATGCTTGTCGATAAGCCAGAATGATTACAGTCTGCCACCGTGGCAGCGTCGCAATCGACGCTCTACCACCCACGCAAGGTGTAAAGAAACTGTCAAAAATTACATTATTCCTACAAAGCTAATTTTTGTTTCTAGTATTATTTAGGTAATAAGATAATAGAAAAAATAAGTCTGCCGCTTGTATAACGTCGCAAAGCTTTGACAGACGTAATAGAAAGTACGATCAACGTAGCGTAGCCGGCGCGCTAGTAAGCTTCAAGTCGCGCTGAATTATTGTTAAATACTTAAACAATTATGAATCTACAAAGCTGCCTTTTTTTCCACAAGCAGCTTAACATTATTATTTTTGCATAAACGTAGTCTGCCGTCAAATATAGGTGGCTAAGTCGTCGGCAGACGTGGCTATAGTTGTAGTGCTTACGGCAGCGCGCGAAAATAATCGTTATAAAACTTTTACAGCTTTGCAATGCTGATCTTGTAATATTAATACTATATTGAGAATTGAATCATGAGTAGCAACAAAATATATTATTTTCGTAAAATAAATACAAGCCGGCTTAGACCTTTTCTAAATTACCCCTCTTCCCCTCACAGTTTCGAATTTACCGTTGCGGCAGCTGTTTGCTGTTATGTTGCTCCACTCTTCAGTATACGAAAACGCGTTCTTCCTAACACATCATGAGTTCGCAGTTATTCTGTTTCGTGTGTCATACAAAATTGAAAGACATAACAATTTTTCCGCTATCTCAAGAACAGTTTAAAAAGTGTTTAAAAATTCATGGAGGCCTTCATTTCATTAAAGGAATACTCGAATTGCGATGAATCTGTACTCGAGGTTGTTGAGGATTTTGTGTGTTCCATGTACGGGTATAAAAAACTAAAGAAAATCAATGATGTCAGAACAGCTATGTTTCTAAAAGCATACGGAAGCACTACAGATGATCTGTTCAAACAAAAAATAAAAAGCTTTGATGCATCTGCTCTACCACCTTGCTCATCAGAGTTGCTAGAGCATATTCGTAGAGCAGCATATATATCGAAAATTTGGTGTAATGCTCACTTACCAGAAGTCACAGAATTATCACCGCTTGACTGTGGCTGGAGAATTGACGAGAATAATAAATATTTATTTCTGTGGTTCTCTGGAGATCCATTGCCTCAGTCAATAGATTATGTGACGGTCATCCAAGAAAATGTTGAAGCATCAGGTACATATACTATTTAAATTTCAATTCATTCGCATTTTCACAATGAAAAATATTTTATTTAATAATTTTTTATCATTCCAGAACTCGAGGATTTAAATGAAGAAAACGACTATATTTTTTATGATGAAAATGAGGATGAAAGAAGCGATTATGACAGGGAAGATGATGGAAAATATGATTCAAATGATGAAGAGAGTTGAGAAAAATGTTTGAGTTGTTCAATAAAGAAAAGTCAAAACAAATCTAGAATAATGTTCTTAAAATTCTTTTATTTACCTGATCTATTTATTATCTATGTGACAAACAGTTTTTCTGTACCTTTGTTAAAGTGAAAAATTATAATAATAACATATTTAAAAAATAAATTTAAGTTCTATAATAAAGATGAATCAATATCTATATATGAATAAATTGATTTCATGATAATTGTAGCAGTAAATATTATATGAATATAAAAAGAATTATAACGAAAGAATTACGAAAATAATATATTTTGTTGCTACTCATGATTCAATTCTCAATATAGTATAAATATTACAAGATCAGCATTGCAAAGCTGTAAAAGTTTTATAACGATTATTTTCGCGCGCTGCCGTGGGCACTACAACCATAGCCACGTCTGCCGACGACTTAGCCACCTATATTTGACGGCAGACTACGTTTATGCAAAAATAATATTGTTAAGCTGCTTGTGGAAAAAAAAAGCAGCTTTGTAGATTCATAATTGTTTAAGTATTTAACAATAATTCAGCGCGACTTGAAGCTTACTAGCGCGCCGGCTACGCTACGTTGATCGTACTTTCTATTACGTCTGTCAAAGCTTTGCGACGTCATACAAGCGGCAGACTTATTTTTTCTATTATCTTATTACCTAAATAATACTAGAAACAAAAATTAGCTTTGTAGGAATGATGTAATTTTTCTGACAGTTTCTTTACACCTTGCGTGGGTGGTAGAGCGTCGATTGCGACGCTGCCACGGTGGCAGACTGTAATCATTCCATGTTCTGGCTTATCGACAAGCATCCTACAAAGTTTCAGCCTTGTAGGTATAAGTCATTTACACATAAATTTTTAACATGTTCACTCAAATGTTCTTAATGAAGGCGACCACATTGAGGTGGCAGACTTTCATTTTCTTTATTTACCATATCGAAACAACTAATTCAGAGAGAACTAGCTTTGTAGGAATAAGTGCAAATTTTGTGCCTCTGCCTCCCGGACTATTAAGTAATATACAATTTGACAAGACACATTTATTTATAACTTTTCAATTTTCCTCTTCGCGGTTAATGCATTTATGCATCCGTGAAAACCAGTCTTTAAAACATTTTCTCCAATCTTTCCACGTTATCTTGTTTATTACATTTGTAAATGCGAAAATCACTTATTATGCCGAAACAAAACGTAATCATTAGAGCTGAGGATGTTTGCGGTATAACCATGGTTATATCATGTAACCATAGTAATTTACTATGGTTACATGATATAACCATGGTTATGCCGCAAACATCCTCAGCTCTAGTAATCATTAGATGCCAGATCTGGATTATACTTCGAAAGACCGATTATTTCAATTTCAATGAGTTAGGCAATCAAATACTCCATTGTACAATGGAAAATTTTTTGTATCATATACCTAAGCATGGAAAAATTAAGTAACAATAGCAAGCTGTTGCAGTCAAATAGCTATTATATTTGAATTTACACTGACCAAGTTTAGCCCAAATTCAGAGGGTTTCACCGTTTTTACAGAACTTTATTTAACCAAAAATAAGTGAAACTTCGTTAGAATATAGACGTGTGATCAAATTCTTGACAAAAGAAGGAAGTGGACCCAATATTCATAAGAAGATAACTACCGTGTATAAAGAAGATGTGCTGTCATATTTTATAGTCAGATTTTGGTCTAAGCAATTTCGATACGATACGGTTCAGTCTATGAACCGGCCTTATCAAATCGAAAAAAAAATTTCGATCATTGCTGTTGAACTGGAGATATCAAAAGCCACAGTATTAAAAATTTTACATGATGATTTAGAAATGAACAAAGTGTTAGCACGATGGATTCCCAGATTGCTTACTTCCGAACAAAAATAGTGTCGGCGACAAATTTATGAGGAAAGCTTGAGGGTTTTAGTTGAAAATAAAAACTTTTTTTCGACGTGGGTGTATCATTGGGACCCAACAACAAAACAAGAATTCATGCAGTGGATCCATAAGCGATTCCCCATAATCTTTTGGTGATGGAGAGAGCACAAAATTAATCTGGAAAACCGAAGGCGACGGTGCTTGGAATACGAAAGCTATCTTGTTAATTGAATACATGAAGAAAGGCTATACAATTACATGAGAAGTATACAGTGCTTCTCAAAAGTCCCCTCCCCCCCTCTTATCTTTGGAACGATTACACATTCACAAGTGAAATTTTGAAACTGAATATTATAGATTATAAACTTCCCTACTAGTGATGATAGATGACTAAATCGTCATAGATGACGTCACAAGGCCATTGTGACCAATAATTTTAAATGGAACGCTACGGCAAGCGACACCTCTTTTAAAAGGTATCGAAAAGACCTATTCAATGATACTAATTTTGTTTGTGTTTGAGGCAGTTTTAATGGCTCATTAGTAAACATGAAAATTTAAATTCCATTCAGTATGATATTAAATACAGATTTAAGAAATAGTATGTACTTAAGGAAATTGCTCGAAGTGACCTCCGTTTACTTCCTGACAGTAAAATATCCTATTTTTAAACTCTTCTCGTACTTCTTCAAAAGTGTCTGCGGAAACAGCCTCACATTCTGCAACAATACGCTGTTTTAAAACGTCAATATTGTCAAGTTAATACTAAAATTCCAAATTCAAGCTCCGCCTCTGGATAGTTGTCAAATAATCTGACGTTTTTGTTAGTCTCCGAAATTCGACGTTTTTGTAATTGTCCAAGTTTTTGTACATTTAATCATTTGTGTATTGTTGATCGAACGTCTCACTGTTATAACAGCTTTTGGTACTTTTAATTTTTTTGTACATTTTAATAATTTGTTAAACTGTTGTGAGCCGAAAGTTTAAGTGCTTCAAGAAGCGAAATGGTACTTGTTTTAGGTGATAAAATATCAGCGGTCCTTATTCTTGGTGAAACTAGACAAAATATTCATGCAGCAGAACGCATTTTTAATGAGAGGTTTCCCGAACGCCCCATTTCGAGGACTTATTTAAGGGAGCTTCTTCGTAAGTTTGAAACAACGGGTAGTATTAATGATGCGAAACGATCTGGCAGACCACAAATTTCTGATGAGAAAAAAATTGATAAACTGGCAGAAGTAAGAGTTAATCCTACTTCTTCAACAACTCAAGTTGCATCTACCTGTGAAGTTAGTCGAAGTACAGTACACAGGGTGTTGAAAAAATACAAATTTCATCCATACAAATTAAAAATGGTTCATCAACTCTCAGACGACGACCCAGACCGAAGACTAGAATTTTGTGAAAATATGGAAACTAAAATTAACCAACAGCCAGACTACGTCAAAACAATTTGTTTTAGTGACGAAAGTACTTTATATCTAAATGGAAATGTAAATACACAGAATGTGAGGTATTGGAGTGACGCAAATCCTCACCTGTTTCGTGAAACACATACCCAATTTCCCCAGAAGGTGAATGTTTGGGCAGGTATCCTGGGAAATCACATCGTTGGGCCTATTTTTTTAAATACTAATTTAACTGGTGAGGTTTATCTGGAGATAAACACAATAGAACCGTTAATCCTTGAAATTTTGGAAGATAATCCAGATGAATTCGGCAATTTGGAAATAACATTCCAACAGGATGGTGCTCCTCCACACTATTACGGTGCAGTAAGACGGTATTTGCATGAGGAGTATCCTGGTAGATGGATTGGACGACGAGGTTCAACGGAATGGCCACTTCGATCACCGGACCTCACACCTTTGGATTTTTTTCTGTGGGGGTACCTAAAATCGAAGGTTTACGCCACTGAACTTGACAATATTGACGTTTTAAAGCAACGTATTGTTGCAGAATGTGAGGCTGCTTCCGCAGACACATTTGAAGAAGTACGAGAAGAGTTTAAAAATAGGATATTTTACTGTCAGGAAGTAAATGGAGGTCACTTCGAGCAATTTCTTTAAGTACATACTATTTCTTAAATCTGTATTTAATATCATACTGAATGGAGTTTAAATTTTCATGTTTACTAATGAGCCATTAAAACTGCCTCAAACACAAACAAAATTAGTATCATTGAATAGGCTTTTCGATACCTTTTAAAAGAGGTGTCGCTTGCCGTAGCGTTCCATTTAAAATTATTGGTCACAATGGCCTTATGACGTCATCTATGACGATTTCGTCATCTATCATCACTAGTAGGGAAGTTTATAACCTATAATATTCAGTTTCCAAATTTCACTTGTGAATGTATAATCGTTCCAAAGATAAGAGGGGGGAGGGGACTTTTGAGAAGCACTGTATAAGTAAACAATCCGAAATTTGAAAACTGCCATACAGAAAAAAAAGGACCCCAAAACTTTGCTCAAAAGATTATGATGTGCTGCAGAGTTCACAAGGCTCGCCAAATCCGAGAAATAATAAACGACTGTGACTTTATGGAGATGGAACATCCACTTTGTATCCCTGACTTAGAACCTAGTGATTATCTTTGTTCTAATTAATTCAGACGATTAGCTGAAAGAAGCGGTGAAGGAATATTTTGAAGACTCCAAAATTTTTTTGGGAAGATCTAGCCTTATTAGGAAAACGCCGAAATAAATATGTAACCGTTGGTAGATCATATGTTGAAAAATAATACAGCTCAGTAAGTAATATAAAAATCTCCTCTCACACAAGTAGCAATGTCAGCCCAAGGATTATTGTGATGCATGATCCTTTCTCTTAGACGATTTTGGCGGATACTTTGAAGAACTTTAGGCAAGCAAGCAGCAGTGTACTACTTGCTTGCCGTTGTCCATTAACAATGCAGCGTTATAGGAGAAACATGTCCAATAAATTTTAAAAAAACTGTTTCAATCATCTTTTTGTTCGGACTTTTTTCTGGAACAACTTTTGTTGGAACCAACTAATTTTTAAAAATTCGAACTGCCGATTGTTGCTTTTTTGGGGATCATGACAATTTCATCCATCACTTGTAATGATATATATAAGAGAGACGGTCCACTGAAAAAGCGATCTAGTGTAGATCACACACGATCTTTTTTTTTTAACTGAAATAAAATTATGAGAAATCCCACTTTACGGGAATAGGGGTTACATACCTTCAAATGTTTGTGTAAGATAGTATTAATTGCTTTCACACCAATCTTTAGGTTTGTTAGTCTCTCTACAGTAACATGCCGATCCGCTTAAATCATGTCCAGAACAAGACAATATTATTTTCGGTAATAACCATTTTCAAGTTATATATTCAAATATTCAAGTATATTTTTCAACACTATCAAAAAAAATTGTAACCAAATAGCATGACTCACTAGAGAAACTTAGCGGAAAGAGAAAAACCCTTGCACCAGGAAACATTGTAGAGATATACAGCGCGTTTCTTATTGGTATGCGAATATTTGATGCTGTGAATCTACATGAAAAATAAATGATAGTTTGCTTTATAAGCTATGGTCCAAAAATGTTCCCTTACGAAAATACAGGAAAATGGTAGGCCTATGTTTTTTTCCATAATATAAATAATTTTTGAATTCAATTCCCCGTTCAATTTGTTACATACGAGCTCTCTTGAGCTGAGTGACATATTCCAGGGCAAGTAGATTTTTTGCGAAAGTGTATTCGTCAATACTTACATTAATTTTGTTGGACAACAATGCAAAGATATTTATTTTTTAACTCAAAAATGGGGAATTAAAAAATAATTATATTCTGGAAAAACCATAGGCGTACCATTTTTTCCTTAAAAAATATAAAAGTACGTGCCCGTACGCACGCCTCTGTTAGAACCATCTTTTTTTAATATGCACCTTTATTAACAATCGCTAAGTATTAAATTTAACTGAAATATCTCAAGCGGTTTCGAAAATAATTAATTTCCATTTTTTCCTAAAACTACAACACCCTGTATTTTCGTAACGGAACATGTTTGGACCATAGTTTATAAAGCAAGCTATCATTTATTTTTCATGTAGATTCGCACCCTTAATATTCGTATACCAATAAGGAACAAACGGTATATTATCGAGAAAAACAGAGAAAAATTAAGAAATAAATTGTGAAGAAGATTAAATAACTCACTCAAAATTAAATAACAGTTAACTAATATATTATCAAAAGAATAATTATATTGTAGATCTCGGTTTCCGGGTTGGAACCGCGTCGAGTTAGGCGTAATTGCCAACGTTTCGTCCACTGTTTCAAGGGACACTGATGCTGTACGTAGATGTTCGTCGTTTCGCAGTAGCTTGAAGAATTCTATGACAGAGACCGGCACAACTTATATAGGGGAGACCGGGTCAGATGGTGGCCTGCTATTGGCTGGGGACAATGAGCCAATGGCATGCGTCGTATGGGAGTGGTAATTCTTAGTAGAGTTCAGTAGAGTTTGCCACGTTGGATGTAACGTTTAGCCATCGTCTCTATTGAGATTGCGAGGATGTTTGTAAATTTCAATAGATTCGCGGATTTTCCTAGGAAAATAATGCGATTCACGGGACAGAAGCTTGACATCTTTGAATAGAATTTGATGACCGGAGTTGAGTTTGTGTTCTGCCAGCGCTGAACCGGCTATATGTAACAGTCTAGTACAACGTTCATGTTCGGACACACGCACACCGACTGACCGCTTAGTTTCGCCAATGTACACATTGCCACACGAACACGGAATGCGATACACTCCTTGTGCTTGGAGCGGAGATATTTTGTCTTTAACCGAGGGTAAGAGGTCCGAAACTTTAGAATAGGGTCTGAAGACAGTTTCGATTTTATTTCTATGTAGAACCTGTCCTATATGGTCGGTGATACCTTGAATATACGGTAAGAAGACGGTGCTGATGTTAGAATCGGGTTCACTCCGAGGTTTGGGGTTACGATGTCTCACTATGTCGTGGGCGTTGTAATTAATCTGGAGTAGGGTGTTAGAAACATGCTTAAGGTCGGAGGGTAGTGCCCTATGTTCTGAGATAGAAAACGCACGTTGTACAAGAGTATTGATGACCGCTTGTTTGTGTGCCGGGTGATGGGAAAACCCGTTCAGATATCGGTCCGTATAGGTCGGCTTCCTGTACACCGTGTGGCCCAGTTTGCCATTTATATTGCGGGTCATTAAGACGTCTAAAAACAGGAGACTTCCGTCTGATTCTACCTCCATGGTAAAGCGAATGTCACGGTGCTGGGAGTTTAGAAAAAGTAAGAATTCATCTAAAGACTACCGCCCATGCGGCCAGATGACGAACGTATCGTCTACATATCTAAACCAACAATTAGGTTTTAAATGAAAGCAGCTTAAGACTTGTTAGCGACAACCGGGGATAAGGGGGAACCCATAGCGGCTCCCGACACTTGTTCATAGAACTTGTTTCGAAATTGGAAGTACGTGGAAGTAAGGCACACATTTACGAGTTTGGGTATATCATTCGGTTTGCCGTGGGCGGCTATAATGTCGGAGATGATTGACACTGTGTCCGGGATCGGGACCTTCGTGAAAAGAGATTCAACGTCAAAACTAGCTAGTAAATCACTAGTGTCCAAAGAAAAATCCTGTAAGCGAGTTACAAAATGTTGAGAATTTTTAACTGAACTCTACTAAGAATTGCCACGCCCATACGACGCATGCCATTGGCTCATTGTCCCCAGCCAATAGCAGACCACCATTTGACCCGGTCCTCCCTATATAAGTTGTGCCGGTCTCTGTCATAGCCATTCTCGCTGCGATATCTGTTCTCGCAACATCGCAGTTGGGAGCATTTACGACGATACAACGTCAATATGAACCCGGAAGAAATGGCCGGAAGATATATCACCAAAACTATAACGAGCCTAGCTCTGAAGCATAGCTTCAAAAGAAGATGTACGCCGCAGCAACGACAAGACGCAGAAATTATCATAAGCTAAACAACCGACGAAGAAGATGTCCAAAACCTTCTACAAAGGCAACCGCAGATATTCATCGTCGATCCCGACCAGCCGACGTGTAAAATAGAATTATTAGTATGGCCCGAAGAAAATGAAGAAGAAGATGCAAGCCCGGCAAACCCGCCCGACAACAACTCCGATCACAGAATCACCGTCCAACTACAAAACGCAAAACGCATACAGTGTCCTCGAAAAAACAATCACTGAGGAAAAAATGGAAGAAGAAACCGAAATCACTCCACAACCGTCAACTTCACACAACAGCACTCCCAGGGTAAGTGATAAGACATACACTACACAAAACACAAAAACTGAAACAAAAAAAACACAAAATCGCACCAATTAACATAACCGAAAAAGACAAATGGTCACACATACGAAACATACCCAAAACACACAGCATTAACACAGTACAAAGCAAACTCGTAAAACCAGGAATACATATCGAACCGACAACTGACGAAGACTACCGAAAACTTAAACACATACTTGACAACGAACAAATTCAATTTTACACGTTTCAATTGAGAAGCGAAAAGACATTAAAGGTAGTTATGCGTGGCATTCCTACCTTTATCACCGAAACTGACATTACAGACGACTTGACGGACAAAGGCTACCCGACAATCAAAATTAAAAGGATGAACGGCAAACAAGGCACACCGGCACCACTAGTATTAATCGAACTAACGAGACAGTACAAATCTATACACGACTGTTGCGGACTCGCAATAAAAATCGAACAACTAAACAAACGGACAGACATTATACAATGCCACAAGTGCCAGACTTTCGGACATCACCAAAGAAACTGCAACATTAACTACAAATGCATGAAATGCGGAGACGGACATTCGACACACTTATGTAACCAAGACAAAAACAACCCCACCAAAGTGTGCAAACTGCGGTGGCCCACACTTATCCACATTCATCAACTGTCCAAACAATCCAAACAACCCAACAAACAAAACCGCACCCAAACCTAAGTACATACCAGCACCACCCCCAACAACTAATTCCTGGACTCATAGACAAAACAAAACAACACTTAACACAGTTGACGAATTAGCACTTGCCTTAGGCAACATGCTAATAACATTACACTCGACAAACGCAACAAACGAACAAATACAATACTTCGTAAAACAAACACAGACAATAATAACACTTTACAATAAAACACATTAAACACACACAACTGAAACGCAAAAAAATGTGATGATGACCAACAAACAAACACATATGATTTAAACGCAAAAACGCGACTGACGCACAGACTGCACATACAAAACACATGACCGCACAAAAAACACAACAACGCACGATTACTAATCAGACTCAAACACATCACAACCCTTGGAGATACGAAACAATGGAGTGGAAATGGAGGCAATCTTCGACCACAAAATAAAATTCAATGACTCATGGGGCTGTCATAGCATCATTCTCACTGCGTCGTCTGTTCGAGCAGTACACCAGCTGAGAGAACATACGACTTTATACCGTCATACGAAGCCGGAAGCAATGGCCGGCCGAATTGTTACTTTAACAAAATTAATTCTAAATCCAAACACCACGATCCACTGGTTACAGGAATTAAAAGAAGAGACATTCGAGATAATTGACCGAACGTTCAACGAGAGAAATATCCAGCACATTCTACGGACATCGCCAAACATATTTATGGTAGATCCAAACCAGCCAAAAATACAAGTCAGGATACCAGAAAAAAACACCGAACCGCTTAAAGAAGAAAAAAAACACCACCGAACACAGAACAAGATGCAAACTGAAATCAAAACCGCAGAAGACTTTATATACCCGAAATTCACGAAGAAGCCAAAAATAGACGAAACAACCTCACCGATCGAAACTAAAAATTCTTACGACGCCCTCGAAAACAAAACTGAAGAAAAAATGGAAGAAGAAACTTCCGAACTCACTCCACAGCCTTCAACATCAGCTAGCTCGCCCAGGGTAAGTGACAAAACCAACATAACACAACAACTAAAACACAAAAACCACACAAAATTGCACCTATAATAGTAATCGAAAAAGACAAATGGACACACATACGACACTTACTTAAATCAAACAACATTAACACTGTAGAAAACAAACTGGTGAAACCAGGAATACACATAGAACCGACAACTGACAATGACTACCGTACACTTAAACAAACACTCGACAAAGAACACATACAATACTATACATTTCAACTAAGAAGCGAAAAGACACTAAAGGTAGTTATGCGTGGCATTCCTACCTTTATAACAGACACTGACATTACAGACGACTTGACTGACCAAGGCTACCCGACTTTAAAAATTAAACGCATGAACGGCAAACACGGAATACCAGCACCACTTGTATTAATCGAACTGACGAGACAATATAAGTCAATCTACAACATACGCGACTGCTGCGGACTATCTATTAAAATAGAACCACTAAACAAACGGACAGACATTATACAATGCCACAAATGCCAGACTTTCGGACATCACCAAAGAAACTGCAACGTTAACTACAAATGCATGAAATGCGGAGACGAACATTCTACACATCTATGTACAAAGACGAAGACAACCCCACCAAAGTGTGCAAACTGCGGTGCCCTCACCTATCCACTTTCATAAACTGTCCCAACAATCCAAACAATCCTACAAACAAAACCATACCTCAACCTAAATACATACCAGCACCACCCCCAACAACAAATCCATGGACACAAAGACAAAAAGACACGACACTTAACACAGTTGACGAACTAGCACTTGCCTTAGGCAATATGATAATAACACTACACTCGACAAACGCCACAAAAGAACAAATACAATACTTCGTAACACAAACACAGACAATAATAACACTCTACAATAACAAACATTAAACACACACACAACTGAAACGAAAAAAAAAAAAAAAAAAAAAAAAAAAAAAAAAAAAAAAAATGAGATGATGACCAGTAAACGAACACATTTGACTTAAACGCAAAAAAGCGACTGACACACAGACTTTACACAAACACAATACACACAGGACCGCACAAAAAACACAACAACGCACGATTAAATCAGACTCAAACACGCCACAACCCTGGGAAATACGAAACAACGGAGTGGAAGTGGAGGCAACTTCGACCACAAAACAAAATGCAAAGACCCATACCCTGTCATAGCATTCGTCAAACTACTGCGTAACGACGAACATCTACGTACAGCCCTGAAGATGTCCCTTGAAACAGTGGACGAAACGTTGGCAATTACGCCTAACTCGACGCGGTTCCAACCCGGAAACCGAGATCTACATTTAGAGAACGACCGCGGAAACCTACACCTACGAATAATTAAATTAACAAATAGAATTAATAAAGTAGGTTTCATGTAAATAAAAAAGATCGACCTTGTATAGTTTTTATAGAGAATTATAATCCCGTATTACAGAACATTTTTGCCAAGTTTCACTAAATTCCTTTAATCCCTAGTATGCAAGTACGAGTATATAGGGGAAGTGTGGATACAGTGTCGCAAATGGTACATTGTTACAGTCTCCCTTTAACTAAAGTATAGCAAACGCCAATTAAGTTGGCGCGAGGAGGGGTAAGTTCGCGCAGGATTAGAAGTAGTGGGGAGATTTGTATTTGGTTTTACATCAAATGTCAGATAATTCTAACCTCTGAGCGTGTATCACTTTATGATCCCCTAGCAAAGACATTATGTTCCGTCAAACGTCAATGACAAATGTATTCTGACAATTACTTGAGTGGGGTAGTGGGGTAGTGGGGGTGGACGTTTTTAAAAACAGCTTCTGCGCACCCCCTCCTCGCGCCAACTTAATTGGCGTTTGCTATACTACATCAAATTTAATAAATGCATATACAGCAATGCCATCTATTACACTGGCCTACAACCATTTTGGTGCTGGAGATTTTAGACCCGATTTTAAGTATGTCTTACATGGCGATATCTAAAATGTTACCCGTTTTCTTCTGTCAGCTCTAGTTCCCGAGAAAAAAAAACACAATTCACGAAAAAATATATATTTTATTGACATTAAACATCAAGAAATTGTCTTTTGAGTGATTTTCTAGAATGAAACTGACTCGGGCAATCTCGCATGATTCCCCAGCAATAGTCAGCCATCATATGATTGTCCCACCTTCCTTGGTATCTATTCTCCATTGTTTTTAGGTCTTGGTGGAAACGTTCCCCTTGTTCTTCGCTTAGATCTCCTAAATTGTGTTGGAAATGATGTAGATGACTATTGAGATGTAATTTTATACTCATATTACAGCCTAAATCTTTGAATCGCACCAGCATTTCCTCTACTAGTTCTACATAGTTGTCAGCCTTATGATTTCCGAGGAAATTTTGTGCAACTGCTACAAAAGATTGCCAGGCAAGCCTCTCCACATCATTCATACAAGTCTCAAAATTAGTTGTGTCTTTCATCAATTTACGTATTTGAGGTCATCAAAGATACCTGCTTTTAGTTTTTCAGTACTTAAACCAGGAAATTTGTGAGAAATAAACTGGAAACATTGACCATTTCTATCGAGAGCCTTAACAAGTTGCTTCATTAGCCCTTATTTATATGCAACGGCGGAAGAATGATTTTTTCTCTTGAAACTAAGGGTTCATTTACAACATTTCTTTCCCCAACAACAAGAGCATATCTCACAGGCCAATTTTTTGCAGTCCAATGACGTAATTTAGCTCGACTGTCCCAGAGACAAATAAAACATGGGTATTTAGTGACGCTAGTAACTCAGCACGTTCCTTCGAAAGATCTAAGTCTCTGATGAGGTCACTAAGCTCATTTTGCGAAAATGGCTTAGGATCTGATGTTATTCCGCAGTATTGAAAGTCATCATCTACTTGGGAAGAAATAGGTATTTCAGCTTCATCCTCCTGAGATTGCTGCACTACCTGGTGAAAAGTTGGTATTGGAACATTTTCTGAATGAAGAACAGGTCTTTGTACTGAAGAAATATTGGGGTATTTCCATTTATGGCGATTGTTTTTGTTGATGCCCACTATATTAATCATGCAAAAGTAACAGTCGTCATAATGATTTTTTTGTTCTCGCCATATCATAGGCACTCCAAACTTCAAAGACTTACGTTTCCCTCTCTCCCATTGTCGCAAATGTTCAACGCATATTTTACAAACACTATGAGGCACCCACACTTTATCTTGGTGTAGAATTTCAATACCGAAGTAAGCAAAATACAAACGACGCACTGTGTTTGTAATCGATTTACGCTGATTTTTCAGTATGTATTCACCACAAACATAACAAAATATATCAGGATCGTTAACACAACGTCTGGACGTATTAGCCATAATGAAATAGTAACACAAACTTTATCGATGATATTGTAATAATGATTAGTTACGAACAAGACCATAACAAGACCGACAACAATTGACAATGAGGGTAGTAGGTAAACTAGAGCTGATGAGTTAAAATGACGTATGTCAATATACTGTACATTACCTACTTTATCGACAATTCAAACAAACAGAGATGCACCAAAAAATTTTTTTTTTGTAGGCCTGTGTTATTTATGAATATACAAAAAAAAATAACAAGCTGGATGTTGCACTTTCCTATTACGGGGCCTTGTTTCTGGTGAACTGTCAAGAGTATATAATTGTTTACATTAAGATTTTCAATTCAATTGTATTAAAATTATATCATAAGCGTCTGTATGGGTACAGTGCAATAGTTTCATTGAGGGGACAATGGCATAGGGTGCCACTGTACCCGTAAGTATATCACTATACACCAGTAATGAATCAAAATATCTTTACAGAAGGATACTATGGAAAAGAAGCAGAAAGCATGGTAGGAAATACTCCACCAGTGTGTATGGAATAAGTAATAAAAAACAATGATTAATAACGGCTGTAGCTTAAGAAAAGCTAGCTGAATAAGTTAGATTCCGTTAACTACCTTCAGAAATTTATGAATGCCACCGCCAATCATAAACAAAATATGGCGCTTTCAACTAATTATTCTGAAAATAAAGTATTTTCGGAGGAGTTTGAAAGAAAATTAAAAAAATTACTTAATCTTAAGATTCATCATGGGCTATCAAAGAAAAAACGTAAGCTATTGGCGTACGAGTCGGCACAAAAAAAATTAATTGAAAATTCCTAATTCATGGAAGGAAAAGAAAATGGTCGGTGAAGATTGGCTTAAATGATTTCGGAGAAGGTGGCCTGAAATTTCTATTAGAAAACCTGAGGCTACGAGCTTGGCCAGAGCTACGAGTTTGAACAAACCGACGGTTAAGAAGTTTTTTAATAATGTAGTTTTAGTGTACAAAAAAATCAGAGATTTGCGACCCGAAAACATATATAGTTTAAAAGAGCCTGGTTTAACAACTGTCCATTGCCCTCCAAATGTGTTAGCTCAATGAGTATTGAAACGAGTAGGACAGATTACTTCGGGCGAACGAGGTATCAACAATAGCTTTGTTGTTTTATCAACGTTGTGGGTAATACCATACCTCCGTTTAGGATGTTTCCACGCGCTAACTTTAAAGTGCACATGCTTAATAAATCCCCACCTGGAACTGCTGGTGCTACAACCAAGTCAGGATGAATTAATGAACCTATATTCCTATGTGTTAAAACATTTTGCTTCTTATGCAAAGTGCACTAATAATAATCCTGTAGTCTTGTTCATGGATAATAATGAATCACACTTATACTTAGAAGCTATAAGTTATGCTAAAAATAATGGTATTATTTTAATTGCTTTTCCTCCGCATACTAGTGCTAAATTACAATCCCACCAAAGATAGGACTGTGTGCAAGTCGCTTAAAAACTATTATAACATTGCTTCAAATGATTGAATGCTATCAAATCCTGGTCGTACTATATCCATTTATGATGTAGTAGGACTTGGTCAGGCATATCTAAAAGCGGAAACACCACAAAATATAATAGTGGACTTCGATGCACCGAAATTTGGCCATTAAATAGATATATTTTCACGGAAAATGATTACCTCTCCTCTTATATAACGGATACACCTTAACTTGTTATGAAACAAGAGGTTTTACAGGAAACAACTGTTCCGTAATTTGTAGAGACTATGGCTTGAAATCTAAAACAGACAGAAATAAGAAAAGCCCTAACCACAACATATATCAATAAATTCTAAATAAGTATTTCGGCAACTAAATTGCCATCTTCAGTAGAACAAACTTGAAACTAAAAATAATACTAAATGTAGTGATTTGGTGGTTAGAATGTATGTAATTGCAGAGTAAGTGGGGATGTAAACATTGCTGTCTACAAATTACAAAGCAAATCATACGAAATTTTTCATTTGAAAAATATGATCTACGTTGGGACTCGAACCCAAGTCTACAGCTATCCGGGCTGTCGCCTTTACCACTAGGCCACAATAGACCCAGGTTCAAGCCATATATGCATTTCTATATGGCTTGAACCTGGGTCTATTGTGGCCTAGTGGTAAAGGCGATAGCCCGGATAGCTGTAGACTTGGGTTCGAGTCCCAACGTAGATCATATTTTTCAAATGAAAAATTTCGTATGATTTGCTTTGTAATTTGTAGACAGCAATGTTTACATCCCCAATTACTCTGCAATTACATACATTCTAATTTAATATTTGTAAATATTTCATATAAAAAAGCCGAAAAACTCCAATAATTTATCAAATGTTATATTTAATAAACGGCTAAGAAATTATCTAAACACTTATATATATATATATATATATATATATATATATATATATATATATATATATATTTAGTGTTTATAAGAATTTTATTTTTCTTATTTATTTTATTGGCCGTGTCTTAATATTAAAAATAATAGACTTTTTATTGGTTTAGCGACCTTTTATTGAATTTTTATGTTTTATTCTACGACGTTTCGACTTTTATTATTATTCAGTCTTTTTCAAGTAACTAGAAACAAGAATTAATACAATGAAAACATGAGAACTGTGTTTGCTTTTGTGAGACTGAATTAACAATTAAATTAACAATTAAAATTAAAATTAGATTAAAGACTGAATTACCAATTAAATTAACAATTAAAGTTAAAATTTAAAATTAGATTAATAATGAGTAAGGAAAATTAAAGTGATTACATCTGTATAAATGAATTGAAAATTTGAATTAAACTACAATACAGTAAGGTAACTAGAAACAAGAATTAATACAATGAAAACGTGAGAACTGTGTTTGCTTTTGTGAGACTGAATTAACAATTACATTAACAATTAAAATTAGATTAAAGACTGAATTACCAATTAAATTAACAATTAAAGTTAGAATTTAAAATTAGATTAATAATGAGTAAGGAAAAATTAAAGTGATTAAATCTGTATAAATGAATTGAAAATTTGAATTAAACTACAATTACAGTACAGAAACAATGACTGAACAATGAATGACAATAAAACCCGTTATTTTTTTTTGTTTCAAAAACACGCATTCTGTGTGTTATCGGGGACATCCGAGACCTTTTTTTAAAGAACCGACCGCACTAGTTGGAATATTGTGTTTGTGGCTTGGTTTAGAGAGGTTAATTTCTGTTCTATTTTGGAATTTAGCAAAATGGTCAGGACCGTGTTTAGGGCTATATAGTAAAAGTATTTACAAATGGGAACTGATAAAAAAAAAATTTTTGGTTTGTGTTTGTGTGTGCGGGGGGGTTTTGATTTTATTTATTGTTTAATGAGTGGGTAATAGAGTTTAGAAAGTCCATCAATTTCGTTTCTGTCGTTGATTGTTCTGCTGTTTTTGAAAATGTGGATCATTTCTAAGACCTCCCTAGCTTTTGTATTCTTTTTCTGTGTTATTACTTTGGTGTTATCAAAATCAAAATTATGTTTTAGTGTCAATTGGTGTTTTTTTAAAGCAGTTTGATTTTTTGCGTATTTGTTACCTTTCAATATTTCTTGTAGTAACGGTTTTGTTTGCCCTATGTATACTTTGTCACAGTCTTTGCAGGGTATATTGTATATTGTGTGTGATTGTTTTAGTGTAGGTGTTGCGTCTTTTAGTTTGGTGTGTAGGAATTTTAGGTTTTTACCGCTTTGGTGTGCTATTTTAAAATTAAATGGTTTAAATATTTTTTTAAATATATATATATATTAGTAATTTTAGAATTTTGAAAAATATGTACAGAGGAAAGAAGTAAGAATAAGCAACGTATTGTTCGTAACCATAACTAGTATACCACTTAATATAATCATAACGTCAGTGACATTATGGTTGCTGAGAATAGTACATTGTATATAAAGTAGGAAAAGCCTAACATTCCTGAACGACTGTGAAAATTGTCCAGCAATGTGACTTTTTCTACAAAAATAAAACGAAATTAAAGTTTTACTTAATTTTAAAAAACGGAACTTATTCACAATAAATCGTGTCTTGAAATTCTAAATAAAATTGGTTGTGGAACTATGTGAATGTATTCATTTTGAAATGTCGAACTTGAAGTATAGATCTTTAATTGTTGATAATTTCGAAAATCCAACCTATAAAAAGCAAAAAATTGTAAAACGATAAATTTTCCATTTCTGAAACTCCTCCAAAACTAGTGGAGGTAGTAAATACTACCTCTTTAGAATTACTACCAAAAAAAATCTAAAGAAAAATACGAATATGCATATAATCGTTTAATGGACTACTGCAAGAATAAAGTGTTATTAATGTTATTAAACACGATGTAAATATATCTAAATATTCAAAATTTCAAACTTTATTGAAACGGCAAGCTGTAAAAAGCTTTTAAAATTTTTTACAAAGGAATAAATCAACAACTTCATCCAGAAAACTCCAGTTAAAGAAATCTTTATTGTTTTAATATTTTGTATTGCAGGAGGTTCTAGATTAAGTAAGTTAGTCCAAATGGTCCTACAAGATATAAAAGACCTAGAAATGAGTTAAAAAATGGACTTTTAAAACGTGTTATACGCTTTGTGGTCTTTACAAACCGAAAGTGAAAAAGAATCTCAGTCATTGCTATAGAGTCCTACACTGACCACTGTTTTCGTCTTTCTCCGCGACGTTATTAGCCTATTCTGGCGCTGATATTACACTATTAAAACAATATACTGGTTGGCCAACGACATCCGTCGCGGAGAGTTACATCAAGGAGAGTATAGAGAATCAAGTAAAAATTGTTCGACGTATTATACCATAAACCTTCCAGTTCTGTAACGCAGATTAAAAACTTTCTCTCAATGCCTCGATGTCATTAGAAAATATTCTCCTATAACTTTTTTGAATAAGAACAATCGTGTAAATGAAGTCTGTCCTATCAATATCCATTTTCATCGATGTAAATATTGTTAAATAAAATCGATAAAGAATGTAAAAATAATGAAAAAATGTAGTCCTTTCAATGCGGTTTTTGACAAAAACCCGAATCGTTTTATTTCTACAAAAGAAAGAATATTTCTGAAATGATTCCGAAATTCTCCATCACAAAAAGTTTATAATATTTCTAGAAATAAATATGCAAACTCATTTCGATACAACATAAGCTAACGAGAAGTACTGACTTGTATTTACATATCCGTCAATATTAAAAAATCCGTTGTTACTAATTCAAGCTGACAGCGTGAGCAACGATGAATCGAGGATTATAGGTCCTTACTTATATACCTAATCGATGTAGAAAGAGTACAATCCACGCTAGTCAAAAATAATTTACAAAAATCATAATAATTTCTCCAATTTTTGATGACAGACCCTGAAGAAACTTGTACAGGCTGACCCAAAATGACCGAAGGGGTTTGAGTTCATTATAACTTCTTATTTAAGACGTAATTATTAAATTTTTTTATTTTAAATACAGTATATTAATGGAGAATATTTTTAATTTAATTATGAAAAATTATATCTCGCAAGTGGAGGCCATTTTCTGCTTCGCATATTCGTGCTTTTTCCAAAACATTTTCCATAACCTTTCGCAAAACTTCAGGTGTTATGTTGTTGATTTCGTCGCGTATATTATTTTTTAATTGCTGTATGGTTCGAGGCTTATTAATATAGACTTTTCCTTTCAAATAACCCCAAAGGAAACAGTCTGAAGCGGTTAAATCCGGTGAACGCGGAGGCCAATTAAAATCGCTTGTACGGGAAATAATTCGTTCACCAAAGATGTCGCGTAAAAGAGCCATTGTGTCCCTCGCAGAGTGCGCTGTGGCTCCATCCTGTTGGAACCATACTTGCGGATGGTTTTCCACGGCTGGCCTTAAAAAATTTTTCAACATTGTCCGATATCTAACACCAGTGATGAAAACGGCGACACCGTGTTCATTTTCAAAAAAATATGGGCCAATTATCCTTTCCGACGAAACACCGCACCAAACAGTACACTTAAGTGGGTGTAATTCTCGCTGTTGAACTACTCTTGGATTTTCCGTAGCCCATATCCTGCAGTTTTGCCTATTAACGAACCCATTTAATTGGAAATGGGCTTCGTCGCTCATAATTAAATTATGAATAAAATCATGATTTTCTTCTGCTTTTTGACGAAAATAAATTGCATAATCAAGTCGTTGCTGGTAATCTGTCGGTTTCAATTGTTGGACAAGCTGAATTTTGTATGGAAACATTCTTATTGTATGCAAAATTCTCTGCAGCGACCCTCTTGAGGCCAAGTTATGTCGAACGTCTCCTGGTTGATGTTTCTCCATCTTCCCGAATACTCTCCTGTACCCGTTCAATATTGTCATCCGTGTGCACCGTTCGTCGTCTGCCGGCACCAGGAAGGTTCCTTACTCCCCCTTGTTCTCGAAAATTTGCAACCAGACGGTTTATTGTTGACTCTGAGGGTCCAACCCGCACATTAAAATAACGACGATATGCACGCTGAGTCAAAACAATGGATCGTTGATTTGAGAAATAAAGTTCAACGATTTTGGCACGTTGTTCAATTGTGTACTGTTTTACACTCCTTCAATCGATTAATACTTACGCCTTGATAGTGTCTTTAAACAGATTACAAAAATAACACTTTCGCGTGACATAATTTCTAAGCGTGTATATTCTTTTGATGTTTGAAATTATTTTCTTTGCGATTTACAACTTATTTTGTGAGAATACCTGAGAATTTAAGTCTACATCAATTACTATATTTTATAAAATCGCACTCCTATTTTGAAATTTCTATTCCTTTTCCACAACCTAAGTAATCTTCTTTATGTTCTCTCTTCAAACAGCTTATGCTAACATTATTTTCTCCTAACAAAAAAAAACGTTTTTCCATTGTATTTACAATATCCAAACGGAAAAATGTATTTTACTCATTTAAAATCCTGTTACCACGAAAAAATAAGAAAAACAGAAACAATGTGCCTCGAGAGATGGACGCAAATAAAATAAAGTAATCAATTATTTTAATGTTCACCATCATGATGTTTTTATACGAAAACTCTAAAACCTATTTTATTCAAATAAAATCAGGGCACGTTTACTTGCTGGAGTTTATATTTACTTAACTCTTGTATGGTTGCTTCTGTTTATCTACTCTTTACTAAGTACACAATTTTAAAACGTAGAAGAGAGGAGATAATATCTAAAGATTACTGAATTTAAGTTTAAAATAAAAATATTATGCTAACAATATTAAACACTAACTACATCATATACAGTGAGCCAAATAATTAACTGTTCAGAAAACATGTTTTCTTAAGACTATTAAAACAGAATTCGTATATGATGATATGATAATCGAAAACTATTTATTTCATAGTATTACAATATATTGTTATGGAATCAAAATCATTAATTTTGTAAAAGAAATAAAGTTTATGATCGAAAAAGGGTTATTTTGAAATTAAGTGTGCTTATATGCAATATAAGAAATATATATGTCAAACATATCTAACAGTACTAGTAAATATGACATTATATTTTTCAATAGAAGTAATGTTAAAAAAGTGATATTGTTATGATATAAAAATAAAGAAGCTGAGCATTATTTTGTTTTTAGAAGAAAGTTGATTATTAATAGCAACGAATACAAAAGTACAAGTTAAAATGTGTGTTGTGAAGATAATAACGGGTGTAAAATTTCAAACTTTATTGAAACGGCAAGCTGTAAAAAGCTTTTAAAATTTTTTACAAAGGAATAAATCAACAACTTCATCCAGAAAACTCCAGTTAAAGAAATCTTTATTGTTTTAATATTTTGTATTGCAGGAGGTTCTAGATTAAGTAAGTTAGTCCAAATGGTCCTACAAGATATAAAAGACCTAGAAATGAGTTAAAAAATGGACTTTTAAAACGTGTTATACGCTTTGTGGTCTTTACAAACCGAAAGTGAAAAAGAATCTCAGTCATTGCTATAGAGTCCTACACTGACCACTGTTTTCGTCTTTCTCCGCGACGTTATTAGCCTATTCTGGCGCTGATATTACACTATTAAAACAATATACTGGTTGGCCAACGACATCCGTCGCGGAGAGTTACATCAAGGAGAGTATAGAGAATCAAGTAAAAATTGTTCGACGTATTATACCATAAACCTTCCAGTTCTGTAACGCAGATTAAAAACTTTCTCTCAATGCCTCGATGTCATTAGAAAATATTCTCCTATAACTTTTTTGAATAAGAACAATCGTGTAAATGAAGTCTGTCCTATCAATATCCATTTTCATCGATGTAAATATTGTTAAATAAAATCGATAAAGAATGTAAAAATAATGAAAAAATGTAGTCCTTTCAATGCGGTTTTTGACAAAAACCCGAATCGTTTTATTTCTACAAAAGAAAGAATATTTCTGAAATGATTCCGAAATTCTCCATCACAAAAAGTTTATAATATTTCTAGAAATAAATATGCAAACTCATTTCGATACAACATAAGCTAACGAGAAGTACTGACTTGTATTTACATATCCGTCAATATTAAAAAATCCGTTGTTACTAATTCAAGCTGACAGCGTGAGCAACGATGAATCGAGGATTATAGGTCCTTACTTATATACCTAATCGATGTAGAAAGAGTACAATCCACGCTAGTCAAAAATAATTTACAAAAATCATAATAATTTCTCCAATTTTTGATGACAGACCCTGAAGAAACTTGTACAGGCTGACCCAAAATGACCGAAGGGGTTTGAGTTCATTATAACTTCTTATTTAAGACGTAATTATTAAATTTTTTTATTTTAAATACAGTATATTAATGGAGAATATTTTTAATTTAATTATGAAAAATTATATCTCGCAAGTGGAGGCCATTTTCTGCTTCGCATATTCGTGCTTTTTCCAAAACATTTTCCATAACCTTTCGCAAAACTTCAGGTGTTATGTTGTTGATTTCGTCGCGTATATTATTTTTTAATTGCTGTATGGTTCGAGGCTTATTAATATAGACTTTTCCTTTCAAATAACCCCAAAGGAAACAGTCTGAAGCGGTTAAATCCGGTGAACGCGGAGGCCAATTAAAATCGCTTGTACGGGAAATAATTCGTTCACCAAAGATGTCGCGTAAAAGAGCCATTGTGTCCCTCGCAGAGTGCGCTGTGGCTCCATCCTGTTGGAACCATACTTGCGGATGGTTTTCCACGGCTGGCCTTAAAAAATTTTTCAACATTGTCCGATATCTAACACCAGTGATGAAAACGGCGACACCGTGTTCATTTTCAAAAAAATATGGGCCAATTATCCTTTCCGACGAAACACCGCACCAAACAGTACACTTAAGTGGGTGTAATTCTCGCTGTTGAACTACTCTTGGATTTTCCGTAGCCCATATCCTGCAGTTTTGCCTATTAACGAACCCATTTAATTGGAAATGGGCTTCGTCGCTCATAATTAAATTATGAATAAAATCATGATTTTGTTCTGCTTTTTGACGAAAATAAATTGCATAATCAAGTCGTTGCTGGTAATCTGTCGGTTTCAATTGTTGGACAAGCTGAATTTTGTATGGAAACATTCTTATTGTATGCAAAATTCTCTGCAGCGACCCTCTTGAGGCCAAGTTATGTCGAACGTCTCCTGGTTGATGTTTCTCCATCTTCCCGAATACTCTCCTGTACCCGTTCAATATTGTCATCCGTGTGCACCGTTCGTCGTCTGCCGGCACCAGGAAGGTTCCTTACTCCCCCTTGTTCTCGAAAATTTGCAACCAGACGGTTTATTGTTGACTCTGAGGGTCCAACCCGCACATTAAAATAACGACGATATGCACGCTGAGTCAAAACAATGGATCGTTGATTTGAGAAATAAAGTTCAACGATTTTGGCACGTTGTTCAATTGTGTACTGTTTTACACTCCTTCAATCGATTAATACTTACGCCTTGATAGTGTCTTTAAACAGATTACAAAAATAACACTTTCGCGTGACATAATTTCTAAGCGTGTATATTCTTTTGATGTTTGAAATTATTTTCTTTGCGATTTACAACTTATTTTGTGAGAATACCTGAGAATTTAAGTCTACATCAATTACTATATTTTATAAAATCGCACTCCTATTTTGAAATTTCTATTCCTTTTCCACAACCTAAGTAATCTTCTTTATGTTCTCTCTTCAAACAGCTTATGCTAACATTATTTTCTCCTAACAAAAAAAAACGTTTTTCCATTGTATTTACAATATCCAAACGGAAAAATGTATTTTACTCATTTAAAATCCTGTTACCACGAAAAAATAAGAAAAACAGAAACAATGTGCCTCGAGAGATGGACGCAAATAAAATAAAGTAATCAATTATTTTAATGTTCACCATCATGATGTTTTTATACGAAAACTCTAAAACCTATTTTATTCAAATAAAATCAGGGCACGTTTACTTGCTGGAGTTTATATTTACTTAACTCTTGTATGGTTGCTTCTGTTTATCTACTCTTTACTAAGTACACAATTTTAAAACGTAGAAGAGAGGAGATAATATCTAAAGATTACTGAATTTAAGTTTAAAATAAAAATATTATGCTAACAATATTAAACACTAACTACATCATATACAGTGAGCCAAATAATTAACTGTTCAGAAAACATGTTTTCTTAAGACTATTAAAACAGAATTCGTATATGATGATATGATAATCGAAAACTATTTATTTCATAGTATTACAATATATTGTTATGGAATCAAAATCATTAATTTTGTAAAAGAAATAAAGTTTATGATCGAAAAAGGGTTATTTTGAAATTAAGTGTGCTTATATGCAATATAAGAAATATATATGTCAAACATATCTAACAGTACTAGTAAATATGACATTATATTTTTCAATAGAAGTAATGTTAAAAAAGTGATATTGTTATGATATAAAAATAAAGAAGCTGAGCATTATTTTGTTTTTAGAAGAAAGTTGATTATTAATAGCAACGAATACAAAAGTACAAGTTAAAATGTGTGTTGTGAAGATAATAACGGGTGTTCATTTAAAAACGTCGTCTGTGATATTTTGATAGAATAAAATCTGTTAAAACCGATATGAAAGTCGTAACTTGGTCCTTGTAATTGTACACTTGACATTTTGACAGAATAATTCTGTTTCGAAGAGCAAAATAATCTGCTTGAGCCTTTCAAGTGTTTTTATTTCATTAATTCTTTCATTTTATCACCTTTTCAACCCATTTCCTGTTTTCATAGTTAAACAAGGGATTGTTGTTGGTGTAATCAATAACGTATAATTTGCATCTATGGTGTTTTCTGTAGAACAAAGAATTTTCTTAGTTGAAACTTACTTTCGTAATGGCAGCCGTGTTGACGGAGAATTGGTTTATTGTGTCCAAAATAGGTTAGAAGAATTTCGAGTACAGTTTCCAAATTTTGCTCTTGACTACATGCAGTTTAAAAAAAAATAGATAGAGCTCTAAATCTGTTTCGTGAAACTGGTAGGATTCTACGACAAGCTGGTGGTGGAGCACCGAAAAAACGTACTGAAGAAGTTGTTGCCACTGCTAAACAAATAATGGATGATCCACCGAAAACATCTATTAGACAATTGTGTCAACAAGTCAATCTCTCTATCGGAACCACCCATAAACTTTTACACAATGACTTGGAACCTTACCGTGTCACTGCGGTACAAGAATTGAAACCAGCAGATTATGCACGACGTCTTGAGTTTTGTAACTGGGTAGTTAATAACATTGTCAATAATGTGGAATTATTACAAATAATGATTTGAACTGATAAAACTTGGTTTCACCATCAGGATTTGTGCATTCCCAAAACATGAGAATTTGGTGCCATGCCTACACGAAATAATTTAACAACCGCTACATACTGAAAAAGTAGGTGTGTAGGCAGCTTTTAGTTACAGGCGAATAATTGGGCTAATATTTTTTCAAAGTAAAAAACATGTTATATCTAATAATTCTATCAATTTTTATTGATTTTAAGTAGAATAAATGCTGAAAGATATCGAACAGAAATTTCATAACCATTTATTGAACAACTGGATGATATTGAATGCCAGAATTGTTACTTTCAACAAGACGGAGTTACTCTCCATTGTATAGTTGAAACATTGGACTTGCTGAGGCAATTTTTTGACGATCGAATAGTTAGTCGAAACACAGAACTTCCGTGGCCTCCTCGTCCATGTTATACGACACCATGCGACTTCTTTTTATTGCCTTACATAGAAACAGCATTTTTAAAACACCTGTGGATAATGTAGCTGACTTGCAGCAAAGAATTTAACAAAATATCGCAGAGTGTTGAAATGCATAGAAGCCAAGAATGGATGAAATGCATGGTCAACATTTTCAGCAATTAATGTAATTTTTAGTTAAATAAACTGAATAATGATATTTACATTAAGTTTTGAATGTTTCCCATTTTGATCGATGAAAGGTATAAGACATACCTCAAATCATTTTACGAATTTCATACGCTACTTGATCACGTTTTTAAACCCGATACTATCTTTTAATACAAATTAAATTGTTATAGTTTTTATATAAGTAAATATAGAATAACAAAATAATTTGAAACATACATGAGTGGGTAAAAACCACACCAATTTGTATAATACAAAAGTATTTTTAATAATATAAAATATTATTAAAAATGGGGTGTGAAGAACACAATACAAGTTATATATTTGTGAATGTATCTCCTCTCCAGAGACGCAGATACGTATTTCACCTTTCTACAGGATCGTCGGTACGCCCCTGCTGGAGAAGAGATACATTCAACCAAACATAACTACCTTGCTATTAATCAGAAATTATTAAGACAGAGCGAGAAACACGTTGCTTAGTTCGGCAGTTATTATGTAGACTGCGCTGAATATTCTTTCATGCTCTGTCTTAATAATTTCTGGTTGATAGCAAGGTAGTTATGTTTGGTTGAATGTATCTCTTCTCCAGCAGGGGCGTACCGACGATTCTGTAGAAAGGTGAAATATAGAATAGATATCATAAGTTTATAAAAGAATATAAATGAATGAATGGAGAAGAATTATTAGGAATGAATTGGAAAATGAATATATAAGAAGATTAACTAAAGGATATAAAAGATTATCAAAGATTTAAAAAAGGTAAATGGATTTAAAGGATAGAAAATACCATAAAGATGGTATTTAAAAATAAGTAGATTGGAAGAAGCCATTGTCATGGCTGATATAAAATTTAAATTGAAGAAAGAATTAAACATATTAAAATAGATTAATAATACAATTATTATTATTTTTTAGTACTTCTAAAAATACTATTTGTAGATTTTTCAAGTATTCGACTCATTCAATAGAACAAGACTGATGCTTGCCTTGGGCGAATTAAAAATACCAGCGAAATTACGAAAACGCCTATATGCAACCATGAAGGAAACGAAAATCAGCATAAGAATACAAGAAGGTGTAACAGAAGAAATAAATATCGACAGAGGGGTCAAACAAGGAGATTCACTGTCGGCGTTACTTTTCAATATGGCAATATTACACGAGGTAATAAACAATAAGATCAAGAGGAAGTCAGCTGGTAGCATATGCAGACAACTTAGTGCGAATTGCTAAAAGAAGGGATATTATGGTTAACATGTTATAATTGGACTGAAAATAAACGAAAGACGAAAATAATGAAGATAGAAAAGGAGCTAGGAGAAGTAAACCAATTAAAGTAGGGAAACATGAATTCGTAAAGGTGTATAGATGCACATACGTGGAAGTTGTTTTGACCAGCAATGGAGATAGAATAACTGGTATAAAAGAAACAATTATATTTGCAAATAAAGCAGTGCAAGCAAACAGGAAGTTACTAAAGAATAAGATATTAACCTGAAGAACGAAAATGAAAATATATAAAACGTTAATAGGGCCCATATTTACATATGAAGCAGAGTCAACGACCATGACAAAAAGAGAAGAGATAAGAATGAGAGTTGCTGAGAGGAATATACAGAATGAAAACCAATTTGGAGACAGAACAGCAGTTCAAACGAAAGAACATCATAGGAATAATTAAAGAGAAAGATTTAAATGGCTAGGACATGTGTGCAGAAAGAACCGAAGAAAATGTAATAAATGTAATCATGAAATGGGAGCCAGTATACAAGAGGCGTAGAGGTAGACCAAGATCAACTTGGATACAAGAAGTAAAGGACGACTTAAAGAAGATTGAAGTAAGAAACCAAAAAGAAACAAAATCAAGGATCGGGCACAACATAAGCGGAGAAATAAGAAAATTATAAAAGATTCATTATCCACAAGAATTTCTATCTAGAAAGCTTTATTAAGTGACTTAATTAAAGGACCATCATCGAACTTCTTCTTTCACGTAAGCCCGTTTTCGTGCCTATTCTCAAATGCTTCTATTCGATCTCGTTCTGTTAACTTTCATTTGATCTAACCAAATATAGAACACCCGCCATTTCTCACCAATCTTTATCAATAACTAGAATGCTCAAAAGCACTAAAATATAACACGTGAATATCCAAAATTATGTTAATAAAAATACTACATGTTTCACTCACACTGTGGCTTGTCAGGTATATAATATCAAGTTCAACTGACTTAGATTATAGGTAAATTAACAAATTTTTATACTACAGATCAAATTGGTGGGGGTAGTCTTTGCTAACGTTGAATAAATTTAAAAATAGGGAGTTAAATTAGACGTATTGGTTATTTAATAAGTCTGTGTTATTGAATTTATAAATTACCGAAGTTTCTAGATTATTTAAAATGACACTTTTATTTTGCATATTATATAACTGATGTTTAGCAAATGTGTATCTATTTTATTATTATGAAAGGACCTAATGTGTTCCTTAATTCCTGTGCCAAAAAAATGGCCTGTTTGACCTATATAGAATATTTGACCACTCCCTTCAACTCTAGACTCCGGATTCGAAGAATTTAAAAACTAAACATAAACATTTAATTTAAAGCCCATAACTACATAACGTAACTTTATCAGATTATCAAAAATAATAAAAGAAGACCAGAAAAAACGATAAATCCGTAGTCTAAGAGTTGCAAAAAATTCTATATAAGTCAAGGCCACATTCTTTTAACACAAGAATCAAGGAATAAATTAGATCATAATAATTAGAGCAGACCAATTTCCGTGCGCGCCATAAGCGCCGGTACGGGAGTGTAATTCGTAATATATTAGAATATTCGATAGAATAGGGTAGCAACATGAGCTTGTTACCGATATAAGTATAGAAGTAGAGACATTTATTCTATCAGAAATAATTAAATATACACAGTTTTTTATTTTTCAATTCGGCCTTGATTTTATTTTCAACCTGTTTACGCACCGATGGTAAATTCCTTCGTAACGTTGTCGTGCTCGGTAATATTTGATTCGCGTATTTATTCCAAAATTAAATAAATGAATCATTACTTAACAAGGTAAACGGCAGTGTACACACAATCATAGTTACACATAGTTCATGTATAAACTGTTGTCGATTAATTTTGTTATTATTGTGCTTCGAACTGCTTACGTGTTCTTTACAATGTGTTTTTGAACAACACATTAGATATGTATTGCACACTAAACATTTAATTTTTGAGCCATCGTATATTAAGTCCGGGAAATCCATAATAAACTTATTCACTTCGTCTGACAACGGTCGTTTTCTCGATTTATCTGTCGTCGTCATTTTATTACGTATGCTTACACTTACATGCAGTCTAAGCAAGTACCAAACACATACTGAATGCTTTTTATTAGTTCTGATGCAATACAATCATCCTCACATCGGCGCACATGGCGCGCACGGAAATTGGTCTGCTCTAATAATAATGAAGCCGCATATACTGTTGATTCTGAAGTAAGACGAAACACATGTTTGCATGTCTAGAAAGCTTGTTCTCCACACCCTATTTTTAATAATATTATTATATTATTAAAAATGTTTTTATTTTATACAAAATTTGTGAGGTTTTACCTACTCTACTATGTTTCAAATTACTTTGTTAAATACCTAATAGCATACCACAAGATACATTACTCCTATACTTGGAAACTATGCTACAAAAAATTGCAGATTATACCTATTTTATACAACCATCATAAAAACAAATCATTTATTTAACATTTGTTTATCAAAACTAAAACTATTATTATTTATTACTTGTCTACATGAAAACAGATTCGAAAAAGTATCACATTTTATATTGTAAATTGTATTTGCTTATATCCTATATCAACATGTTTTTGCGTTAAAAAAATACAAATATATATTTATTTTCAGCGCTACTAGCCGTTGCAGCAGCTGGACTATTTGCATTGCAAACCGATGAACATAACACCAGTGGTTTTCATATAACTAGAGGACCTGGATTTTATATACAAGTAAGTACCATGTGTATACAAAAGATAAAACTATAAAAAAAATAGGAAAAATCTATTGCAAATTAATAATCAATCAAAACCATTTTCTATATTAGTACTTTCTGACAAACAAAATTCATGGTCAGCCTACCTTTACAGTAATTTATTATATTTTTTATATATGTATTACATTTATTCATTTTTGCTTAACTATCTCGGTATCTATCTATCTACGTAGTCCCATGTGTACAAAATAACATTTTCCTCCATCGCACACACATGACTAGAGTGGACCAATTCGGAGCGAAAGCAGAGGCGTATTTTGTATCGACACCAGTGTCTCTATCTTTATGTCTTGCGCTATGCACGTGGCGTTGCAAATTGATTTTGTTAAATGGTTTATATATATAATTGATTACAATAATACTTATTACCTAGATAGTTCTGATTCAAATAATAAAATAATACAAATGTTTTTAAACTTTGATACATAATATAAGACAAAATAGAAGATTCATCTTAAACAAAATAATATAAATAATGTTAATATACTACAATGATACACTATAAAGGAAATTTAAATATTTAAACCGTTACATATATTATAATGATTAGGCAACACATGTTACATAAATATTCTATAGGCTTATAATTTACTTTTATTTTTCTTAAAAAAAAAATTTAATAAACAAAATAAAATAAACAGAGGATTAACTATAACAATTAATTCAAAAATAATTTATTACAATTCTTTCCACAAATTATTTTTTATGAGGGAAAGAAGGTAAATATAATAAAAATGTTAATAAACTTATTGAAAACACTAGTTTTAATTTGTTACATTTCTGTTATTGGGATTTCTTAGAAGGTGGAAGTCTATTATATTTGTATTGTTTTCTTAATTTAGAATGTCAAATCTATAATTAAATTTCAAAAGTATATGACTTTCTTACATTTTCCAAAATTATAGAACTATGTAAATTTAGTTAATTTTGTATACTATTGTTAATGTTTGGTAATGTCAAAGGTTATGTGTGAAGGAAAATTTAATTGTAAACCAATAAGTTCATAATATTAATCAAGGATCAAAATTATAGTATAAATGTCAAATATTTTGGAAAATGACGTATAACTAAAGCGACCAATGAGCTTAAAAAGAGAAAAAGCTGTTGGGTTGCCATAGTGAGTTATTGAAGCAATTTGAGAGAAGAATTTTTGCACTTTAATGAATTGGTTGTGTTTTTGGAAAAAACGATTTTTTTTTTTTTAATATAAAAAAAACAAGTATAATTTATATTACCAAGATCTGAACTGTTTTCATCTTATACACCGCTATCAATTAATGAGCCACAAAAGACGTGTACCAGCTTTAGATAAATATTGGGAAACATTACAAGGCCTTATATTACCCGGATTGTGACCGTAAATTAGAAAAGCAGAACTTCGAAATTTAGAAATATACAAAAAAGAAAATAAACCACTAAAATATATTACAATAGAAAATAACAGGGTGTCTGCAAAAGGTCTTTACAAAAGCCTACCATATGTTCCTTTCAGCAAATTATGAGTTTTATGTAAACTTACCTTAATACAAAGTTGCTTAGTTTGGGCGCTATACGGCGCTGAAGTCACAATTTTGAAATCGTTTTATTGCATTTAATTTAAAACGGCCCATCCTTTTTTGCTAAAATTTGGTATGTTAGCATAGCTTATTGAGACAAAAAAACCCACATCAAAATTAAGATCAATATCAGTCCATTGGCGTAGAATTTGGGTCTTTTAATAATTGCAAGTTTCAGATTTCTACGCCAATGGAGGAAAAGGGGTTTAAGTATAAAATATAGATTAACTAACTTATTTACTATAAAAAAAGGTACTCTTGATAAGACTCGATTCATCTCATGGTTTTTGAGAAATTTGCATTTTAATAATTAGCAATATAAATTAAGTTATCAAAACATGATCAACAGTAAATAAAAATATCATAATAACTGTTCAAAGTGTCCTCCATTTACATGTATACAAAGATTTATACGTCGAAGGAAATTAAAATGTATTCTTCGCATAACTTCTACATCGCCTCTAATACTATTTGTTGCATTTTGAATACGTTCCCACAGTTGTTCTTCGTTATCTGAAGTCCTCATGTAAACCATGTTCTTAAGATATCCCCAAAAAAAATAATCCAATGGATTTAAGTCCGGAGAACGTGGTGGCCAACTTACAGGGGCGTTACCTCTACCAATCCATTTATTTGGGTACTGCTGATTTAAATAATTTCTAACATTAAGTGAAAAATGTGGTGGAGCACCATCGTGCATAAACCACATATCTCTCCAATGTTGTAAAGGTAAATCTTCTAATAAATTTGGCAACGTATTTTGTATATGTTGCAAATAATTTTCTCCGTTTAATCTTTGTGGAAGAATGACAGGACCAACAATATGATTACTAGAGCTGAGGATTTTTGCGGTAAGGCAGGACCGTATGTAGTGCATCCCCACCGGCGTATAATCAATACAAATGCAATTAAATTCTGGTATTTGAAAAATGATTATATGTATTACCTTAGTATTAAAATAAACCATCCATTTTTTATTACTAATACATGAAAGAAGTTTCTGAATCGATAGTTTATAAATAGTTCTACGAATTTTGAAAAAAATGTATGGGTGTACATGCACCAGTATGCATATACTTGCCCGTAAGCGATTTCTGTATGAAAGGATTACTGTAGTAAATAGCAATAAAGAAGATATGCATTATATTTCGTTTAGAGTACCTAATTGATTTTGTTGAATGTTTCTGGACAATCGTTCTTTATTCCTTATTATCCTGGAATATGTTCTATTCCTATAACGAAAGTATAAAAAGTATCGTCTATTGTTCTGTAAACCAAATTTCTAAAAGAAAAGTATTGTGAAATGTATCAATTACTTCTTTGAGTGGATAAACACTACCTGCCTCTTATAATAAAATGTTTTCTAAACTTTAACCATAAACAAAGTGCTTAATTTTTGCATTTGCGACACTTTTGATTATACATTTGTATTTGTAACATCAGTCATCAGTGATGACTCATCACTGATGTCGGTGTGGCATTTCAAGTTGGCACGCCCATTATAGTCGACCAGTACTTACTAATACATGCATCGCGCTATCGATGGCGGCCACACGGTATGTATGTACAAAGTATTGATAATAGTTATTTACGTATCAAGTCCGGAAAAATTTTATTGGATGAGTAAGCAAATACCAGGACGATTCGTAGACAGACGTGATCCGTACAACATTTTTTTTTTGCAATCGTAAATTTTCCACTTTTACTAAACAGATGATGACTTTAAAACCTGCGGTAGGCTTTTGCAGTAATGTGTATTACTTTAGCAACCAGCCAACAAACAGTCAATTTGTAAAAATAACGTTCGTGTTTACAATTTTTCGTGAATTTTGAATTGAAAATGAGCGATGAAAGTGATTAGACTGTGAACATAACATTTTCGAGGCCGCTAAAGTATATTGTGATAATTTGCTACCTACTGTATCACGGGAAAGATATGAAAAAGTTTTCCGGGAATTTGAAGCTTGACTTAACAGGAAAAAAGTGAGGGAAATAACTGAAGAAGTAGTGCTAATGTACATCGGAGAAAAAAGGAAAATTTATAAACCATCAACCTTGTGGAGCTACCATTCAATATTGAAAGCTACGCTTAAATTGAAAAGAGGCATAGATATTTCCAAATACATATAATAAAGTAAACTCGTTCATGAAGAGAAACAACACAGGATATAAATCAAAAAAGTCTAAATTTTTTACTAAGGAAGATGTAAGCAGCTTCTTGATGGAGCTCTTGATGATGATTTCTTACATATGAAGGTACTAGTGCTTTCTTTATAAACTAATATATGTAAGTTCTCAAAAGGTGGTGCTGATAATGAGAATCGCAGGAGCATGGTGATGTGAGGAATTAGCAAAAATGACGCTCGATCACATAAGCGACAAGGATTCAATGCTAGTTGTGAACGTTGGTGACACATAAAATTATGTAGACAAAACGTTTACGTTAGTGGAGGAAAATAAAATGCTCATTTACACCTTTATCGAAAATACGTAGCCATACGACCAGCCCACATCCCCCACAATCGCGACTCTTCATTTTTTACAAGAAGGGACATTGTAAAATCCAACTAATTGCCAATCCAAGCAAAATAGCGGAATTATTGAAATTACAAAATCCGAAAGAATACACTGGTCATTGCTTTCCGCGTAGTTCCACAACATTTTTAGCAGACGCTGGTGCCAATTTATCTAACATCAAAAGACACAGAGGATTGAGGTCTACATCAGTGGCGGAAGAATACATAGAAAATTCCATTCAGAACAAAATTAACATCGCGAAGAAAATACAGGACCGGGAAGAGAAACTACTATGTCCGGAAATGGCAAGCTCGTTCATCTAGAAGAAGAGTCTAATATAATTAATGTTGAGAATACTGCAATACCTAATTGTTCATTTATAACAGCGCATAATTGTACGCTTCATGTATATTATAAATAAATCTATAATAAAAATTACAAAACCAAAAGAACCTATTGTTGTTACAAACGAAATTTATTTATGGTTAATATTTGGTATGGCCTCCTCGTGCTCTTATGACAGCTTGGACACGTTGAGGCATGGTCTGAATCAAATTTAGCACAATCTTGAGTCGACATTATTTCAATCTTCTTGTAAACCTTCTTGAAGCTGGTTAAGAGTAGTTACGTTATGTCTTCTGTTTTGTAGCTTTCATTTCATCCCATCCCATAGATGCTCAATGGGATTTAAGTCTTGACTGCAAGCTGGCCAATCGAGACGGTGAATATCAACATCATTTAAAAATTCATCAAATACAGCAGCTGCGTGGGGTCGGGCATTGTCCTGCGTTAACAGAACATTTGGACGGCGTATTACAGCAAGCGGCACTACGTGATTTTACTAGGACTTCTTCGATGTACTTATGAGCATTCGGAGCAGGTCCACCAAGAATGACTAGGTCCGTAAAGCCATGCATAGAAATGCCACCCCATACCATAACTGAACCACCACCGAATCGGTTCCTCTCTACAATCGTGCAATCCGCAAAACGTTCAGTTGGCCATCTCCATACTCTCTATCGACCGTCGGCACCTTGTATATTAAACCGGCATTCATCTGTAAAACGAACTCTGCCAGTTGTTCACATTCTAGTTGGTATATAAACGACAGAAGCGAGCCGAGCTCTCCGATGGTGTGGTAATAAAATAGGGTATCTAGTAGGGCAACGGGCATAAAAATTAGCTTGTTCTAACCTTCTTCGTACTGTCCTCTCGCTAACTTGTACGTCTCGAGTTGAATACAGCATGCCTCTAAGCTGTACTATAGTGGTGGTGCGATCACAAAGGCAATGTCTACAAGATCTATCATCAACCGTCGAAGTAGCACGTTTTCTACCTTGCTCTGGCCTTCTCTATACAGCACCAGTTTCTCTGAGGCGTCTAGCAAGTCGGGATATGCCAAATTGGTTTACTCCAAGAAGATTTGCGACATATTGCTGGGTTCTTCCATACTGGAGCAATGTAGTGGCTCGTATGGCATAATCACGTGTTAAAAGCCCCATATTAAATAAAAATGCTTTTAAGTAATAACAGAACGACAAACAAACGGCAAAATGATTGAAACAACTTTAAAAAACAACAATTACGACGTATATACGGTCTTTATCAACTGCACTTCTTTAATTGATTAAAATAAATAGCTGTCTTAATTAACGACAGGCCCCTACTTGGATTTTATTCTACACATAAAGCACCTGAAGTTAATTCTATATTAGAATAAGCCAAATAGGAGCATTTAAATTGCAACAAAAAGCATCTAAATAAATTATGCCTTAATTTTGCCGGTGAGTATATGTATATAAACAATAAAGACTACTATTACTTTTTCTTACCCAATGTAATGAACTTTTACTTCGAAATTAAATAAATGATTTGCATCTTTTAAATAACAAGCATTTTAGCATTGTATATGAAAAAAATAATTTAAAGATTACTATTATTACTAAACACGCTGGTTGGTTCGGTTGCGGGGGCGTGCTAACAATAAATGAAATTATTTAAAATAAATAATTTGTGGTGCTGGTGATGCAACAAATGTTCAGGACGTGTGTAATAATGTTGACATAAATATATTACAACTTATTAACTAAATAAAACACAACAACGTTGTCCTTAAAGTTTGTATTTATTATTTACATAAGAAATTGAGATTGATATATTTTAAAGTAATTAAATAAAAGTAATATACACAAGGAATGTTGAATAAGTAATTAAAAATTAACACACAAAAATAGACAGAAAAGAACGTTAATAAATGAAATTATTTAAAATAAATAATTTGTGGTGCTGGTGATGCAACAAATGTTCAGGACGTGTGTAATAATGTTGACATAAATATATTACAACTTATTAACTAAATAAAACACAACAACGTTGTCCTTAAAGTTTGTATTTATTATTTACATAATAAATTGAGATTGATATATTTTAAAGTAATTAAATAAAAGTAATATACACAAGGAATGTTGAATAAGTAATTAAAAATTAACACACAAAAATAGACAGAAAAGAACGTTAAATTAGGCAGTAAATTCAATGTGAATTAATTGTGACTAATATAAAATAACCTCTGTATCGAGCAATAAGGGGTTACCTGTGGAAGCGTATGTTGGTCGGCCCCGAGGTCTTAGAAACGAAGAACACCGGACGGCGTGTTGCATACTGGAGCAGCACGTGAAGTAAGATGTGTATCTTACCAAGGTTCTGAACAGAAGAAAGAATCTGTGTCGACGAGAGTACTCGTTTAGGAAAAAGGTTTTATTGGCCATTTAGAGAAGGTGATCGAAGTTGCTGATGTCTTGAATTATGAATTAATCAAAAGCACGAGCTGAGAAGTCGTGATATCGATAAAACAAATATCATTAAAATATTCCTTGTGAAAGAAGCTTTAAAATGATATGTGACATGATATATAAGAGAAGACGTACGTAATCAAATTAAATAACTTAATTTAAATGAAATGTATTTGTGAAAATTGTAACCGAACGTTAGATACTTGAGTTGACCGTTCTCGTCAGGTAGACTTCGAAGGATCCGTCATAGTACGATAACAAAAGAAAGACTTTCTATTTGCAAGTACGAATATACACAGAAAATGTCTAAACGAATTTAATATTTTAAATTGGAAATATATTTGCGAAGAAATATAATTTAAAATTAATTTAAACATTCTTATATATGCGAAGCATAACACTATCATATAAATAACAAGTAAAATACGATATTTTATTAATTTATAGATTTTGTTAACTAGAACATGAACAATGTATTTACCTATGTATTTTTCTTTAAATTAATGTGATTAGAGTATTAGAGTATAACATTATAAACGATATACTTATATAATTGAATTGATTCGGCTTTTACTTGATGAAGATTTATAATTTAAAATATAAATAAAAATAATGGTTAAAATCTTCACTTTTTAATACGTAATAGTAAAACGGTAATTGTTTCGCCAGCATACTGGCTTTATCAGGTACTTACAGCAAAGTTTGTAACGTGCTCTTTAGCTGTAAGTACCTGATGAAGCCACTGTGCTGGCAAAACAATTGGCGTTTTACGATTACATATTAAAAAGTGAAGATTTTAATCATTAGTTTTATTTCGATATACTTATATTTAAAACTAAACATAATTAGTAATAAGATTAATGAACCTACCAAAAATTAACTCTTTTTATGCAAAGAAAAATCATACACATGAATTTCACAAATTGTCAAATAACCTGTTGTAACCTTCGTAATTTCTATAAATGTTACCGCCAACACCAACTTATATCATCACAAGTACTATACTAAAATGAAAAATACAACATGTCTTCGTCGCTTCGCTCTATTCGTTCAAAGGTATCACTGGTAGAAGCTGCCAATTTGAGTTGTGTATTTGGTAATTTGTGGCTCTACCTACAAAAGGATAAAAAACTAAAATAGGTAGGGTATCGGCACCTCCTACATCATTCAGTTTGCTCGCTTCTAGGACATATTCAAACGCAAAACAAAAAATACTACAATTAAAACATTATAATCCAAACTAAAAAGGATATATCATACATTTTGTTAAAAAAAAACAAGTGAAAATTCTCTTCAGTAGATCAGGAATGTTTAATAGTAAGGAAGAAGATCACACCACGATCAAGTTTCCATATAAAACAACTAACCATACATATCACACAAAAAGCCCCAAATTTACATGCAGTCAATACCTTATTTGTCACGACATAGGTTGAATCGCCTCGAAAAGATAAACATTTGAGAAATCGATGCTAAGATCTTCTCCATCACCAAGTATAGAAAATGTAACATGAGGATTATAATGGAAGCATATTTAAATTTCTTAAATATTTCAAGTGTGTGTATAATTTGTCTCATGGCATATAAAACTTAAACTTGTAGCTTAGTCAGAATTCTGAAGCTCTTACTTACTTACTTAATCCTGGGAACTCCTGTACCTTTCGGTGTCGAGTTATGTTAGAATTGAATTTTCAGGTATTTTCTTCCATACTTCCTTCCACTTTTTTCTGTCATTTACTACCATTTTTATTTCCTACCATCTTGTTCCTCTTTTCTCAGCTGCTGTCCGCACTTCCTCCTTCCATGTTCTTCTTGGTCTGCCTCTCCTTTTTCCTATTTCCTTCGCTTCGAATATTTGTCTGATAAGTGTATTCTCACCTCTTCTCAGTACATGGCCTAACCACCTTAGTTGTCCTTGTTCTATTTGTTTGTTTCGAAAGGGACTATATTCATGTTTTCTCCAAATACCTGGTTTCTAATTTTATCTTTTCTCGTTTTTCCTTCTATTCTTCCTAGGAATCTCTCATTTCTGTGCTTGTGATTCTACTTTTCTGTTTCTGTGTCGTTGTCACACGCATATGTCAGTATCGGTTTTTACAATTCTTTTAACTATGTATTTCTGTTTTTATTTGTTTTGGAATTTCTTTTTTGCTTAGAAAGTTACTTTTTATACTATTGTACAATCTATCCGTTTTCGCAATTCTCTCATTTATCTCATCTTCTAGTGTTCCATCTTTATTTATTATTACTCCTAAATATTTAAATTTATCCACTTACTCTAGTATTTTGTCTTCTATTTGTATTTTATAGTTTTTACCTTGTGGTCCTATAACTATTGTGTTAGTTTTTGTATATTTATTCTCATATTTAATGATTTCAATCTCTTATTCAAGTTGTTGATATTATCTTGCAGCTGCTTTTCTGTTTCTCCTAATATTACTACATCATCTGCATAGCACAATTATGTCAATTTAATACATCGTAGCTTTCAATATCCGACATTATACGGCTTTAGTCTATCTTTACTTTGTTTAAGAGCTTCATCCAATATTAAATTAAAGAGTGGGCTCAGAATGCATCTCTGTTTCAGACCGATTTTTGTAACAAATGGTTTTGATTTTTCATTTCTTACTCTTACATAGTTTTCAGTTTTGTCGTAAAAATTTTGTATATTTTGTATAAGATCTTTTTCTATTCCTCTATTATCTAAAATTTTCCAGATGTCTTCTCTTTTTACTCTATTGAAAGCTTTCTCCATGTCCACGAAACAAGCATGTACCTGTCTTCCAGTGGTGATTGCCTTTTCTGATAATTGTCTGAGTATAAATATCTGGTCGTTAGTCCCTCTTTCCTTTCTGAATCTACTCTGACTTTCTTCGAACGTGCTATCTAATTGAGGTCTGAGTCTGTGTTCTAATATTCTGGCATATATTTTTCTGACGGTACTACGTAACGTTATTCCCCTAAAGTTTGAACAGTCCCTGCTAATCTCCATTTTTATATATTGGCGTTAGAATGCCTACCTGCCAGTCTAATGGTACCTTCTTTTCCTTTTTTACCTGGTTTATAATATCTAAAAGTTCCTGTTGCCTCTCATCGTTCATTTATTTGATCTTTTCTATCGTCACTTCATCGTGTCCGGGTGCTTTGCCTATTTTCATTTCTTGAACTGCCTCTGTTAGTTCTGTTGCTGTTATTCTTTTTGTCTTGTCATAGTCGTCTTGTGGTATTTGCTGTTGTTCTTCATTTTGTTCACTTTTACAATTTCATTTTCATCTTCTAGTAGCTCCTTAAAGTATTCCTTCCATCTTTCCATAATTTTTTCTTCGTTTGTGAGTATATTTCCGTTTTTGTCTTTTATATTTCTTAATATGTTTGTTTTTGGGTTTCTCATTTGTTTGAGCGTGTTGTATAACAGTTTTTGGTTTTCGCTAAATGTTTTTGTTAGTTTATTGCCGAATTCTATCCATGATTTGTCCTTACTCTCTTTTATAATTTTTTAACTTCAATTCGTTTCTGCTTATATCTGTCATAGTTTTCTTCAGATATATGCATTAGGTATATCTTCCATAACTGTTTTTTATCTTTTACAGTTTTTTCTATTTCAATATTCCTATTCTTTTTCTCAAGTCGTTACTTATTTTTGTAGTGCCACAACTGTCTCTTGCTGCGTTCATTAGGCTTTGTTTGTATTCCTCCCATCTCTCTTCTGTATTTTGGTATATTGTTCTAGTTCTTATAGACCTCTTCAGTTGTTCTTGGTATTTTTCTTTAACTTTTTCTTCTCTTAACCTGTGACTTCTGATTTTTTCTTCGATTATTTTTCTTTTACTTTCTTGCTGTATTTTACCTTTTATTTTTAAGGTCATCCTAACCAGATAGTTGTCACTGCCTACTTCTGCACTTATTTTCACTTTTATATTCTTTACAAGATTCCATATGTCTATATAGACTAAGTATTGAACGTTCCCCCCTGCTCTTGACTTCCCGTGCGTACTTATGTATATTTTTATGTGTAAATTTTCTATTATTAGATCATTTTCAATACATAGATTTATAATTCAAGCTCCATTATCATTTCGCATATCCTCTCCTTCTTTTCATAACCATCTTTCTATTCCTAGATTATTTTTTCCTACGCTACCATTAAGCAGCCACCCCTGCTTGTGCCGATATCGCTTTGTTTACTCCTGACCATCACATGTAGTAACCCTCTTTTATCTCTTCCATACCCCTTCCCATTTTCTTTGTTTCTATTACACCTAATATATTAATCTTTAAATTTTTCATTTCAGTTATTATCTCTATCCTTTCCCATTAATACCTCTAACATTCCATATACCAACCTCTATATTTTTCTTTCTCACTCCAATATCCTTTTCCGCTGTGCTTTTTCGGTCTGTGGTCTTTTTATTTATTGGGTTTGTGTCCTTATTTGAGTGCTATTAGTTTTTTGGTTAAAACTTATGTGTACATTTAAATTCCAACTCTTATTTCTTTTTATTCCAAACCAATTCCTCGTTCTCAATGAAAAGTTTCTGATATTTTATCTGTACTTTCTTACCTGCGTTTCTTTCCTTTTTTGCTCTTTTTCTTATGTTAAAATCAATTTCCCTATCTTTTTGTGTCAAATCATTATTTATATAAATTGCTCTTTTAATTTTCTTTAATTTTTGTTTATTCTCTAGTATTTTTATTTTATCTTCCAAGGTTTCCATTTCTACTAGGCATCTATTTTCTCCAATTCTTTCTACTCTTTTTACTTTCACCTCCACCTCTAGCTTATCTGTTATGAAGCTTATTACTTCCTGCTTCATTTCTTTCTACTTCCTTTGTTGTAAAGTTAATCCTGCAATCATCACATTATTTGTTTCTTTTTTGCTTTTCTAATTCTTCCATTTTTTCATTTAATCTAAATACTTCCGTTTTGCAAGTACTCTTTTTGTGCTTGTCGAATTTCTTTTAGTTCCTTCGAGACACTTTCATTATTTCCACAAGTTTTTCCATTTTTTTTTCTTTTTCTATTTTCGTTTTTTGTTGATACGCATGTGTAAACTGCTCGTTTTTACTCCATATATATCACTTTTTCACTTTTTTATAATATTTGCGCACTTATATATACATCTGTTTCAAAATAATTATACTACAATAAGTTTATTAACTTTTACAATTAATCACTACTTCGCTTATTGAATATTTATTATAAATCTCAATTTCAGTATTTTGTATGTTGTGTGTTTCGTCTCGCTGACTTTGGCAACCGAATATGTCCCGATACACGAGTTTATTTATCACCGTTATCGCAGTCACGACCGTTCACATTGACATCCAAAACTCAACTCCTATATATAACAAGTGTTCATTTGAAAAGTCAATCTAGTAGCATGTGATTTACTGAGAACATTTTGAAGTATGTCGTAAATTAAAATTTACTACTTAACCTACGAAGTCGTATATTTTGACAGTTTCATACTTACAAATAAATAACAAATAATAGGTATTTATTGAAAACTATACCAAATGTTGAAAATGTTGTCCTTCAAGATCAATTCACTTTCAAATCCTCCTTTCAAAAGTTCCCCATTATTGTTCATATTTACAAACCAATTACAAAACTGTAGTCTACGTGGGTAATCAATTTCTACCAATTCTTGTACTGCTGTGACACGATATGGATAAAGTTGCATATCTTTTTTTAATAACTTGTGAGTTGTACCAACAGAAAGGTTTATT
This sequence comes from Melolontha melolontha, assembly GCA_935421215.2. NCBI lineage: Eukaryota > Metazoa > Arthropoda > Insecta > Coleoptera > Scarabaeidae > Melolontha > Melolontha melolontha. The sequence goes on from OW285238.1 coordinate 96,112,233, forward strand.
TGTCGACTCAAATGTCGAACAGATGTTTGTCGTTCATTTTCCATTATTTCTTCAACACGATTGACAACTTGAGGTGTACGTTTCTTAACTGCTCCGCTGCCTGATTTTCTTAAGAGACTACCAGTTTCAGAAAAAAGTTTTAAAGTTCTATCCAAAGTATTCTTAAAGTGTATTATTATTATTATTACAAAATGTGGAAACTCAACTTGAAATTCTACCATGCAATCTTGAACTGAATAAACCCATAAACCATCAATTTTATTACCACTTCGAAAATAAGCCTGGACTAAAAAAATTTTATGTTATGAAGTGCAAGCCATTTTAAAACTGAGAAGCAATTGATTTAAACCAGAATCGACGCACGATTATTTTATGCACTAACTGATATTTGTGATTGACATTATCAAATATCATTTGGATTTACGTTTACGGAACAACAAACACATACTAATATACTTGCGTCTTATTCAATCAAAATTTCAAAGTAACCTAGATTGACTTTTCAAATGAACACTTGTTATAATAGACAATATTTTTTGATTATTCATCCTCAAGAGTTACAGATAATTGAAATGAATTTGACTCCCAAAAATCAATATCGTATCTTTGCTCGGAATTCAAAACTGACTTAACTTTATATACCAAATGCTTCTTCCATTACACTATGTTCTTTTCTTTGACTGGATGCTTTGAACCCTGGCTTCGGCTGAAGTGATATCTCCCCTCATTTCTTTCACTTTCTTCCATCTTCTTGTCATGTCTTTCATCTCACTGATTGTCACTCCCTTTTTTGAACCAGCTTTTCTAGTCTCCGTGTTCTCATGTTCCTCCTAGATCTACTTGCTGTTACTATTTTGTAATTTGTTTTTCTTCTATTTTTTATGTTATTAGTTTTTACTATAATATTTCTTGTAGATCTTCGTTTCTACATTTATCTTTCAGGGATTTCACTGTTATTTTCCTAAAGCATTTCATTTCAGTTGCCGTTTCTTGTCTTGTTGTCAGTGGCCATATCTCAGCTCGTACGTCATGATTGGTATCACCACTGCATTATATATTTCGTTTTTGATATTTTGACTTATTTTCCTTCTTACCTAATATGCTCTTATTTAACTGATAATATAGCTGTGTAGATTTGCTTATTAAGTTTAGGATTTCAGTTTCTATTTTTCCGGTCGCGCAAAGTTTTGTTCGCAGATATTGCGTTGTTGGGACTTGTACCAGTTCACCTTCTCCATTCTTGATATTTTCCTGCTTTATTAATTATGATTACTTGCTTGTTCTTGTGTTTATTTCCATATCCAGTCGCTTTATTATTTATTCTATTGGTTTAAAATCTTTTGAACATTTTCTTGATTATCCACCCAATATCATTATATCGTCAACATATAATAGGCTCTAAATCTCTACCGGGTGTAGATCTTTATAAGCAATTGTTACTCTTGGCATGTTTTTTTGCAGTCTCAATATTTTATATGTAAATATTAAATAAAAACGGCTCAGGCTATCTCCTTTTTTTAATTCCTCTTTGCATTTCAATTTCCCTGGAGCCTTTACCTTTTAACCTTACTTCAATTGTAGCTTTCTTGTATGTGGTTGTAATGGTCACTCTTAATTTGGCTATTACCTTTAATTCCGTCAACCAATTCCAAAACCCCTGCCTTGGAACCATATCAAAGGCGACTTTAAAATTCACTAATTCCTTCCTTTGTTCAGTTGCTCTTTCTCTATCACTTTTCTAATTGTACTGTGAGTTTATTTCTATTTCTTGCCTTATTCTCTATTTTTCTTGTGTGGAATATGAAAAGTATTGACGCTAGACAGATCGCTCTGTTGTTTCACATTTGTTTTTGCTTCCTTTTTTATATATTGGTATAATAACGTTTTTCTCCCAATCCTGAAGTATCTTATTTTTTGTTTACGCCTTTCTAAAAAAAACATTGCTATGTAGCTTACCATTACCTCTCCAGCCTATTTTATTAGTTCTGGTGCCATTTCGTAACTCCCAGGTGTTTTTCCAGTTTTCAGTAGTTTCATTGCGTTGGCTATTTCATCTTCTGATATTGATTACTCTGCATAGTCGTTATCTTCATTTTCTTCTGCAGCTTTGTTTTCGTGTTGGTTATAGGTGTTCTTGAATTTCTAATCATAATAATCGCTCCAAACTTTTAATGTTTCCGAAATTGGTGGAGACTATGGCTTGTAATCTGAAACAGAAATAAGAAAAACACCCTAACAATAATATATATCAATAAATACTATATACGTATTTCGGCAACTAAGTTGCCATCTTCAGTAGAGTAACCTTAAAAACTGAAAAAATGTTAAACGTAGTGTTTTTGGCTAAAATTTTTACCTTAGCCAAAAACACTACGTTTAACATTTTTTCAGCTTTTAAGGTTATTCTACTGAAGATGGTAACTTAGTGGCCAAAATACGTATATAGTATTTATTGATATATATTGTCGTTAGGGTGTTTTTCTTATTTCTGTTATAATGTTTTATCTATTTTCTGTTTTTAGATTCTTGTTTTTATATTCTATGTACTAAATTTGTTTGCGTATATTACTTTTTAAATTTTTTATTGGTTTCCAAAACCTGCTCTTGTTTGCTCGATACTCTCTATCTCTTTTCCGAATCCAATTTTTCGCCTTTGCCTGTCTTACGTCTTGAATAATCGCCTTTCTTTTTTGTTTATAAATTTTTTTTTCCAGTTCTTATATATTTCTTCCGCACTTTTTTTTCTTTTATCATTGTTTTAACTTCCACCATCTACGATTCTTCCTACTTCCGTTTCTTTTTCTTATCCTACACACATCCTTCACTATTTCTATTGATATTCCTCGAAAACATTGCCATAGTTACATAATACCCTGCTAGTTCTTATCTTCGTTTTCTTCTGTAGCTTCGTTTTTGTGTTGGTTATGAGTGTTCTTGAATTTCTGTTCATAATAATCGCTCAAAACTTCTAATGTTTTATCTGTCTCAATACTGCGTCTCTATCTCCTTTCCGAATCCTTCCCAATTCTTCGCCTTTGCATGTCTTACTTCTTGATTAACTGCCTTCCTTTTTTTGTTTATAAATTATCTTGTCTTCTTTTGTTCCAATTCTTATATATTTCTTCCACATATTTTTCTTTATCATAGTTTTAACTTTTTTGTTTCACCATCTGCTATTCTTCCTACTTCCGTTTCTTTTTCTTATCTTACATACTTCCTTCGCCGGTCGTATTAATATTTATTTTAAATATTGTCATAATTTCCTAGATATATCTTTATCTAATTTTCATATCCTTTAACTTTTTTATATTTAATCTTGTGTAATTTTCTGCTAAGTACCCCTAGGTAACCTTAGGTACTTCTTCCTCCAGTTCCAATAGCAATAATTTATGGTCCAAACTCAATTCAACTAGTTTTTCAAACCAGACGTTCTTTACTCTCTCTTCAAAAATATTTGTGAATGTCATGTAGTCTACTTTGCTCTTATGTTTTCCATCTGTTTATTGAAGTTTCTTTCCGCAGTCGTATAAACTATTTCCAATTTGTCGTTTGATGGGAGGGCGGGTTGATTAATTCACGCTATCGTACAGAAACAAAGGAATAATTTAAATAAACTAAGTTTATTTTTCAACACAATCTCCTCTTAATGCGTTCTAATGCATTCTACTGCTTTCGTTGAGCACTTAGAAACATAATATTTGCGTAAGGTGGATTTATCAGGAACATTTCGACTAGTATATTTTTGGAGAAATATTTTTAAAGTGTGATTGTTAAGTTTATTTAATTAAATATTAGCCGCCATAAAATTTTCACGGAGTTCTTCGTTAAATTTGTCAGATTCCAACGGTTCCAATTTCTGTGCATGTGACTTCGATGCTAAGTGACGTTGTACGTGCTATTTCATGGAATTTTTTAACGTTATTTTACAGATTTTGTAATAAATTTCGGAATCACTGACAATGGACATACAATCAGTATGACCGTCAATCCAACTCGCTATTGTTTTACGATGCCGTTCTCGACGTTCTTCCATATCATATCTGAAAAAGTAACTTAAACAATGCTCTAGATTCTAAATAAATGAAAACTAAAAATGTATGCGTAAGTTATTAAAACTGAACGAAATTCAATGCATACTTACGTCGAAATAATTGGGAGAAGTAGATTCAATCAGTGGCGGCTCGGGGTGGTTCACATAGGGAGTGCATAATTTCAAAATTAAAAAGTGTAATACAAAAACGCTTACCCAATCCTTATAAATTTCACCGACGTACTGTTCCAAACAGGTACTGTTCATTGTAGAGTTTGTTTTGAGGGAATAGTAAATATTACACTACACAGTTTAATTACATCTGATGATAAACGAAGTCCATTTTACGTGTCTTTGACTTGCAGAACAGTTCTATCACTTTTTCATTAAAGTTTGGGAAATCATTTATACATTCTTTTTCACAAGATAACATAGTAAGGGCATTTAATCTCTCTTCTTTCATTGTATTTCTCAGGAAAGTTGTTATTCTCTTCAGTCGTGAAAACTGGCGTTCCGCTTAGGACGTTGTCATTGGGATTGTAATGACTATTTTTAAAAGCTTAACAACTTCATTAAAGGTGTCGCTTAATCCATCCAGCAGAACACCTAACAGACCTATAGCGCCGACTTCTATATTTTGCCTAAATTCTTCTCTAGAATATAGAACACTTAATTCGTTCGTAGTCTGCTTTCATTGAGGCATGGATAAAATTTTACTACTTCTTTAAGGCAATCTTCCGGAAATTTTTTTTGAAAAGAGGAGAACTGTTTAAAAGAAATTAAGTTTGCTAATATTAAGTGCCCTGTATACCGAAATCTAGTTTTTATTTCTAGCAAAATAATATCGCACACTTCAATATTTTCCCTTCTTCTTTGGCTACCATCAGTTACTCTTCGCCGCTTTGATGGTCGAGGAGTCAGTTCTGGGTCATTTTGATTAACCACCTGATTATCTGTGTCAGCGATTTCGGTTCGAATTTTTCCAATAGCGCATTCAAAATTATCTAAATTATTCTTGATTTTTAATGCATCTGTATCGACATTTTGTAATTGATTAAACAATATGTCCACATGTGGCATCATTTTATGAAAGAAAGTTAACCAATAGATAAAATTTTCCTCCTCTAAAATTCGCAAATTGGCACTAGCTTGATGAATGGTAGTTTGTAAACTAGCTTCTCCCTCGATTTGTTCAAGAGCTTCAATTATTTCTTCTCGGTGCTCATATATTGTATTCACCGTCCTAGAATTGAAGTTCCATCTTATTTTTGAAGAACGAGGTAAGCTTTTTCTCTGAAGGAATTCTTCCAATCTTGCAGCTCGTTGTGGTGAAGTGGAGAAAAATGTACATAATCCCGTCAGATTGGCAAAAAAAATTCTGCAATTACTACTGCTCGATGTAGCATGTGACATCATTAGATTTGTCTGATGTGCATAACAATGTACAAAATTAGCCCTTGGATACTGGTCTTGGACATGTCTTTGCACGCCGTTAATAGCACCACTCATGACTGCTGCCCCATCATAGCTCTGTGCAATCAGTTTTTCTGGGTCATCAACAAGCAAACTAATTTCGTTAAGGATGGAGGCAGATAAAGAATTAGCATCATGTCCACTAGGCAGAAGAAATTTCCAAAATCTTTCGACCGGTCTCGCGTTCACAATATATCTTAAAACAACCATAAACTGAAACTGATTGGATACATCTGTGGTTTCATCAGCTATCACAGATATGAAGTGGGTTGCTTTAATTTCACTGGCAAATTGTTCTTGCATCAAGCAGCCCATTCTGTATCGTTTTTGATAATCCCTTAAAAACCGGTGCTGCTTCGATGTGATCTCTGAGCGATTTATCCAATTCTGCCGTAAAATTGATCAATTCCCGAAAAATGCCCTTGTTATTCGACGTTTGCTATTCATCATAACCCCGAAGTGCCAGTTCAAACGCGTCACAAAATCTAATGCAATTTATTATTAAATTTAACACATGCCTATTTTTTGTTACCTTTTCATTGTGTTGTTGAATTGCTTTTCTATATGATGAATCTAAAACATTCTGAATGTTATTTTTTCCTAACATTCTTAGACTGAGTCATTACATTGCCCCCTTCTTAAAAATGAAGTTTCCTCCCGAAACATGTCATGCTTTGGTCTCCTCAAACGATGGCGAAATCGACAGGTAGGGCCTTTGTTACATTGTGACGTCATATCGAAATAACAGTCCACGGTCTTATCTTGCCTGTATGGACAGGAATATTCAAGCCGGTAACTGCATACCAGAATTTCCATACCAGTATGTCGGTAGATTACTTCTAACATGCTCCTTACAATTCTCCAGTCCAGGCGGTCCAATCCACAACCCAATTTTGGAACTGCTAATTTCAAAATGTCTTGTTCTAACATTTGTTCTCGTAAGTGGACCAAGGCCTCCCATAAGGCACGATAGGTTGGCTTCAGGTTTGACAGTTCTTTCGTGACCAAATAAAACATAGGCTGTTCTTCATTTAGTATTTGGAGACTCTTCCCAATTGCTGGTCCCTGCTGCCTTAGTTTTTCGATTCTGCCAAATCTCTCTTTAAATTCCCTGGCAATCCCTTTGGCCATTCGCAGATCTCGGGCTACGCAATGAGCAAGCGCGTAGTCTGGCGGCACCGTAAACAAATCTTGCTGTTTCTCGATGGTTACTCCAAATCGAGCTTTTCTCAAACCAGAATATTCTTGCATAAAGTCTTCGAAGGTTAGTTCATGGTATTGGCTATCCAATCGGCGCAAGTCAGCGGTTTCGTCATTATTGTCTCCAGAGTATGGGGCTAATCGATTAAAATGTACGACTCTTGGCTTAGTGTGAGGTGTTCGCCTGATGCGGTATATTACATCGTTGATCCGCTTCAACACCTCGTATGGCCCCTCCCAATTCTTTTGAAGTTTTGGAGATAGGCCCCGTCGACGTTGTGGATTATACAACCAAACCCGATCGCCTTCATGGTAACCACTCTTCTCGGCGTTGATGTCATAGCTCTCTTTCATTCTGTCACTAGCATCTTGGATATTATGTCTGACTTGTTCATGGATATTATCTAGTCGTCGTCTGAGCGTGCTGACATAATCTTCTCCGGCAAGATCATCACCAGGCTTGCTCCCAAACTTTAAATCACAGGGCAATCGGAGTTCCCTCCCGAATAGCACGTTGGCTGGTGATTGGCCTGTTGTCTCTTGAACGGAGGCCCGATACGCCATTAGAAATAATGGTAAATGTTCGTCCCAATCTCTCTGGTGTTCGGAGACCACTTTGAATAAGTGTCTGATCATGGTCTTGTTCATTCGCTCTACCATCCCATCTGATTGTGGATGCAAGGGAGTTCCAGCTTCTTGATTTGGTGGAGCATATGCTTCAACCGATTTGGTAAAGTAATCCATGACCACTATTATGTATTTATTTCCTTTGCTGCTTTCTGGAAAAGGGCCGGCGGCATCTATAGCGATCCTTTCAAATGGGCTTCCTACATTGTATTGGCGCATGGGTGCACGTCGACGCCTCTGGGGACCATTGCTTCCGGCGCAATTAGCACACTTTCGGCACCATTCTTTCACATCTCGTGAACAATTCACCCAGTAAAATCTCTAGCGCACCTTCTCCAGTGTTTTATGGACTCCAAAATGTCCCCCAGAAACTCCATTATGGAGTTCTCGCAATACCTCTGGTATTCTTTTCTTGGGAACCACCATTTGCATCTTCCGCTCGCTTCCGTCGTGATTTTCGACCTCACGTCTCAGGAGATCGTCTTCTATGGTTATGGAATCCCATTGTGCCCAGTATGACTTCAATTCTCGGGAATAGGGAGCAATTTCTTGCCAGGTCGGTCTTTGCCCATTTCTTTTCCAAGCCCTGAGGACTGCAAGATCCGGATCAGCTTCTTGATCTGCGCGCAAATTGTCAGGTTGCCATTGGTCATCAACAACGGTGGTTCGAAAAGCGTTGGCCGATTTGTCTTCGATTCTGTTGCAATATCGACAGTCTTCTGGACAGGGCCTTCTGGAAAGGGCATCTGCATTTTGATGTTTGAGGCCTGCTCTGTGTTCAATGACAAAGTCATACTCCTGTAGCCTCTCAATCCATCTAGCTACTTGACCCTCTGGATTCTTAAATTGCAAGAGCCACTTTAAGGCGGCGTGATCAGTGCGGATCAGGAACTTCTGTCCATACAGGTACTTGTAAAAGTGCTCAATGGTCTTAACTACTGCCAATAGTTCTCTCCTGGTTACGCAGTAGTTCCTCTCCGGTTTGGACAGGGTCTTGCTGAAGTATCCAATGACCTTTTCTTGTCCATCTTGGATTTGAGAGAGCACGCCACCAATCCCGACGTTACTGGCATCCGTATCCAAAACAAACCTCCCAGATGGCAGTGGATAGTTTAAAACAGGTGCACTGATCAACGTACCTTTTAACAACTCAAAGGCCGCTTGGCATTCGTTGTTGCAAATGAATGCTCGATTTTCTGTTAGACGAGTAAGTGGTTTTGCAATGTTGGAGAATCCAGGAACGTGACGTCGATAATATGTGCATAATCCCAAGAAGCTTCTTAGCTGATGTTTGTCTTTGGGTACCGGCCATTTTTCCACAGCTTTTACTTTTTCTGGATCCACAGCAACTCCTTTTCTGGAAACCACATGTCCAAGGTAATTTACCTCCTTACGGAAAAGGTGACACTTCTTTGGACTTAATCTCAGGTTGGCATCTCGCAACCTCTGGAATACTACTTCCAAATTTTTCATGTGATCTTCAAAGGTCTTCCCTACCACAATCACATCATCGAGATATACCAGGCAGGTATTCCAAGACAGTCCCCTCAGTACAGTGTCCATGAGTCGCTCAAAAGTAGCTGGGGCGTTACACAGTCCAAATGGCATGACTGTAAATTGCCAGAGTCCTGTACCTAAACTGAAGGCAGTCTTCTCTTTGTCATTGGGATCCATTCCCACTTGCCAATAACCGCTCTTTAAGTCGAGAGTGGAGAACCATTTTGCTCCTGCCACGGTGTCTAGCGCATCGTTAATTCTTGGGAGAGGATAGCTGTCCTTTTGGTCACACTATTCAAACGACGATAGTCCACTCAGAATCTGGTAGATCCATCCTTCTTCCTGACAAGGACCTCTGGTGAAGCCCATGGACTATTCGATTGTTCAATTACTCCTTGGCCTTCCATATCTTGTATAATTTGCTTGGCTTCCTCACGTTTTGCCAGAGGTAACCTCCTTGGTCCTTGTCGAATTGGACTTGCATCGCTGGTATTTATTTTGTGCATTACAATATTGGTTCTTCCTTTCGTACCAGTTTCAGTTTCAAAGACGTCTTCATAATGTTTGTTTAAATCCTTAACTTGGCTTTGTTCCTTCTTGTTCAATCCTTGACAGGCGGAGTCGATTATCTTGAACAATTTCTCAGGAACCTGCACGAATCCATTCTTCTTCGCCTCTATGCGATGAACGACGGACGACACTGGCGAACACCACCCCAGAATAGTACCCTTCTTCAATGAAACAGGGTAATGGTTCACATTCATTACCCTTATCGGTACAGTCTTCTGAGTCTTAACCAGCATTTTGGCAACTACTATTCTTCGGCCCACCTCGTCATCATCAGCCTTTGGTTCCAACATTGTAACATTTCCGTCCAAATAATCACCTTCCATACACGCCGTCAAAAATGTCTCACTTCTTGCATCCAGGACAACATTCTCTGCAGTAATTATTTGTACATTCCCACAATCTTTCCCATGAAGAAACAATTCCTCATTGTTTATTTTTAAAGTGCCTTCTTTCATGTTTAACTGGAAGCCGTAGGTGTTCATGATGTCTAATCCCAAGATTATCTGTTCTTCTATGTCGGCTACGAGAACACGATGTCGGATTGATGTTGGTCCTATGACAAAATTGACATCTACTTCACCTTCCACAGAAGCTGCTTCTCCAGTAGCTGTCCTTAGTCTCCATTTGCTAGAAAGTAATTCTTTATTTCTGGATATTAAATCGGGTCGTACAATGGTTTTCGTCGATCCAGTATCTAGCAAGCAAGCATAGGTCTTTCTTTCTATAACAGCGTCCACATAGAGGCCGTTGGTTTGATGTTGCAGGGATGCGACTTGGCCAGGCGTCTTTGGGGCTTCCTTATGCTGGATCGATGATTGCCCCCGCTCATCGACCCGCTTTAGTTTTCCTGCTGCTCAGACGATGCTTTCTTGGCCACCTTACCACATTTACTCCGAAGGTGACCAATCTCTCCACAATTCCAGCATCGCAGTACTCTTTTATTTGATTTGATCTGGTTTAGAACTCTACTAACCACCTGCTCCATGAACTCCTCATTTTCCTGCTTGTCAACAGTGCAGACACGAGCATGGTTCCTAGAGGCTTGCTTTGCAGTCTCAAACTCAAGCGCGTGCGCCAAAGCATCGATCAAGGTTTTCGGTCTTGCCAACCTTAATGCTTGCTGCGTATCAATATCCCGGAGACCATCTATGAATGTCTGGACCGCTAGGTGTTCCATGAAATTATCAGGTGCCATCGGATATGCAAGTCGAACTAGACGAGCAATATCTGCCTCAAATTCCTGAAGATTCTCGCCTTTCTTCTGTGATCGATTCTTCAGTTGGGTATGGTATACTTGCTCCAAATGCGCATGGCCATATCTCATCTCCAAGCGTTTAATGAGTTGAGAATAATCTTTACGTTCCTCAGGAGGCAATGTCTGCAAAATATCACTAGCATCACCCCTCAATGCTATGACTAAAGCAGTCGCCTTCTCGGCAGAAGACCATGCGTTTGCTTCTGCGGCCGCTTCGAATTGCGTCAGGTAAGTTGCCCATGACGTCTTTCCATCAAAGGTTGGTGGCTTGATTCTGGTCTTTGAAATAGCCACAAATTCTTCTTTTATTTCGATGGGCCGCGGTATGACTTCTTCGTTGACCTGCTTGGGATCAGAATGACTCGTGGTAGCGGGTAATTTCATCTCAATCATTATTGCCTCTAAAAGTCTAGAATGTTCACCAATTTTCTCTTCTACAGCTATGAAAACCTCTTCTTTTAACGCTTCTGATTTTTCCGCTAATCGCTGTTCTAGAACTTTCTCCACTTGTTCCAGACTTTTTTCGAAGTTTCTAGAATTTTCTAGTAATTTCTTTTCCAGATTTTTCTCGAGGATTCTAGCGGTTTCTAGGTTTCTTTGTTCCATTTGTTGCATTTGTATTTGCGCATTCTCTATTAATCGTTGTTCCATATTTTTCGCGCTATCCAGATTCTTCTGTTCCATTTGTTGCATTTGAGTTTGTGAATCTATTAGACGCTGTTCCACATTTTTCGCACTATCCAGATTCTTCTGTTCCATTTGTTCTAGAATTTTTGCTAAATTTCCAGAAGTTTCAAGGTTCTTCTGCTCCATTTGTTGCATTTGAATTTGCGCATTCTCTATTAATCGTTGTTCCATATTTTTCGCACTATCCAGATTCTTCTGTTCCATTTGTTCTAGAGTTTTCGCTAAATTTCCAGAAGTTTCCAGGCTTTTCTGCTCCATTTGTTCCATTTTCATCAACAGCGAATTCACGTCAGCATCTCCGCCTTGAAAGACATAATTCTCTGGATCCTCGCCTTCTTGGATCAACACATTGCGTAGCCGTTGCTGGAGGATCGACTTTCTGCCAGTTGTATCCTCATCCCTCTCTTCTAATTCTCGTTTTAAGTCGGACACTTTTAATTCTGTCAGTTTCATTCTGTTGGCCATCACGATATTTAAAATAACGTCTTTCCGCACTGTATATTTATTTAATCGAATACTTAATTAACACTTAATTGTCTACTTAGTTTATTATTTATTAATTAGTCCACACCTGAATACCACTGTAAAGTTTGTCTTTTCGGGTTCTTAAATAAAACTAACAATAACTTTAGACACACACACTATATTAATATTAAAACGTATAACAATATAAAACTAACTATTGACAGCAATAAGTACATTTATGTATTTTATATTTATGTAACTATATTTATGTTTACTTCGCGAGACTTGGATATTGAATCAATGTCCATCCCTTCTTCGACGCGGCTTTTATATCGGTGAATACTTTTCTAGAGCCTTCACGTAGGCCTCGAGAAAACATCCAGAGGGATGACGCGCATCGCGTCATCGGATGAGTCATTACAATACGTTAACCGCGAAAACGCGTAGTTCTCTAAAGCAGCGACGGAATTCAGTTTACAACAGCCGTGACCAGACTGGACCACTTGCTCAAACGCTATGTATTATACGACGTAGTAGCGCAAAATACAGTTCTCCCCACCTTCAATGTAATGTTAATGGCTTAACAGAGCAACAGTTGGGCTTTGCTCATTATATCTGTGACAACGATCGGTGCATGTACGTTGTTAGCGTGCCAAGCCTCGTCAATAACTTTGAAAAAAAGAAACTACCTCACAGTTCTTTATTTATCTTACGAAATATAACCTAATAAATAAAATATTATAAAAACCCCGCTTCTACCTACGCTCATGAAAACAGAAATTGAACTGTAAATATCCAACAAAAAACGTCGCAATTGTCGATGAAAACAAATGTGCGCCCTAGGCAGATCAATAGTGCATTCAATAACTGCGTGATGTACTTACAGATGTTGTAGACTATTTATATCGCCCGTCGTAATGACGACGTCATTTCAACCCGATATGTCCGGTCTCTAATTATATACGAACAAAGAAATATAGGTATACTTGAGATCTCGGATATGTGCTCACAAGCAAAATAGAACCTTATGTACAAAACTTACTACTAAATAAAATGCGACGTTAAATATTTATATAATTAAAGACATCAACGCCAAGATTCAATACTAAATAATAAATGTAAAATGGTGTAAACAATAATAAATTATTAAACGCTCAAATTACTTAATAAATAGCTAAGACAAAACCGATTAATTAATAATTATTACTGAATGTATTATTAAATTTCCAACAAATGAATGTATTATTCGCTAAAAGCAACGGTATAAATTGAAACCAAAACCTTCACTATGCAAAGCCAAATGTTTCCACGTTGTTTAATTTAACTCTCTCAATTGGTTCTTATATTTCTGCTGTTGTGAAATTCAATGGCCATCAGCAAGAAGAAGAACCCTAAGATATCATCCATGCATTAACAAAAAAGAGAAATACGAAGATATCGGACGTCAATGTTGTATAAAACAAGCGCGTCACTTACCTCTAGATAATATGAGAGCACAAAAAATATTGTCGACAGGCGTACTTAAATCTGATAGACAGCGATATAATAACTAGACAGTTCGGGATTAATATCCACCGTCCCCCCGGTGTTTTCTCAAAAATTCTCACAAAATAACACAAATACATAATGCGATAACCCAAACTTTGCCACACCAATTGGCTGTACGACAAATTAGCAATAAGTCCCTAAGTAAAGACGCTGCTGCGTCTACGCGTACAACACGACATCAGAAAAGGGGGAACGATGACGTAATACGGCATCTGCAACTATGCACACTGCATGTGATTAATTCTAGCCCACTTCGAATAAAATATACGTTATAATATATTTCAAATAATAAACCGTAACAATTCACTTCCCCATTTTCAGACGATTGGATACGAAGGATAACCCTCACCCTCGCATATCATCATGGATCTCGGTAAAGGATATGCCTTTCTTTAAAAGATACTTAATCACTGCATAATGTTCAAAATTATTTATTTAGATTTAATTAGTAGCAGGGAAAAATTAAAAAATTGCCTACGTAACACGCTTTGTCGCAAATTTATCAAACACTAAAGTAAACTGACAAGGCATCGGTTGTCAAAATGTGATGTGTATTTTTTTTATTTCACGACCTACTCCATGCGATCGCGCGAATAACTCAACACACCCTAGTATACAAAATTTTAGTACGCTATTTCCATTTTTATTTATTTATACTTCACATAGTTTTAGAAGGTTTCCGTGGTTTTCCTTCTCGTTTAAGGTGAATGCCAACAGTTAAACATTCTTAAGTCGCTCCACGGGGGCGGACATAATAATTACTCATGGCCTGCCAATACCCCCTGTAATTGGCATAAAACTATATATATATATATATATATATATATATATATATATATATATATATATATATATATATCCATCGAGCCCATGTTCTATTTTCGTATTTTCCTAGTCACCCATTCCAATCTCCTATAATCAGGACCTCTCTTTCCCTTTCACATACTTCATCAACTTATTCCTGTGGTATTTCATAGAAATATTCTGCTTTTTGTATCTTTGTACTTTTCTGAAGTGCATTTATTTATGTTTTCTTCCAGGTTTATATCCACATAAATAATCATTAAGTGTATTGCTTTCCAGTTCACAGTAACGTATATTATAACTTATATTTTGGTTTCTAATCCTTCGTCCGTATAAACGCCACTCTTTCAACATTATACTATAAGTAAATACACAGTATATACTAACTTAAGTCATATTCCCCATTAATCTATTTAATTGTTATGTTCTAGATTTTACTCATCATCCTAGATGCCGTATTGTTCGTGATGGCATTATATGATGTGTTCTTCTCTCGAAGAGCAGATGGCGATCCAACGCAAGTGGCGGAGCCGCCGGTTGCAGAAACTATAGGAAACCCCGGTTTTAGAGACAGGCCACAAAAAAGTACGTATTTTACACAAGAAAGATGAGATCGAAAATTAATTAAATCTATTGCTTCCGCGTAAAATTAATGACATCGAATAATAATGATTGATATTCTTATCATAGTGTTAGAGTTAAATTGAATAAGTGTTCTAGTTTATACGTAAGATCCTTTTATTTAGATATTCACATTTATACTTACATAACCTAAGACGTAAGTCAATCGATCATTATGTTTTTAGTTAAATAAAGACGTAGTAGTTATAAATACTTTGGGTATTAACGGTGAAATAGGCAAATAAGTAGAACTGTATATTAGGTCAATTCAAAATTCAAAATTCAAACTTCAAACTTGTATTAATTTTCATAATATTTTAAAGATTCTTTGGTTGAGTAGATAAAATTCAATTTTTTCTCAATAAATATTGTTCATTTGGTATATTATATAGAATATTAATAAATTATTTCTGTAAATTATTAATGAAGAACAGAGACCATATCAATCATTAGATCATGAATATGATGAAACGGGTTTGTTTCACGCTACGACCTCGAATACAAATACCGTTTCTTCAGTTCCAAACAGACTCAGTCTGATCAAAATAAGTACTGAAAATAAAAATATGAGATCGGTATTAGCTACGTTATCACCATAGCCTAGTCTGAAGAAGAGACTCCCATATTACGATCACATAGGCCTTCGAGAATTGTTACAGAAAATTACACTGGTCAACGCAGCATGATTTCCTTATATACCAATACGTAGTTGTCTTTTGTCAGGCTGATTCTAAATCTGATTTAAAATTTGCTCCATCACGTCAGGATTTTGAAATATTTTCTTAAATAGTTTAAAAAAAAATGGATTAAATTTTACAAAATTTCAAACTTACTGTTATATCAGAAATATTTAGTGGACATGTCTGTACATGATCTTGCATGTTTCCAACGCCAGAGCACTTAAAGCACGCCCATTTTTGCTCTAGAACCAATCAAATTAAAAATTGGTAGATATCTGACTATATGGGTATATAAAAAGCTACACACAGTTCTTTCGATTCAGTGTAAATCAGCTTGAAATGGGTGAACGTCTTTCTATTTCATAGTGTCTCGTTCTTGTATAAATAATCCAAACAGTTTCCATTATGTATGCGGAGTATTTCACTACCCACCAGCATAAACGGAATATTACACCTTTAATAGAAAAGTTATATTTTCACTATTTTGGTTTAACCATTGAATATCATGGAGTCGAGGCATTTGCTGCGCACACTGTGCTATTACGCTGAGGGGCTCTGGGCAACATCCAAATGGTAAGAAAAACGTTATGCCATTTGCAAATTTGGCGTGAACAAACGGACCATTTGACTGATTGCTACTTTCAGATTTTCAAATAAAGATAAGGAAAATATTAGGTATGCTAGTCTACCCTCTACTACTCGTCCAGTACCTCATTCGGAAGCCTTGCCGGTACCAAGACCCATAGGTGTTTCGAGTAAAGAATATGTTGTTACAGAACCAGAAGATGATGAATATTTGCCATCTGAAATGAACGGACCGCACTTAAAGAACTAAATGATATTATTCGAGACCTGAATTTATCAGAAACTAAAACAGAAATACTAGAATCTAGACTCCGAGGATGGACAGTGTTAGCTCCAGACACACAAATTTCTGTATATCATAATTGTCAGAAAGAACTATCACATTATTTTCCAACCGTCGAGGGTCTTTTATACTGCAATAATGTCGACGATTTGATGTTGGCATTAGGTCACCAACACTATTCAGAAGAATGGCGTCTTTTCATTGATGCTCCGAAATTGAGTTTGAAGAATGTCCTTCTTCACATAGAAACGTTTATCCATACATCCCCGTTGTTATTGAAAAACGTTATCAGGGCAAGTGTAACAGTGAAATGCTTGCTGATTATGGTTGGACATTCATATCAGAAAGTGCCGAAGAACAGTATAAATTTCTTGTTATTAGGTAGTATTGTTAAAACTACAAAGGAAACGGAAATTTCTAATAAAAAATTTAAACTAAATACTAAAAATTATTATCCGTTACTGCCCAGAAAGATACTGTTGCTTTTAATTCCACATATAACCACCTATCTCTGTGAAACTGGATTTTCTTCGACCATGCTAACATTAAAAAATAAAATACGTAATAAACTGAATCTTAAGCCAAATTTGGCATTAAAACTTAGTACAACTGATCTGACATCTCTGATTGAGTTTTTAGTTAAACAAAAAGAATGTTGTAACATTGTTGTTATAAATAAATTTTGAAAACAGTTATTTTTTACATTTACCATTCTCAAACGTAGTTCTATGTATACATAAGGCGACATTTTCATGTAAAAATGAGATTTAATATTTATTCATTAATTCCCATTTGCAGTAAGTTCAGAATGTTAACAATATATAAACAAAGTATATGATCTACGTACTGGTACAAACTTATTTTGTCGAATTGTAGTTATTAACGCATCACATAAGGCGACATTTTCATGTAGAAATGAGATTTAATATTCATTAATTCTCATTTGCAGTAAGTTCAGACTAATGCTTGGTTAAAAAAAATGTTATTTCTTCTCTTCTCAAAGCCAAGAAACGTTCCATTAATATATTTGTTTTATTCTTAGGTGGTGAAGTATCAATGACAGACGCCAGCGGCAAACCATACCTGTCTTCCTCAACAACAACAACTAATGGAAGTATGAATTCCGTTAACACAACCTCGACGACACTAGGTTCTAATGGATCGTCATTCACGTTACCCAAAGCTCCGGCGAGATCTAGCCTGAAGAAAAAACCTGCTGATGGTCTCGGTATACAAAATCCAGGATTTTCCGGATCATCGCCAACATTTTCTCGAAACGGCAGCGTAAAAAAAGTTCGGATACAAACTCACAGTACAGACGTTTAATTATTAGTGTTATTACATACACATATATTTTATAACATAATTTTATTTTTGAGTGTAAAATCGAACGAGAAACGTTTTAAATAGCGGGTGTGCTTTATTTATATGTACTTCTTTCTATTTTTCGTATCAAGGGTATATATTTGTTTAAATTTGTCGTCCATATTTATTGAGATTTTTGACAACTATCTAAATAACTGTTCTAATTCTTTTATAAAAAGAGAACAGACTGCATGTATTTTAATTCTGTTAACACTTCCAGAATAGTTATTATTCTCTTATACCGGGTGATTCATTTGAAATAACCGCACCAAATTGTGCCAAAACTAAATAGAAATTAAACATTACGATCAGGTAAAGTTAAGAGGGACTAAGAGGGACATTCTTCAAAATCAACGTGCATTTTCTCAAATGAAAGGCATATTATGTTTACAGTTATAGTTATAATATACGATAGTATTCTCTTATATTGTGACCCTACCTATCCTAACACGTCAGACTTTTTTATATAATATGAATAGTTGACCCGACAGACGTTGTACTGTCCAGATTTCAATAAATTTGTTTGTGATCGTTTTGTGAATTTGTGAAAAGCTATTGGAAATGTGTAAACAAAGTAAAAATAAGAAAGAAAACGTATTTCTGAGTGGCTATTGTATCTATTAACGATTGTGGCCATGGATATTCAATTTGAGGAGGAGCACATTCAGAAGTTCACCAATGAATAATTTTACATGCGTGATGAATTCTTGGCGAAACAACACAAAAGTAAAAACAAATGTAATTTTATTTTAATTTAGGCTAATTTAGGATTTTTGAAAAATTGTTAATTTTATTTGTTATTGAAACTAATAATATTTTATACCATCATAAGTAGAAAATGTGCTGTTTACTATAAATTAAAAAAAGAAACAATATTCCATTTTAAAAAATCTACGTTGTGTTCGGTGTCGCGTCATGGGAAGTAATATAAAACTTACTTTATTATTAGAATGTACACCCCCTTAATACATTATAAATTTACCTGAACCTAATTTTTCCTTTTTAAAAGTTTGCTTGAAATTCGGATCCTTTATTTTAACCGGGCCACCCATATTTCTAATAAAGGCAAAATAAGTACGTAACAAAGAAAATGTATTTTAGTAGATGACCAAACTATTACAAAGGCTGAGGTATCGAACTTTAGTCCTTTCTCTGAACAATTTTCATAGTCGGTATAATTAATAATGCCATCTAACCATTTATCATAGCCATGATATATTGAAACGACCTATACATATCTTTTTCTTCTATTCCTTTTTATTAAAAGAGGAATGATACTATATTCATTTTTTTTCTTATCGTGATGATGTTACTTGTTCTATTTCTTTGCACTTGCCTCTGTTGTTTAAATTGTATTGGTGAAATCTGTACATTTAATTTAATCGAACTTGGACAGCTGCTTCTTAATCTTGAAATTTAAATTTACCGTAGGCTATTGGTCGCTCTAAGTCGTCGTTTCCCCGTCTTGCAAGTGTTCAAAATTTTCCAGTGAAAATATGTTTTCTTTTTGAAACAGTTATTATTCTTTTATCTCTTCTCTAATAGATTAACTAACCTTTCTTTTTATCCACAACACCCATAATATTTTACTCTGGTAATGCATTTCCAACTTAAGCATTAAAGGTTCATGATTCAGAACCATATAATGTTATACTGATTACAATGGCGTTGGCTATCTATGTGTATTTCTAGATTCACTGCTCTCTTCGCCACTTCACGTCTTCATTTTATTTCTTGTGAACATCCTCCTTCATTCGTTATGATTTTATCCAAGCAAATAGAATATTGTATAACTCATGTCTGTCTGAGTCCCTTCAGTTCCTCGCACGTGCATATTACATAGAGGCTAGTTTTCTCCTGTTTTTCACATCTCGTACACCAGGGCCCGCTAACTAAGCCCATGCCGTACAGATGCTTTCTTAAAGGATTAGTGTCCAATTATCAAGTCGGCAATAGTTTTAATTTCTTTTTTATTCCTACGAATTAGGTTAGCTTAAAGGCTAGCGTTCAGCTCCTCTAGAAATATCTTAGTACGGAATTGACCTTCCGTTAGCCTCCATTTCTTCTTGTTTCTGAAGTCTCATCAGTCTCCATTACCAAGTGAGTCTTAGTAGATTCCTCAGGTTTTGGATTCTCTTCAGGCTCAATCTTTTTGGCTTTATTTTGTTTTATATCTCGATTCATTCTGTTCCTCCGAGTACGGAAGAAGTATAAAGTCAATGCCCGTAGATCTTTCATTACGGACACAAGGTGTAAATACAAGAGAGTGCCGTCTGATGCCACCAAGGGAACGTTCGAGACCACATATATTCCAGTGGCCATTCGACTTTAAGCACGTTGCCTTACACCGTAGCTTGGGAGAGCTGTCCGCGGTGACAGCGTTCGCTAAGAATTAGACGATTTTTAAACCTACCCATCCAGCTTATGACTGCCACTAATCAGGTTCCCCAAGAGAGACCTGACTCTTCCCTTATCCGCCGCCTAAGGACGCGCCTGGTGGGTAGTACAATCTCCGTGGAAGAGATCCACGAGAACCAGGTTGTTGTATCTAATCTATGCTTATTCAGTGCATCAACAATTATAATCCTTGCCTTTTCTTAGCTAATATCCAGACCTTAACTATGACTTTCTTCTAAATTTTTTTAAGTTGTTTTCACCAATTTGAATTCAAGAAGAAACTATGCAAACGTCCACGAATTCCTAAATTAATATACATAATTCAGAAAATTATATGAACTTAATACGATTATGATCATAGTTTAAGGAACAATTTGTTACAGTACGCGTAATCTTAATACTTTGGTTTTAATAAAATATATTTTTGGTAAAAATTTGAATAGTTTTGTTGGTTGGTTTTAGTTGATAATTGAAATTTATATATTGATAAAAATAAACAGAATACGTCGGGTGATGTAACGATCTATTTACTTAAAATGCTCTGGCTAGTAAATTTGAATGAAAAGAACATTTGACTTGATCTAAAAGGTGTCTAAAGAATAAACAAAATGCTACTTACTTTACGTTGAGATCATGCTCTTGTTTATTTTTAAGTAATTAACTTCTCTGGGCGACTCATATTTTTTAAATATAAAAACACTCCTTTTTAATACGATAGTAACAAACAACGTATATGACCGCATTCAAATAGAATCTGAAATGCTCTGTTCCATAGTAAATGACGACATAAGCAATAAATCAAGCAAAAAATGATAAAATTAACAAATAAACAATTTAGTCTAATAAAATAAACGAAATGAAACCTACTAGGAATAAATGGAGATTACTATAAATAATTGGTTAATATGTATTTAATATCTTGGAAATATATATTTATTTATATACACATATTGCCCAAAATATATACACTTATCTAAGAAACGACGAATAATTCCCACATCCAGCCTTTGCATCGATTGTCGTCTTGTAACTGCAATTCCTTCTTCTTTGAAGTAGTCGCCGGCACAATATAAGCACTTTTCTATTCCTTAGAAAAATCCAGACACACACACTTGGATAAATACACGCAGCTTCTTTATATGATAACCATTTTTTACTCAGAGGCCAAAATACCTAGCTAAATTTCGACTAGATTTATTATGATCTGTATAGATCGTTTAAGACCGCTTTGTATTCTAATTATTTTACACGCACTACGGTCGTCCGTCATCTTTTTCTTTCTTCTTCGTTAATTGCGATCTCATCAAACAATGTCTCTACTAAAAATTCCCTAAAGAGAATGAGCAGTACACCTGCAGCACAAACAATATTGATCTGGGACTCATAAATTGCATCGGACACATAAATAATATAATAACAATATATACAAAATTTCATAAAAAAACAAGACTAACTATTCTTATGAACAATTAGACTTTATCGTCTAAAAATTTAATTAAATTTTTTGCAGGTCCACGAACTTGAATTATCAGTTGTACTTACGTAAATATAGGATAAACAAAGATATGATCCACTTTTACTACATTTCGGCCCTAAAAATTTGGAAATTTCTGATGAATTACAAATATTTTTTTTTATTTACGATTAGACGTTTATACGTATTCTTCAGATTCGCGCTATTCAGCTGCAACCCAGTATCGCTGAATAGCGCGAAAATAGTAAAAGTCGATACATATCTTTGTTTATCCTATATTTACCAAAATACAGCTGATAATTCAAGTTCATGGACCTGCAAAAAAAATAAATTAAATTCTTAGACGTATTGTTGGACGATGTTGCCTAACTATTCGTAAGAATAGTGAATCTTGTTTTTTTACCAAAACTTTTATGCAATATAGTCAGCCGTACATATGGTCTTTTTTCGCGATATTTTTTTTGCTGATATCAATAATAGCTTTTACGTCGAAGGAAGACGTCGATTCGAGAAACATTCTACGTAAACATTTTTTACCGCTAGACTATCTTGTGCAATTTCGCCATAAATTAAAATCATATCAGTATATTAGATATTCGTATAGCTAAAACTATGTCCAAACTAAAGCCCATCGTTGTATTGCCGCCTGTATATTAATTGTGACAGGACCGAACTCGAATAAAGAAAAATCATTTTCTCGTTACTACGTGAATATCGGACCGCCATTTCTTTTATGAAGGCATTACTCATATTGTATCTTTCACTCCTTTTTTATTTATCGTTACACAAAACTAAGGGTGTATACATGAGTGCATGCACGTACAATAAATAACGCAATAAATAGCATTCTGTTTAATATATTGAATTAAATTAAAATTATACAGGTTTAATTTACAAACCCTTAACTATACTTTTTTATTATTTTCAGCCATTGTAAATAAAACTTGCATAGATGATCTAAATGCTAAAGCTTATTTTACAAAGTAGAAAATGAATTGTTCTTAAAATTATAATCGTAACCGTGCCTCAAGCACTTGAAGATTATCTTTATAAATGTTATGGGTTTTATGTCTAAAATAATTGTTAAAATTTACCAACAGTTATAGGTAATAAGTTTGTATTTTTGATTAGCCTTATATGATATTTGTCAAAAATCGTATGTATTATAGATAGTAATTAAAAAAAAAACAATTCCGTCCAAATTTAAGCTGTGTTATAATTATATTTTATATTTAAAAAAATTGTATGTTAAACATGCTTACATAAAAATATTTTTTTTATATTTTATCCATTTTTTACAAAAATGGTACTCTTTTTATAGATATATATACATATACATATATATAAATATATTTGTACGTTATATATACATAAATATATTTTTTTAATTATTGTTGCAATATTATACTTCTTTCTATATATATATATTTTTCTTAATTAAGGTATACATACATAAATCAATTAAAAATACCAAGCAGCAAAAGTTTTTATTTATTTACTTTCCATATGTATTTTTAAAAGAACTTGTGTCGTAAGAGTACCAATAAGAATATCTTCCTTTTTACACGAACTGTTCCCTCATCTGTACATATGTATGTATTAAGTGTGAAAGTTCATGTAAATGGTGCCGAAACTTAGATCCAAGGCAAAGTTGATTGTATTACTTTTACGTAAAAATATACAGAGTAATTGGAAATTTTGTGACTACTTCACATGTAGAGCAATTGTCAAATATATTCAAATAATATGTATATATTAATATGGAAAGGATGTTTTTAGGAATTATTAATTGATAAATGTGATCCACAATATAAGGAAAAAAACGTGAAAAGAACCTGAAGAAGAGACGCTAACCTACACTAAAAGAAATAAAAGCGATATCAAATACTGCAAAAATGGATAAATTCCTAGCAAAAACAACATAAATTTGGAATTAATAAAATATGGAGGAAGAAAATGCATGAATTAATTAAAAGAATAATACAGAAAATATACCTAAGACTGGGAAAAAGGATTAATAATCACAATGAATAGAAAAGGTGACCAAATTTTATGTCAAAATAATAGTAACATTAGATTCTTAAATACTACATTTAAAATTCTATCAGCAGTAATCCACAAAAGAATCAACGAAAAATTACAAGCTGCAAATAATCGTCACCCAAATGGAAATATGTTGACGAGTAAATCGATTAATACCAGAACAAAAATTAAAATGTATAAAACAATCATTAAGACCTGTAATAAGTTATGTGTTAAGTGAGAAGAAGAACGAATCATATACATTCGAAGATATAAAAGTTTGAAGATAACACGACAAAATTCTGAAAAGCGTTTACGCGTATTTAGCCTCGGAGGGATACTCTATTCGTATTTACACAATTTTATAAAAATATTGGAAAAATATTTCGATAAAATTGTTACTAAATTCTTTCAATGGAGACTGTGGTTAAATAATAATTTAAAAAGGTATATAACCCCTTACCACAATTATTAGTCGTATCCTAAATACGTATTTCGACAACTAAGTTGTCATCATCAGTAGGTAAAAACTACTAATTAAAAGTCACACATGGGGCACAGTAAAGTAACATACACGCTTCCGCACAACTACTATATACTGCAACCCTATAAAGACTAAATTTACCATGCCATTCTTAAACTACGGGACAAAACACTTGCCTCTTAGAAAAGGTTTTAAACATGTGTTACATTATCGAACAAAAGGAACGGCAGAAATTCTTCTCTAAAGAAGGCGCCTACTAAAAACGATTTTTAAAGCTACGGTGACCTACTATTAAACTAAATGAAACACCTTATAATATCACAAAACACTGGTATATTTAACTATATGAATATATTTCATGTGCATTGTACACATTAGTAGTTATTATTTAAACGTATTATTCGAGTACACAGGTAGTGACAAAATCTATATTGGGTAGGGGTGTAAAAATTTTCCATTCCAAATGGTTAAAAAGTCGTATATTGTGTATTGTAAACGCCGTACTCTCATAGCAAATTCTGAGAAAGACAAAATTAAGAAGGGGCGTTACATGAAAAAACAAGACATCCGGCTGTGTTGTGTTATATTAAATGAGAATCAATTCACGTGAAAAGGGTCTATGAATAATTAGATATTGTAGGTGTATAATTTAAAAGTTAATTATAAATAGGTGACAATGTCCTAGTTAAGGAGTTAAGCAATTTAATATAATGTATAGAATTCACGGTAGGCTCTGGGTGTGTTAATTATAAATAGGTGACATGTCACCTATTAATTAATTATAAATTAATTATAAATAGGTGACATGTGCATAATAAATTTGTATGATTTCAATACGCTGTTCGCGGCGTCATTATTCGATTTGTATAGGGCACACACAGTTTCACCTGAAAAAAAATAAATACTTTAATGCTATAATAAATTAAAATTCTAGAGCCATTTTTGAAAAACCTTTATATATTATTGTTATCGTATCCAGAATTTCGCCCATTATTATTGTTCATTTGTGCTAAAAAAATCTTCTAAGACCATGTTTTTTTTACTTATAATAATTAAATTTATCTTTATTT
This sequence comes from Melolontha melolontha, assembly GCA_935421215.2. Taxonomy (NCBI): domain Eukaryota; kingdom Metazoa; phylum Arthropoda; class Insecta; order Coleoptera; family Scarabaeidae; genus Melolontha; species Melolontha melolontha. Next base: position 96,137,370 of record OW285238.1, read on the forward strand.
TCATCATTTGCTTGTAAATAAAGTGTTGGTACTATAACCAGATCTATGTGTAGTATCAATAGTGTTTTTTTCATTCTGGCAAAATTAACCAATAATTAGTTAATTAATTAATAATGAAAACTCAAAAGTTATACTTATCAAGCAAATAAATGTCGTATTTTGCAAATGCGTTACTTTTAGCAGCATTGTGCTTCTGTGATTCTTTAATGCTAATATCAAAACGAAATTTTGTGCTATTATTCATAATCAGAAATTTCAGAAAAACGTGTCTCCCAAATTGGTTATTTATTGCTGGTAAAATAACTCCGGCAGCTCTGGACTAGTTGAAGAATTTTGATATTAGTGTATAAGTTAGTATTATCACAGATAAGTTAGAAAAGATAACTGAAGAGAATACGGAACTTGGCACGGCATTTTAGTCGAAATAGAATTCTGATGGAACCCTACGACGCGCACAGAGTATCCCCGCCAATCATATGGCATAATGATGTGTTCCCTTTCTCCACTTGTCCCCGCAGAGCTCTATATATCTTAAAATTTGTAATAAAACGTTTAGTATACATACAACCTGTGTGATTTTACGTTTTTGTACGGCATCGGCTATCTGTAAGGAACTTATCTGTGGTACTATGATCTTTTTTTGTCATAAAGGCGATTTATTCACTAATATCTAAATTTCTATTTCGCTTCTCATACAAAATAGGTAATAATAATTGAATAGTGTATTGGTCTGCCTTTTTACTACTGTAATTAATATGTTATAACTTGACCAGAGTATGAAAGCTAAAAATATGAGCATGTTACCTACTTATAAACTATTGACATCCAAGAAAGTACTTACTTATCACTTAAGAATTAAACGTTATTAATGTTATTATGAACATAGTTTTCATATTGCTTGTCATCTTACAATATTAATACGTAGAATCATATCTCACATAACGCACTTAAAATAATATTTATTCATGCTTATACGTACAGCAACTCTTTGAAATTATGACTGTATATAGACAACACAAACTGCAGAACTACAACAAGCTAAGGCCTTTCTATCTAATGAAGTGGGACCAAAGACATGGATAGTAGAGAAATATTGCGTTTAGATCATTACATTCATTACACATTCAAAATAAATGGAACTTTGTAGAATGCGTAATTTTCAAGTAGTTCTAGTAACTTTTCTAATAAATACTTATTTTTGTTAGATTTGTGAGTAAATAACGTAATTTGCATTACTGTTTTAGTGAAATAGAACAAACCTAAATTAAAAATAAAGTTATATTTCATAGAAAAGTTTGGTTGCACTTTCTACAATATTAATAGTAGTATGTCTTTTAAGATACTTGTCAATAATTTTACTGTTTTACGGAAACATAATTTTTAATTATATAAAAGAAAATCCGCTTTAATTTAATTAATATTTATATTTTCAGCAACTACCTGCTGCATATTTATTTAAATTCGATGCCAAAAATAACTTTCAAAATGTTGGCGCCTGCAAAGTCCCACATTTCATTTACTATCATTCTTGAATTGCAATCTCCCTGTTCAATATATCTGGTTTTCATTAAATGTAAGACCTTGACTACAAATTTTCAATTTGTGTTGTCTATATACGAACAGGTGTCTCGTTACTTCAATGGGCTGACACAACCCCGATAATAAGTTGATTTTTACATATCCTATTCACCAATATTTTTTCGGACTCTGTATATTTCTTCCAACTGCCATTACTACTTAAACATATTTATTGAGTATTAATACTTTATAATCAATTTTGCCTATGGTAAATGTATATATAATCTAAAGTAATTCTGTACTGATAAGAAAAGCTTGTAAATATCTACAAATTCCGTGTTTAAGAATAACTAGTACTTCACTTTAAAATTATATACTTATACAAACATTATATACGTTAGTGTTATGTCACGTGAATATATATTCTTACTAACTCCCTTTTTCTTTCATCAGTTTCATCACCATGTGATACTATATTACAATTATTTCATTGTTCTATTTTTGTCTTGAAATTTATAAAATAAAAATTTGTATAAATTTTCGATAATTTATTTTGACCTCTTATCACTAATGGAATTTTTTGTTTTGCTATGTAAATGATAATAGCGAAAGCGCAATTAACTTTATTAGATACATATTCTCTATAAGTTAATTATTCCTCCTCCACAGTTACAAGTAACAAAAGCTAGATGTGTTATAAAAGTTGGAATTTCTGTTTGTTTCTTTCATTTATATTTTTATAGCAAAAATCTACTTAGGTGGCAAAACCTCACTATTTGTATATGATTTAAAAAAAAACACTAAATCTTATACTTGTCATGAAGTGGCGCTGGTTGGTTTGGCGATTGTGATATTGACATTAGTCAATGAGCAACGCTGAATTTTCTTCCATGCCTCTTTTATGACTTGACTTTATGCAGTAAGGGACTTGTTGCTGTGAATTTTGTATATTTTGTCTATAGCATGACGAAATACGTGTTGGGGAGGGTAGAGCAGATTTGGGCTTTTTCGTTGAACACTGAACATTTTCATATTTTTTGGGTATTTGTCCTGCTAGTTAGGCAGAGTGATAGTCACATATGTTCTATGTAAAACATGTTATTGAATTCAGGAACATAGAACTGGAACTTAAAGAAAAAATAATTTTTCCTCTAATATGCATTTGTCTAAATGTGCCCCACTATGGAGTAGATTTGGACAGGGGTGGGGTACTTTTAGACAAATATATGATTTTTTTAAACCTTAATAGAATACAGATATAATAAACAACCAGTACAATAAACGTCAAATAAGATGGCGAGCGGTGAGGATGCGCCGTAGTCGCTTTTAATCATTTTTAAAAACGCGCACGCCCACTTACTTGCAATTTCATGTAAAAGCAAATACCCACTTCCCACTACTTCTAATATCTGGGCAAACTTACTCCTACCACTTGCCATCTTATTTGGCGTTTACAGTACCTACGTATAATATTTATTGCTGTGAATATTACTGAATGTTATATTGAAGAAATGAAACTTGAAATTTTATGTAGGTTACTTGTCTAGACGTTCCTTTGCCTTCTTGAGGTCTAGGAAGTTTTGTCACGTCAGCCCGAGATATTGTACCAATATCATCCTGAATGTGGTAATAAAATCCACAGGTTGGTTTCACTCTTAAAAACTTAACTGTTAGTTCATCAACTACTAGTTCTTCTACATGGCCCACAAAGTGAACAATTTTTTTCTTAGTTGCGAACTCTACCAACACGAAGTCGCTTGCGCTAACTTTTTCGTCATTTAAGAGAGCATTAATATCGTCATATTCACTTTATAGATCTTCCGCAGAATCAGAGCTAATGCTTACTTCCGTATCAGAATCAGAACAATTTGAGTAGAAGTTTTTCTTTGGCTTTTTTTTTCTTGAACAGCTCTTGGCTTTGCAACTATAGAAAGCTTTCTTTTCACAGTTTTGGTTCGTTTTTCTTGAGCAGCCCGTCTTTCCGTCTCCGCAGCATCTATTCTCTCCTTTTCCGGTGTACCAGTATAAATACATGATCTTCCCTTTTTTCTAGCGCGTCGATTATTCTGCTTTAACTGTAGTACGGGATAAGGTCGAATTTTTTCTATATCAACGCGTTTTATGGAATGTGATGTCGAAACTTTGCTGTAAACATTGATCCAATACATCTTGTATCAAGTTAGATATAAATTCCACAGTGGTAGCCTCCTTCAGAATAGAATTTTCACGCTTATCTACAAAGTTCGGGCTGTTGATGTAATTCATTTCGGCATCTTCAGAAGCTGCCATTCTTATACAAATTATTATTCGCTGCGGTACCTGTAGAAAGTTCATAGTCGAGTACTCCAGCAAAGTCAGAGTCTCCAAAATTAAGGCAGATTCCTGCTTTTTCAAATGCTTTAATGATATTAATGGGAGTGGACGATAGCAAGTATGGCTGTGAAGCCAATTTGGCAATATCATATATTGTAATTGCTTTTTCAGGATTCGATAAAATGTTATCATTAAAAGAAAACTTACATCTAGCTTTGAATTGTCCATACACGCCGATGTTCAATGGCTGCATCTTATGCATATAGTGGGGCGGGAATTAAAGCCTTATCCCTGTAGTACTGGATTGCGTCAAAGGAAACGTGGGTTTCATGGTTATTCAAAATTAAGAGGATTGGATTTTCACGGGTGCTGTTCATATGCTTCTGAATGTGTTCCAATAACTTGACGAATACTTCCGTCGACATCTAACCTGATTTCGTTGCATAACTAATTACACCAGGTGCACTGCCATATAAGAAATAATCTTTCATTCTTACTGGCGGAAATACATATACCGGTGGAATTGCAACTCCAGTAGCAGTAACAATTCCACAGGGAGTAACGAGTATTCCCCTTTCCGAAGAAACACACTGGCTGACTTGCTTTTCCTGTTTCTGCGTGTACAAACACTAGTCTCATCGGTATTTACAATTCGGTCTGGTGAAAAGTTATGTTTTATCGTAACTTCCGTGTAGTTTTTGAAAAACAGTTCAACATTTGTCTTTTAAAACCAGAAGTCTGTCCAATACTGATATTTTCAGGTTTTCTGTAAGATAAATTGAGATGGCGCTTCATGAAGATACGCATCTACTCGATACCTACTATCTGGCTCTAATTCCAAGAAGTTGAACAGCTTCTATTTAATTTTTTTTACATATTGAAATGCTAATGCCCTAACATGATTATATTTTAATCCAAAGGTCATTAATGATGCTCTATTCAAGTAGTTTTCTAAATCTCCTTCTTCTACAGCAGTCAGAACTTGATGCAGGTTTTGATGCAGCCCATGAATTTCCAACCTCTAAATTATCGTCATTGTCATTTCCTGAGTCCGAGCCACTTCCTTACTTTTTATGTTGTAAAAAATGGGTTATCGATCTCTCAAAAATGGGATATGAATTGTTATAGGTTATAAATAAAATATTTCAATAGATCCATATGGCAGATAATACCATATGATCATATATTTCTACCCTCTAGAAGGCAATGACATTTTTATTTTTTAAACTTAAGTTGGTACCATAATTTAAGTTAACTTATTTTGCAGCGTGTGTGTGATATAGGTTATTTTATACTGATGGATGACAGATTAGGTTTTGTCATTTTGACAAATAATTACTTACAAACGTTTCAGTTGAAAAAATAAAAAGTTTAATAATAAAAACAGCTACAATAAATGTTCAAAGTGAGCTCCTTCATTTTCTATGCATAGCGCAACTCTTCGTCTCATATTATTGAAGGCATTCCTTAAATTATGTGGTGTAATTTCCTCACAGACATTTCGGATAGCATTAGTAAGTTCTTCAATTGTATGTGGACGATTCGTAAATACTCTATTTTTTAGATGTGGATAAATGAAATAGTCCATAATTGTTAAATCCGGAGATCGTGGTGGAAAGTCTACTACTCGATTATCAAAGAATTCATGCAATAATTCCATCGTTTCTCTTGTCTTATGGGCTGTTGCATTATCTTGCTGGAAATATCCCTCGCGGAGCTCATCATCATGTAATTGATTTACAAATGGTAGCAATAAATTATTACGATATCGTTCTGCATTTATCGTATTATTAAAGAATATTGGACCAATAATCCGTCTACGAGAAACAGCAAACCAAACGCCTATTTTTTTGTGAATGCAAGGGTGTTTCAAGAATTTCATATGGATTTTCACTAGACCAGATGCGCATTGTTTGTTTATTTATATATCCTGATAAATGAAACCATGCTTCATCGGACCAGAAGGATTTGTCAAGAACGTCATCGTTATTAATCGTACCTAAGAACCACTGACAGTAATTAACTCTGGTTACATGATCGATTGGTAAAAGCTCTTGCACGCAATGAAATTTGTATGGAAATTTTTGTAAGTCTTTTTTAAGGATTCTCTGGCAGGTCCCATATGACAGTTGTGTCTGTTGTGAAAGCTTACGAATCGATTTCTTAGGTGATTGATTTATTCGTCCCTCAACATCTGCTATATTTTCAACTGCCCGCTTTAGTGGTCTACCAGCACCTGGTTTTCGAGACACAGACCCTGTTTCACGGAATTTAACCACTGACTTTTGAATTAATTGCCGCAAACTGTCATATGTTGTTGGAAAATTTGGAAATTCTTCCCGAAATTCTTCTATATAAGGCTGCAAGGAGTACGACCATTCTCCATTTTCTAATTTTACACCATTCCTAAAGTATGATTCGATCAGAAAAACTTTATGATTTATTGTAAACATTTTTAAGTGTCAATTAATAAATACATTAATGACAGATGAGTTTTATTTATCAGAACATACACATAATGACAGATGTATTTTATTTGTCACTACCAACACGATATTTTCAAGAAATAATTTCATGGCTTGCTAGAGGGTAAATATAAATGATCATATTGTATATCGTGCTTCCAAAAAAAAACACCCTCAGAGTGGGCCATGAAATTTTTAGGTATGTCGTAACTTAACCGCACCGTTCTGAATTGTCATTTGTTAATGTCATTAGTAGAGACCGGACACCTCGGGCTGAAATGACGTCATTACGACGGACACCGGTTAACACGACGGTTAACCGCACACAAAAAATAGATGTGCAGTTAACCCAATGAAGTGCTATTCAACAACTGTGTGATGTACTTACAGATGTTGTAGACTATTTATATTGTCCGTCATAATGACGTCTATTTCAGCCCGATGTGTCCGGTCTCTAGTCATTAGTATCATCGATAACACGGGATTTTATTTATTCATGACAGGAAGATTATATAATTTTTAAAAAATTATACCGCCTCATTCTGAGCAAACGCAACGATCCGAATGTGCAATCGATGTCATATGTCATACATACTTACATATTATGGAGCCGCGTAAGAAAAATTATCTGATTACCAAATTACTATTAAAGGACTATAAATTGTTTAGTCCTGTGTTATGGTAATGAGGAAATTGCAATACGTTATACTGACGATGGTTACACAAAGCGTAATGATATTATTAATAAGCGATCAAGAAAATTGCAAATAAGGCATCAAGAGATTTAATAAATTTAATTTTAATAATAAAGGTCACAAAAACTATTCATAGTATACTAAATCAATTTCAGAACTAATAAAAACTAAATTAAATTCTAGTAATGTAAAGAAAAATTTACTCTTACAAATAATAAAATAAATTGTTCATAATGAGAAATTAATTATATAATAACGGAAATTCATCCGTTTAAATTCATCGCCGTAAAATAATTGATGATGTTTGGAATATTTATAATTACGAAAACTATTTAATTTTAGTATGCGGTTAACGGAGGAGCAGCATATGCCTAAATCATTGGAAATATCGCTAAGTGTCAAATTTCAATTTAGTTCTATTGCAGCGCATACTAAAATGGACGTATCATTAGGAACTCTGCGATTTGGGAATAATGGTTTTAAATTTTGTACAGAACCAGTAATTCAGCAGTCTTTACAGGGATGCAGTGTATAGTAGTTGTGCGGAAGCGTTTTTCTTACTTTACTGTGCCCCATGTGCGACTTTTAATTAGTAGTTTTTACCTACTGATGATAACAACTTAGTTGTCGAAATACGTATTTGGGATACGACTAATAATTGTGGTAAGGGGTTATATACCTTTTTTAGAACCAGTAATGTCTATTTTCTTTTTAAGTCTACAAATTGTAGCTTTGTTCGGGATGGGCCTGTCGGCATACCTTCCGGCAAATAAGTCACATACTCTTTCATAAGAATTATCAGCGTGATACCATTTCATCATTTCGGCTTTCTCTTCTAGTGTATAACGCGGCATGATCACTATTCAAACGCTTAAGGGACTCCGTATAGGGTGACAGTGGTGACACTAATTTGTGACATTAATTGTCAAATGGTTGCGCGACAGACTGTTTTGTGATTGGCTAAAAGCGTTCAGGGGATTTTTATTCGGAGCGGGAGAAATATTCATACATTCGGATCGTTGCGTTTGCTCAGAATGAGGCGGTATAATCTTCCTCTGTCATTTAGATGTAACTGTCATTTAAGAAATTCATATTAGTAAAGTTACGTTTTGGTGTTACTTAGAAATCATGGTGCACTAGAGGCAGTTTTTTTTAATGCACGATACCTATATTGACATATACATTGACATTTTGCAACTCAATAACCTTCAAAACTTAAAAACTGATTCACAACGTGTTAATTTTGTTAAAATGTTGTCAAACGTTAAAACGAGTCGGACAGTATCTTGTCCGCCAGTTTACCACTTCATTTACAGCATTGCATAAGTCTGCTACAGAAATGTTTGCCTTGTCAGTTTTGCGCTTATAATTGCGCACCATACTATAAGAAACATAATCGGTGTATATTAGGTACACTTCTAATAATATATGCAAAGCAAATATACAAATAAGTTTTCATTAACGGGGTAGATTTGGACAAGGGGCACATTTGGACTAGTCCAAATCTGCCCCACCTTGTTTGTCCAAATGTGCTCCACTAGCAAAAGGTAAATAAATCAGCTAATATGAAATCGATACATCTTAAAGGAGCATGTTATATTAGGTTATCGAAAACAGTATAGCTTGATTAAATAGATTAAATAGATAAAGATTTTCTATCAAAAAGCAACAGAATTATCGTTACAACCTTACGAACACAAAGTGTATAGACTTACATTGGTACTTGAAAAACTTCTTTGAATATTTTCACCGACTAATACCGAAGATTTCTTCAAGGAATGTGTTGACGCCACAACGAGAAACATCAAGGTTCGCATTTTTGGAGGCAACTAATTTCACTACATAAATGGAGCTCCAAATTTGAATTGCCCAAATATGCCCCACATCCAAAAATGCCCCACCATACGCTATGTATGTTTGAATAGCAATTTTCACATAAATATAGCTTGCATTGCGTTTCGACAAGCGATTTTTAGTTATATTTTTTATATTATTAAAAATGTTTTTGTTAAATATTTTTATATTTTTTAAGTTAGAATTAGTTTAAAACCCTACAACACTTGACTCTAAGCCCAAAAGTAATCAGTAATGAGACGCGATATTTTACGGTCTTTTTCTTTTGGTTTTCTCCTTTTGCCAATTGTGTTTCACTATTTTTCAATTGAGTTTCCCATTTCTTGTCATATTGACATATATGTCAAATTAAATTCTTTTTTTTGTCAAATCTCTTTCACTTTATATCAATTGCTTTTCCACGGTATGTAAATTATATGTTTCGGTACTTTCGGTTAATCACTACTTACGTACATTTGCGGCCCCTACAAACTCAGACAGTTTCACAAATAATAAATGTTGGCTTTGTAACACGGTCTTAATATTGAAGTTTATAAAATGTCACCTAAATGAAAGAAAGTCAGTGGCGTTTAAATAAAAAAATTTGAAAAATGGAAAAATTCAAATACAAATAACGTTTTTGCAACAATATATGCGTTTTTTAAATGAAAATGCATTCCAGTTTGTTTTTCTTGATGAAATCTGGATTTTTCAAGATCAAAGCTCTCAAAAATCATATCAAGATGAAAATATTAACTCTGTAAAAGCAAAACAAGTAGGTCGCGAAGGGCAATATATCATTGACTTTTAGCGTGTCTTTATCAACATTTATTTCATTTGCTATGTGCCTAATGCTCATGCCGTCCTCTAGCCTAGTTCTAATTATCGACTTTTGCTGTTCGTTTAATTGATGCATTTTAAAAATTGTGTCGCTTCTGACTTACAATAAACTGACATAACCATACCGGATAAAAGTCAAATTTACAAATCACGAATTTTTTTAATTTGACGGAATATGTTAAAAGTCGGTGTCTGAGTTTGTAGAGGCCGCAACTGTGCATAGAAATTGATGCAAACATAGCATATGTAGTATACATATATGTAAAACACATTTTCAAATATCCGCATAGTACCTACCATGTAAAATATGCACAATACAAACCATCGAAATATATAAATGAAGAAACAATTAATTTAATATTTCAATTTATTCTAAACAATCACCCAGATATGTTTCCATCAGGCGCGGCTCGTGATGACGTATTTGGGGGTGCAAGTACAATGATGCGAGTGCTTCGTGTATTCTCGTGTACTAACTGTAACGTTTTCTTAGAAAACACACGAGGCACTCGTATCATTGTACTTGCACTCCCAAATTCTTCATCACGAGCCGCGCCTGGTTTCCATATACTGAACATAATACATAATGAAGACAATTATCTGCAGTTATTTATTCAGAAGCATCACAATGCTTGAGGATGAATTATATGCAGCAATACATATACTGCTGCATATAATTCATCTTCATTTGTCGGCTGAGTTCTTTTTATTATGTGTTTCCATTGATTAAATAAATCCTCTACAAGATTTTAAAATGGACTGTAAACAGGTAAAAATACTTCAAAATGGCCATGACTTCTAATGACATTGACGACTTCTTCATTTGTATGAAATCTAACATTATGTATTCATAACAAAAAAGACGCCCTATATGCCATCGTTATGTAAATGATTAGTTAGAGATTTAATAAATTCACGAAAATGAGCTGTACTGAATGGTCTATCTTGGATTTGGAGTAAATATAGCGAAGAATAATTACGCCCTCTTAGTTGAGCTTTTATTTTCGTTGCTCGAGTATTTTTAACTGATCTCCCATATGAAGTCCGATAATATAATTAACTTGAATTCCATATTCATCAATGAAAAAAATCTTTTCCCTTTCGAACATGATTCTGTTGTACCGGATAGCATATTCGAAGCAAGTCTGTATAATTTACGGTGTATTTATTCTTTCGAGAACGAAAGAGATCCTCTTAAGCAAATAATGGAAAGTTTTAAGTGCTCTGTTGATCGTTGATAGCGATATTTGATGAAGTGGCCACTGAGTCAAACATATTTCTCTTAGCTGACAAAGTGTTAAAGTTCAATTTTCATCAAGCCAGTTGCGAATTTCATTTATCTGTAAAATAGGTAACTTTTTTGATCGGTGACCAGCACTTCTTTTATGAATATTAGCAGTTTTCCGGTATGTAGAATAAATCTTTCTTACTGTAGTGGGTAAAATTTCAAATTGCTGTCCTATATTATTTGCCGTGCGCCCGCTGTTTATAGAACGCATTATTAAAGCCCTTAAATCATTACTTATCTTTAGAGCTGAGGATGTTTGCGGTACGGCAGGACCGTATGTAGTGCATCCCCACATTTAACTATTTATCTAAATATTCTCTGAAATGATTTGCCGGATCTCACAAATTAATAGAGTGATATTTTAGTATCCACTGGATATTGTTATTATACAAAATCATAATAGCCATTTGTATTTATGGATCATAAATAATAATACGCATGTATTTGTATTTGGTTGTGAATTCAATTTAAACTTAAAACGAATCGTAATATTTTAACGACAAGCCGTCCTTACAATACATGCATTCGAGACAAAGTGTGCAACTCTACGAATAACTTCCATAATTGATCGAAAATGGACATTTTGGAGCTGAAGTAAAGCCCCTATTCTTAGAAAATTTTATTACTGTCGTTAAGAACTATTATTATAAACAACAAAAGCCTTTTATTAGTGTTGAAGTTTTAGTTTCATTGAATGTCCATGTTGTAAGTAGTCAATTGTAAAGTGTTCATTCATAATATTCTAAAACAAGGTGTAAATTTAACTAAAATCCAGAAAAACACATTCTGATAATATATTACTAGATTAGAAGCTGTGTTTATTACTATTTATTATATTATTTTTATAACCAAATGCAATAAAAGCTACGAAAACAAAAGAAACCTCGATTTATTAAAATCTTGTCACACAGCCTTTCAAAGCCTGGCAGCACATATTTTGCATATATTTTATATATACTACCTACTTGAACTAGGTGAATGAAGTTAGAAGTTATAACTTATAACTTCTAACTTCATTCACCTAGTTCAAGTAGGTAGTATATATAAAATATATGCAAAATATGTGCTGCCAGGCTTTGAAAGGCTGTGTGACAAGATTTTAATAAATCGAGGTTTCTTTTGTTTTCGTAGCTTTTATTGCATTTGGTTATAAAAATAATATAATAAATAGTAATAAACACAGCTTCTAATCTAGTAATATATTATCAGAATGTGTTTTTCTGGATTTTAGTTAAATTTACACCTTGTTTTAGAATATTGTGAATGAACACTTTACAATTGACTACTTACAACATGGAAATTCAATGAAACTAAAACTTCAACACTAATAAAAGGCCTTTGTTGTTTATAATAATAGTTCTTAACGACAGTAATAAAATTTTCTAAGAATAGGGGCTTTACTTCAGCTCCAAAATGTCCATTTTCGATCAATTATGGAAGTTATTCGTAGAGTTGCACACTTTGTCTCGAATGCATGTATTGTAAGGACGGCTTGTCGTTAAAATATTACGATTCGTTTTAAGTTTAAATTGAATTCACAACCAAATACAAATACATGCGTATTATTATTTATGATCCATAAATACAAATGGCTATTATGATTTTGTATAATAACAATATCCAGTGCATACTAAAATATCACTCTATTAATTTATGAGATCCGGCAAATCATTTCAGAGAATATTTAGATAAATAGTTAAATGTGGGGATGCACTACATACGGTCCTGCCGTACCGCAAACATCCTCAGCTCTACTTATCTTACTATTTATTCGACGATTCTCCATAATAAATTAATATAAAATGATTGACACGCTTCGTGAAAGTCAGTTGACAAATTGTGAAACACAAATGACAAAAGGGAAAAACCAAAAGAAAAAGACTGTAAATACATAAATCTATGCCGATATTTGCAGGTATAATAAAAGGAAGACAAAAAACGAATTTCAAATGCAAAAATTGGTAGCAATGTATAACTGGACAAAATTATATATGAGAAAAGAAAAAGGCCAAACAAGAAGAGACACAACAGAATCTCAGAAATACAGAATTATCAAAACGGATTCATAACGAATAAATTAGAGAAATGGAAACAATTGCAAATTTTCTAACATTACATCATGCAACAATACTTAAAGAAAAATAAAGTAAAATAGAGTTAATACAAAGGTATTTTTAATAATATAAAATATTATTAAAAATCTGGTGTGAAGAACACAAATGCGGAAATGATGCCGTAAGTGATCGAACAGCACAGAAGTGGTTCAACAAATTTTCTTCAGGAGATCTCAATTTGACAGATGAAGTACACTCTGGGAGATCGAAGATCACAACGAGGATATTCAACAGATTGGAGAGGAAAATTCCAGGACAACGTACCTAGAGCTTGCAGAAAGGGTCAATGGGAGTGATGAAACCATTCGTTTGCACCTTCATCAGCTAGGGACGACGTAGAAGTTAAGCACATGAATTGTCAAATGATAACAAAGTAAGTCGTCTTAACATTTGTTCGGCAAGCATTTCACGATAATGGACTATTTCTTGATCGGTTGTTAATCTGCGACAAAAAGTGGTATTCATACAGGATAACGCCAAGCAGCATACCACAAGAGTGACCCGGGAAAAAGTTTCTGAAATTGGCTGGGAAACGTTATCACACCCTCCATATTCTCCTGACATTTCGCCAAATGATTAGGTACTACCTCTTTATCTCTGAAGCAGTTCTAAACTGCAGTTAATGTAATAAATTCAGTCCGTCAATTTTTTTATTCAAAATCCATAGAGTTCTACAATACCGGCATACAAAAATTAGTGTCACGTTGGCAAAAGATCAGTACGTTAGTAATTATAGCAAACGCCAATTAAGTTGGCGCGAGGAGGGGGTGCGCAGAAAACGTTCTTAAAAACGTCTACCCCCACTACTCAAGTAATTGTCAGAATACATTTGTCATTGACGTTTGACGGAACATAATGTATTTGCTAGGGGATCATAAAGTGATATACGCTCAGAGGTTAGAATTATCTGACATTTGATGTAAAACCAAATACAAATCTCCCCACTACTTCTAATCCTGCGCGAACTTACCCCTCCTCGCGCCAACTTAATTGGCGTTTGCTATACTTCGATGAATAATAGTGTGTTTCTTAATAAAATTTATATTTTACCCCCAACAACCGCACGAACTTATTTGGTTACCTGATACAATTTGAACGAAAGAACGCAAATTAAATAAGAACATTAATCTGCTAAAAATAAATAATTACTAAAAACATCTGAATCGTCAAAACTGCTTACAAATTTGTTCCGCAAAAAACTGTCAAAAATTTGCCACAACTTTTAAAATATTAGACCATTCAAATTATTACATTAAATCAGGAACATTACTATAGTTAAAGACAACAGTAAACAATTTTTAAAATTCAAATTCATTACTTTTGTAGAAGTATAAATTTATTATTTTGGATTAATTCACTTTCACAATTATTTAAAGGTACTGATGCTGATGATTCATCAGCATCATTTGTTTCGTTAAAGTAAGAAAGGCTGAGAATTCTTTACTTCATTGTTCTAACGAATGCTTATTTTAATTTAATTTTAATTTAATGAAGCATTATCGTAAATAGTAATTTAAAAATATTTTTAGTTATGGATCTTCATCAAGTAAAAGCCAAATCAATTTAAAGATGTTTAAGGTGGCTTTGTTATGATTTGTTGTGATATAAGCGTTATGATATAAGCTTTGGTATATCATGATTTTATATTACCAAAATACAATCTCTTTTTCTGAAAAAATTACAAATACCTATACCCAACGATATTGGGATAAACAATCAACTATACATGATTTTCTAACTCCTAAAAGTGGGCGGCAACAAGAAAATAAATTGATAAAATGATTTTCGTCAACAATAACGCATTTTATTGTTTTATCTTTAATGCCCGATTGCACTGACATCCGTGTTAACGTTAGTTAACCTGAGTTAGTAGCGTGCAACCTGAGTTACACAGACACAAATTTATCATACAGGTCTTTGAAATAAAGAGACAACGTACGATAAATGGAAAGATGTAGTTATCTAGAATATAATTTTAAATTATTGTAAGTCAACTACGACTCGATCTCCGAAATTAAAAACACCCTGAAAGTTGTATTACGTGACGCCTATGAATTAAAAATACGTATTTATAAATAATAAATACCTCACACTCGCATACCCTATAGCGTATGTTTACTGAATGAGATGGACAATAACAAAACTATTCTTCTTATTGTAGGTCAACTTTAACATATCGTCTCTTATAAATTATAATACAGTCAAACGCACAGCGGCGTGACAATTTCTTTTTAAATAAAATTTTTTCTCGCTTGTGAGAGGGAATTTTGGGAAAATATTTTGGATTTATATTCTACATAATTACATCTTTCGATTTTTCATACGTTGTCTTTTTATTTCAAGGACATCCGGTATATATGTGAACATAGCACCTATGACTAGAGACCGGATGCATCAGACCGAAAGTACGATGGACTATATAAATAGTCTATAACATCGCTAAGTTCAATTCGCAGTTATTGAATAGCACTATTTATTCGGTTAACCTAACAACTGTTTTTTGTCGTTGAATTGTGATGCAATTATTACAATATTATAGTTAAATTCCTTTCTTCATGGGCGTAGATAGACAGGTGAGGAATTTTAATAATTTATTTTATTTATTAGTTTATATTTCGTAAGATAAATAAAGTACGGTGAGTTAATTTCTTTTTTCATTGTTCTAACTGTTAATTGGAAAACAAACGAGTGGTGATCTATAAAATACGAAATACATTTTTATTTGTTCATTTTGTAGTTGAAATTGAGTTTTAATATTAACTAGGTTCTCTTCTGTAAAATTTATTCTCTTTGAATTAAATACATCCTTGTAGATAGAAAACGTCTTTTCTACATCGCAACTGATTACAGGTGCATACTGGAAATATTCTTTTATTTCAGTGTATTTATCAGTTTGATTTTGAGGCATTGTCCCAATACACAATTGCCGCAATATTATTAAATCTGGATTTCTATTAAAAAGTGCGTCCAACTCTTGCCGAGGACTACATCCGAAGTCACCAAATATTTTTCAAAATATTAATAGCCACATCTAATGTAGTTAATAGACCACGCAAGCGTGACGTCAAATCGCCATTTTCTGTACGGTAGGTCAGGGTCTACGTTCCAAACAAATTTAAAGCGCCATTTGAAACGTATAGTCACTCTTGGTAAAACGATTTTTAATTAGGTGAGGAATTTTAATAATTTATTTTATTTATTAGTTTATATTTCGTAAGATAAATAAAGTACGGTGAGTTAATTTCTTTAATCTTCCTATATTAATATCATTTGTTACTTGGTAAGTATGTAAGCAAAATATCAATATACATATTATAGTTATTAAAAACAAAATATTTGGCAATGGTGTTTTTTATTTGAAAAAAAATATTAGCAATGACTGCAAAAAAGCTTTTTCCACCTCGATAATTCTGTCTTTTCTGTAGGAAAAGTAAAAATAGTGCATCCCTTTTTTTCACTTAATGCTTGCAAGTAAGAGCAAAACACATCACCATTATGTATATCTATCTAACCTCACTTTTGTACTTTAGTTACTCAAGTATAACCGTGCTATAAAACAATTAATATTATTAATATCAGTTTTAAACAACGTCGTTCATACCTACATGCAATAACAATTAAAATTAACTTAAAAATAACAACTTTTCACTTCAAATTTGCAACGCGTTCCATTTAAATGCCGTTTGTTTGGAACGCGATCCCCGACCTTCCGCAAAAATGACGACAGCACTTGCGTGGTCTATTCATTATTTAATTTGAGATTTTGATTTTCAAAATAAGTGATTAATTTTGGCAAATTTCGTGTTCCTAAAGAAAGTACAACTAATTTTTTTAGTTTGGAATTTGTATTAATTCTTTGTACTCAGAAATACTTCGAGCATCGTCATTTAAACATGTAACGAAATTTTGTAAACTATCGAAATTCTCTGCATAAAAACTAGTAGCTTCCAACCATGTTCCCCATCTAGTTATTACTGGAGGGAAGCAGTGACAAAGATGGAAGTTTTTCCCTGTAAAGAACTATTCTCAATGATGTTTTTCTGAAAACTTTTTTAAAAGAGGATATAAGTCTAGCAACTTCCTCTGAGGAAACATATCCTAATATGCTATATATTACTTGTGTAGCATATGCTCTCCACAGAATCTGAGAATATATCAGAGACAAGTACAGGACAAATACAATTTTCCTCTTCAGTTTTAAGTAGGTATAGTTAAGGCGGTGATACAATGATTGTATTAAACTTCCACGAACAAAACAAGTTTAACTAAAAAAAAAAAAGGCTCCCCCTAAAGTCCCAAATTCACAATGTAAGTTTAGCGATAGCATATTTGAAAAACGCCAAGAAAAAGCTAATAACAGATCTCCACATGTCTTAATTGGATGTAAAATAAAAGACATATTAATTTAAATATATTTATTAGAACAATATATATACGAAGATGTATTATAATGTTTTTTAAAAACATACCACTTTGTATATTACAATATAACATGTCTAATACTATATATTATGTATAAGAGCTTATTTACAATATAATACAGGTAAAAAATCACTAGTAACATATATGCTAAGAAATGATTAAATATAACAAAGATACCTTGACTAATATAGTCAAAGAAAATATTTTTTTACTTAAAAAAAAACAAACGACTGTACAGGTCTTCTGAAAAAAACGAAAATTATATTACATTTTTAACTTTTCTTTTTCGATAATTCGTTACTTCCAGAAGACATTAAGGCGTTATGATGTGTAAACATTTATATATAAATAAATCTTTGAATGTGTCAACTAGTTATTTTTTTGTTTCTTTTTAAATTTTTTAATATAGAAAATGCTTGGTAACAAAGTTAAAAAAGATTGTACTAAAAAGATACGTTATGTACGAAGAATATACATAAATAGATTATAAGATAATATAAACAAATGAACAACACAGTTCAGAACTGCTACTATATATATATATATCTATATATCTATATATATATATATATATATATATATATATATATATATATATATATATAAACATGGAGCAAAGAAGTAATGGTTTATATCAAAAACATTTACAGAGTGTTTCAACAATGGTAATATTTTTTTCTTTGTTCAAAATATGTACCGATGAAATGATTAAACCAATGATGAAAACAGACTGCGTATCGACTACAACACACAAGTGAGTATTAACAATCGATGAGAATAAAAAACAATTTTCATAGGAAGATAACAAATATGTGTGTATAGCAAACGCCAATTAAGTTGGCGCGAGGAGGGGTAAGTTCGCGCAGGATTAGAAATAGTGGGGAGATTTGTATTTCGTTTTACATCAAATGTCAGATAATTCTAACCTCTGAGCGTGTATCACTTTATAATCCCCTAGCAAAGACATTATGTTCCGTCAAACGTCAATGACCAATGTATTCTGACAATTACTTGAGTAGCGGGGGTGGACCTTCTTCTAAACGGCTTCTGCGCACCCCCTCCTCGCGCCTCCTCGCGATAATTCTAACCTCTGAGCGTGTATCACTTTATAATCCCCTAGCAAAGACGTTATGTTCCGTCAAACGTCAATGACCAATGTATTCTGACAATTACTTGAGTAGCGGGGGTGGACCTTCTTCTAAACGGCTTCTGCGCACCCCCTCCTCGCGCCAACTTAATTGGCGCTTTCTATACATATATATATATATATATATATACATATATATGTATGTATGTACGCATATATATATACATGTATATATATAATATAAAATAGTCGTTACTTAGAAACAACTCAGATCTCAAGGCACAAAATCACAACTTTCCAAATATTTCTTCCAAAAATATAATACATAAACATTTCTTTCGTTTTTTCATAATATATATAAAATCTATAATCCTCTTTTACATTTTATTACATCTACACACACTGAAATGAAAATGAAAAAAATACAATGACACCATACATTCAATAACGACGGAAACATAAAAAATATAAATGAAAGAAGGAAACATTTTATAATAAAAATTATTTACAAAAAATAAAAATTAAAATTGATCCGCGAAAACTGTATTGAAATAATACAGAATACATTATTTTTAAATAAGAATAAATTTAGGTCAGACTTCTACGCCTAATACTCTATCCACAACATAGTCGTACCTAGTGGACTCTTTTTTGCTATCTGAGGCTTGGACTGAACTGTCATTTCTTGGAGCCTCTTCATTTTCATTTATTGAATACTGTATTTTGTCATCTTTATTTGTTGAAGGTTCTTCTGATAAAATTTGTTCCGTAGGCAGGAAAGGTACCGTAGTATTTACTCTTGTAAAGAAAGCCATTTTTTCTCTGTAAAGAAAGAAAACAATTTAGTAAATTTTTTGTTAAATGATCGACTTTTACACATCAACGAGGATCCGAAAAATCCCAAAATATTACCCTAAATATATCCAAATAGGTAATAATACTAAATTGAGCTGTTGGTTAATTCTATTGTATTCATTATGATATGATAATATTGCATGAGTACATTACTATAATTATGTTAAGTCGTATAGAAAATTTAGATAAGCTAATGAAACGTCATGCAGTAAGCGGACAAAATTGACATAAGACATTATAATAACTTCCATCATATTCCCTCTCACAGTTGCTTTGAGGGCACGCATATAGGAAGGGCATATAGGAGGGCACGCATATAGGAAGAAATATCTAGTAATTTACGAATGATAAATCAACAAGAATACAATGTTATCGATGTTATGTAAGTCATCATGACAGAGGTATTTTCGCTAATAATCGTCAACATTTTAAAATTTTCTGATTCTATGATAAGAAACAAAGATAAGGAAGATACAGTGTCACGTTTTAGTATGAGTGAGTAACCGCGTCTTCCTCTACCGTGTTCAGCACATTTTCTTCCAGTTCTACCGTTATTACTGTATTTGCCTTGCACCTCCAGTGCGTGTAACGTGCCTGTTTCATGAAGACGTGAATACTTTGGAAGGTTTTTCTAGCAAACACATGACAATTGGGAAATCGCCCACTGCACAATCGTCTAGCCTCGTAACGAATTCCCATTGGCAGGTCAGTGCCGTACACCCTAGTTTTACGTAGGGTATATTAATAATTTTAAAAATAACCAAACTTTAATCGTTCTGTATCTTTGAAAAAAGCATCTTTTCGAAAATCATCCATGATAAAAAAATCTTAAAATAGCCCAATGAATAGCCCCCTAAATTTCTGTCGCATGTTTATTAAACACAATTACGACAAAATTAGTAAAAATGATACATTCTATTATAATTACTTCTTCTTCTTTTTAAGTAGAAACTTATTTTCTTCACGCATCCATCATGGCGTTTCAGTGGAAGTGGAGACCCAGTGCACACTTCCATCTTTTTAACGGCCTACCAGGACCTCTTTTTCCTGCTAGTCTTTGGTTTCTTGCCATTTTTATCAACCTGGTCTCATCTGCTCGTTCCATGCTTATCTCCTTCCTCTGATGAATCCTACGACATCTCCGATTCCACGCACCTCTCTTATAGCTTCGTTCTTAACTCTATCTCACCTTGCTTGTCCCACTATTGTTCTTAAAGTATTAATTTCAGTTGTTCGCAACAGTTGTTTAATTCGGCTGGTGTCGACGTGGGTTTCAACTGCTTACGTCATTATTGGTCTCACCATGGCTTTATATATTTTTACTTGTTCTTTGTTGTGAGATATTTATTTTCCAGATGACATCTCTTAGATATCCAGACACTCGTGCTGCTTTCATGGTCTGACGCCTGACTTCTCTGTAGCTGTTCCGTTCACTCGATATTTCTACCCCACAGTACATAAAGGACATTACTTGTTCGATGATTTCGTTGCATATTTCTAATTTACATAGTATAAGCTCTTTTGCGACCACTAACGATTTTGTCTTTTCTGTGTATATTTGCATGTTGTATCTTTCAGCCGTTTTTATGAATCGATGGAGAAGTCTCTGTAAGTTGTCCTCAGTATCTGCGATTAGCACCGCATCGTCAGCGTAATATAAAATAGTCAGATTGTTTTCCCCCATTTTAAAGCCATTTATACGTCCTCTATGAGTTTATTCATAAGATTAAAAAGCATTGGACTTAGGGAATCGCCTTGTCGGATACCAGTACTATTTTTAATTTCCTTAGATACCTTGTTTGTATTTTGGTCTTCGTTTTTTGTGTTTAAGTCTCCTATTATACTTATCAAATGTTTTGCTATGTTATTCTGATGTAGTATTACTATCACGTCGTATAGTTTCACCCGCTCAAATGCCTGACGGATAACGAATATAACGTCAGTAGAAGATCTATTTGAGCGAAATCCCTATTGTTCTTCATTAATGGTTAATAACAATTGGCTTTTTTCTAATATCACTTTTGTTAGCAACTTCCGTGCCGTGTTTAACAATGTAATCCTTCTGTAATGTTCCGAGTTTCACAATTTATATTATCAAATTTTATCAAGTGAAGTCTGATTCAATACACTTTAAACATAACCTTCTTATTTATTACATTCCCCCCCCCCGTCTCGTTTTTATTTGAAAATATTTTTATGAATGCGACATGTCCTCTACAGATATTTTAAGAGGAATGAAGACATTAAATAATTTGTGCCGGATTATTTTTCTTTCGTTAAAAAAATGTAGGTTTTTTATTTAATAGATTTCTAATACAATTATAATAGTATATAAGAGAAAATAAAGTTTGGTCTTTATAAACTTGTCCATATTTACATCGGCGACCAAATGAAAATGTTCATCTTTGTCTAATGTTTATTTATGTTATTATTTGCTTAATATTTAGCTTCAAATCATTATAGTAGTTAGATTATTCAGTATTTGTTCTATTCAAACATGTTCTGCAGGTGGGCATTGATCTTGTAACCGATGCTAATATATTTTTGCAATATAAATATTATCGTGCCGAAAATTTATATGCAAATTCCTCAACATATTGTGAATAATAATTAGAAGTTTCGTTTGCTAGAAAAAAATATATGTCTTTCTAATACATTACTAACCAAAAATTATCTATTAGAATTTACAACGAGTGAAATAAATGATTATAGGGCTCGAGAGTAAAACCTACAATGGTGGAGAAAACTACAGATGCTAAATGAAATAGTGTAGTTAATATTTTAGTGAGCACTTTCAAAGGCAATGAGCTTTCTCTCTTTTTAACAAGCAAGCTGCTTACAGAAACTTTGAAAAGAGCGAAATTTTGTCCGAAAATTTCACAAGCAGGTGCAATCTGATTTTCAGATAATACTTATACATAAATATTGTTTTATTAGATGGCGAATGCTCATTTTAGAAGTATTCCAAAACATTCGATCTATTTCGCGAAAAATGAATAAATTAACAATTGAAATCTTACTTATATGGCAGTTACAGACCAGCTCTTTGATTGAAAGTAATACGCAAACAGTCAATTTTTGAAAAGTACATACTACTGACTTCATTCACAAAAGACAAGAATGTAGTTAAACTTTAATCATAAATTTAGTTACAAGTTTTCCACATTAATTAATTTCAATTATTTTAGGAAATAAATTAGACAATAACCACAGAAATATACTATATATTCTAAATTGAACGAACATTGTAGGATATAATGCAGATAAAACATTGAAAGAACTTATAATAAATTCAAAAACGATTCTTACCTAAATGATATAATGTCTGGCTTTCCATTACCAGCTTTGGTTTTTCTTAATTTGTAAATTTCCTGAGATACTTTCCTCAACATCTTTTCCACTTTTTTCTCCTCGGGTGTTTTTGATTGCTTTTCGTTTTCGGCCTGCGCCACTAAAGTTTGAAATTGCTTATCTTCAAGCACCCAACTCGCCAATTCAGTATCCCCACGTTCTTTAGCCAATTCCAGTCTTTGTTTTAAATCTCTCAACCTAGTCAGTTCAGTGTTTAACATATGTAACCTGGTCTGTTGCGCTTGCAAGTCTAATTCTAAATCTAAAGACGTTCTAGCTGTAGGCGGCAGTTGACTTTGTTGTGACTTATTCGTTGATAACGTAGCTAAGGAACCAGACTGTTTTCTAAAACGCAAAGATCTCCTTTCCACAGCGTTTCTTTGGAAGGGATTGTTTCCTTTACGATAAAGAGGCATAGCACTATCACTGTCGCTTCTATTCAATTTGCATATGTAATGATTTTTAGACACAGCAGGTGAGAAAGTTTGGGATCTCTTTATTAAACTTTTGTCTTCGGCAGCATTAGCGTTGATCTTCATTTGTTTTGCATGCTCCGGGTAAAAGGCACATTCAGTATTTGTCTGTTTGTCTAAATATTTTTCATCGATATTTTCATGATCACAATCCTCAACAACCACTTCCAGTCTATCATTTGGCCTGAATTCAACAGTAATACCTTCTTCTTCGTTGCCCTCATCTTCTTCTTCCTCTTCTTCTTCATCGCTATCTTCACTATCATATGCTTCGGCGCTTCCTAAACAATTAACTAATTCCTCAAACATATTCATCTTTGGTTGAAAACTCTCACAATCTTGATTTCGTGTTAATGTTGAGGTTTGTGAAGATATTATGGTGGAATCGTCCGAACTTTCCTCTTTAAGGACTGCAGTTTGATGTGTTTGCTGATGATGTCTATAGCTAATTGTTACGTCATGGTCGGCAGTCTTTCCTCTTAAAGATACTGCTTCGAATGATTCTTCGTTGTTAAACAATGGAAGTCGTGAAGTAGCGCACGCTATGTCTTCTTGTGGTTCCATGTAGTGAAGACTGAGTATATTGTACCATTTTTGAGAAACATTTTGTGGATTATAATCCGCTAAACTAACTTGCGCGCAGCCCTGAAAAATAGAAGAAATTATATCGAAACATTTCTTTGAACTAAAACACTCGGCAATTAATATTGAAAAAGCGATTCATATAAACTCCAAATTAAATTAAAGCAAATATACAAATATTCCGCTGATAAGGTAAATAGACAACCTGATAAAGAGTTAGTTTATATCTAATAGTGTATAAATTAACTAGATAGAAACTAACAGATCATCAAGAAGTGTACTTTATTAAATGGAATATATTCTTTTAATTTCTTTGATATTTCAATGTGTATATGTTCAAATACGTACCACACATTTCTCTTGTTGATTATCTGCTTTACTAAGGACATTAATTTGCAACGTTTTAGTGTAGATCTTGTTGGAAGGTATTGAAAAACTGAAAACATCTCCAAATACGGGCTTCCTTAAATCCCTCACTGATTTCGTATAGAATGCAGAAGATGGCGGATGGGAAGGCAATAGAGCTAACCTGATGTACCTACCAAAGCAAAAAGTATAATTAGTATACTTACATACAATAATTTCCAATTATTTCCCAAATTGCCGGACATTTACTATTAAAAACGAATTTAAAAATCGACTATATAATTTTTAAGATCACTGGTCACTAAGTATAATTTTCTAAGTATAACTCTTAACTAAATATTATCCTTTCACAAAATCACATAAAAACCTGATATCACATCTTTTGAAACAATTTAATCTAAAATATCTAACAAAATTATAATAATGCAAATATTCTATACTGGTGTGATCGTAAAAATGTTGTGTAAGCATGTTGAAACTTTGCATCAAAACAAATGCAAAACAATGGCAACAATAAAGCACTTCGTGAATGTGATGATTAAGTAGTTATAACTAGGTATGCTATTTGTACAGTTAGGCAGAATAAGGAACAAATTAATCGTGAAATAACGGAAAAACTGGTTTCATTATCAGAGCTCATCGCTGAACTTTCAAAAAATTCTTTATGACCTTATATACCTTAATACTTAAATGAATATGTCTGCAACCAAACAATAAGATTGTACATTAAATAAAGTAAAGAGTAATATAATTACTTACACTTCGGAATTCTCAGCGATCATTAACGCCGTTAAATTCCTCGCTCTTTCAATGCAAACTCCTAAGGTTGAATCAGTCATGACGTATCTTAATTTGATTTGAACTTGTGCTGTGTCTGAATCTTCTGATCCAAACATCCCCGAAAATCTCTTCCTATGAGATGCTTCGAAAACCCCAGAATCTCCAGCAACGGATTCGTCACTAACCGCCGCTGAAACTGATCTAGTATTGGTACCCGACGAAGATGTTCGCGATAAAGCAGCTCCTTGAAGACCCTCGTCATTGTCCAAAAGGGGTGGGGGTGTTTCAGATATGGGTGATAGTTGCGGGTCGCCTGTACTCTCGTAAGAATGTCGACTCGGCCTTCCTAGACCTGATCCTTGTGACATATTACTAACGTTCGCTTCTAAAAGGTCGGTAAGGGGTGATAAACTGGAGATGATGGGTACACGTTGCATGAAGCTGTGTATTTGAGCCGATTCGTTGTTCGATGAATTGTTGAGTTGACCGGAAGAAAGTCTTAGTTCGGCAAGACGTTCATCCAGTTGTCTTCTGTCCCTTTCGATTTGATCGTATGAAGGTGGAGGAACTATACACGGGAGATTTTCGTACATGGGTGAGACAGGAGGGGATACGGATGAAAGTGAACTTCTAGGTGATAAGGATGGCTGCGATCTACCGGGCGATGGTGTGTTCATCGTGCAGTCATTACCTTTGAGTAATCTGAAACAGAAAAGAATATGTTTCAATATGTTATCAAGATTATGCATACAAATCTCTTTACATATAATAATTGGTAATAATTTTTTATAAATTCTACGTTTCAACTAAACATGTCTCTCAAATATAAACAGCCTAATATCGTATTTTACATTAATTTTGTTCACTTAACGGAAATTGCATGATTAACAGAATTTGAGGAAATTTTTCCAAAATATTTTTTTTAATTTATTGAAAGCAGAGAAATATTAACAAAATATAAATTACGTCAAATAAGAAACTCCCGAACTTTTTTATTCACATTAATTTGTAAAAATTATTTCGATTTTAAATCAAATGAATATTAACTTACCTTTCCACTCGCCTATGAAGGTCAACCATATCAACAGGTTTTTCAACGTTCATCGCCATACATTGTGGACCTCCATAAATATCTGTAAAACTTAATCCAGAGCTTAAAGAACCTTTACTACTGGTAGTAGACAGCGACCCGAGACTAGAACTGCTACTAACAGATAATGTGCTAGCGGATAAAGTTTTCAGTTGTGATTCCAACTGTGTCATCAATCGCAGAGCATCTTTGAGTTGTTGCAATAGCAGCTGTTTTTCTTCGTGTAGCCTAAGACGATCTGCGATTGCTCGATTTGATATTTCAATTGCTTTATTTAAGTCCTCTTCTAATTTTTTGCATTCGAGTTGAATATCGGACATTTCCTCTTTAGATCTTGTTCTAGGCGTTATACTTCTCAATTCTCGAAGCAATTGTTCTTTCTCTTGAAACAAGAGCAATCTATCTTTGTCGGATTCCACCTGTCCTGGCTGAACTTTCTCTTCTAAATCAGCCAGTTTTTGTTGTATAATTTGGACCTTTTTCCTAGCTTCGTCATATTCTAATCGCATTTTAGCCATTTCAGCTAACCTTGTACCAATCGGAACTAGTTCGCAAGATAAATCTGTCTGGGAAGCTGTACTCAATTTCTCTTGAGGAAGACTTAATGTCGAGGCGTCTGGAGAACTTTCGCACAATTGCAACCTCGTTAAATCGTCCTTTAATTTCGCTAGGGACTGCATCAATTCGGCTTTCTCTTTTTCTCCAGAAGACAGTGACTTTTGTATATTTCTCAATTCCGTCATAATGGCTTGTGCCTCGGATATATTATAATAAGTTCCTTGATGTAAACTGAGCTTTTGACCCACTCTAAAAATAAATAAAATTTACCATATTGTTAATATAGTCGCAATAAATTTGTTCTTAAATCATTACCTAAATAGGTAATATACTTACGATGTTAATGTGTCTACACCTCGCTGAGTATAAGTCATTTCTGTTTTAATTTGTTCCAATTCTGATTTCAGTCTGGATACTCGATTTTTTGCCATTGCCACGTCAGATTTTAGTAAATCCGGATCATATTTCGTGCTAACACTACTAGTTGATGAACACACTGAAAAGATATGCATACTAGTAGTAAAAAGTATTTCAAAAACAAAAATTTTAATATCCATCGAAGAATGAATCATGATTTTGTTATGAACGGCTAATTTACAATAGTCTCACTGTCCTAAGTGTAAGTTATACATATATACTTTTATATTTGCTCCAATACATGATATACATATCCCACACTTTAATGCAAACTTTAAAATTTAATATAAATGTAATTAAATTTTGTATAAAATAATATCTGAAAAACTGGAAAGCGGTTGACCATGATAATATAAAGGCAGAATGAATCATATATTTGGACTTAACTCTGGCCATTCTTATGTCAATTTTTAAAAAGGTAACCTAAATAAATATACATACAAATTATTGGAGTTTCTATAATTATAGTAGCCAGTAACATATATGAAAGAATACTTGAACAACTGATTTAATCGTTTCAGTCACACAGTTAGTCCAGAAAACATTAGCGTATAATGATAGTCTGTATCTGATTTCGTCGATTTAGAAAAAGCATTTGACACAACAAGAGAAAAAATCTAGGAAGTACTTAGTAGAGGGGAGTGGAAGAAAAATTGATTCAAAATATTAGAAGTATCTATAATATCACGCGAAATATAATAAGAACAAACAACAACCAAGTGTCTGGAGAATTTGTAACTATAATGAGTGTACATCTTCTCTTCTTACATTTATGGGTGAAAGCGCTAAGAATTGTAGAAGGAACTACAAAAAAACTGAAATACTGATCATATTAAAGACCGAGACAATAGTTGATGTTAGTACAAATAACAAGAAAATACAGCAGACGGATAATTTTAGATATCTGAGATCGATTCTCAATGGGCGTGTAGAACTTGAACCAGAGATAAACAGTAGAATATCAAATGCAAACAAAGATTACTACACTTTGACTAAAGCTTTTATTTGGAAAAAAGAAATCAGTAAGGATACAAAGATAAGAATATTTAACAGTATATATCTACCGGTATTAATTTACGGTTGCAAACATAGACTCAATGAAGTAAAATTTAGACTTGTGAAATGAATTTTCTGAGCTGTAGTGAGAAAAACAAGGAGACAAAATTCAAATGATATTCTGAGGGAGTAATTCAGCGTAAAATATGTATCAAACAAAATTCAAATAAGACAATTAGATTGATTGGGTCACATGGTGCCAATAGACGAATATACAGAAGAGGTAGACAGAGTAAGTTATGGAACAGTGAAATCAGTAAAGCATTTAGGAAGAATAACGTAAGCTGAAAACAGCCAGAGGAAATAGCGAAAAATTGAAGGACATAGCGAAACTTCAACTCCAAGACAAAGACGAAGGATTAAAAAAGTAAGTTAATAAAATATTTACGAAATATGACTGATTTCATTAATAAAATCAAAATTATTGATTCTTTAATCGTTCGCCATTTAAAGAAGCTAATAAACATTAAATTGAAAAAAAATACTTACGGCTAGTTCTGGAAGTGGTAAGCGTTGCCAAGGCATTGTTCAGGTGATTATATTCATCTTGTGCTAACATTAGTCTCTGAGATTTTATGTTATAGATGTCTTTTTTCGCCTGAAATGAGAAAAAAATTTATGAAAAGGAGAACCAAGAATAACATCGAATAATTAGTACCAAAAGCATTTGAATCATTTTACAGGAATTTATTACATATGTATATGTACCTCTTGAAGTAATGAAGCACTTTGTTTGTCTACAGACAACACAAATTGCAGACTTGTAAGCTAATTTACAGTTAAATGTGACTAAGTTTGCTAGAGATCTGCAATATATGTTGTCTATACGAAAACAAGAGATCCCGATAGTTTATTAGGCTGGTGTACACTAGTGGACATAGGTGTTTACTTCACCTGCATATTTTAATATTCAAATAAAGAATATTGTATTGTTGTAAAAATTTATGTATTGTTAAACTCCGACACTGTAAGCAATTAATTTTAACTATTTGTACAGTATTTTAAAACAGGAAGCAAATTTTAAATACATTCGGAAAGAAAAAAGTTATAGGCTGAAACGTGTACTCGGATAGTGTTTTACCACATTATAGAAAAACAGCATAACTATTGAAATCAAACCGTAAAACTGGATTACAATATAAACAGTGTGAAGCTAATTTCCGCCTACCATAAAAAGGGACCAGAGTGGCCAAAAATAACAACACCAGCAGAAGATCCTAAAACTGCAGTGATAAGTAAACTAAATAACAGAAAAAAAGCACGGAAATTGCATTCAAAGAATGCTTTGCAAAGATTCGCGCACTTCAATCATGGCACTACACTTACGATCAAATATAGAGGATAAACAATGGTGTAGGGTTGTTTTGCTGTCACATCAGTAAGCGATATAATCAAAATAGGCAGCATACTAAACTACAGTAATTTTACCAATCCAATTTTATCTGGAACACTAATAATTGGAGCTCCAACAAAATAGTGATCCCTAATATACCATATCTAAGATATGTCATAATATTTGGAGCAGATGCATATGGAGAAGGAAAAATTGTAACTATGAAATGGTCCCCTCAAAGCTCCGATCTAGAATCTAAATCCTGTAATTTTCGTGAGAAGAACTGGACCGATATGTTGAAAACAACTGCAAGATGCAAGATCAAAAATAAAACCACTAATACTGGAAAAACAATTAGAAAGGATAAAGAGATTATGTGACGCAGGGACAAAAGTTAAAGGTGGCCTTGTCGACAAATTTACAATTTAGAGAAATTTATAAGTTTCGTAAGTAAATTATAATAAACGTTGTTTTTGTCAAATTTAAAGTATGATTACAAAATAGAGTTACGATTAATATTTTTCATTTGTTTTTAATGTTATTTTAAGGGTGGGTAAACACATAGAATGGGTAATGTATATTATATAAAATAACAATGGCAAGAAAATTTCGCATTATTTGGCTAAAATATAGTCGTGAATATTAAACTCGTGAATATGTTGTCTCGCAAAAAATAATGCTGACCACAGAATACTCATTTCTTGCTTGATCAAAATTACAATAACAGAACCTTTGACATTTCTTTCCTAAAATTCTTCAACTGAAGTTTTACTTTTTTTAGCAGGTGTATTATAATTAATGGTGTTTCTCACTAATCGAAACCGGAAATTCCAATAAAATCCATTTAGAACGGGCAATTGGTCAATAATTATTTTTGTCAAATGGCCTTGGAATTCCAATCGATGTATAATTAAGTAGTATTTGTCTGACTGTCTTAATAAAATATTAAGTGGTATGCAATAATGTAAACAACAAATTGTAAAAAGAAATAAGATAATGAATAGTTACGCGCGATACATTGTATATAGAAAAATATAAACGATAGATATAATAATGCAACAGCAGTATCTTAAAGTACATACACCTAGGTATATTTAACTAATAATAAAGAATTTAAGGAGGATAAATCGAAATGTTAAATATAAATTCAGATTTTGAAATACATATACATAAGTAAATATGAAAATTTAACCATATAATTGCTAAATTTTCGTGTACACTTAGAATTTGGCTTTCTTATTTAACAAAAATGAACATAATTATAGAAATAAATGATGAATCTAACATTTATTTATAATTCGTAGATAATGAATATTACTACGAGGGGGGGGTGTTTTCATCTTAGCGGGCTACGCATGGAGACAAAAGTATTACACCGTTTCAATAACAGCTTTAATTCATCGTAAAAATATTCTTTTCGTTTATTTGCAAAATATTTCTCTATATCTCGGCACCGTCCCTAAATTTTGTCCCCCTAAGTGTTTTTTTAAAGATTCGGAAACAAAAAGCGGTTACTGGGTGCTAAATCTGGACTATAAGGTGGGTGTTCATATTGTTCAAATGCACAATAAGAGCAGCTTTTGAAAGTCTTGACTTGTGCACAGATGATGTATTGTCGTGGAGCAACAATACACTTTGTGTGAGTTTTCCGCGTCTTTACACTTTAATAAATTCTCTGAGATGACGATCAAGCTTGCTTGTCTGATACTCTCCATTTACCGTACTACCCTTATTTAGATAATCATCAACACAATTCTATCACCGCCTCAAAAAACAGTTGCCATGATTTTTCTGCAGAAGGGGTGACTTTAAACTTCTTGGGGTGGTTCGAACTCTTAACATGCCATTGCATCGACTGTTGTTTCGATTCTGAAGCATAATCATGGACTAAAGTTCATCTCCAGTGACAAGTTGGTCCATAATTAAATCTGGTTCGTTCTCACAAAGGACTAAAAATTGTTTACACGTATTTATCCGGACACGCATTTGCAATGGCAAAATCATCCGTGGAACCCACCTTGCACTAACGACCATGGTTTCTGAAACACCTAGTATAACTGTTGTTTTTTCAATCTTGTATATTCCAGTACCAAACACTTCTCTGACGTGATCGCATATTAGAGCGACTGATGATTCTCGGCCATGTTCACAATTTCGACTACTCATAAATAGTTGGAAGGCCAATCATTTCCGTATACAGCCAATAATTCTACAAGAATAATTTTTAGAGCTTTTTCTTGTATTATAAACCCCAACTGACACATAATAAAATTAATAACGTTGCAAATGTTTTATAAATTGGTATACAAGTTGCTAAAGCATGTGATTTTAAAATGCATAATGGGAGTTGCACTAAAATTTAAAGATGCCTAGTCATATTTAGTAAGATACCCTTTAGCTTCAATAATTCTTACACATATCCATTGATATATTCATCCACGTTCGTTCAAACTGGTTAAATAAATTATTGATATTTCTTTATATTGCTTTTTCCTATTTTCGTAACTTGTCATAAGTTCTCGATCGGGTTCAGATTGGGATATAACAAAAACCACTGGATAAATGTAATGTATTTTGCATTCTCTTACAATTTTTGCAGAATGCTTGGCATTAACACGTTTACACTGTCATTCTCGTATGTCGTTCGGTATATTTTGGATTAAATGCTTCGGATGCCTTACTATAATTTTTCAATTAGAAGAATGCCGATTAATTTTTGTTTCATCATATTTTTCCCTTGGTCTAGGGTCCAATTTCCAAATTCCAACCATTTCATTCGATTTTTTTTAATAACAAAGGCATTTTCCTAACTGATCGTCCGTGTAATCCTATTTTGCTTAGCCGTCTTTTTATTATTAACATATATCCAAGGTTCCAACCATCAAATAGATGATGAATTTAACTGTGATAGTGCAAGGGTTTTGCTTCGAAGCCATTGTGATGCGGTTGTCCATCGGCGATGTAGTTTTTCGTGGCGCATCTTGAAGTATCTTCTGTTATCTTTTTCTATTATAATACTTAATTGTATTATATATCATCTTTCATGTGAAAAGTGTGTATCAATTCTCTCTGTCTCTCTTTTGGAGATTTAGTCCTTAAAGTACATGTTTATTATAATTTTTCTCATTTCAGCTCTAAAATACGATAGATCTCAGATATGTGTATTTTATTTTACTGCATAATATTTAAAATGTAACTAAATATTTTTTACATTATTTTATGTTCTTATGTCTAATGTGTATCCATCCAGGTGCACTTCTAAGCATGCTTTACCGCAGTTTCTCGGGTAAATGTCTTAAGCAACGTATTGGATTAGATGTTCACAAGTCTTGGACAAATCATGAAAACAGTTCAATGGCACTTATTATATAAAATTTTCCAAAAGAAACAAATATTAAATATTTTTTAGGTACATAGGGGGTGTGGTACATCAATAAGGACTTTCGATGCTTTTTTACCTTTCATAAAATTACATAATAGCAAATCTTTTGAGGGTTTTAATGTTATTAAGGAAAGTTCCTTCTATGCCCTGATTCATAGCTCTAAAACATTTAAAAACGGCGCGAAAAAAGTTGTTATGGAATAAGAATATACAGATTTACATACATTTTAATTATCTGTTGCTTATTATTTTCCATTAAAAAATTACGTCAGTCCCTCAACGTTTTAAATCATCTTCTAAAACAAGTTTTATTAATTTTTTTACGAAAAATTGCAAATTTTCTGCCTTAATAGAATTCAAGAGAAAATTAGTAACACTTGCTCCTTTAATCGTGAAATAGCTAAATTGATATTTTTAACTGGAAATGGTACACACAAAATAATGACAAATGAAAAAAAAATGTGATAAAAGTTACAGCTTAAGAGACTCAGCAGGAATTATTAATGGTACTCTTATCGGACCATTTATTTTACCACATCGTTTACACGCCAGATATTATTTAATGTTTTTACGAAATAATTTACCAGAACCTTTAGACGTGCATCAACACATGTGCTTTTTTTGCATAATGGTGCTCCACCTCATAACAGCTACGAAGTGCGTGAGCATTTAAATAATACGTTTGGTGACCGATGGATAGGTAAAGGTGGACCCATTGCATGACCACCTAGATCACCCGACTTGAACCCGATACAATAACGACAATGAAGTTGAAAACATTCAATTATTGATGATACGTCTTCAAAATGCTGCAGACGCAATAATGTTATAACTCGTGGATACGGCGAGCACAAGCTTGTATTCAAGCAGGAGGCGGTAACTTCGAACATTTGCTCTAGGAGGCGTTCTTGTGTTGCTCGCATAAGTGTGAATATCTCTGTTACTTTACTACTTTTATGACATTTTTGTTCATTTGTCATTATTTTGTGTGTACTATTTTAAGTTAAAAATAAAGCTCCAATTTTATTACCCTGTATAAAAAGGATACTAATTTATTGAAATTTACGTTTTGCTAATTTGGAAATGGAAAGCAGAGTGAAAGTCAAAACTGACAGAAAAGGTAGTTTTGAAATAAATAAAGATTTTACTTATTCAAAAATTCGGAAAAAAAATTCAAAAAAGTTAACAAAATGTTGAACGAAGACTCTTGACATTGATAAAAGCGTGTTTGGTTTATAGTAGGCCTAATTTATATATTGTTTTCCATCCCGATAATTGATATTCTTTAAAGGCTGAAGTCCTTATTTTCCTAAAGTCAAAAATATAGTATAAATCATGTATACTAGCTCTTACTTTTCTACTCAAGGCAGTAATGTCAACAAACAGTCTACAACAGTCAATTTTTATAAGGGATGATTGCAATAGAAATAACTAAATTTGATAGCATTAAAATATTTTCATATCAAAAAGCTACTGATTGACAGATCTTCACTTGCCCAATTAGATTTAAGTCACTGTTTCTTTTTGTAAAAAAAGGAGACGAAAAAATTGCTTCTAATAAGCTGATTAAAGGTTAACATATTTGTATGTAATATTATATTATAGGATGTGATCGGAAGCATAAATTTCTTTGATTTAAATGGTGCGCATTATGTCACCATACATAATACCATATTACTATGCAGATGGGGCATAACACTCTGCAGATATGGTAATTTGTTACTTATGCAGTGAAAACATACAACACGAGAGAAAGTTAAAAAAAGTTATTGCCGTATAATACACTGAGTAAACGTGTGTAAACTTTATTTTTTCTCCACTCATATGGTATTTAATAGATGCCGACATTTGCAAAGGCTAAAGTAAGCGCCAACTGACAAATATGGTTGAGTTTAAACGATATGAAAATTAAATTTACAGTAATTAAGACGTCGGAAACGATCAGATCCAGTCTTTGCCGGATCTAAATATTTACCGTTACGGTTATAGAAAAAAAAACACTTTAAAATATAGAGTAAATAATGCTATTGTAATGCAGTTCCCGGATCTCCGCTAAACGATGTATAAATAGATATAATTGTAACGCGTAAGGCCCATTAGTTTGAAGAATAGCATGCGATGAAGTGGAAGATGAACGACATTCTTCAACTAAAGAAACAGAAAAGACGGCTATTCACTAATATTTGATAAACACAACTTGTAATATGTGCAATTTGACTTATGCTAAAATTGACTATGCTATAAACGGTTTTCATAAAATGGAATCCAAATTGTCGAAATTAGTATTAACGAAGAAATCACGTGTAATATTATTATCGGTGTTAGGAATTTATCTTAATGCCATTGGAGTGCGCTAATATTATCATTAAGGCAACCAGTTTAGATAATTACGCGTGAATTAACAGACGAGACAGCCGATAAACTTGATCAGTATGTTGTAAATATTTATCTCATCTATCTTACCCATATTAATACGTATTATAAGTAGTAACACCATAAATGCCCGTGCTAATGTTAAGAAGCTATAGCAATTTCCAATATCTGAAAATGAAGTATGTACTTCTTTATTTCTAACCAATGCGTCAACTTGCATGTTAAATGGTTAAAATGAGTTTTGCGTTCGAAATGAACTCATTATGACACCCAAAACAGTATCGAAATGAGCTTCATTTCGATACGCCTTTTTTCATTATTCAATGTTGGCCTTATTCGAACACAGAAATAAATATCATTCCTGTCATTTGATTTTAAGAATTTAAGTACATTTGAAAGATATATGTACTATCGTGAGCAATTGAAAGTTAACACTTTATTATGTTGGCATGTCGAAATTTCAAAATTTATCTAATGTATACAGTACTTTTGAAGTGTCAGCGTCAGCATTTAATCATAACATAAATGACATTAGCTTGACAATTTGGTAAAATTTACGCAGCTATAATAGTGCGTTTATATTGTATACAATTGACAACAAGATATATTCCTTTCTATGTGTCAGTCATGTTTATATTTTTTTCTATTTTGCGTTCGAAATGAACTCATTATGAAACCCAAAACAGTATCGAAATGAGCTTCATTTCGATGAACTCACTCGCCGCTATCGCGGCTCGTTTTCTAAACTGATCTCGTGCGGCAAAATGGTGCCTTATGAAACTTGTTTTTTAATATACTATTAAATAAAATATCAAGTAATGTTAACGAAAATTAATAAATAATATGTAATATAATATACTTCGCGGATAGAAAATTTGAAAATGTCAAGTATCAATGTGACCAACTGCATGCTTTATATAAAAATAAAACTCTGAACTTTCCAATTAAGTAATTCCAATTTATTCATGTAAAAAATGAAAAATAGAAAAAATAGTTTAAAAAGTCATTTCATAAGGCCTTTTGCCGCACTAACTCGCCGCTGTCGTGGCTCGTTTTCTAAACTGATCTCGTGCTGCAAAATGGTGCCTTATGAAACTTGTTTTTTAATATACTATTTAAATCAATTGTTAAACTTTTATATATTTAAAAACATGAATCATAATAACGTTTATTATTATAATCGAATAGACGAAATAAAATGTAAAATGCATACGTTATTTTTTTTCTAATTTTAAGGCCTCCTTTACAGTTATACACCGTGTCCAATTGCAAGTGCACCGGGTTGGCAACACAAAAATCCCTGCTTCGAAGAAAAATAGTTCAGTTTTATATCTATATGTTGGACAGGTTTACGTTAACCCGTCCCACTGCTGTCAGTTTTCAGTCATTATTGTATTTATGTTTTTGTTAGTGATTCTATCAGCTTTTGCATTTATTTCTTTAATCGGTACCCTTTAATCTGTTGTCTGTAATCATTATACAAACTATCTTTTTCAAGACAATGCCGTTTACATTACAGCAAGATACATTTACTGTGATGGCGCATTTTCGAAGTGCGACATTAACCGAAAATGGAAACTGGGAATATTCACTACCCTCATGCTTTCAACAGTTCCATAATGAGTATCCTGATGTGATGATAGCTTATGAAACATTTAAGTGTCATCGTAATAGACTGATAAAGAGGTTTATGGAAACTGGTAGCGTTACAAAACGGAAGGCTGATCAAGCACCATCTGTGCTGACAGAAGATAGAGTGGATGATATCTGGCAAAGAATGGATGTTAGTCCTTACAAATCTGTTAGAAAATTGGCACTGCAAACAGGTACCCGTGTGATTCAGAGAATATTCCTTTTTCATATTTATCAAATTGTAGGTATTTCTCGTGGAAATGCACATATGGCCGTAAGGAAGAAATTGCATATGCATCCCTACAAAATTCTAGTTATGCAACATTTACGTGTGCAAGATTTTGAACAACGACAAAATTTCTGTCGCTGGTTTAATGAAACTCTAGGAGATGATGATTTAGATCGCAGCTTTTTTTCTGATGAAGCCTGATTCCATTTGTCAGGGTACGTAAACTCTCAAAATTATCGCACATGGTCAGCAGAAAATCCACATGTTTTTGTAGAAACTAATCTCCACCCTATTAAAGTTAGCGTTTGGATCGCCATGTCAAGAAGGCGAATTATAGGACCAATCTTTTTTCACGACACAATAAATGCAGTGCGATATAGAGAAATGCTACTAGAACCGTTTATAAATAGCTTAGACGATGAAGAACTAACTCGTGGATATTTCCAACGAGATGGAACCCCAGCGCATACTGCACGTACTACATTAAATTATCTAGAAGAATTTTATGATGATAGATTGATAAGTTACAATCGCTGGCCTGCATATTCACCGGATTTTACTACTCTGGATTTTTTACTGTTTGGTTATCTGAAGAATAAGGTTTACGGCAATCGGCTTCACAATTTAGATGAGCCACAAACTGGAATAACACATGAAGTGCAAAATATTACAGAAGAAATGCTGCAGAATGTGTTCAATAATATGAGAAGACGAGTAAATTTATGTTTGCAACATAATAGTGCACATTTTGAAAATCATTTGTAATTTATTTTAACCATATGTCCCCTTAAGTCTTTTGCTTGTTACAATTGTAGAATTTTATTTTTTTAATGTATTGCGACTTTATTGTACTGCTTTTTCTTCTTTGTGAAAAACTTATAAAAATAAATTTCTTATACTTATTCGCAATTTCTAATTTTCTCAATTGTATGGTTAGTATTTATCTATCTATCTATCTAGGTATATCAAGTTAGTAAATTTAATGATCATCAGTATTTCGTTTTTCTTAAAAAAAAGTTATCAATTCAGCGATGGAATTGAATACATGAAATTTAATTATAAAGGTTATGAATACAAACTATGCTAACATAACCTTTACATAAGATATTCATTTTTGACAACTAAACATAATAAGAATGAAGTTACCAAGTCAAGGCAGGCAATATTACAGTCATACCAAATTAAATCTGGCGTTGTCAACCTGGTGCACTTGACCTTGGACACCCGGTAGGTGGATGTGAACCCTATCTAAGGATCCGCACCACCCAGCACTTACCTAACAATTCAATTCACCACGTATCGCAAGATTGCTAATTTTGAATCTAATACGTAAGGTATATTTTCGTAAACTTAATTTCTTACCACTTTATACAAGTCTAGCTCATACCGATTAATCTTTTCTATTAGATTATAGTGTCCCAAGTTTTGCAACTAATGTATTTTATCAGTCTCCTTTCGCTATTATCGACGAACGCATACTAAATACCTCAAAATCTAGTAGATCATATCAGTAATGTTCACGAATGATATCAGATATCTTATTTCCTCGAAAGCATATTTTATAGAAAATGAAGATCGACACATACAAGATGCTACCCAAAAATTCCCAGAATTTAAATATGGCACGCGAAGAGATGGTAGTACAGCTCTATACCGCTAGATGATGTGAGCTACGTCTATTACTAAGTCAGTCTGTCAAAGGGTACTTTGCTAGGTGGTGATAAACAGTTTTTGTTTATATTTGTTGAATTGTGTTTGAGTTGTACTGCGACACCACAATGTCTGACGTGAAAGAGCAAAGAACTTGCATCAAATTCTGTTTCAAACTTGGTAAAACAGCAGCGGAAACTCTGAAAATACATAAACAAGCGTTTAGTGAGGATGCCAGACACAAACTTATGAGTGGTACAACCGTTTCAAAAGTAAACGTGTATTGGTTAGTGATGAGCGTTCCGGTCATCAATCCATAGAAAACATGCCACAAAATGTGTCAAAAATGGGTGATGTTATCTTGCAAGCCAGAAGGAGAACAATCCATGTACGACATTTGTAACATTGTCGGCTTGTTGTACGGCGTTTGTCAGCGTATTCAACGGTGAACTCAACATACGGCATAGGATCCTACACCTCGACAATTTCTAAAATAAACCAACCTTGCTTCTCTCTATGTCCCTCATTCTGTAATTAACTGATGTGGAGGAAGAGGAAGAATGAGTATTTTTCTTTACAGATTTAGGTAAAACTTTTTCCAAAATTACTTATAAATAACGAGGCAATTTTACATTCAACTCGTACAAAATCGCAAATACGATGAAGTGCAT
The DNA here is from genome assembly GCA_935421215.2 of Melolontha melolontha. Taxonomy (NCBI): domain Eukaryota; kingdom Metazoa; phylum Arthropoda; class Insecta; order Coleoptera; family Scarabaeidae; genus Melolontha; species Melolontha melolontha. The sequence continues at coordinate 96,176,743 of OW285238.1, forward strand.
TGTTACACGTAGTATATTGAGACAAATAGATTTTAATAACTTTCCAATTTTTATTAAACTATCGTATCGCCTATAAGTATTATATCTTTCAAAGGAAATTGCTAACACTTTCAGTAATGATTTTAACGATAATAAATTACACTGTGACTAATCTTCTAAATACAAGTTATTTCATCTCCACTTTCTGGATATAACTACATAATTATTGTTTCATCGTTTCCAAAATTTAATTTTGTTACATTCATTAATGAATATCGCCCAATATTAGTTCAATTATCTGTGTAATAATCTTACTGAAGAAAACTAGATGATACTTTTTTTTTGTAATCAGGATATATGTAATTAAAATTTATGAGTATTTTAATACATAAACGGTTTCATCTAAGAATAAATCAAATTTATTTAGGTATTTACTAACTTAAATTACAATGCTTTATTATGTTTACATACGGTTATTAACACCAACATTTTTTATTATTACGAGATTATTATCTTAAGAAGTAATCCTGTCGTATAATCAAGGTAATAAAACAACTTTCAGTCAAATAAATCTATCACAGCATGACAGATTTATTTTAAAACCATTGAAATATATCCCTTAATTAATTTGTTATTTTACTACCTTGATATCGCACCAACAACATCCATTATCATAAATAAGTATCCATTTGTAATAGGAATACCAAAAAAAATCTTAAAATACTGAAATAAAAATCATTAGTTCTACACAAAACTGGATGTTGAAAGTTATCTGGTATTAGTAATATATTACTTCAAATAATTGCTGCGTCCGTTTACACATGGGAATATATGTGTTCTTGAAAAAGTTTTTCTAAAATTAATTTAGTTGTATTCAATATACTCTTGGATCGTAAGACAGAAAGGGTTTTCTGAGAGTGAGTAAACTCCGCTGACAAGTATTTGGGTACTCTGAATTTAGCATAAATTATTAAAAGATATCGCTTACTGTATCTAAATCTTGATTCATCCACATGATCTTCATTTTTTGATCGGAGCATATTTGCTGCTAGTTTTGTGATAATTTCGGGTGTTATTAGAACTAAGGCCTTTTGCAATTTAGTCCACATATGCAACAGATGTTAATGACTTTCCCATCTCCCGGCCAGGTTTTTCCCGAAATAACTTTAATTAGATTTAAGCCGGGACTTTGAGGAAGCAGTTTTGTAACACCTTTCCCTTAAAATGATTTCAAATATTCCAAATTTCAGCAGCATGTTTGAACCATTTTCTTGTTTAAATACAAAATTCTGGCCCAAAATCCTTGATTCCGATAGTTTAACGTGATTCTTCAAGATGGGTTTATATTGCTCGATTTCGCCCTCGATTTTGGCAAAGTCGCCTATAATTATGCCAGCAGAACAGACCCAAAACATTACTGAACTGCCGCCTTGCTTAAGAGTAAGGGCGCATTACTTTCTTGCACATTTGCTCAGAGATTTTTTTGCGAAAGTACTTCCTCGAGAACCGAGAACCTCAAATTTTGATTAATCGGTACACAATATTTTTCTCCAATTTTCTATCGTCCAATGTTGATGTTCACGCGACATTAAATAGTTGAAACGCTTATTGGCTTCCAACGAATAAGCTCATTTATTATCGCGGTTATTTCTAAAACTGTTTCTCATTTATTTTTCTTGCTAGTAATTAATAGATTTACTTTGGTCGAATCCACGGTGGAGTGACTATAAGCGCCCACGTTTCAGTGTTCCTCAGACACAAATTTATGATTACGAGTAAGAAAAAAAAATTTGTAAGAATGCGAAGAATGAATGATAATGCTAAGAATTTCTAAACCCGATTTTTGTATTTATATTGCACACTAATGATAATAATGCAAAATAAATATACTTTTATTACTTATCTAAGAACTATTTAATAAGAATTATTACATTTATGAGGAGAATGATATATGAGATCTCACAACTTTATAAAATAAGATATAACGAAAAAACAAATAATGAAATCAGTCTCAAAATGAAGTAAATATATTGTACTATCAAGGTATTTAATTATTTTTCCACATAATCACCATTAATGCAATACATTTCTCCAAACGCTAAATCCATTTCTTCATTCCTTCCATGACTTGTTTACTGTTAATGCAATTGCAAACATCAGTCCAAACTTCAGTGTCTGATGAACAATATTAATCTTTCAATACTTCTTTCAACTTTGGGAACAACCATAAATTTGAACTGTACGGAGTGCGCCGTGAACATCATCATCGTCGTCCTGATTCTCCACATGTACGAAAACTCAAAAGAGTTCCATCGGCGTAGAAGGTAATGCTCACCATTTCCTGTGATACAAAGGGAGTTCATACCGAATGGCTGCCGAAGGGAGCAACGACAAATTCAATAAGATACTTTCAAACTTTACGAGCATTAAAGAATCGTATCCGTAGAGTAAGACCGGAAAGAAAGAATTTGATCATACACCACGACAATGTCAGACCGCATTGCAGCAACGACATGACGAGCCTGAAATTCACGATTGTTTCACAAAATGATCTCCTTTGCGTCAATATTGGTTAAGAAGTTCTTGGAAAATGATTTTTCTTTGCTGTTCTTTCATGACATCCGTTAATAGTCGTGGAACACATCTGACGAAAATTTTTCTGTAATTCAACGTGCTCTTTCTTGACTAATGCCTAATTTCCGAGCAATTTGTGTTTGTATAATTCGGCGATTTCCTTGAATCAGTGCATTCACTTGTCTTTGATTCTTCTCATGCGTCGTTGACACTGGTCAAACTGATCGCTTTTCGTCGAACATCAACAGAGTTCTGCACGTCGAACACACCGGCGACCATTCTTCACGTCCATACAATTAAATTATATCACGGATCGTTGCTTGGTACATATCTCAGAAATCCAACTCGTGATAAATGACACTGTTACTCAACGACGGTACACAGGAAAATAAAACTTGCTCTCCTAAGAGCATTCACGCAATGGCGTTGTCAGAGACTTTGTTTATCAATCCGCCCTCATACTAAACGGAATATAACACAAACAGTACAATAAAACGGCGGCATGTATGTTCAATATACTGGCATTTATTTTGCATTCAGAAATTGTTATAGTTAACCTGCGCCTGGAACATACTTTTTCGCAAAGTAGGAGAGTAACATATCATTTCAAATGAAATGGTATAGCATTAAACATAAATGCTACCTACCTGCAATAAAACTTAAACAAAAGAAACATTAGAAAAATAAAAGTAGAATTTTGTTGTTCATAGTTGTCTATTTTCCCTTCTGTACTAATATGCAACTTTCATCGCCATGATTACATAGAAAACGGTATTATATAAAAAATAATATTTAATAACACTCTTAAGATAAATAAAATGCTTATTGTAGTAACAAATAATTTAAATTATATTATTTTAAAGTAGTTCTAATTTCTATACCAAAGAAATGTAGTATATCAATGCGTAAGCCGCATTAAGCACTTATTGCAAATGATACATATATGCATACACATATCTGTATCTGTACACATGGACATACACCTCGTATTTTACCAACGTTCACTTCAGCCAAAGACACATGTGTTTCTGTCTACGACCCGGCTAATGGAGTAACGTTTAACGGCCTTCGGAACAAATAGCAAATTTTGATCTATCAGGTGGTACCAGATGAACTCGTGATATCTGACGAACAATTTCCCTTGTGCATTTTTGTCAATTCCTACAGTTTCAGCAATCGCACAAATAGTTAACCAACGTATAGACAGGATCAGATTATAGATTTTTTCAATATTTTCATCCGTTTTCGATGTGGAAGGGCATCCGAGCGTGCGCCATCTTCAACGTCTTCACGGCCTTCTTGGAAACGCTTAAACCACTCAAACATCCAAGTACGTGAAAACATTCTTTGCCTCAGTATCAGTTTTTTTAAGTTTCAAATGAAATTTCACGATAATTCGTTGCTCTATTAGAATACTTATTTTGCATAAAGAAAAATAAATCTTATACAAACGAAGGCCAGACAGACCATTATGTTAACAGACACGAGAGCGGCGGCAATCGAAGGGTTCGTGCTACACAGCTGTCGGTCGTACGACTTTGGCGCATACGTAGTTCGCCTGTAGTAGCATCTGTCTCTTATTCTATGGCCACACCTCGTATATGCTTGATATAATGCTACTCAGGTGGAGTTTTAAACACTTTTAGTCTTGCTCTCGATCGTAGTAGAAAATATATTTATGTATATTCTCGCCTTAAAAAATACTTTAATCCAGCAGTCTAATGACGAGCACAATGTAAACTTTATATCATGTATTCCGCTGTAATAAAGGGCTTTTTCAAGCTATCTGTGCTATTTCTTTAAGATTTCTTCTTGTTTTTCGTTCGTTAATTTTTGAGACAACCACATTTAATTGTAATAGAAATAATAATAATTGTCTTTTTATAATCAAATAGATTCCTCCATTAAGAAGACAATACAATAACAAAGTACAGTGCCAAAAAATAAATGATAGTTCATAAAGACGAAGAGCTAATTAAAACAAAAAATAGCAATTCGAGTAAACGAAAACTAGAAGAAATACTAAACAAAACTTTTCATATGGTCAACAATGTGCGTAATTTACTGAACCTATGTTAAGTACTTTAATCCAGTAGCCTAATGACGAGCACAATGTAAACTTTATATCATGTATTCCGCTGTAATAAAGGGCTTTTTCAAGCTATCTGTGCTATTTCTTTAAGTTTTCTTCTTGTTTTTCGTTCGTTAATTTTTGAGACAACCACATTTAATTATAGTAGAAATAATAATAATTGTCTTTTTATAATCAAATAGATTCCTCCATTAAGAAGACAATACAATAACAAAGTACAGTGTCAAAAAATAAATGATAGTTCATAAAGACGAAGAGCTAATTAAAACAAAAAATAGCAATTCGAGTAAAAGAAAACTAGAATAAATACTAAACAAAACTTTTCATATGGTCAACAATGTGTGTAATTTACTGAACCTATGTTAAGTGATTAATTGTGGCGGAAGAGTAAAAAGAATCAGGAAAAATTTTGTTAGCATTTTTAATCGTATGCGTAATAGGTGCCGTTTATTCTAGCTCTGGCTTTGGAAAATGTTTCGCTTGATTTAATTCAATATTTTGGCACCATGATGTCAATAGCAAAGAGTAACTTCGGAGCGGCCATGCTATTACTGACTAGCTCCATCATAAAGTTAGCACTCGCTATCTTTCTGCGATTAGAACGTGAGATAAAGCTGTGTTCGTATCAATTCTTAGTTAACACTCCTACGATAGTTATCAGATGATTTCTTGGTTAAATATTTCAAAAACTTTCTCGATCAGTAAATTCTGGTGTAAAGCAACTATAACATTAGTTTTAAATTATCTAGAATCGCTGATTGAAAAGCCTCTATCAATAACGTTACCAACGTCTTCTCTGTTCTATTTGTAAAGCTTGACAACAATATTCCATTTGGCTATTGTTTTGTTTCTTTACGTTTTATGCTTTTTCATGCACATATATCGAATTAGGAAGTGTGCGTTAAAATAGATAGAAATTGTTGCAATATTTGCCTACGTATTTATCAACCATCACAAGCTACAACGTTGTTCGTTGTATGTACAGAAATAACGATCATCCATAGATTCATACCAGGCCAGTATTCATAAATAGTATATGCTTCTTTCCAAATATTAATGTAGTTGTGAATGATAAAGTTTTAGAGGTAGAAGCTTCACCAAAATATGCAATTACATGAAATTTATTTCATTTAAGATTTTCGCCCATTTTTAACTCATTTTATAAAAAGTGATCACATTAATTTCAAACTTATAAAGGTGTAAAGTCTGTTTCAAGATATTGTGTGACGGCAGGGTCTGTGTAAATACTTTAATTAGACGCCCCGCGGTGAGGGTTTAGAGAAATGGAAACAGTGATTATAATATCGGCATAGAAACCAGAAAAGTATTAAGTATAATTTTTTTATTATAGGAACTTAATTTTGTGTATATATATTATAAATTGATTGACGGATAATATCGACTTGCCACATTAGAACTTTCCTTGGACCCTTTATCGCTTTTCCTTTGTTTGAATGCTATATTTGACAATTTTGTATTACTTCATTTTAAGTTATAGTGTGAAGACATAAGTAAAACCATTAAGGATCTATTGTAGTAATCCCTCCACTATCCGGTGAAGGTGCACACAAATTTTAAGTACCTGGAATCTATCTAAGCCGGCTTAAGTGCATTAAGAAAATAAAGTAATTAATATAAATCTCAAATTTTAATATTTTATACTGTATACTTATTTATGTCATAGTCAAATAAAATTTTCAATTTAGTTAAAAACTAAGGTGCACGGGTGTTATAAATTAAAAAGTGTACAATAGACCTTGGGAAAATAGTAGTGCAGTTACTTTAAGAGAAGGTACTCCAGTGGATGTTAGCAACGGGGACGAAATGTGTAATAGAAAACAAAAACAACATTTATCTATGAATGCAAAGCAAATTATATTAAATGTCTGCAATGGTTTAATGGAAATAGGTGAATTACGTACTTCGAAGGTTATCCTAAAAACTTCACAACTTACTAAAATACCGGAATCGACTATTAGAAAAATGGTGAATGTTAGTGCTTCCGAACGAAAGAAGAAAATACATGTGATAGTAGATAAATTAAAAAAGTAACTATAAGAGATGTCGATGTAATTAGGCAGAAGTTATACCTACTTATATGGAAAAAATTGGGTATAGTTGATGGTTTGCGGATTGCATTAATGATGATATTGAATATTGAAAGTCGACACTGTGGAGATTGTTAAAAGCATACAGATTCAAATACATGAAAATTGATAGAAGGCAATGTATAATGGAAAGTTCGAGAATACGTAAGTAGCGGTACGATTGCTTACTTACAATCGACAGATGCAGACAGCAAGGAAGAAGTATTTATTACCTCGACGAAACGTGATATGATGCGCATGATATTGTAAAAATGGGCTGGAGTGACAATTCAGATCAGTGTCAGTTAGGTGTTCCTGTATTTAGAGGAAAAAGACTGATAAAACTGCATTGTGGATCTACTAATGGTTGGGTTGAAGGAGCTGCGTTCTTGTCTGCAAAAAACATTAAAAAAAATCCTTAGATTACCACGAAGACAGGTCGGCATCAAAATTCGAAGATTGGTTTAAAAATAGTTTAAAACCAAAGTTAAGTACAAATAGCATAATTGTTTTTGATAATGTTCCCTACCACTCTCGTTTACAAAAGAAAATACTCAATAGACAATAACATTTTCTTTGAAGGTTCTTATACTAACTAGGAACAACTTGAATGCATGACGTCATTTAAATTCTCAAAGGATATGTAGTAGATACCATCGCAAGAACAAAAAATCATGTGTTACGTTTGCCACCGTATTACTGCATTTTTAACTCTATTGAATTGATTTGGGCACAACTCAAAGAAAACATACGAAGAACAAATAAATAGCCAAAATGAATTCTGAATGTTGTACAACTAATAGAAGGATAAATAAAAACATATCTACAAACGCATGGCGCAATAATTAGTCATGTTACGAAAATTGAAACCAAGTACAATGATTTACCATGGATGCATCCGGAGCTCGTAATTAATTTAAATAGTGACGAAGATTCCACCTAGTCAGAGTCTGATACAGATATTTTTATATTGTGAGTTTTAGATGTTTTCATCTCCCTTTGTTTATGTTTGTTCATTTGCAAATTCACTGTCATACATTTACAGAATAAACATGCAAAATGTAACGAAATTATACGTTTGTAACAGATTACATGCACTGTCACTAATCATTATCAAAAAGCATGGCCGTCTCTAATGAAGGAAGTTTTTGAAGGCATGTTATTCTTGTATTTCGCATAGCGTAGGTGACATTTCGTATAAATATACATTCATATTATAATACACGTATACTTTTAATGTTTATAATCAAATATTGATAATACGGACCTGTCGCGTGTTTCTCATATAGATTACTTTTATTGCATACCACCTGTGGTGGTGGAAACTAGCGGTTTGCAGTATATCTTGAAATAGACTTTACAAATACTCTTGTTACGCATTTATAAATTATATTAAGTACAATAAAATAGAACCAATTAAGTAAATTATATCGTCTGAACATCCTTTAAAACTAATGCTGTCGTCCATAGAGTCGCGTAAGTATAAATTTTCTCGGTAATTTTAATCGAGTATGGCAGAAATGGGATACCAATTATTTATTTTAGGTATTTATTTAATATTAACACAGTCGTTATTCAGTTTATTATCGCAATGCAATAAATTTAATAGTAGGCAATTTATTTTATAGAGTCTGCTCTTTTTGCGGAGGCTCGAATCGATCGGTTTCATCGATTTAAAATTACAATTTTCCATTTCGTACGAATTCCTCGTGGAATGCGTCCATAAACATTTGCATTTTATTACCGTACGGAATGTGTAAACGGTATACAATATTTTCCTGGGATGGTGAGGCACGGCGAAGGCGTGCAAACACTTCGAGATCCACGAAGGCAGTTTAGAGAAAAATCCAGTCAGTACCCCTTAAAATAAGTTTTTATTGCTCCACATTAGCCGTACACGCCCGCCAGGTAAAAATTGCGGCGATACGGAATGTTAACGATTTAGAATGAAATCATTCACGTCAAAATTCGATCCGATGATCCGGGATGGATACTTAGAAATCCTGGGATTTTTGTGGCGTCTTTTCTATGTATAGAATTCTTCGAGTTTCTCTCTTTCATGAAGGCACTTTTTAAACTAACGGGTGATATCGATATTCGTAGACTTATGCGACTTTCTCACATTCTTTGATAATGAGATTTAGAGACGAAAATAATCTTTCTGATCAATCAATTATTTTCATGTACAATAGGTCATTATTAAGTAATAATATGCCATTTGACAAAAATTTCCTTTATAAGATAGATTTATTGAACATTTGAACACCACAACTCAGATTGAATAAAAATTAATCTAACACTAACATCGTTATAAATAATAAAAAATAATATTAATATCACGCATGCCGTACATACATAATGGACGAATAAAAAAGAATAGCGCTATATAAAAATAATAAAATTTGTTATTCGATACCTGAGCTGTCATTTATTTCAGTTTCTTCAGTAAAAGAAAGTCAAACCAAAAACAAGTTTAATAAATTTTAAAGAGGAAATTACAAAAAAAAAGTGTTTGAATACATTACTGAACCATTAGAAAGAATTAATTTAAATAATTAGTTATTGTTAATTAATTAAGAAGACGAATAATACAATATTTTTCAAACACATGTAAAAAGGCGGGAAGATGTTCACGGAATCCACTCCGCTTCAGGAAAACAATTAGATCCTTTTCTAATTTTTATAAAAATGTTACTAAATTGCAGCTTTAATTTGTTGTTTTTTCTGAAGAAGTCATATAGTAATTGTAAAAATCCAGATATTAAATATGGTTCTTTTATGGTTTTTTGGAGCTTAATTTTGTAAATGAATAAATTAGATTTGGAACTTGTATTGTTCTAAATCTAATCTTAATCGAACGTATGTATCTATAATGTTTGAGTATATTTTTAGTATGAGTATCTTCATATTTTGAAGTTGGCTGTTGTGCTAAATGTCTTAATATCACCGTCAAAATTTCAGTGGTAACTCGTTAATTACGTTATTTGATTCTTGTTGTATTTTATTTTCAGTACGTTTATTTTCACTATTTGCGTTACTTTTATATAAAAAACTATTTTAAGAAGAACTCCTGTTTTCTATTTTTTATTACTTAGGTAAGTTAAATAAAAAGCTTAAATCAATACAATTAAAATAATCGCCATTATTTTTCAAGCATTGTAGCAATATACCATTTACGAATCTCCTCGTTCGTCCATTTATTCTAAAAGCATGTTACCGCAGTAGGACGCGTAGGAAGAACGATCCATGTAGTATTGCAATGAATGTAACATTCATTGCTATTGAACAATTTTGTGAAGATTATGCTGACCACATTTAAAACAGTGTTTTCTCAACATCGACATAGGATCGTGCATCGTTTTAAATACAAAAATTGTATTTGTAAGGGCAAATCCAAGGAATGACTAACAGTTTTAATAGAAGATGTCGTTGATGATGTTAGACAACGGATTAAGACAAGCTCTTACAAATAAATTCGAAAATTGCAAGCATGTAATAGTATATTATACTATAAGGGAGAGAAATGCGTTATTTTGGCAGAGGTGCAATTTGAAGCCCGAGGGCTACAATGCACCGAGGACAAAATAGCATCTCTCCCGAATGGTATATACTATTTTTTCCACGGTCTCATTAACTTAAAAACACATATTTTGTCATTATGAAGTAAGTAGCACCAGAATTATTGTATTCGGATTTGAGCATTTATTTAGTAGTCGTTGAGTTATTGTCATAACTACAAAATAAACACACAAACGTTCTCCATAATGTAAACTCCCTTGGGAGCATTATACTCCCTTGGGAATAATCGACTACTTCTGTTTTAATTTTGATGTCATAGAAACTGATTTCTACTCCCGACCGTGGAAAAATGCATTTAATTACTTTCATTACTAATTTTATTCGTTCTTTTTTGTTAGGTTTATCTTGTAGTACCACTAGAAAAACTTTTGGTAAAAAAAATACTTATGTATCTGCATAAGCAACAACTGTTGGATATTGATTATGAACGAAGAGTTTAATACTATTGAAGGTTCAATGAATATATAATTGATGACATTTATGACATCACGAGGCTTGGTTTCATTTATCAGGATATATCCATAGGCAAAATTACGAAACGTGGGGGTAACTGAAAATTCATATAATTTTGAGGAAACCAATTTGCACCTTGTGAAAATAGGTGTTTGGATCGCCATGTCAGGACGCCGAATTATTTGTCCAATGTTTTTTAATAACTTAATTAATGCAAAGTGATATCGCACAGAAACACTGCAAACATTTATAAACGGCATCCTGACAAATTGTAAAGAGGATATTTTCAACAAGATGGAGCACCACCACATATTGCTCATGATACTTTAGTTTCTGGGAGAATAATTTGCTGATAGATTGATTATTCAGAAGCGTTGACCATCACGTTCGCCCGATTTAATAATAATAACGCCTTTGGATTTTTATCTGTTTGGTTATTTAAAAACTAAAGTTTTTTAAAGTAGACTTCATTCTGTGGAAGAATTACAAATAGTGTAGATGAACAAAAACTCCAACGCATATTTGCAAATATGAAAAAGAGAAATGAGAAGTTACTCGCGAGTGATAATTTTCTCTTAGGCTTAAGTTTACATTTATTTATTGCATAATGATTTCCTTGAATTTTTATGTTACATTCATTTTTCGATTTTGTGTCAGTAAATAAATTGCACAGATCTTTTATATTTATATTTTCTTCTTCATTAACTGTTCGCTTTAAATAAATGTAATTAATATCTCATATTCCTGAAATATACGAATAACATTCGACTTTCGAGGCATGAATTATTATTATTCACATAATTTATGGTTTGCCTTTCATGTATAATGGACTCCGAATTGTATTTTTGATTAGGCATTTAGTCTTATATTATTGTAAATATTACTCTTGGCCAATAAATTATAATTATTAATGTGCGAGACGCTACTGGCGAAAAATAAAAGCAACTTGAACAATTCTGTAAAGCAGTAAATTAAAACTGTCGTCAGATATTGAAAACCATACTATGGGCAACACACGGAATTTATCAACTAGTGAATACCGAATATAGATACTTCGCGAAACAAAAATTTTTATAATAAATAATTTATATAAATTGTCCCAATAGGTACTTTTTATAACTCGCATGTCATCTACATACACAGCAATTTAATCATGAATCGTTTAATGACGGGAGAACGTGTTAGAATTGTGCAAACTTACTACGAAAATTCGCGTTCTTTTGTGTGAAAACAATCGTAAACTTCGTTTAATGTTTGGGCATAATTATGTGCCTAGTCACAACGCAATTCGCAATGTTTTGAAAATTTGAGCTTTCTGGATCGGTTGTCGATTTGAAGATGTCAATGCGTCAACGTAGAGCTCGATTCAATGAAAATATCACTAGAGTACGTGACCATGTTGCCGAAAGTTCCAAAACCTCAGTTCGTCGTCGATCTCAATAGCTAAACATAAAGAAAAACTTTTTGCATCAAATTTTAACCAAAAATATGACCTTGCACGCGTTAGAGTGAAAGCCCATAGGCCACGGACATCGCCATGCGTTTGCTAATTTGATCTTAGAAGAAGTTACGAATAATGCAGAATTGTGTAATATAATTATCTTTTCATAAGAAGCTCACTTCCACCTCGGAGGTTATGTTAGTAAATAAAATTGTAGAATTTGGGGAAGTTAAAATTCTCGTATGATTGAAGAAAAACCATTACATCTCTTCGAGTAACCGTGTGGTGTGCATTTTGGGCTGAAACGATAAATGTTAATGGCGCACGATACTGCAATATGTTGAGATATTTTTTATGGCTCCAATTGGATAATATGCTGTTCGGCGATATGTCCTTTCAACAAGATGGCGCCACGTGCCATCCGGCGAGGGAAGCTTTGAATATGTTACGGACACGTTTTCCCGGTCGCGTCATTTCTCGAAATGGTGATATTCATTGGCCTTCAAGATCATGCGATCTGACACCTTCGACTTTTTCTTCTGGGGTTTTCTCAAGGACAAAGTCAAATTGAACCGCAATTGCATCAAAAAGTTATTGACGATTTTACGCAAAGAATTCTCATAACTGCCATATCTCTACTTTTTGATCAAATAAACATAAACAATCACTTTATTTTTCTAAAATTGTTGGTTTTCAGAATAAAATATATTTTTCTTATTCGCATTCAACCTTTACTTACTTTCATGTTACATGATATGAATAAGTTTGTCATGAGGGAATTTACAACTGGTCGCGACGAATCGAGAGCCCTTTTGTAATTTTGCTTCGACACATAATGGTAAACGATTTACACAAAGAAGTAATCATCAAAAGTAAGCATGTGCATACTGAAACACCGAAATGACACCATAGTATATTTAAGAGTGAAATATCCAAACAAATATTCAAACAAAATATCTTAAGATTTCGCCAAATTTAAAAAACGTAACACCGATTAAAAAACCAGGAAACATATGGATGAAAAATATGACCGCAAAGTATAAATTATTCTCAAAGAAGAAATTAAATGTCATACGCAAGTCCTTGAAACAAGTACATGTACGTAAAGAAATGTTTCTTGTAGACCCTTAAAGACTTATTTAACGTTATTTTGTTAATGTCCTCAAAGGTTGTCTTTTAAACACAATAATTAATGAGAAAAAAAGAAAACAAAGAAGAAAATTTGTCTCTATTATTAGAATGTGAAACTTAGCTTTGAAATCAAAATTTAGAGAAAGACATCATGCATTCAGAAAAATTTGCTACATAATTCTCATTTATTCTTGTATATTTTTAATATAGTGAAATCCAAAAACAAAACTATAAAATTCTTATTTAATTTAATCATTATTGAGGTAAACATAATATAGTTATAATGTTAATGAAAAATAACCTGAAGAAGCAACTGCATGGTGAAATGATTGTCATGCAATGTACAATAATTAAAAAATCGTGTTTATTACTAATTTAAAGAGGTACCTAGTGCATTACTAATTTTGTCAGATATACCTATCTGTAGATACTTATTTTCTTCAAAAAAGAAATACATATATAGAATTACCATCATGAATAAAGGACAACGAAATATAATGAAATCTTACAAAAAATATAAATATTTTAAGTAATTATTGAAAATATTAGAATACAATGACAAATGTATTTTCTCAATTGTAAATTACAAAAGTTTAACAAAACAGACTTGCAGTATACCTTTCGTAAATAAAATGCAGTTTCACGAGTCAAATTGACGGACAATTACTGGATATGTTGTATAACTGAATAACTTACAAAAGCATAAGCGGCAGCGGCGTAATGTTGATAATACTGCAGATTTCTTTTATCGCAAAACATGCTGTTGGGACATCCCCTATTCGTGACAACGTAAGACGCCGGCAATGTTCTGAACCCGGCGGCCACGGCGATAGCGGCATGATGCTGATGGCTCATGGTCGGTAGAGTGTGCACTTGAAACGCGTTATTAGGCTGCGAATCGACGACGGGATGCAGCCTGACGTAGCACAAGGGCCACATCTTTGAGGAGCACCGGTGATGAGGGTCGGAGAGCAACTGGCGATCTTTCCTCACCGTGTGTTCCTTCTCAATCGGCCTTGGTCTGTCCTTCGCACCCTCCTGCCTATTCGAGACGTTGTTGTTGTTGTTGGCCCGGGCCAGTCTTTAATTTCCGTACGCATTCCGAAACCGAAAGAGGCAAAGAGTGGACGGGCGACGGCACAACAGATGCACGGGCAGCAAACCAAGGTGGTACACGGTTATGTGATGACTGTTGTATGCAGACCTTGGTCTTGACAATGTCTATACACGTAATCGTTATATAAATCTCTAAATGCATGTGTATAATATTAATTTAAGTACCACAGAAATGCACCTTCATGTTATTGAAAAATAAATCGATCTGTATTAAAGGAAATTAGGAATATAAAAAAAAACAATAGACAAATAAATTAAATACTAATCGAGTTACAAATTTTTACATAATTTACAAATATATCATTTAAACATATTCACTCATTACTATTTTTATTTCGTTTTTCTGAAAATGAATACATTGTAGATTATATTTTTTAATTGGTCAATTATTATTATTTACAAGAAGCAGATCAAAAGTATCCCATCGGAATTATACAATATTGTGAATTAATAAACTACAATTCTTAACTTTATCTACACCGGCATAGTGCAGTAGCAATACTCCAGTTATAGGCCACGTAAAAATGATATTAATACTATTGTTTAATAAATACATATATTAACAAATATATTTATTTGTACTCTTTTAATAGACTCCAATAATTTTTACAAAAAAAAAAAACATTTAAAATTAAAAATGAATTTACATATTCAAAATATTTTAATAAAATCATATACAATATTGTTATTTCATTTTTATATGTACTTCAATACATCGTTCTAAAAAAAATTACCAAATTTAACAAATTGTTTTTATATAAATTAATAGCGAAAATTATTAATTAATTGCATGGATTCGATACAACAAAATCCAAATGATATACAAGTATGAAATTACCACCGTAATCAAAAAGCTATATAGTGCACGATGAACAAAGAAAGCACGGGAACGAAAGACCCATCTAAAGAATGTCCAATGATGAGCTTTTGCGAGAAAGAAACGGACGAAAGGTGGAAAAAAGACGAGAAGATTGAGGACGATCCATGACCGATGACCAGAGCAGATGGACCTGACGCCAATGTTTACGGCTGCCAGGGCATCTAGGGTGATGGTGATGTTAGTGTATTAGTATAGCTACAGCTGCCGCCATAGAAATAGGAACGCTAATTTCTATAATGTAATTAAAAAAGTAATTATATATAATTAATTATTGTAATTACAAATAAATTACCTTAGACAATGCAAGAAATTGTACATATAAACTGCTAGTTTTGTGTTTCTTCGGGGGTTTCGGCCTTAAAAATTTGTTTGTAATTATTCATTAAAAAAATAAAATAAAAAAAACTGTTATACTATTGTCCATTCGCACCTTAGCGCTTAGCTACCACGTTTTGTGATAGAAGATACTTGAATAAACTTAGGAGTATCTGACTGGCATGGTTATGTGATATTTGTTGTTTTAAGAAGATATAATATATATCGAAAAAAATGCAAGAGGACAAGAATGAACAGATAAACACAATAATGACTTATGACAATAAGAAACAAGTTCTTCAACGACACAGCTATCTTTCTAAATTCTAATTGTTTGACTGAATCCGATAACATTGCACGCAATTTAATGAGAGAGTTATATACGTTAATTCTTTATTTAGAAAGAGATAATTATAGTCTCATAAGAATCTGTACTGTACAAAATATTTTGTTTATTTACAAAAACTGCTCTTATTATCAAATAATTGCCTTTTCTAGCTTAAAATTAAATTTGGTTTTCGCACCAAAATGCAAAAAAAGGAAACATAATTTATAACATAATTATTTGATAATAATAGCAGCTTTTGTATATAAAAAAAAGTTTATTTTGTAGATTTTGAAAATGTAGTAAATAAATTAGGCATTGTTGTATAGTATAACAGTCTTTTAATTTCTTTTTTAATGAATAATTTAAAAAATCATAATTAAGACCAAAATGCCTGAAAAAAACACCAAATTATAAAAGCAATTTGTCAATTAAACGATTAAAAAACCAAAGCAAATAATAATATACAGGATGAGTTTTTTCGGATATTTAGCATAGGGACCTCGGAAACTTGCGGAGTTAGAAAGACGATTAAATGGAGAAAGAATTGCGAGTTCAGTTTAATGAGCTTGTTTTTTGGAAGAAAATGCATTGGCTAACTTGATATATCGCAAAAACGATTTTTTTGTTATTTTGTTATTGTTTCGTCAAACTTTAGCTTCATCAGGTGATGGTAACTACTGATAACTTGTATTACCATAAAACATCCAGGAATATTGTTTTATTAAAAATGTTCTAAATCAGAATCAAATAAATTAAGTAACGTATAAATAATGTAATAATTGGATTTTCTATTATATTCAAAAACATAAATTTAATTAAAAATAATTAAATCATCTTAAAGGCTTAAGAGATGATTTTTTAAGGACGCTTCGCTCATATTATAGTAATTTTTATTTCAATTCTGAATTTTAATTAAAGGTAATGCGCTGGTTACTAATTGTAATTAAAACTAATTTGTTAAAGCTTTTAATATAATATAATTATTAGATAAGCGACTTATTTATAGAAATATGATTAGTCTAACTTTGTTAAAGCATTAGGCCTTGACAAATCATGGTTTTATCAATTGTCAATCGCTTTAAACTTTAAAAAATACTAAATTAACACTTTTTAATTGAGATGGAAAAAAGAAAGACAACTAAATGATTTTATACATTTAACAATTACTCAAATGAAAAGTCCGACGATAACAGAAATTATATTATAAGATTGGATTACAAGCAATATATTTTCTTTAAAATTTTAACTGTAAATGTTCAAAAAAATATTCCACTTTTAAGTTATCTATTATATTCAAAATTTAAGTTTTCAGTTATCTGTTAACATGATGCATTAATTCAGCTGCTCCGCGATAACTTTTGCAGCTAGCTTTATAAAATTTAATCATACATAATTGCAAAAATTAGACAAAATTTCGGATTCTAAAACGCTTATTACTTTTCGCAAGGCATCTTTTTTATAGAATAGTGCGAGATTGTGAGATTATTTTATGCATATAAATGTGTATACCTTTTTGACTTAGTTCTTCGCCATAGAGTGAACCAATTATAATTTTCCTTTCTTAATAGTAAAAATGACTGAAATTAATAATTTCGATAAAATAACCTTTCATATTGGTCCCTATAAATTTCAAAATTTCCTTCCAATTTCATAGCAATTCAAGATTGCGCAAACCCGGGATAATCGTAAAACTTATGTAATCATTTTAATGTGCATTTCTAAAGCAATTCTTCAGATGAACCGAATTGGTGGAGACTGCGGCTTAAAATCTGAAATAGAAAGGAACAAAAAATCCCTAACCACAATATAAATCAATAACACTCTTTATATTGTGATTAGGGATTTTTCTCGTTTCTTTCTGTTTCTTCAGGTAAACTTACATAAAATTATATCTTTTTATCGAAAACTGTCGTTCGTTATTATTAATTTGTAATTTGGGCGGAAAATTAAAATCGGTAATGGAAGGATACAAATTAAAAATTTCGCATTTCCATGTAAGAATAACATGTGGCAATTTTGGATACAAAAAAAAATTAAAATTTTAGTTTAAATCAAAATCTTCAAACATCCTCACATCATATATTTTCTCTTTGTACAATGATTTTCGAAATTTTTAGGTCATGTTTTTTGACCGGTATTATATACAATACTCTTGCAACGATACAAGAAGATGATGAGAATGATGATGATGATGATGATGATGAAGAGTGAAGAGAGACTGCCGGGGGTGAAGGAGGTAAAGGGAGGTTGGCCGCGTGTTGCAGCCGCTACCTGTGTTACGCCGCACGATCCCAGCGGGCTCCTGCATTCCACCGAAAGCCGCCGATCCTAACCGAAGGCGCATTCCTACGCTGTTCGTCCCCCAGACCTACAGGTTGTTGTTGTTGTTGTTTATTGTGTTGTGTGCCACGAATGGATGAGACGGACGAATTCATGGACTTACGATGCGGTGATCGCTTTTTTTATTCGGTACACCCGGCCCGTAAACAGAATCTCATTCAATACGATAACGTTGAGCCAATAACAATGTATACAATAAAATACACGCTAACAGTAGGCCAGATGTCGGACAACGTACTGCGATAATTTTCTTTAGAAAAAAACTTCTAATTTTTTAGGACATTGATAATATATTAATATCTCTTCCTTAATTAACGATTCTAATAATACCATGAAGTTTAGTAGAAAATAAGAAAAAACTTTGGATAGCTTTATCAATGCCAAAGTTTTAATTATTAATTAAAGTATTAGTTATGCTCATTGTACATACAATGTAAATTTTAAAAAACAGTGTATGTAGTAATTGACATTAGGACAGTTTTTTCACCAGAAACATAATGTCTATTATATATATATATATATATATATATATATATATATATACAGGGCAATCCAAATTAAGTGTTCACCATTGGTAACTTAGTTATTATTAAAGATACAAGATTGTTTAAATTAGCAAACTAGTAGTACTTTTAACGCTCTTTAAGATGGAAGAATTTTAAAAAACAAATGAGCAGCGCGTTTTCGAGTTTTCCCGAAAAATATGTTTTTTTCAAATGGAAACCCCTGTATATTATATCATTTTCTGTTAGAAATTCAATTTTTAAACAAAAAATCTTATAAGAACTTTTTTACTGGGATTAAAAACACTTAAGTTATAATGTATAAACAAAAACAGCTAAATAATTTTTATAAACTTTATTTTATACATAAACATATCATTAAAAGAAAATAAAAATCACTGATTTTTTCATAGAAGATGTTCAAAAATACCACCTTGTTGTTCAATACATTTTTGAACACGTTTCTGAACTTGTCGAACTGCTTTTAGTATGGTCCTACCATCTATTTGGTTTATCTTTTCACTAACTGCAATTTTTAGGGCGTTTACGTTTTCGTACCTTTGCTTATAAATCTTTGTCTTTAAATAACCCCATAAAAAAAAATCAAGCGGTGTTAAATCTGGCGATCGGGGAGGCCACTGAATAGGACCATTTGTTCCTATTCATGAATTGTTAAAAATAGTATTTAAAATTTGATGAGTACCTCTGTAGTTGTGCGCAGGTGCGCCATCCTGCTGAAAATGCAGATTCTGTCTACTTATGAGATCAATATCGTCTAAGAAATTATTCAAAATTTCAGTCAAAAATTCTATGTACCTTTCACCAGTTAGAGTGCCCTCATAAAAGAAAGGACCAACAATCCTTGAACCAATTAAACCGCACCAAACATTAAAACTGTAACGGACTTGCTGACGTCTTGGATGTACTAAAAGAAGATTTTCCTTTGACCAGTAATGATGATTTTTTGTATTGTACATTCCAGAATTTGAGAAATTTGATTCATCGCTCCATAAAATATAACGAAAGTTGTTTACATTTTGGCGACAAAAGTTAAGATACCAGTGGCAAAAAAACATTCTTCTCTCTGGATCCCCTGGCAAGAAAACTTGAACTGGCTTGTACTTATAAGGAATGAATTTGTGTTTCTTCAGAATCCTATGCACAGTACCGTGACTCAAATCAGATTCCTTGATAATATCTAGTATGGAATTCTCACGGTTGGCCTCAAAATATGCAAGAACTAGAATTTCCGTGGCCTCGCTTATTATAAAAGTCCTTCTTGTTCATGTTTCGGCAAAAACACTCTCATTGCCTCTAAATTTTCGGTATAGTCTCAGAAAAAATTGCTCATTTGGTTGTGTTCGGAGTGGACATAATTCAGCGTAGTGTTCTTTTGCCCTCCTAGAGGATTTTCTGCACACTAAATAAGATTCTAACATATCACACTTTTCTGCATGGGTAAAAATCATTTTTTTGTCAAATTAATAACTAGCAAAATGAAATTTATGAGTGAAAGACTAATAAAACTGTACTAATATTTGACGTTTACTAGAAAGAATTAACGTCGTTATCATAGAAACATAGAAATGCACTTGACTTAGCTGTTTTTGTTTATTCACTATAACTCAAGTATTTTTAATCCCAGTAAAAAATTTCTTATAAGATTTTTTGTTTAAAAATTGAATTTCTAACAGAAAATGATATAATATACAGGGGTTTCCATTTGAAAAAAACATATTTTTCGGGAAAACTCGAAAACGCGCAGCTCTTTTTTTTAAATTCTTCCATCTTAAAGAGCGTTAAAAGTACTACTAGTTTGCTAATTTAAACAATCTTGTATCTTTAATAATAACAAAGTTACCAATGGTGAACACTTAATTTGGATTGCCCTGTATATATATATATATATATATATATATACAGTATTGGACTAAAATTAAAGGCTCAGGTGTGACTTATGTCTATCACAGTCGTCCATGGCCTACGTAGGATACAATTTTTGTGGCTCGCTTTATATAATGAGATACTGTATGTTCAATAGTTCTATAAAATTACGTTATATTAGTGTGCTAAAAATAATATCGCATATCAATACGAGCGAAAAAGTGGTAGTTTCGACTTATAACACATTGTATTGACAGTTCAAAACGGATGGCAGATACATAATCAAAATGGTAGACAGTTAGGGGCGGCCGCACATTTACTACAGTTGGATCCGATTGTCTGAAACGATTGTAGGATCAGGGCATCTGACGCTCAAATACCTATAAGTTGATACGTTCATATCGCACACCTACGATCAGATATCGGATCGGACGTCCGACTCGGATGCAAGAGCAGTGCGTCCTACCAATCGGACCTATTAAAAGTCTGATCCGACTACCGGGAGGCAAATTGTGCATTGTTATCTTACTGTATTGTCAAATACTGTACTGGAGGCAAATTGTGCATTGTTATGTTACTGTATTGTCAAATACTGTATTGTCAAATAAAATCGGAAATAGTTTGTCGCCAGTGTGCGGTAGTGGTCCGATTTGAAATCGTTTCAGACAATCGGATTCAACTGTAGTAAATGTGCGGCCGCCCTAGATCAGCTTGCCGCGATTGCTACATCTCCACTTGTTCAAAATATAAAATTGTGTATTTCATAACACTGATATGCGGCATGAACAGCTAGACCTCCTGGTGATACCTCAGGCGCTACCAATATTGTCACAAGAGAATAACAACCCGATGTTCTAAGTGTAATATAGGACTACATATAAAATGTTTTATGCAATATCACACAATTACTTAATTTGGTATTGACAGTTGTGTATGTGTCTAACGTAATGTGCCTTTAACAAACAACTTTCCTCATTATAGTAGGCTGTTTTTTAAGTAATTAAGCAATCAAAGATTGGTGCACATGCGAAGCTTTAGAAAACTTCAAATTGTGACAGTTGTCATATATATAAATTCAAATTATAAACGCAAATTTTTTTTTAAATTATTTAATTACATATAATGTTAAGAGTTGCAACATAAAATATTTATTATTCAAAGTTACTACAGAATTGGCCAAAAATTAGAAAATGGAGATTGGGTTTATTCCACTAATTAGTGCTTACAGGATTTCCAGCAACAGTGTTCTATTCTGCCAGTTGCTTACGCACAACTGCAAAAACATATTCAAGCTTGTGTTATTAAATTTGGTGGAGCACCCAGAAAACGAACAGCAAATTGAATTGAATATATTTGACGTCGAATGAACAACTCATCCAAAAAATCAATCGCAAAACTATCACAAGTTCATTTGTCAGTGGGAACATGTCGTACTATTTTTAAAAAGGACTTAAAGTTGTTTCCATATAAAATTCAAGCAGTTTCGAAACTCAAATAGGTAGATTTTGTTACGAGAACACAGTATTGTCTATGGTTTTTGAATAACATAAATAATAATGACATTCTCGACAAATGCTTCTTTTCGGATGAGGCTTGGTTGTATCTTGGTTGGTTGACGAATTATTGAGCCTATATTTTTTAATCAAACCATAATTGCTGAAAGATATCGAAATGAATTATTAGAGCCTTTTATTAATGAACTTGATGATGATGAACTTATGGAAGGATATTTCCATCAAGATAATGTACCAACGCATAAATCTCGAGAAACAATAGCGTTTTTGGAACAATTTTTCGATACAAGACTTATTAATGTTTCTCCGAGATCTCCAGATTTGACAATTGTAGACTATTTTATTTTTCCATATTTAAAGAATACCATTTTCAAAACCATACATCACAATCGAGGAGCTCCGTAATACTATTGTGAATTCTTGTGCTGACATAACCCAAGAAATCCTAATAAATGGCTTTGAAAGCATTTAGCGTAGAGTTCTATTTTGTCTTCAGAATGATAGTCAATATTTCCAACATCTTAATTTTGACTATTGTAATAAATATCTTTTGAAAAACTAGATTACTAATTATTACACACATTTACATGACATGGCCGTCTCTAATGAGGAAAGTTTTTAAAGGCACGTTACTATATATAGTACCTATAGTCAAAATTTTGTACTTTCACATTTTAAAATATATGCAGTTATAAATCTTTTATCTCATAAGACAAAGAATTTTTTCAAAATTATGGCGGAAGTTTGTTCCGAATGTTTTTAGGCATATTTGGGTTAAAATAGAAACTTACACTTAAGATATCTATATAGCCTTAAAAAAATTTGTGAAAAAAGCACAATTTTCTTTTTAAATTAGTTGCAATCGCAAAAATTAGTACCTATTAACGGAAGAATTCGAAATGAAAAATCTTAATCGTTTCTTTGTTTCTTATTGGTGTCGGTCTTTTTTTGTTAACTTTTGGTCCCGATCTTGCATGCATAATATGTGTATACTGTACTGCGTAGGGGTTCGGAACGTAGGTGTATTTTCGCCCGGTCAAGCAGTCTTCGCATCTCAGTTGGTGTCGGATGGTTGAAATTCCTGCAATCGGGCCCGACTATCTTCTTATCACGCGCCAACGTCACGCGGACTAAACAGCAGCTCTGAATTTATGGTCAAGCGATTGCTTGTTTGCTGGCTTCGGGTAAAAGGAGTGAAAGGTGGAGAGACTGAAGATTTACGATGCTTATGAGTATACGTGCAGAATTTACAATGAGTAAGGACACAATTTTTTTCTATTTTGCGTTCGAAATGAACTCATTATGAAACCCAAAACAGTATCGAAATGAGCTTCATTTCGATACACTTTTTTCATTTTTCAATGTTGTCGTTGTTCGAATACAGAAATAAATATCATTGCTGTCATTTGATTTTAAGAATTTATGTACATTTGACAGATATAATATGATATATGTCCGTATTTTACACAAACAACGTATGTTGTATACAATTGACAACAACATATATATGTTTCTATGTCACTCATGTTTATATTTTTAAATGAAATATCAACTAATGTTAACGAAAATTAATAAATAATATGTAATATAATATACTTCGCGGATAGCAAGATTTAAATTTGAAAATGTCAAGTATCAATGTGACCAACTGCATGCTTTATATAAAAATAAAACTCTGAACTTTCAAATTAAATAATTCCAATTTAAGCAATTTATTAATGTAAAAAACGCAAAATAGAAAAAATAGTATAAAAAACTCGTTTCATAAGGCCTTTTGCCGCACTCGCTCTTTAGAAAACTCGCCGCTATCGCGGCTCGTTTACCTATTTTTTTTTGTTTTGCCGGAAAAACGAAAAGTGTTTTAACAGAACACCGAATTGTCGTAAAACTTCATGTAAAACTTGGAAAACCCGCTACTGAGACTTATGTTTTGTTAAAAGAAGTTATGGTAACGAATGTTTATCACGTGCGCGGGTATTTGAGTGGTTTAAGCGTTTCCAAGATGGTCGAGACGTTGAAGATGACGCATGCCCGAGACGCCCTTCCACGTCAAAAACTGATGAAAATATTAAAAAAATTAATCGGTAATCTGATCCGATCTGACCGTCGGTGAACTATTCATGTGATTGCTGAAACTGTACAAATTGACTGACAAATTTGATGTAGGCATTTAAAGATGCAAAAAGTGTGCGCGAAAATAGTATCAAAAATTCTCACAATCGAACAAAAAGAAGCTCGTGAAAATATTTGTTCTGATACTTTAAGTGACACTGAAAATGACCTAAACTTCTTGGAAAGAGTGATAGCATGTGATTAATTTTGATTTTTTTATATATGATTCAGAAACTAAGAGCCAATCAATGCATTGAAAGAACCAGCTTCACTGAGAGCTAAAAAACGCGAATGAGCAAATCAAAATTCAAAGCTATGATATTTTTTTTCGATAGCCATGGGATTGTGCACCATAACTGGGTTTCTGAAGGTCAAACTGATAATCAGCTTTACTACCTTGAGGTTCTTGCTCAACTTCATAAGAAAATAAAAAAAAGACTCAAATTGTGGAAAAAAAGGGTCGTGGGTATAACATCTGAGTGTTAGACCATCTGCCTTATTCACCTGACCTGAAACCATGTGACTTTTATCCGCTCCCCTAGGTCAAATTTGCATTAAACAAGTTAAAGGAATACGGAATGCAACACCAATAGGAAAAAGTAGAAGGAAAAGGCCTTAAAGAAAGTAAAAAAAGAAAAAATATTAAGAAAAGAAAGCAAGCACTAAAATTCAGTTAAAGATATGGCTAGAAACACTAAAATATGGAGAGCTTGAAAAGAGAAAAACGAATAAACCCTTAACACCGTAGGGTACAAGATGGTCCAATTCTGTTATGTAAAACACTATTCAGATAATGTCTAATTATTATTATAAAATTTTCGGTTAACGAGGAACTTCTTCGACACTTTATCAAGTTCAATAACTTTATTTTTTTATTTTATATTTTTATGAAACCTTAAGTCAAACATCCCACGGATAGATGGCTTTACTATTACTTTCAGTAAATTAATAAAGTATTCTAGAATGTACAGTTTTCCATTGTTGTTACATATTATATAACAACAAAATAGTATACCATGATCAATCTGATAAGTGTTTTCTCTTTATTTTCCTATTGTAATTCTACGTAATTTGATCATTAGAAATCCATACTATCTATTGTTTACAAGAGAGATCTGTCAAACAATTTCAAGTCCAGCAACGATATATGAAGCAAAAATCAAGTAACAGGAAATTACAATATCTTCGTAATTTTAGAATGGAATAGATTACCTTTTCTAATTATCTCAATCATAATTCCCGTTTATAGTTCCGCGCTAACTGAATCGAAATATTTAGCATTCATAGAAACGCTTAAAGTAGTAATAAAGAATTCGCATTCCACCTGCTTTTCAACGTGCGACGATTACGATTTTGCCATGAGAACGGTGTTGCTCACAATAAATAAATTCAGGCATTCCGTTGCATAACACCGACATAACTCAATGGTGAACGTACCAATGTGTGTCAAACAAATATTAATTCTATGCCGCCCTGTGTTGTTCGGAGCGTTTCCTCATACCGCAATCACCTAGGAGTCGAATTTCTTTACGACTGTGCGAAATCTAAAGGCTAATTTCTCTTAATAAACACACTACTAACGAACGGGTATGTTACAAGGGAGTTAAATGCATGGCCATTCTTTAGAAAATTCTTCTTCAAGAAGCTAATGCAATGTGGTGTTTTGTTATTGATCTTGTATATAATTATGATATAAAACTTTTACTTTACAGCATTTGTTTCGGTTTAGATTAAGTATTCAAAATAGAAATGTTCTAAAAATCAACTGTATAAGAGAAATAATAAAAAAGTAGGTAAATATTGTAAAATATTTATCTTTTCGGGTTCTTAAATAAAACTAACAGTAACGTAGACACACACTATATTAATAACAAAAACGAATAACAATATAAAAACTAATTACTAACAATAAGCACATTTATGTATTTGTATTTATGTAGGTTCACTCGGCGATAATTCAGTATCGAATGAATTCTCAATCCCTTCTTCGACGGCTTATATATCGCTGTCGAATTTCTCTCTCTCGAGTTTTCTATTCACGTTCTTTCTCTTTCTACATCTATCGAGAAGGCGCTGGAGGTATGATACGTGACGTACCGTTGAATGAGTCATCACAATATTACAACAAATGAAACCGGGAAATAAAGTAGTCAGTTACAAAAGTCTTCGTACACTCAGCACATTGCTGATTTTTGCATAATTAATTACCATTTTTGCAATAATAGCTTCATGAAAGAAACGCTTTATATGTCAAAATGTTTATTAATTTAGGGTGATAGAAGTGATGGTACAAAGGGAACTATAAAAGTTTTGCAATAGAGCTTTAATTTTCACAACCTTTCAAAATAATTTTCACCACTTTTTACACTTGTTCGTTCTTCAAAACCACTCAGCAAGCCAACTCTTTCAATTTTCTTCTACTTCAGCACTTTCAGATCGGTTCATGCTAAATACTCGGTACAGACGTTGGAGTGATGGGCCTTGCCAGGTAATGACGAAAGTGATTCAACAGTTCTGGGCAGCACTCTAAGGTGTATCACTTTACGGTGATTGTCTTTTGCGTTTCCAGCATCATGCGCTCAATAACTAATCTCACGGTAAAAAAGACCGTGCCTTCATCTTCAAAAACCTGAGGAAAACTTGAGGGTTTTAGCTGACGATAAAACTTTTTTTCGAAAATTATAACAGGTGATGAGACGTGGATGACCAACTGATAAAACAAGAATCCATGCAGTGGGCCACAAAGGATTCCCCCCATCACAAAAAAAGCAAGGGCGCAAAATTCATCTAAAAAACTGTCGTCATGGCGGTGTTTTGGGGACACAGAAAGAATTTTGTCAATTGAATACATGAGGAAATGTTCAAGTTTTCCTCTGAAAGTTATTGCAGACACAATTTTTGTTCGGGAGTAAGCAATATGGGAATCCATCGTACTGACACTTTGGTCATTCTTAAAAGATCATGTAAATTTTTTAATACTGTGGCTTCTAATATCTCCACTTCAACAGCTATAATTCGATCTGCTTAAACCTGTTCCTCGACTTTCTTGATGTTTTCCTTAGTTCTAGCTTCGATAGGATTTCTGCTTGGATCGTCTTGAATTGATTTGCTACCTCATCGAAATTGCTTGGATCAAAACTTTATTATGCAATATGACGGCACATTTCCCTTATTCCCAAGGACGCAAAACTCATCTGAAAAACTGTCGTCATGACGTCTTTTTTTGGGAGAAAGAATTTTGTTAATTGAATACACGAAGAAAGGCTCACGATTACAGGAGAAGTATAAAAGGAAAAAAAAACCGAAACCTTCAAACTAGAGATGGTTGCTCTGAACCGAACCTGTTCCTTTGAACCTAGTTCGCGTGCCGGAGCAGGTGCACCTTGTTCGCATTTTCCAAAAGAGTAGATCCGATTGAAACGATTCCGAGTCGTACAATTCTGATTCCGATCGTTCAAGTCGGAGCGCCCGAGAGTTGATCTCGCAGTTGCACCTACATATTCGCATCGTATTATGTAAAAGAGTAGGTCCGCCTGGAACGAGTCCGACTAAGCGAAGCGAAATGTGAGAAATAAACGACGCAACTACTCCTATACCTATGTATAAATAAATACAACTGGCAATTGTAGTTGCTGCGATTCCGAATAATTGTATATAGAATTGTGCAACGAAATATGTATATTTATTTTTAAATAATTAGTATGATTTCTAGTCATAAGAAAAACTAAATTTTTAGCTACACAAAAAATATATAATAAAAAGTAAAAATAATAAGAACTAATACATAAAAAATATTTTTAATTTTTGTATTTAAATCTAAATGAAATCATCGTTCATATTCAAGAAAACTAGTTTTTCTACTTTACTCGCACTTAACCGTGTTCTTCTTTCATTTAAAATATACCCCGCTTTAGAAAAGAGTCTCTCGCATGGAACTGAAGTAGCCATTGCACAACATATTTCCTTTACAACGATACTTAGATTCGGGAATAAATATTCACTGTCCTTCCACCACTGAAATGGATCCTGATTTCGATCAGCCATTTCACATTCTAAATATCGTTGCACTTCCATTATTGCGCGAGAATTTGCAGACCCTGGGACTTCAACATTAGATAACATTTTATCTATTGAGGTATTATTGGTATTATTTTTGTGATTAGTCTAACGAATGTTTCTTTTTTTCTAACTTTAAACATTCTTTCTAACCGTCGCCGTCAATAAATTAAATACATTCAACACATTGCATATTAGAATGACATGGGATTTTCTAGTGTTGCATTGAAAAGCATACAAAAATTATTTTAAACCTATGTATGTATGTATATCGTATGCACTTTAATTTAAAAAAAAATCTATAAATTGCAATCTGACACCTCATTTAAAATGTAATAATTTAACTGCTATTTGTATATCCAAGCTGTGTGCCTAAGTAAACATAAAGATTACCCTGACTGATCGGACGCAAAATATGACTCACAATCGGTCGGAGTCGGAACTGATTTGTGCACCTAGTTTGCCGCACCTAGTTCGGAACTGGAATCCTGGTAGGTGCACCTACTCCGCTCAAGGAGTAGGTTATATCATCTCTACTTCAAACTCCCATACCTACAGCAAAAGAGAACCCAAGACTTTCCTCAAAAGATTATACTACTCCATGACAAGTGCAGATTTCACAAGGCTCGCCAAGATCGAGAAATAATCAACGACTGTGGCTTTCTAGAGATGGCATATTGACCCTATAGCCTGTTCTTGGCACCGAGTGATTATCATCTCTTTCCTAAATTAAGAAGTATCTGCGCGGACGACGTCTTTCTTCATATGATTGCCTAAAAGCTGGAGGAGCTTTTGAAGACTTATCAGAAGCATTGTATAAGGTATAGCCTGAAATAAATGTGTAGCCGTTAGTGGATCATATGTCGAAAAATAAAATATAGCTTTTCTTATAGCGCCTTTTCACTCATAGCTAGGTCGGTAATCTCCCCCTCGTATTTACTATTTTTTTGAGAATTAATTTTTCATTTCATTACACGAAACAGTCTTAATCAATTAGCTGTTATAAGATCTCTTCAATGTAACTTATATTTTGAACGGTTTTTGTTGTTTTTACCGAATAGGGCCTAAATTACGAATACTTTTGATGTGAACGTGTAAAGTTTTCGTAATGAATGTTATTACATATTTACAATTAAAAAATAATAATAACAAGAGAAGAAAAAAGTATGAATACTAATCTAAACAATATTAATAAAGTAACTTAACAAATCGTGGCAATCGCCAATTCGGCACACGGTTTAGTAACCGAAAAGTCGTTTCTATACAATCCATACAAACACATGCACACGTACACATACATAGCACAACGGCACATTCTTAACATTCCTATCACAGCGGGTGATCTCAGCTTTTTTTTTTCTATTTAGTATCGTTCTCTTTTACTACGAAGAATTCCTCTGCTCGTGAGTTTATTCTTTCCTTTTTTCTCTTTTGCCTCCGACTTATTCCCATTCTCTTTCAGCTCTCCTTTTTCCGTTCATCCGCATGTTTGAGTCCCGAACCTGCCATCAAGCAAGGCAGGGCAAGGTTAAATTGGGGTCTCCACGCCATGAAATTCTAGGCAAGGGAAAGAATGAAAGAATACCAAAACGTACAAAAAAGAAGTCGATTCTGAACAGCTGCGAAAATAATATTCTGGGGTTTTCTTTTCTTTCTTTTTTATTATTTTAGTTAGTGCTTTTCTTATGTTTTAAGAACGTTCTAAATACATGTTCCTTTTGTTGTTTTGAATCATTGTAACTCTTAAATCGCAATGACAATTTCTTCACACGTTTCTTATAATTGTATTTTTGTATGATCTTGTAAAGAACATTTTTAACCAGTTCTTTTAACCAAAAAAATTTGATTACATTAATACATTAAGCATGCATTACGGATTTATTACAAGGTGTATGTTCATGTGTACAGATACGGATGTGTGTAATTTTTTTAAGTTACCAAATTAGTAAGTTAGGAAATATATTTACTTATAATATATTATATTATTATAGAAACTTAAATATATTCCATCCTTTACGATTAACATGTATTAAAAAAAGTAACAACTATTATAAATAAATATTGTTAATTTCTTAAATAATGGCGGGCATCAAATTTTTTCCAGAATAGTGGCAGGTGACGAAACTTATATTTCCTTTTTCGACCGCCCTACCCACCAAGAGAATCGCGTTTGGATTTATGAAGATGAGGAAGCTCCTACATTCACTACATTGACTAAGAAGCAGCGAGCTATGATAAAAAAAAATAAATAAAAAAAATGTATGCGGTATTCTTCAGAAGTACGGGCTTAGTAAATGCAATTAAGGTAGATGGACAAAAGACAGTTACAGCTAAGTGGTACACTGAAAAATGTTTGCCTAAAGTGGTCAGTTAAGAGTTCTAGACAAGAGAATTATGCTCCACCATGATAATGCATCGCCCCCATACGGCAGTTTTAATTCTCCAGTTTTTGACTGGAAAAGAATTTAAAAGTAATAAAACATCCACCGTACTCACTTGATTTAGCAATATGTGATTTATATATATATTTTGGGCTTAAACGCAATTTGCAGGGTAGAAAGTTTTCGTCTGAAGAAGAGATTGATACAGCAGTTCACGCTTACTTTGAAGGTATTCAGAAAGAAGATTGTTTGGGAGCTTTTAAAAGCAATGGAAAGAAAGACTGATCAAGTGTATCATTACTAGAGAACGGACGCAATTTCCATAAAACGCAATCGGCAATTGGAATTGTGTATAAAGTCACTGAGTACATCCCGGCGTAATTCAATGAAGTATTTGTTTGACTTACTCGGCCACCTGGACTCACAGCGATAACAATGGACAAGCCAGCTATTGTATTCGTAGAATATAGTGCTTTTTATAGTGTTTTCATGAGCGTAGATAGAAGCGGGGTTTTTATCATGTATTTTATTTATTAGTTTATATTTCGTAAGATAAATAAAGTGCTGTGAGTTAGTTTCTTGTTTTCGTAGTTCTAACTGTTATTTACATCGTAATTTTTGTGATAGATCCTATTTAATATCGTTTGATTATCTACTTCTCCCATATTATTTCGACGTAAGTGTGCATTGAATTTCGTTCAGTTTCAATAACTTAAGCACACATTTTTAGTTTTCATTTATTTAGATCTAGAGCATTGTTTAAGTTACTTTTTCAGACATGATATGGAAGAATGTCGAGAACGGCATTGTAAAACAATGGCGAGTTGGATTGACGGTCATACTGATTGTATGTCCATTGTCAGTGATTTCGAAATTTATTACAAAATCCGTAAAATATCGTCAAAAATTCGTCACTTAGGATCGCAAACACATCTGAACTCTGAAAAACTTTTATGGCGGCTAATATTCCATTAAATAAACTTAGCAATCCCACTTTAAAAATATTTCTTCAAAAATATACTGGTCGAAATGTTCCTGATGAATCAACTTTACGCAAATATTATGTTTCTAGGTGATATACGAGAACAGTAGAACGCATTAGAAGCCATCTTTTAAATCAATACATATGGATAAGCGCCGACGAAACGGTGGATATGTTAGGACGCTGTGTGGTAAATGTTGTAGCTGGTGTAATACATCCAACTATTCCCTATAACTCATATGTAATAGCAACAAGTGTTATAAATAGAGTTGATGCGGAAACAGTTGCTGAAACCATTAAGGAGAATATGCAAAAAATGCTTCATTCGGACGCCACGTACAAAGAAAAAATACTTTTATTTGTCAGTGATAGTGCTGCGTATATGTTAAAAACAGGCAGACTATTGAAGAAAACATATCCTAATATGCTGCATATTACTTGTGTAGCACATGCTCTCCACAGAATCTGTGAATATATCAGAGACACTTTTCCGGAAGTTGATAGACTTGTATCAGCTTTTAAAAAAGTTTTCAGAAAAGCACCATTGAGAGTAGCTCTTTTCAGGGAAAAATTTCCATCTCTGTTACTGCCTCCCACTCCAGTAATAACTAGATGGCGAACATGGCTGGAAGCTACTAGTTATTATGCTGAGAATTTCGATAGTCTAAAACATTTAGTAACGCTGCTAAAGGAGGATGCTAGAAGTATTGGTGAGTGCAAGGAGCTCACACAAATCCCAAATTTAAAAAATCAGTTGTACTTTCTTCACGAACACTTTGGAAAATTGCCAAAACTAATCACTTATTTTGAAAATCGAAATCTCAAATTAAATGACGGATTAACCACATTAGATGTGGCTGTTAATAATTTGAAAAGTACTCCAAGTGACTTCGGATGTGGCCTTCGGCAAAAGTTTGAAGCAATTCTTAATAGAAATCCAGATTTAATTACATTGCAGCAATTATGTATGGAGACGATTCCACAAAATCTAACGGCTAAATATGAAGAAATAAAAGAATATTTCCAGTATGCACCTATAACCAGTTGCGATGTAGAAAGGACGTTTTCTATTTATAAGGATGTACTTAATTCAAAGAGAACAAAATTGACAGAAGAAAACCTTGAGAAACTATTGCTAGTCAATATTAATACTCCTTTACTCAACTTGAACGACAAAATGAACAAATAAAAATGTTCCAATTATAGAAATAAAATTAAAAACTTTAAAAATACAACTTTTCAACAAATACATATGTATTTCGTAATTTTATAGATCACCACCCGTTCGTTTTCCAATTTTATAAATAAAATTAAAAACTTTATAAATACAACTTTTCAACAAATAAATATGTATTTCGTAATTTTATAGATCACCACCCGTTCGTTTTCCAATTATATAAATAAAATTAAATATTTTAGAAATACAACCTTTCGCCACTACTGCACTGAGTGGTAAGCGTGTCCGTTCCCTAATCATTACTGAAGGGAATAACTTTGAGCATATTTAAAATAGAATTCTAGAAAATATTAACCGTGGTTTTTATTCTCAATAATTTCAGCTTGTCCCTCATATTTACAGAAAACCGCTGCTATCTAATAAGTTTCTTTTACGTGTGGCGATTTTGAAACAGGAAGCTGTATTTAAAGTTGGTGTCGAAATAAAGTCGCAAGTTCTGAAACAATTATTTATCAAATAGGAAAATCTACGACTGATATAATACGTTTCTGAATGGTCACAAGCTTACCGAAGAAATGATTACACCACCATGATAACATCGAATTTTATATTCACGGATCACCAATTAATGATTTACTTCTGCTCTTAGAATTTAGTGTGCTTCGTATCAAAGTATTTCAATTATGTGTCTATTTCCGAAACGTGTTACAGAGAAACTAGTGCCAAAGAATTGATTCTAGACCAAAAAGTTGTTTTTTAAATGGTCTGAACTCGCCCCGAAGTTATATGTGTTATAAAAGTATAAATAGATACAGGATGTTCTTGGTTTACCCATATTTACTTTTTTACTTATTTAGAATGTCATATACATTCCATAAAAATTAATATAAGTAACAAAACGTCTGGGCAGTGGTGGTGCATTTTCTACTGAGGCACTAGTAGCAAAAGTGTTTTAGTATAGATTTATTACAAATATTTCGAGTGAGTTAACATCCAAACAAGAAGCTGCGAAATTTCCACATTACTTAATAAAAAAAAACACATGACTTATAACATAAAAAATTGGATCTCTATATGCTTTAACTTCTACTACCTCCTCTAGCCATTTGAATCTCGGTCTACCTCTTATCTTTTTTCCTCCTGGCTTCCAGCTCAACAGCAGCTTGTTTATGGATTCTTGTTCCGCCCATACATGCCCCAGCCATTTTATTATTTGTTGTTTTATTTTTTTTTACAATATCTTCTCCTTTGATTTCTTGTTGCAGTTCGTCATTTGTTCTTATTCTAAACTCATTGTCCGTTAGCTTAATTGGTCTCATTATGATTCTTAATATTTTCCGTTCGAGGATTCTTAGATTTCGTTAGTCTTTCTTAGTCATCGTTTCCGCTGAATACATTCCTACTGGTCTTATTATCGTGTTATATATTTTTATTTTATTCGTTTTAGAAAGATTTATATTCTTTAACAATCCTAGTGGCATAAAAGGCTCTATTTGTCGCCATAATGTTTGATATCATTTGATACCAGAATGCCCAGATATTTGAATTTTTCAACCTCTTCAAATGTAAAGTTTTCTATTTTAATACTTTTGTCTCCTTTGTCCTTTTTTCCAACTCTCATCAACTTGGTTTTTGTTTCATTGATTTTCAGACCTAATTTCTCGCCTTCATTAGTGATTTCTTGATTGCTTTAACTTTAATCTTGCAAAATTTCAAATGAATGTCAACTTAATGCAAACATTTATCCGACTATTATTTTTGCCTTTTTATAACTACATTAAGTTTTATTCTGATATATTTAAATAAATGTAGCCAACGAAGCATATAGTAAGGAATTTTGTTTTTTGAACACAAATACATAATACATTTTCAACATATGCACATACACAGTATTTATTTCTACTATTAATCGCCAAAGCATCATTTTCATTAGTCTTTTTTTATAGAACATAAAGGTGAAAATATTACACATCTTGTAATCCATTTAAAGGAATTAAAAAACTACACAGTTAATCTATGACTATTTTTACATTCAAGTCATTTTTGTCACACTTATGTCATCAAGATATTATGTTGACTGTGATGTTGACATCGGTTGTAATCTTTATTAATGGTCTGAATGTTTTCTCGGAAAAGCTCTTAAATAAACAGCTCTATAAAACGCATATGTACGTATAAACGTGTATCTCTATTAGAGCATTTACAAAATTTCAAAACGAAAAAATAGGAGAATCAGGTGCCATCATTTAGGAGAAAAGCCTATCTGCTAAAATACACGAGAACCAATGATTGTAATAACCATACCACTGCATAATCGCAGTTATTATTGTTATTATTTAATATCACTATCGTGTTATTAGCGGATGATGATAGTAATAATGATGGTAATGGTGATGACTAAGATGGAATTAGAAGTTTGAAACGGTTCGATTTATACATTTTTCCGTCTTTCTAATCACTTCTCCTTTTTAATAGTCTAAAATATTTCGGTGATGAAACAGATCGTACATGCTTTTGTGTGTATAATTCCTGCGTTTGTGGCATTTTTCTCGTAATTCGAATATTGAGTAAACGACGCGGTATGTTAATGATTCCATTCGAGAAAGTTCATATATGTATTTATTTATACTCTTGCGTATATGTAAATAGTACACTACTTGTGGATATATGCTGAAAAATTTCAGCGGATTTCGTCATGCTTACTAATTTCGACAAAGTATGCGTTGTTATAACAAACACCCGTACACCTCGTCTAATTATATGTAGAAATTACTACTTTTCGTGTCTAAATATTTTAATTTAAAAATTCCTTCAAATAGATATTGTTATTAGAAAAAGATCGAAAGTATGTAAACCTACAACTTAAGAATTCTTAATTAACCTAACTACCAGGAAGTTCGTTGTCGCGAAAGAGTGTGTTCTGCATACTAGTACAAACTTAGTTTGACGGATTGTAGATTTATACGCATTAAATAAGTCGACATTTACATGTAAGAATGTGATTTAATATTCATTAATTCTCACTTGCAGTAAATTCCAAATGTTAACTACAACTTAAGGTAGAAATTTTTGACCGTTTCTTAGCTTTTGTGTTGTCACATTTTTGTTATACAAGGTGCGATCCACATGTTTCCGGAGTGATGCTATAAAAATTCGAAAAGTTGTTTCTTTGCGCAGCGCTTTTTCCAGTTCTCGAAGATATTCAGGAAGTTGTTTTCTCTGAGCGAATTAAGTACCGCTTGCGATTTCTCTTCCTTTTAAGGAGGAAGGGGGAGTCAGATTACGCGAATAGAGGAGGCGCGTGAGAGAACAGTTGTCGTTGATGTTTTCGTCAAAAAGGCTTGTGTCAAAATCGAATAGTGAGGCGGCGCATTGTCCTAATGTAGCGACCGATTTCTTGTTCGCCAAAGTTTCGGCCGTATGTGTCTGATATCCTCACGGCATCGCCTAAAAATATTGCAATAGAACTCGGAATTGACCGTCTGGCCAGGTGGAACGAATTCTTTGGCTACTACGTCTTTCGTGTCAAAAAAAAACAATGAGTATTCTGTTCACATTGCTTTTCACTTGTCGGCATAGTTATTTAGTTACTGGATCATAACAAAAGATCCTGCTCTCGTCGTAATCACTCTTTACAAAAAGTTTTCATCGTCTATAACAAGCTGTTTAAGCTCAGTGCAAATGGCAATTCGTTCCTACTTTCGATCGTAAGTCAGAAGTCTCGTAACAAATTTCGCGACAATGCAGTACATGCTCAATTCTTCAGTCATAATTCGCTGACATGTACCATATCCAATTTTCAATTTTATCGCAGATGTCAAGGATCATGAATGAGCCGTTGAACTTTTGCGATGTTTTCGGGTGTGGTAAACATTGAAACTTCGGTCTTGCTTTTGGCATGCAAAGCAATCGAAATAAATACAGAAGAGTCCATCCGATTAATACAATATTATGCATCGTACAGAATGCCGTTGGATCCACAAGATTCTATGTACCATTTGATCGCTTTTTAAATCTTGTAGTATTTTAGTTCCACACTGTTTACGATGCTCATATAGTTTATTGATCCTAGGACGCTTTCTTTTCTGTTCCAAATCTAAATTTTTAAACCATAAGCGTAGCTGCAGCTACAATCACACGCCTGTCCATTCTGCTTTGAACTGAGATCTACAATAATCGCTTGCCCTGCCACGCGAGGCCTGCTTCGGTATCCTAAATAGCACTCCGAGGCAGCTTCGCTCGAGGCTGCCTCGCCAAGCATAATCCGAGGCAGCCTCGCGAGCTTTTTTGGTCAGTCTGGACGCAGTTATTAATTGACATTCTACCGATCTAAAAAAGTGCAAACCACTCAAAAGTTTGTGTTCGGCTTATTGATTATTCACCAAATGCTTGTTAAATTATTGAAAGTCGTTTTTCCAAGCAAAAACAAAACTTAATGCACAACGCGCGTGCTCATGTTTTTCATCCATTATAATCATCCCGGCAGGACACGTTTAACACATTATGCAACTACACATAGCCTAGCAAAAACTGCGCCGATCACGTTGAAACTTGTCACATACACTTCGTAGACATATACCTCCCACCATTTATCGACGCGCGCTGGTATTATTTTGGGCTCTCTTGCTAGTGTCATTTAAAGAAGAAACTCTTTAGTCATAATAGTAGATGTCCATTCGGAATATTAATGTCCTTGTTGAAGCACTAAAACACGCTTTTGAGGAAATATCTATGATAAAACTTGAAAATGTGTTCCTCGCGTCGCAAATGTGCATAGAAGAAATGATGATGTTCAATGCCAATAACTATTTTGAGACAAATTTTATACTCTAAGCATAACACTAACTTGGAACGGAAGTAGTATTATATTAGACGAAGGATTCAAAGAAAATAATAATGCTAAAATATGATGTCCTTTCCTGTTAACATCATTCAATGCCTTCTATAATATTTCGACCCTCACCTCCAAATTGTTTTCAATTGTTTTCAAGAAACAAAGAACCAATACCAATACGAAATAGAACTGGAAAATAGTCTACACAAAAGAAATAAAAGCATCGGATCAGTGTATCCGATCTATGTCAAACTTCATGATAAAATAGACTTAAATGGAATTTTTGTAGGACGCTTCGACTAACAAAGTTTATTCCGAGACCGAGGAAATGGGTGTCAAAAAATGTGTGTGAAAAAATAGAAATAAGTATAAATGTATTTTTTTTATTATAAAGAGTCACTGGAATATATACATCTTCATTACGTCTTTCTTGTAATTCGTTGTTTAATTCAATTTCAATGAAAAATAATTGTTAAAAAACACACAGACATTTCCCTCCAAGAATTCTATATATAGCTTTCGAATACTGCATCGTAATAATAATAATTTTATGAAGACCACGCCTTCTACATTCAACCCTGACATTCGTACGGCTACTACATCATTATCGCATGAATAGAATCATTTCTGTGTAGCCAAAAGAGGAAATGAAACATATATCTCTTGCATGCCGCGGAATGCATTATTTCATACTAGACGTCGTGCACGTGAAAAAGTCTTCCTTTTCATTCCGTTTTGCCCGAAGAAAAAGAAGGAGAAGCAGTCGGGAGGTGAATAGTTGTTATATTCCTTTCTGTTTCTTTTCCTTCTATTTTTTTTTCGTTTCGTAGTAGACGTTGCGTGCTTCTTGCCGAACCCATATTGTGTATGAGATATAGACAGAGACAATAGGCACATTCTTATACCCATAGTACAACGACACAATATAAAGTGTATTATTATTTCGTTTTATTCGACAAAATATTAATTATCTTAAGCAAACTGGAATTAAACTATTCCCTATAACTGTTTGGAGTATTAAAATGTTACCGCTATCCCGCTATCCATTCTTTTTCCGTAACTGCTATATACATATTTAAAATAATACTAAAATATTAAATAGAGGCAAACTAAATTATAACTTCTGTAAGCTTATAATAAGAATCACATAAATACATAGAATATACTCTCTAAATGATTTATTAATAAACGTAATTTGTCGGCCGATGGAGTATGGAATCGTGGTAAAGCAACGGCTTATCGTAGCGGCAGTCCCGGGATCGAATCCGGGGCTTGCTGTTCCAGAAGGGTTTCTCGATTTAGTTCTCGTTTACTCTCAGGCTACAATAATAACTCATGAGTTATGAGTTATTATTGTAGCCATGTAGGTCATGAGTCCTGACCTGTCAATGTCCCCTGTACTTGCTGTTAAGCTGTCGGGTAGGGCTTACAATACCGGGATCCCGAATACCGGAATCCCGGACGATTTTTGTCCGTTATTAAAAACCGGTATTTATGTAAAAATACAGGTATTTTGGTATTACATTAGTTGATAAAAATTGAATTTATGCACAATATAAATCTAATTTAAAATAATATTAATTACAATAAATTTTTTTTTAAGATAAACAAATAATTTCATTGTAATTACTAATTATTACACATTGACATACCGAGCCGAGTATGGCACCATCGAGAAGCGGCGGTGTCGGCAATATAAAGCGATTGTTTATGTTTTACGTCTACTACCCAATGAATAGGTCTCGTTTATACAAATACATAAAGTGTGTAACACAAAAATTATTAAATAGTTTAGATTAGATTGTTTAATTTTGCAAATCAGCTGTAGTGTTTACAAGTAAAAATTATATTTTATATTTTCAATTTTATTTTTTATTCCGTTGTGTCTTGTGGTGTGTGGATTATGTGCACTTGTTTTCTGGTTTTATTTCTAATAATTGAAAATTATATAACGGTATTTAAATACTGATTAATCCATATGAATTATATGATACGGTAAGTTTATATTTGTATTAATGTAAGTTAGAGTGTAATTAATTTACAAATATTAAAATTAATAGGCATAAACTGCTATACCCCCTGAAAGATGAATACATTTACGGAGCACCGAAAAGGACAGGACGAAACTTCAGTTTGGAATCATTTTTTGATTGAAAAAAACGGACAGGTTGCTAAATGTAAAAAGTGCGCGAAAGAAATAAAGTGTACAGGAGGATCCACAAGTGGCCTTCATACTCACTTAAAAACGATACATGGACTAAATCTTAAAAAGAAATGTGAATCCCCCCATGATGTCGAATCAAGTGTTCCTAAACAGCCTAAATTGTTAATAACAAATTATTTTAAAAATAATAAAAACGAAAAACTTTCAGAAGTGCTTGCCCGAATGACAGCTCGCGATGGTTTGTCTTTTAATATTTTTATAAAATCGTATGACATAAGTGAAGGCTTAAAGGCAAGAGGATTCAAAGACATACCAAAATCTGCAGTCACTATTAGAAATATGGTACTTGAATATAGTAAAATTATTAAACAGTCTACAGTGCATGAAATTTCTAGACTGAAATCTGAAGGTAAACGTTTCAGTATCACATTTGACGAATGGACATCTATTCGTAATCGGCGCTACATAAACATTAATGTACATTCTGTTGGAGAAACAATGTGGAATATCGGATTAGTGCGCGCTTACGGATCCGTTCCAGCAGAAAAATGCTTATCCCTTGTAGAAGAAAAATTGAAAGATTTTAATTTAGATATATCTAAAGACATAGTTGGAGTAACTACTGACGGTGCGTCGGTTATGGTAAAATTAGGAAAAATTATAGAGGCTGAACATCAACAATGTATGGCACATTGCATAAATTTAGCAATTACTGATGTTTTGTATAAGTCAACTTTGAACCCGAGTGTGGATATTGATGTTGTGGAGCAAAATTATGACGATGTTAATGATGTTGACGATGACGATGATAACAATGACGACGATATCGACGAAGAAGATGGTAATGGAATTATTATAGAGTTAGATGCTAGAATTACTACAAGTAATATAAATATTAGACATACTGGTATATCATCTCTAGTTTCAAAAATTCGGAAAGTAGTGAAAACATTTAAAAATGCACCTTCTAAAAATGATAAATATTTACAAAAGTACGTGAGAGAACAATTAGGTAAAGAAACAGCGCTAAAATTAGATTGTCAAACAAGATGGAACAGTATGTTATTTATGTTAGAAAAATTTTAAGAAATTAAATTTCGTATTCAAAAAGCGCTTATTGACATTAGTTCCGATATTCATTTTTCTGACGAAGAATTTAATTTATTATCTTCAATTATTGCTGCTCTTACTTCTGTAAAATTAACAGTAGATGCATTATGCCGAAAAGATGCAAATCTTTTGACGGCTGACGCTTCTTTAACATTTATGTTAGATACTCTTT
Organism: Melolontha melolontha; assembly: GCA_935421215.2. Classification (NCBI taxonomy): domain Eukaryota; kingdom Metazoa; phylum Arthropoda; class Insecta; order Coleoptera; family Scarabaeidae; genus Melolontha; species Melolontha melolontha. The sequence continues at coordinate 96,217,947 of OW285238.1, forward strand.
CCCAGCAAAAATCTGCAACTGCATTAGAATTATTGGAAGCATTAAAATCTCGAATTTTACTGCGACGAACTGAATTATCACAAATACTTCAGTATCTGCAAAAGGGCTCACAAGATGTTGGAGAAGTATTTAAACGCATATCCAAATTTACAATCATTAAAAAAATTGTAAGCTTAACTAAACGGCTCACACATGAAAATCTAGAAGATACAGAAGATATGGAAGTTGTGCAAGAAACATCCCTTCCAATATCTTCCCAAATTAGTAATGAAACGGTATTAGAATCTGACAAGTTAAACGTAAACGCATTAAAGAAAAAACTACAGGCAGCAATAGACGAAACACTAAATACTTCACCCGTGTCTGCGTTTAAAAAAATTCTAGGTCTGCAACAAAAAATAAAAGATGAAATTACTTTTTTTGAAAAAACAGGAACAAAAGGAACGTATTTACAAAATGTGTATGATTTCTTAATGACAATTGTGCCGACAAGTGTAGAATCAGAAAGAGCTTTTTCGGCGGCTGGTTATATTTGTACGAAAATTCGGTCCTCGCTTGATGATGAAACGATTGATTGTTTATGTTTTTTAAGAGCATACTTTAATAAACAAAACCCAAGTTATTAATATTATTTCATAAATACTTTCAATTTAATTCTATTTTTGCTTCTTTAATTATATAATGCCATACGAGCCTATTATATGTAAAATGTAACATAGAATTTAATATGTACTTTTTTTTACTTGCACGTTTTTTTGTATCTATCTACTCCTACTCTCTATGTAATAAAATAAATAATATCTACTCATTTCAGAACAATATTTATTGGATTTCATATATTATTTGTTAACAAGTCAATATAACAACTGAGGTAAGTAAAAATATAACTAGTAAATTTTTTATTAATAATACCGGTTTTAATACCGGTATCCCGATATTTCAAATTTCAAATATCAAATACCGGTATTCAGATTTTAGTTCGGTATTGTAAGCCCTACTGTCGGGGAAAGCTAAGGCATGAATTATTATTATCATTACTTTATTATTATTATTATTAAAGAATAAATTCCTAATATGTCAGAAGCAATTTAATGAATTAACTGGCAAAATTTCACTTCAAAGATATTATTTTTCAATGTTGTCAACACTATATTAAAATCCATAGGCTATTCTAAATAAGAATTTATTCAGGACAAAGTATGAATTCATTAGAAACACAGGATAACTACATATCATTAAATTATTGAATTACAAGCTTAGCAAAACTAACATCCTTTGTAAAAATAGTTTGAAAGGTTATGAAGTATTTAATATGTATGTGATTCAGTGCTTTAGCAAAATTATATTTCTTCTTTTATTCCTTAAGGACCTCAACGACGTGTCTCACACGTCCGTTTGTTACTAGCAAATTTGAACATCGATATCCGCTGATAATTTTACTGTATTTTTTTTGTCGTATACGTATTCGACACGTCGTTCGGCTTAACGTAATGGATAGATAAAAGAGATGTTGCCCTATATCTACACTACTTAGTATCAGACTAGTAATCACAGCTAAAAGACAAAGATGAAAAATTGAAACTAATAGTAGATTTAATACCCATAGGTGGTGTCGATAGACCCAATCAGCACCGTCATTATTATCCAGTTAAGAAAAAATACTATAAACAATTTTTTTCATTTATTAGATTAAATAGATGGAAATCGTTTCATCGAAAAAAATCACAGAACTAAGAGTAACCTGGAATTTAGATTACAACTGATTGAAAAATTAATAGAAATTCACATGCTAGGAGCAATAATTAGAAATGAACAACAATAGAGACACTTTCCAGAATTTGTTCCGCCAACAGAAAAGAAAGAAGACTTGTTTGTTATTCACAAACAGATGTAAAATGCAAAAAAAATGAGAAAAGAAACGATATGTTTTGCAAGAAATGCAATGTTGAATTTTGTGCTGCGCCTGCTTGAAAATATATCATTATCTTCTAACATAACGCATTGCATATGTATAATAAAATACAAATAGTCTAGATGTTACTACAGAATAGTACAGAACAGTGGCGGCTGGCGCATAAGCGCTGCAGCGCTGCAGAGCTCCCAAAAAATTGGGCGGGCGAACCTGTATTAGTTATAACTAGTTTTCTTTTACATAATTTTTCCGACATTTCTGATGTTTATAAAAGCGATATTGATGTGAAAATTCTCCCCCTGTATATAAAAAAATTTGCATATTTTTCTACATCATCCTGTAGAGGACATCAAACCCTACAATTTGACACCTCAATCATCAAAATCCGATCAGTAGAAGCCGAGATATACGCTTCCGAAATTCCAACAGTAACGCCGGTTATATATATGTAGTACATATATGTATTATCAAATAATATACAATAGGCGACCTGGGCGACCAGTGGAATAACCAACCTAATTCGCGCGATCGCTCACTTGTTCCTTATCTGGTCCACACGTACGTGCGCACAGAGCTCTTGCAAACACCCGCGCGCACCCCGCTACCCCCGAGGATGTCTGAACCAATGCGTGATTTTATAAGGCATATTCGCTGCATTCTGTCCAGCGAGTTTAACGTAAAAACGATAATATTAGAGTCCGCGTGCTTGTTTTTTATAAACTCTGTGTATTATGGAGGTGGTCTTTAATTTAATTAATCTGATTCTTTAAATATTCATTCGAAGAAAAGCTAAAATTAAAAGAAAATGGTAGGCCATTAGTAGATATCACTATTGAAAAAACTGGTGTAAGTAGAGGGAAAAGTTATACACGTAAATTTAGTAGCGATATTTATTCAAAAAACGATTGGATTTGTGGATGCAACAAAAAAATGCTTTGTATTGTTTTCCCTGTTTACTTTTTGGTGGCGATAAAGCTTGGACGGAAATAGGGGTCACGGATCTAGAGCACTTGAGTTTGAAAATAAAAAGACATGAGAATTCTAAAAGCCATCTTCATAATTGTATGGAATTTGCGTTACTAGGGTCAACTAATATTATGGCTCAACTAGATTCTGCTTATTGGGTAAATATACAGAGACATAATGAAAATGTGTCAAAGAATCGTTATATTTTATCAAGAATTATTAATTGTATAAAATTTTGTGGAGCTTTTGAATTGGCCCTTCGGGGACATGATGAGAGCGATACTTCCGAGAATCCGGGGATATTTCGTGGACTTATTAATTTTTCGGCTGAATTAGATGCAACTCTAAGTGAATACCTAAAAAATTGTTCGGTATTTAAAGGCACTTCCAAAGAAATACAAAATGATCTGTTACAGTGCATACTTGAAGTCTGCCAAGAACAAATAATTGAGGAAATTAATAATTCTCCGTTTTTGGCGATCATGGCGGACGAAACAACGGATGTTGCTGCAAAAACTCAAATGGTAGTTATTTTTAGATATGTTCGTGATGGTGAGCCAATTGAACGTTTTTGGAACTACGTCATTCCTGAAAAATGTGATGCAGAAACACTTAGCAAAACAATTTTAAGTGTCATAGATGCTTTAATTCAAAATTCACCTAACAAACTGATTGCACAGAGTTATGATGGAGCAGCGGTGATGAGCGGACAACAAGCAGGCGTTCAAGCATTGATTAAAAAAAAGTACCCTTTTGCGCACTATGTACATTGCTATGCCCATCAATTAAATTTAATTATATCTAAAGCTGCTTCTGCAAATTCGCAAGTACGTGTATTTTTTGGAAATCTACAAGACATTCCCGGCTTTTTTAATAATTCACCCCAACGAGTAGAAGTGTTAAACAAGATTGTAAACAGAAGGATCCCCCACGGCGCTACAACCCGTTGGAATTTTAATATCAGGACCATTAATGTTGTGTACGAAAATAGGGCCTCTCTCATTGAGTGTATGGAAGAAATAGAAGAACAATTCTCCAACAACACAGTCTGTAGTGCAGCCGCCTCTATTCGCCGTACATTAAATGATCCGATCTTCAATTTTTGGCTGACTTTTTTCCATCATGTAATGCCCCATGTAGATATCCTGTTTAATCAATTGCAGCAAAGAAAAATTGAACCCACTCTAGTTAAAGACGCTATCGAAAATTTTGAACGCAGTATAGGCCAAGTTCGAAGTAATATTGACAACATCATAAGTGAAGTATCAGATTTAATAAGCGATGAGCCACCACCAGAAAAACGCAAACGTCCAAATAACAGCAGATTTAATCATCGAATTTCGGCTTTAGAGGTGTGTGATGTTATTCTAAATTGTGCAAAAGATCGATTTCATTTTAAAGAGCATCTAGTAGTGGCATCACTTTTTTTTCGGAATGCTTTGGAGAGTATTGCAGTAAATTTCCTGAGGACAAACTCACTTCCGCATGCTCCTATTATCCCACCCTTGATAAAGAAAGATTACGAACTGAATTGTCTGTTATTTACTCAAGAACTGATTGTAGATCTTTAAAAGGCGCGCTACCTCTTCTAAAATTTTTAATAAAAAACAATCTGGGAGATACGTTGAAGGAGACTAGAAAATTATTAGAAATTGTAATAACAACTCCCATGACAACATCAGAGGCCGAACGAGGCTTTTCAACACTAAATCGAATTAAGACGTTTCTCAGAAATTCAATGACCGAAGATCGTTTAACATCTCTTTCCATGCTATCTATCGAAAAAAAGACAATTTTAATGACAAAGTGATAACAAAATTTGCAAATCGAAAAGAACGTAGAATAGATTTAATTTATAAGAAATAATTTGTTAGTAAAGTAGTGCTTAGTGACTCTTATTTTTTCGTGTGACAATTGACAATCGTTCCAGAAATCCATTACTTCAGTGCGGAAGGCGAAGAAAGCACGATAAGATCGATGGGAGACAACCTCTTACTGCCCGTGCAAGGTAAATTTTTTTGTAAAACTTGCAGAACACCTTAAAATTTTTAGCACGAGCCGCCACTGGTACAGAATATATTAAATAAACCGGCCAGAAGCCTGGCAACGCACTGGCTTATCGTGCTAGAGCTCCCGGGATCGGATCCTGGGATCGGTTGATTTTGCTTCTCGATTGAAGTGAATGGCGACAGATAAATATCTTAAGTCGCTCCAGGGGCCCGGACGTTATAACTCATGACTTGCCAATATCCCTTGTAATAGGTGTCGGCTGTTGGGGGATTCTAAGGCATAAATTATTATTATTATTATCAACAAAATATTTAAGAAACTTACGTTTAATAACCATAAGCTAAATAAATACGAGGGATACGTTGAATTTGACACGTTGAATTTATTAAGAACAAAAAAATCTAGTAGACTCTGAAAAACAATCATAGAGAGTTTATTTAGAGCAACTTTTTATCTGTCATTTGACGTTTTGTTGTTGAAGTTACATCCGTTATACCTCAGCTACTTATTTTTTTAAAGTAAAAGAAAATGGAATATCATAATCATAATTTATTATGATTTTAAAAGAGGTGTAAGCGTTTATGAGTCCAAAGAGAGTTCAGATTCAGTTTTTAGTGAACAAGCACCTTCCTTGGCTACAATTTACCGATGGTATAAGGGACGCGAAAGAAATTCTGTTAAGCATCAAAAAGGAGCAGAGCGTCCTCCTACGGCTGTTACGGACAAACACAGAAATAATTGAAGAAGACAATAAAGCCACTTATGTGGTAATAGAGCATCAACTCAAGATATTCTCAGCTGTTAAAATAATCATACACGATCACCTGCATTTAAAAAGAGTGGTAAGTACTTTTGTACCGCATCACCTTTCTGACTTCCAAAAAGCTGAGCGTTTAAGAATTGGTCCTGAAACTTTAAATGTCTTAAATAATGGCGAGCATCAATTTTTTTTCCAAAATAGCGACAGGTGACGAAACTTATATTCCCTTTCTCGATCTTCTGACCCAGCAAGAGAGCCGTGTATGGATTCACGAACATGAGGAAACCTATAATGACTATGAAGCAGCGAGCTATGTTAAAGGTTATGTATGCGCTATTCTTCAGAAGTACGGGCTTAGTAAATGCAATTAAGCTAGATGGACAAAAGACAGTTACAGCTAAGTAGTACACTGAAAAATGTTTGCTTTCAAGTGTTCAGTAGAGTTCTAGACAAGGAAATTACGATAAAATGTATGAAAACCACGTCTGTCCCGAAACGTGCAGATATCGATATTTCACTGTCGTTACAGATCATCAGTACACGATATTCGGACACAGACATGATTTTCATTTGAATACTTTCGTGTAAATATACGAATTGAACTTATTGCATGTAAGAATTGATAATTATTCAAATCTCATCTCACATGCAACTGTCGCTTAATTTGTTGCGTTGATCCTACAATCTGACAAGATTACTCCTGTCGAAGAATGTAGACGCAACACGTCGCGACGTCAACCATCCAGGTTGTGCGGATAATGGAACATGTATGAAAACCACGACTGTCCCGAAATTATGCTCCACCATGACAATGCATCGTCCCAATCCGCAGTTTCAACTCTCCAGTTTTTGGCTGGAAAAAATATAAATGTAATAAATCATCCGCCATAGTCACAGGATTTGGCGATGTGTGACTTTTGGCTATTTTTTGGGGCTTAAACGCAATTTGCAGAGTAGAAAGTTTTCGTATGAAGAAGAGATTGATACCGCAGTTGACTCTTATTTTGAAGGTATTCCGAAAGAAGATTGATTGGGAGCTTTTAAACAGTAGAAAGAAAGAATGGTCAACTGTATCAATGCTGAAGGGAACTGTTTTGAGCATATTTAAAATAAAATCCTAGAAAATATTAACCGTGTTTTTTATTCTCAATAATTTCAGCTTGTCCCTCGTATAACTAAAAACATACGTCTAAACACTACTACATAGTTTACAAAAACCATTTATACAATAAAAAAGCCTAAGTTAATTTTTGACGATAAACTTTAAATTTCTCTGGTCCTTAAGGAATTAGTACATATCTTTTTCTTTGATATATAATGCGTATAATAATTAATTTAATACGTTTTCTTTTCTCCCTCAATCACTCAACGAGTTTTGTCATAAAAATTCAATTCAATTCATTCTCCTTAAAAATAAAAGATCATAGGTTCGAATCTTACCCAAAGAACAACTTTTATAATAAAATGAATCAACAAACGAAAGAGAATGTATTCAATTTATTATTACATATATTCATATGTATCGATATTTAATGTATTAAAATTCAACGATGCTTAAAAGTAATTGGATTATATCAAAATTATCAAATCATTGGAGTCACATTGTATATTATATCTTCTACTTATTTCTGTGAAATTAATGTAATACTTTTACGTTTTAGATTATTGTACGGTAGTACAAATGCCTATACATATAATAGTAAATCTTCAAACGGCAGGTTTATTTAGTTTCATTGACCAGTTCTTATATAATTTCAAACAGTGAGTTTTCTACACATGTCATACGTGTACGCCCTTCCAAATCAAGCATCGTCGTTCTAGTATGCATCAGATTATCCGGTGAATTGTCATAAGCTGCTTCCAGCAGATGGAACCTTCGAATACCACGCATGGCACAAGGATATCGCTGCTGGCATAATGACCACGTCCATAAGTAAACTTTATTGTAAGGCGTATAATATTTTGTAGTTAAAGGAGATGCCATATTTTCACAACCGTAAGCGGTGACTTTCCCTTATAGAGAATACAACAGAAAGAACGAGAGAATATGAGATATGATGCGGGTAGATTGTATGCCCGTGTGTGAATACAAGGAATTTTAAAAATGCAACAATATATGCACTTACTATTGCAGTGAATTTTTTCCTATATGAATTATTTACACTAAATGTTTAAGATATTTATGTTATGGTATGCAGAAAGTTGTTACGGAATAAGAATTGCATTTTAAGATTGCACGTTAAACGTGCAGAAATGAATTTATGGTTTATAAAAGTCAACGCTATGTTTATAAATAATACATAACTTCTTAGACTTATTTTATTTGTGTAAATGTAAGATAAAATAACGAGTTTTCAATTTAAAATAGTTTCTACTTATAGTTTAACATCCACACGCAAAAATAATGCGTAATTTTCGAAGAACTTAAGTATTAATCTTACAACTAGCCCACACCAGAAAAATTAGAATTCTCTTTCTTTGTGATTTCTACAATTAAAACTAGATATTATAAATGCCACAATTTCTTTCGGCATAAGAGGAGAATATTAAATGCACTTATATACGCTTCGGAAATTACAAGTAATCATTAGAGAACGGATGCAATTTCCATAAAACGCAATCGGCAATTGGAATTGTGTATAACGTCGCTCAGTACATCCCGGCGTAATTCAATGAAGTATTTGTTTGACTTACTCGGCCACCTGGTCTCAAGCGATAACAATGGACAACCCAGCTACTGTATTCGGAGAATATAGTGTTCAGAATATAGTTTTCAGTGGTGTCGTGTACGTAGATAAAATAAATAAGTTTATCGTATTTCGTAAGAGAAATAGTTATTGAAAAATTGCAATAAATCAACCGTAAAACGTCACGTAGGATCGTTAAAGCACGAAAAAAAATTGAACCCGTAGGAATCTGACAATTTTAACGAAGAACTCTGTGAAACTTTTATGGCAGCTAATATTCCATTATTTAAATTTAACAATCCAATTTTGAAGACATTTCTGAAAAAATATACTGGTCGAAATGTTCCTGATGAATCAACTTTTCGCAAATATTATGTTTCTAGGTGCTATACGAGAACAGTAGAACGCATTAGAATCCATCTTTTAAATCAATACATATGGATAAGCGCCGACGAAACGGTGGATATGTTAGGACACTGTGTGGTAAATGTTGTAGCTGGTGTACTACATCCAACTATTCCCTATAACTCATATATGTAACAGCAACAAGTGTTATAGAGTTGATGCGGAAAAAGTTGCTGAAACCATTAAGGAGAATATGCAAAAAAATGCTTCATTCGGACGCCACGTACAAAGAAAAAATACTTTTATTTGTCAGTGATAGTGCTGCGTATATGTTAAAAACAGGCAGACTATTGAAGAAAACATATCCTAATATGCTGCATATTACTTGTGTAGCACATGCTCTCCACAGAATCTGTGAATATATCAGAGACACTTTTCCGGAAGTTGATAGACGATGATTTTAATGATGATAGATCAGCTTTTAAAAAAGTTTTCAGAAAAGCACCATTGAGAGTAGCTCTTTTCAGGGAAAAATTTCCATTCTGTCACTGCCTCCCACTCCAGTAATAACTAGATGGGGAACATGGCTGGAAGCTACTAGTTATTATGCTGAGAATTTCGATAGTCTAAAACATTTCGTAACACTGCTAAAGGAGGATGCTAGAAGTATTGGTGAGTGCAAGGAGCTCACACAAATCCCAAATTTAAAAAATCAGTTGTACTTTCTTCACGAACACTTTGGAAAATTGCCAAAACTAATCACTTATTTTGAAAATCGAAATCTCAAATTAAATGACGGATTAACCACATTAGATGTGGCTGTTAATAATTTGAAAAGTATTCCAAGTGACTTCGGATGTGGCCTTCGGCAAAAGTTTGAAGCAATTCTTAATAGAAATCCAGATTTAATTACATTGCAGCAATTATGTATGGAGACAATTCCACAAAATCTAACGGCTAAATATGAAGAAATAAAAGAATATTTCCAGTATGCACCTACAACCAGTTGCGATGTAGAAAGGACGTTTTCTATTTATAAGGATGTAGTTAATTCAAAGAGAACAAAATTGACAGAAGAAAACCTTGAGAAACTATTGCTAGTCAATATTAATACTCCTTTACTCAACTTGAACGACAAAATGAACAAATAAAAATGTTCCAATTATAGAAATAAAATTAAAAACTTAAAAAATACAACTTTTCAACAAATAAATATGTATTTCGTAATTTTATAGATCACCACCCGTTCGTTTTCCAATTATATAAATAAAATTAAATATTTTAGAAATACAGCCTTTCGCTAGTACTGCACTGGGCTTTGCGTCATGTGGTAAGCGTGCCCGTTCTCTAGTAATCATAAATACTGATACATACACATATTCCAAGAAGAAATTGTAGATATTTCAAATAAATTTATTATTATTTATAAACGTAATAGTTTTTTGCTTGTGGAACATTTAGAATGATTATTGCTAATTTTAATTTAAATTAAATCCAATCAATACTAATTTTAATTTTTGGACATATACTTAAACCTCCATAGGGCTCAAAATGACTGTGCAGATCTTCCTATATTACATATATATTACATAGATAGTTCGTATAACTGTTACAAGCCATGCAGTTTCATATTTCATACTGTTATCGTATAATTATTAATAGAAATCTTCCTTTAAATTCATCAAGCATTCGTCAACTTCGAGCTCTTATGTGGATTATAAAGTTTTGATGAAATATTCCACTCATCACTTTCTGAACAGCATGTCCATTTGAGTATTAATAATCTTATTTCCTTGGGGATTATTAATAGTATTTCCTAATATTTCATTATTGACTTAGAGATAAACAATATACTAGTGTGTTGGATCGCAAGACTTCTGACATCTGAACAAAAGTTTTGTAGATTATTTATAGGATGTGAGCACGCCACAGAGAATCTCTAACAAAACAACATCTTGTGTAGTGGATTCAGGATAGAACTCCTTCATGATACAATGGAAAAAAAACGCAATATTCTTTATAATTAGAACAGCAAACATAGGGTAACATTTATGGAAGTACTGGAAAGATTAATTTGAAAATACCCAAATGCTCCTTAGACTTCCTAGAAGGTAACAAAAGATGCAATGGAAGAACAGCATAAAATATCACAAAAATGTCAGCTTTACTAAATTGTTTCCAATATTATAGAGAAAATAAATTGGGAAAACTTATTATCGCCACTTTTTGTTTTTTGCTTTCTTCCTTTAATTGATGATTTAATTGCAGTAGAAATTAATATATTTATTTTTGTCAATTTGAGTGTCACTTTCTAACAACAAGAAATTTACAAAGACGCGTATCTCCTTATTCCTAGTTTATCAGTACATAATTACGTTTATATATGTCGGCGTCAATTAGCGAAATCCGCCATTCCCTGAAATGGAAATAGACATCTCACGTATTGCCGTCAAATATTGTAACTATTCGTCATTAGTGTCATTACGGTGTTTGACTAACGCTTTTAGTCATTCCGGGTATTACCTGAAAATTTTCAGCGAAATGGCGTAACTGCACTAACGACTGGTTACCCTGTTTGTCTAATTTCGTCGATCAGTGAAGTTAACACAGTGTTGCATTATTCTATGAACATGGAGGAAAATCAGAAATGAAAACAAAATATTGATATCTTTGTTTGTATAATATTACTTATTGGCACAAGTTGCACTTTTGTGACACCTGGAATTAAACAGAACTTTTTTTTTAAACAAACACATCTATTCGACAAGTTTTTGTTTTGTTTTTTTGATGGTTTGCAAAGACAGTTAAAATATCCTTGCCGTTGTGGGAGTGACTGCACACATTCACGTACTGATAAAAACATTTCGAGGATAGCATCTACTTGAAGGAAATTTTCTTTAGTCTCTATTAAATCAGGTCGGTTGTACCACGATTTAATTTGGCCAGACATACATCCGACTTGATAGATAAACACTGTGTTTTGTATTCCATAACAACATAAATTTTGCATGTTAAAAAGGACCTCTATCAATTTTGTCCACCGGCAAATGAACACATGAGTCAATGTTTAGTGGAGGTAGTTTTTTAACAGTATTTGACAACATTCTCTCTTGCTGCCCGTTTTTGACCTCGACTTGCACCATGTCTATTTTCTTCAATTAATATTTCATTTCGGCATAATACTAATAATAGTATTTACCACCATTCTCCGGGCATGAAACGCATAAGGTGAGTTCTTTCTGATTAGACAGCTTTCCCGTATTGATTTCCTGTAGGTCGGAATTTGAAATAGCTACAAACTCTGATGATATTTCTTCAGAATCACCAGCTTCTATTATTTCTTCTATTTCTATTTGTTCGTCATCATTTAAAATTTCAACGGCAACTTCACCATCAAATTGTTCTGGCACATGTTCTGTTTCATTGCCCTGCTATTCCACGAAATTTCTTAAATCATCCTCTTTTTCGATCGGATCCATCAAATCCTTAGGAATATTTGTATCAGAAAACACAACTTTGGGGTTCACTCCGAATAAAGCCTTATACGGTGTACGTCCTATGACTTTATGGTAAGAAATATTCTTTTGAAATTGAACAAAAAACAACCCAATGACTAATTTTTTGATTGGTGATCGTACATCCATGCTATCAGCATATTTTCCATATCTTGATTGCTTCTTTATGCTTCTCTGTGACTGCGGATGTCTTGGTCGACTATGAAGTATTTTGAGTGAAGGCCACATTGTAACTAATTCAGAAATTACGAATGCAGTAAATTCACGGCCATTGTCACTCTAAAGTATGCTAAGTGCCCCAATTTCCCAAAATATTTTAAGGAGTTCCTATGCAATCTCTTTTGCAGTTTTATTTTTAAGAGGACGTAAAAATAAAAATTCTGTCAAGAGATCTTGATAATTATTGAGGAAATGAGGAAATGCAAAACATTGATTTGAGGTTATGTATAAAATGTTTAGACATTTATCTTACCTCTTTTAATTCTGCTCTATTCCAAGGCCTTTTCTTATTTTCATTTGAATAATATTCATCCAGTTTTTATAAACATATCTGAATGCAGTAACATTTTTATTTTCTAAAAACTGGATAATTGTAAACAACTTTACACGCCCGCACATCAATTACATCGATTGACTAAATTTAGGGAAACAGTGTAACCACGAATCGTTGGGCCAGGTACGGTATTTCGCTAAAATTTTTCAGTCAGTACAGAGAATGACTAAAAGCGTTAGTCAACCACCGTAACGACGAAGAGTTACATTATTTGCCGGCAATACGTAAAATGCCTAGTCATTTCAGGGAATGGCGGATTTCGCTAATTGACGCTAACATATACATGTGAAAAAATTTAAAATATTTTACGGATTTGTTTATATGTATAATTACCTCAAAATACCAAAAAAAACATTTTCTTTTGCTATTCAAACTTTACCGTGCCTTGACATTTTATTAAAAAACATTTAACAACTGCTTTGATTTGCGATTAATGCGAGTAACTCCAAGGACACATAGCAATCTATTTAAAAATATTTTTATAGGTTATGATCTGAACATGAACGACACATTTATATTTATTTGATTTTATTTATTTATATTTGTTTATTTTGAAATTCAATGGTGAGCTTTTGCGGATATTATCACATAATTTAATATTGTAGCAGTATTGAAGAAGTACTCACCTCTAATACATCTTGGGCAGTAAGCAGGTATTCTCGTAGCATAGCTTCTTGTATACCGCGCCATTCCTCTCTTGGATCTTCCAATTGCGTGGTTTCTGAAATTAAAAAAAGTTACATTAAAAGCGCAATATTTAATATAATAACTGAATTTTAATTATAAGATAATGTATAGGTATGCGAAATGGTATAAACCGTAATAGGTTTCATTATCCGACTCCCAAAACGGAGGAGGTTATCAATTCGTCATGTATATATCTTTTCAAATGTTACTTAGTAAAAAATTGTTGTTTTCTTCATAACTACTCAACGGATTGACAGATTCTAATGATTCTGAATGGGTTTGATATATTAAATTTACACGAGTTTATCCTATTATAAATTTTATGTTAATGTCGATATAGTGCTGGGCAAGTACCGATGCAGTACTGTGCATCTGGGTTTATCTAGTGATAATTTTACGGAAGTGTCAACATGGTGTTAGGCTAGTACTGGCCCAATATTAGGCACATATGTACCTCGAAAATAATGTATATCGTTATCTCGGAGATGTTTTGACACATCAGATTTTGGTGATCCTAGATGCGTTGATAAGTAACTTGTCGCGTGTCGGGTAATAGATAGGATTATTCCCCATCGTAAACCTATTGTAACTGGGTAAGTATGTAGCCCTAAATAGGACCCTTCTCGGGAAATATTTCGTCACAATTGATATATAATACGTATAATTAATATTCCAAGTATAAATTAATTTGAATTATGAAAATGGAATCATTTAATTAGACCAATTATAGAAAATATAGCCCCCAGAGCTCCAATCAATGAGAACAGCACTAGGCGTATGTGGCTTATACTGTGAGGACTGGTAATCTTATTTCAATATGCATGAGCATTGGGAACACGGTAGAATGCTTCTTATGCCTAATATATTTCATCGTAACAAAGAAGCTAAATTATCAGTACAAATGCTGTCCGTATAAAGTTTTCTTGCATATGGAAGAAGATACATCAGCGAATATATTGATCGCTGATTCAAAAACATCTACATCAAAAAACCTGCAAAATTAAGCTACTTAGTCATATTTTGTAAACGATTATTTCTCTCGTCAGATGTTTCGTTCTCAATTATTCGGCGATTACGGCTTCGCGCATGTTCTGTTCAGCAGATTCATTTATTAATCTTTACTAAACTGAGCCGATGAACAGGTTGCTCGCCAGTGTCATTTGAGAGGCGTTTCTGTATTATATGCAGACGGCACTTTTTTCACGAATTATGTCACACTCTGTAAAGGAATGTTGATGTACAAACCAACGTCCGTCAAGTGGACCACCCGACCGCAGAAACAACAAACAAGCGATTTTAAAATCATAGTAGTTGTACTCACATACTGAAACGAATAAGATCATTGAAAATTATAATTATTGTACCAAATAATAAAATTGTTATAATTTTTAATAAATAAAATTTTTAAAAAAATTTCTTCGATTATTCAAGACCAAATTTCACGCATAGTATCTAGACTTAACCTACAAGAACATGCTCGCGCATTTCAGAAAGACTTTGTTGTACACACTTTCTGTGTTTTACTTTCTGCAATACGTTTTATTGCCTGTCTTTTCTTAGCTTTTTCAAGCCCCACGCCTTTTTCATTCGTTGTGCTTCATGCAAGCGAATTTTTTTCATAGCGGCAGCAGCTCTTGTAGCCCTTTCCATTATAAACAAATATATAATAATGCAAACAAAAAACTGAAAAGTATGAAATAAAAAATTTTTGGAAAAAATAAAACCACTTTCATAAATAATAATTTTTAATAATAATAAAAATAATGTCGCTTATTGTCCAACAGGTCGTATCCAATTACATTACAGGATAAAAATAAACAGATGCAAAGTATGTACTATCGATTTCATAATGATCTGGGGCAGTAAAACTGACATAACTTTGTTTTTTTTTAAATTTTTTTAATAGTGTGAATGCGACTTTATTTGACAATCAACAATTTCTGTTAGTATCCGTTTCATGTTGGGTAACACACGACTTTGACGCTTTAAATAACATGGACAACGTCAAAGTGACTTAAATGCATTTTACATTAGAAAATGCATATTGTCCCAGATCATTATAAAATCGTGTGTACATACGAAATAATAGTAATAACAATAATAATAATAATAAAAATCATAATAATAATTCAAAATATAGGTTCATCCTAATATGTAGCATATGCGAAGAAACAAAATGTATACATAAATTTAAAACAAAAAGAAAAACTGGAGTCAAGTGCATCTTTAACGCCGGCTCCCAGTAAATATATTGACATATATTATCTCTGCATTCTTCATCATGTGATTTAATGGGGCTTTCCAAAAGATATATGTGTTTGGAGTGCGATGTGCAAATGTGGAAAATTGATGAGTATCAATGCGTGAAAGATGAGACTTAACGGCAGAAAGCAAGTCCGAACAGTGAATCCGGTCACTGATTAATTTATATAAAAAATTTGTGCTATGTAAGCTTCCTTCGTTCAAACAATAACTGAACTTTATGCTGCTCAGCAAAAAAAGTAATAGTCAATTCCATGATCCAGATAAATACAAATGTTTCGAGACTTTGAAATTTTAAAAACCGACGCTGAATTCCCCTACAGCAATATTCTGAGTATCGTAAAAGAAATACCAAATAACAGATCCGTATTCAAGCTTATTCACAACAAACACAAATATAAACATTTGAGAAGATCGACGTTATTAAAAAATTTGATAAATCGTTATATAAAACATAATATAATGAACTTACTGTAGCGGAGAACTAATGAGTATTAAATGTCGCTGCGTTGATTTCTACATTTCGACAAACTAAGTTTGTACCAGTATGGTTGTTAGTATAATGAAAAATTCGTGAAAAGTCACATCTACCCCGAAATGGTCATCGCATTGCAATTTGTATGTGCTTTATTTACACACAAACTGCAACGCGATTACCATTTCGATTTTAAAAACACACAGATAATCGATGGAGGGGGGTTAGTTTAATCTGTTCGCGGACATGTGTTTTTTAAATTCATTTTTGTGTGTTTATATTATGAGTATAGGGGGGTGTTTATATAATGGTCAGATATGTTGTTTAATCTGTTCTCGGACATGTTTTTTTTATTTTTATTTTTTTTGAATTATATATTCATTTTTGTGTGTTTATATTGTAAGTATACGGGGATGTTTATATAATGGGCAGATATATTGTCGAGAGGTTGCTTATATCTGTTCTGTCATTAATAAAATTTTTGTTTTTTTTGTGTATGGATGCTTTCTAATATATTTCTTGCCTTGTTATTTTTTCTGATGTAATTATTGAAGCTTTATCGAAATATTTTAATTACCCGGCCGCCATTCCCAAGAAACACGTATTCTTAATCTGGTATATATATATATACAGGGTGTAAACAAAATATTCTGCATAACTTTAATATGTAATAGCTGTAATAATATTAAGCACAAAATGCTAATGCACGAAAACTCTATCGCGAACGAGATCAAAGAAAACAAATATTTAATAAATGCGCGTGGCTCGATTTGACCCTGCTAAATTTAGTATTCCTTTTTATAACTGCAGCGCTACCCCTACTGAAGCATAATGGTGGGAGTAGTAGATGCGATGATGCATACTGTAAGTCAAAGTCAGTCTGCTATCAACTTCCGTGAAGTATGGCTTATTCAAATCACGAATTAACGGATATAGTCTTACTATACGGTGAAACAGGTGAAAATGTTAGACCTACTACACGTATTTATGAAAGGGGGTTTCCAAACCGAAGATGTCCATCGAATGATTTAATTTTACAAATAGTGTACAGATTGAGAGATCGCGGTACATTGCATCCAAGTTATGAAGGCCGTGGCCGTGAAACACGATCTTCGACAATGTATTTGTCAACCTGCGACCCATATCCGTGAACACCGAGCCGTGTTAAAGCGTGAATACTTGTATTTACGCAAATGACAGCCACATTGAATATTTCCTTTAACCATTCTACCTGTTTCGCCACAAATTTGCCCTTTTTAGGGCAAAACAAGTCATTAAAAAAAGAGGCAAATAGAGCACAGAAAAAAAATTCATATTCATATATTCAATTAAAATTTCAAATGTAATTTATTATTTTCCGTGAATTTAATATTAAGACAACTAAATTAAAAATTCCATGTCACCACAAAACTCTTATACTGTTTAAAATTTTTAAAGACACTGGATATTTAATTTTTTTTCGGGATGTACAAAGGTCAGGCCATTGATCTACTTATAAATAACAAGAGAACAGCTGATGCTTAAGAAAATTTATGAATGAACTCATAAAACTATTATTAACAAAAAAATGCCAATTTGTTTGTTGGATCGACAACATATTAACATATAATTTCTATAATCTGAATACAGGACCATATTTGAAAAGTTTGTGTTCCTAAATTTCCGTAAAAATTAAAGTTTGGATAGAATACAATTTTTTGTAGTTTTGAATTGCTGCTGTATCTATTATATATTAGCATACGTCGGAATATACGAACTTCGTACTCTACATAATATAGAATATATGTATAGAAAATATTTTGCACCTTAATGAATGAATATCAATTTTCTAACTTGCTAGGTGATTTTTGTTTAACATAACTTTGTATTTATTGAAGACTTGGTCCATTTTCTATTTAGATTGAAAGTCTCCCAATTGTACATATATTAACACTTTCTGTTTATTCGATTACTCTTCTGTATATTAGTTTTTCTGGACTTTCATATTCATTATTGTAATTATATGAATGATTCTACAGTGATAATCAATTAACGCACATAAGACTATTTTTTTTATAACATCATTAGCGCAATTTAAAGTCAAAAATGTTAGCCGACGAAACTTTCTTTTTTTTTTCTTTTCTATCTTCATTTTTTGCGACAGATTAAATGAGAATTTTTTTTAACGAGACGACGTCTGGTCTGGGTTAGTCTGCCTTCGTTTGTTTACTATTCTATCTCAGGCCCCATTATTATTTACTGGACACCTTGGATTCATAAGTGCTGAATCATAGTGGAATCATCCAGTCAAACCCGAGCACTCACATTATAATCATTACGGTTGCATTTAATTTGTGCCAGACTTTTTACAATTCATTTTAAAGTAAACATAGGAGAGCAACATGTGAATCATAATCACGCCAACCAAAATAAGTAACAAATTCTTTACTTCTCTTTTACCTTGTATTGCATACAGTGACATGCGCTTTCTAAGTAAATCCGAATATTTAAAAAATAAATAAATATATAAAAATGAGTGTGTAGGTATATGTATGCATCTATATCTATATACAGAGGTATTTGGTAACTGGATTGCCAAAATGAAATGTATATAAAAATCGGATTCTAAACATAAAACAAAGAATTTTTTTTATCGGGCTTCGGTTAGGAAATAATGTAAAAAATCTAAAATTATAGCAGCTATGCACATAAAAATGTATTTACTGTTTGACAGCTCAACACCAACTAAGTATTTGTAAAATTCACACGCAGTTAGATGTAGAGGTTTTCAACAAAGATTTACAATTAACACTTGGTGTGATATTTTTAATTGACAATTTCTCCCAATTCAAAGCTTGCCTAATCGTTTAAATACAGACGCATACCTAGCATATTTTTGAAAAATGACATTGACGATCTATTAGACGACATTTCTATTGCCCTGCGAAATAGAATGTGATGTAATCAACATATCAACATGACGGCGCACCAACACATGCTGGAAGAAATGTTGTGGTGGTTCCATACTTAATTTCAATGGGAGATGGATTGGAAGGCATTGACCTGCAAGATCCCCGGATCTTAATCGCCTAGGCTTTTATTTATAGAGTCGCCTAAAACAATTATTTTGAGAAAAATTAATACAATTGAATTACAAGAATTTTTAATGCAGTACAAAATATTCAAAACACTGGATATTTTGCAAATGATTACAATTCACTTGTTTTACATGGGGAGGCGTGTATCATTGCAAATTGTAGAATTTTTGAAAATATACTTTGATTTCGAAGTATGTAATTCGTTGTAAAACTTTTTAATAATTTTATTTTAAATTTCATTAATTTCTTGTAATTTAGTGTTCAACAAAATAATAAAGTAATATTTGCTAAACGAAGCCCGATCTGAGAAAAATTCTTTGTTTTATATTCAGCATTCGATTTTATACATGAGATTTTATTTTAGCAATCCAGATACCAAACACCCTGTAATAATTTCGCTAAAACAATAATTACTAATTTTATATTTAAATTGACGATTCATTAATATGCCCCCTTTCCTTTTGATAACTGCGGCAAGATTCACCAGAATCTTTCTACATATGACTAACTTTTTATCAAACTTGTTGGAATTACAACCAAAGATCTGCAGAGACACATTTTTCTTACCCCCAATTCTACATCTAATAGATTGCGACAACCAAATCATTCGATTAATGTCCCGTGGGTCTGCAATGTTTATAAATACCTGCGATATCAACAAGAAAAGTATTCGGGGTCGTTGTCTTAGAATACGATATTTTCGCCATATAATCATACCCCATTGAGCATAACATGTTCTTGCGAAACTAGAAGATTCTACGTGTAAAAATCCATCGATTTTTAGATCACCCCATAGCTGTCCCTGCCAAACACCAATTATAATAGCAGCATCACCGTGCTCCAATTGGAACAATACACCCACTTGTTGTCAAATAAGTATTCTTTTAGAAACGAACATTTTAAACTTTGACTCATCTGTCCACAAAACCTTAGCTAAGGGTTCTCTAAGAGTGCGCCGCGGCTTCCTGGTGCGTAGAGTAAACAGGGGCGCCGTAGGGTAAACAGAAGCACCGTAGAGTGAACAGAGCGCCACGAAGCACTCCTGCGAACGCGGGCATACATAGCGGTCTGGAATATTCTAGAATTAACACATTTCGAAACGGGTTTAAAGCTAATGGAATTTTCTAGAACATCTAGACTAGTTCGTTTTCGTAGTTTGTAGAACTTTCGAGAAATATATAGATCATTCTCGAAGCACATATTCCAGGAAAGTATGAAACTTTCGTGAAGTTTATAGAACTTTCTAATTGACTTATATAGCATTGTATCGAACATTGTAAAGCGGGTAGTATAAATACGGCACCACTTCAGCAAACCAGTAGTTCATTTCCTAAATAAAAATCCAAGAGTAAACAACTGAGAAGAAAACTAAACAGTTTTGAGACGCGCACTACCAGAGGACGCCCGCTTTGTTTCGGAGTGTCGCTTTGTGTTTTCTTAAAGTCGTAGGAAAATGGAAAGATTTTTTTCTAGCAAGTCGACAGTTCAAGTGAGAGTGAACATGCACCATGAGCTCTGTTTAAAAATTCTAGCACCCGAATGTATGCTCTCAAGTAAGCTAAAACGATATATCGCGATCAATCACCCTAACTTCTTTAGTAGGAAGTTGCAAGATTTACAATTGCAAGAAAGTGTTTTTCTAAACAAGCCTCAGTATCAAACAACATCGTTTAAGGCCGCATACAGAGTGGCGAAATGTAAAAAACTTCACACCATCGCAAAAGAGCTTATTCTATCGACTGCTCATGACATGGTCAATATTATACTGGGATCGGCGGGCAAATTAATTTCAAAGGTACCTTTGTCCAGAACACTATTAGTAGAAGAATCCATCACATAGCTCTGGATCTTAATTTTTAGTTAAAAGAGAAAATGACAGGCATGGAATTTGGTCTGCAGCTTGATGAGGCTACTGATAGTAACAAAGACGCATGCACACCTTATTTCCTATTTACGCTTCCTCCATGCTAATATTATCGTTGACCTTCTACAAAAGCATCATTGGAAGTGCGAAAACTCAAGACTTATTTGAGATGCTTGACAAGTTTAAAACCGAAAATGATTTGGATTAGGAAAAATGCATCGCTGACGGAGCTCGATCAATGTCTGGCCACTATGGAAGATTGCGGGCACAGCAAAGCATCGCATGCTATGGAAACGCAGTGCATCATCCATAGAACTCCAGGTATTTTACCGAAGCCAACTTTTGGTTGAAACTAGCGTATTTGTGCGATATATTTGACAAGCTGAATGTTTTCAATATTTTTCTGATAGGCAATAGCATGCACATTTTGAAACTTTTGGAGCAGGTTGCGGCGCTTAGGAAAAAAACGCAGTTGTGGATAAGAAAAGTCAATGAAAATGGCGGTCACCATTGTTTCCCCGACTTGCACAAATATGTGCAAATACTGTAATAAAGCCGTTGTTTCACGAACCTTGTGTTACTTTTCAAGAAACACCTCTGAAAATTCGGTTTGCAAGAAATTTGCGTGGATTCAAGATCCTTTGCGTGTTCAAGCTTTTTCCAGAATTCACTTCGCATGGAGAACATAATCTAATTGAACTCTCTTGCGATAACAGCCTGAAAACATAATTTGCTTCTTCCGATTTAGTGGAGCTTTAGATATCAATAAATTAATATCCAACTTTGAGTTCACAAACTGTAAGGATCCTAATTTTCTTTGTCACAATCTATAGCTGTAATAAAAAGTAAATATCGCTCAAAAATCGATGTGGAGTGGGAAATGAGAGTGGCAGTGTCGAACCTTATTCCGCGTTTTAAAAAATGTGCGGCGATCAGTAAGCTCGCACGTCACATTATCTTACTTGTCGTTGAAGGTGTATACCATTTATTTAATATTTTTTTGTATTTTCATATTTTAGTTTGATGGTTCTTATGATTCAATTTTAATAAATGTGAGCTTGACATTGTGAGCTTTATCTTGTGTATCTTGTTGTTTACAATTCTGTACCTGGTTTATGCTTTGTAAACATATTTTGAGAAGGGCGTCGGGACTCATAGTCTTTGGCAACCCCTGCCTTAGACCGTGTATTATGCAATTCAGCAAATTTTTATGCTACACATCTTTGCATACTTGCTACACACAATCTGCTCTTAATAGTTGTCATCGATATGGGTTTTCCTTTTTAACAGTTCACTTATTATGCATTCCAGCACCGTTGGTCCAAATATATGTAATAATGTCGAAAGAGAAAATGTAAAAAAAATTATAAAATTGTTGCCGTAACTCATTTTAAATTTCACCTTCTGTCAAATCATCCTCATAAAGCCATAACATACATAAAGAAAGTTGATAAAGTATTTTAACATTTCTTATCCAGCAGTTATAAAGGACAGTGGAAGACATGAATGAATAGCAAACACGCAATAACCTAACCATCGCGACTATTCAAAGCTAAATCAAGCTTTGGTACGAATATGCATGACTGGATGCACCACTGGGTTCTATCGCAAAGAGTACACCTAACTTATAAAAAAAAAGATTTTTTAATTTTGTGTTTTATTAACTTAATTATTAATTTGTTAATATTTTGTAAAGTACTTTATTCAGAATTGCGGTTTATTTGTAAAATAGATAACTACGACGACATCGTCGATACGTGTTTATGTAAATTTTATTGTTATTTTACTTTAGCCAACTGCTACATAAGCAAGTTTAAGAATGCAAACTGAAAATTTATGATCAATATAGGAATAAGTACATACATATGAGAATTATTGCATTTCAAACTATAAAATATTCGCATCGTACTAAGAGAAGATAAGACAAAACTATGATGTTTCATGTCTATGCAAATTAATATTATTATACGCATTTGTAATCTACAGTTTCCTTGCTTGTATAGAGATAACCGAAACACCTGCCTCTAATGGAAACAATTCTGTTAACTTGACAATTTATACTCGCTGGGTCGTCTTCAAACCATCACCAATTTAAACGAAGGCTTTTATCAACACATCTACTGCGCATTTATGCGTGGTAACATCTGTCCACAGTCCAGTGAGAGTTACGGACTTTATATCTACACCATTTTAAACAATAGTAATAGCATCGCATCTATCGGCTGACTGGCGCGGCAACGCGCAGTTACTTTCTAATAACGATTTTAATTCCTGCTGAGCAAAAATTTTCGCTCTGTGGTAACGGTTTCCCGCACGTTCGCATATTTGTCGAGCTCGACGGAGCCGTTAATCGAGCGATTCGTATCTAGGATAATTGGAGTATCTTTGCAGTTCGAGTGAAGTGTTTTACGTGGAAATGGAGCTCTAAAATCTGTAAGATTTCATACGGTCACGTTTAATTTATGAGACACGCCATCGTTAGACGTGTGCACTTATCGAGAAGAATGTAGTAAATTGATAATGGAATGCGAAATGGTGCGTTCATTTGTTTAATGAGAGAAACAGATGCGGAAGATTAATAATTGCATCGATAGATGTTTTTCTTATATATTATATATATATATATATATATATATATATATATATATATATATATACATATATATATTTCAATGACAATCAACATTAATGATTAGTGATTTATTAGTTCCAATTTACTGTCTAACATATTACATATTATTATATTAACAGTGTATTCCAATAAAAAGACTGACTATTTAACCAACCGTAAATATAACAAATGGTTGTTTATTTTTATTACAAGGGCGACATTTCCAATTTGCATTATTTCAAATTATTCTGAATCTGAAAGCTGAAAAGTGTATATGGAATAAATTTTATATTCAATATTTATTACAGTGAGTACGTCTATATAATAGCAAATTTCGGGTGTTTGCATTTTCGTCACCAAGGTAAGAAAAGTGATAATCGGACATGCATTTTCGTCACCGTCCTGAAAAGCAGACGTTACTTACACATTCATTTTCGTCACCGACCATTTTCTTATCTTATTAAGTAGGTACTTAGCAATTGAAAATGAAACGAAACAATTTATATAAAACAAGGTTGTTTATTCAAATATATATACATAGGTACAGAGCTATATAAAAAATATGTAAAACATCATTTTATGTAAAATAACAATGATATGAGAGACATTTAACTAGATGTAACCTGCTTATTTCATTGTTTTGGTATTGTGTAAGCATAGACTCAATAAATTGCTGCCTTTTTTTAACTTTACGATTGTGAATTTTTGTAGGCATATGCAAACTTTGTATTTTAATATAGGTATCTATTTGAAATTCCTTCAATTTTTCTATAAAAACAAATAAATTAAAACGACTCGTTAAAATGTTTATGGAAGGATTCACACGCATTTGTTGTTCGAGTTAAGGTAGCTGAATGCTCTGCCCAGATTGAAGGCGGAAAAAGTGATTCGTCAGAGATATACGTATCAACCAAATAATCAGCATATTTAACTAGTCGGTCGTCTTGTGGCATATTTGGCATTAAATCAAAGGCAAAGCATTCACCTACCTCTTCTCGACGTAGGTACATAAGCGAAAAAATTTGTTTCAACCAGCATCCAATTTCGCTTGAGTCGACTTTGTATTCAGTTATCAACCCATAGCTTTGAATTTTACGATACCAAGATTGCGCTAAATGGAATCGGCATCCAATTATTCTGACGTTAGACCAAACATCTGTTAAGGCAAGGTGTATCGCTTTTTCAAAATCGACCACTATTTCTGTTATATTTAGTTCTATATTTTTCTTTGTGCATGCACTTATAATTAATCTAAACAATTGCCTATAAGTAGTAGCACTCTTATCAGGCAGTAAACAAAACAGAATGGGTATGTAGTGACCATTTGCATACCCGTGAATGGTAAAAAACTGACAAAAGTACTTTGTGCAATAGTCAAACGTTCCATAGAGATAAATTCGTGAGACTGTGCCAAGTGTGCGTACATTTGTTTCACACGAAAAAATTACAATATTGTCCCTTTCACTGTTCACAAAAATAAAATTTTCACTTTTGTTTGTTACTACATTGATATTCGCGAGGATTTTGTGCACTTCACTAATGTTTCTTGGTAAAGCGGGGCGTATCCTTCTTCGGGCATTGTACATAGCATGCTTTATATACTCTACGTCCGTTGTTGTTAAGCTTGCTAGAAGAAATTCTTGCGTCTCCTGTCTGAGTATTTTTGCTGGTTTTTCAGCAAGGTCCTCCATCGCTTTCCTTTTGCACGAGTTAGATAAAATTTGTCGGTTCAATTTTGCTATATTTGCCTCATGACAATGAACTCCACTGCACTTCGTTACTACAATATTCTCTGTCGAACCAAAGGTGTGAGCTGTTGCTTTGCTCTGTCGATTGATACACTTCCAAAACTTTTCGTTAGTGGACTTAATAACTGTATTAAAATTAAATTTAAAATCTTTAATAACCAATATTTGTTTGCCACGATTGCTTAAAATCACTTTAGCTTCCATCACTGCAAAAATCTCAATACTTACTCAAAGAAATGATACTGTACTACTAACTACATAATATCTTTGCTCTGTAGGTATATACGTACATTAGATACCCCCATTCTCTCAATTACCTTAATAACCCTATTACACTAATCACCTTATATTTATAGTTCTAAGTTCTAATACATCGATAATATTACCTCTTACGTAGATATATGTACATATACATACCTATTATATCTATGTAATAACCTGTGGAAACCCGGCCCTCCTAAGTAGCTCGTAATAGCCCGTTGCTTAAAGGAGTAATCCGTAATTAAGCACTTTGGTGACGAAAATGTGTCATAAATGCCCCAACTATTGCGCACGGTTTATCTACCTGGTCGGTGACGAAAATGCATGTACCCCAAATTTCAAGCGGATTTAAAGCTTGAAAAATGGTAATTGAAAATTATTTCAAGCGAATTGAAAAACAAGTATTTACATATTACAATTATTACTCCATAATATTTATATGACAAACGTTGGTTAATAGAATAAACTTTACTAAATTTGTCAACATATTCCTATTATATTTGCCCCTTTATCGTTTTTAAATTTTTTCACCCACTGCTGCAAGGGACGTCTTCAGAGCTGCTACTATCATTACTGCACTGAAGCTCTGTTTCAGGTCATTGGAGCGTCACGGGTAGAGTTTTTGAGATAAAAGATTTGGCCAGGTATTATATAGAGGATATTCGCCATCACTTTACGGTTACAGTAATTGGGATTGCGGGACAGAATCTGAGCAAATTGAAACTTAATTTGATGTCCAGTCCAACCTATGTTCACCTACATTTTGAGCTTTCCATTAGCTTATCTTCTTCTGATTGGAATTTTTTAGAAGACATTACCTTTAATCACGCCGAAACTTCCAAACACCTTATCCTTTAAAAGCACACCCGAAAGTTCCAATCTTTCTTACCCACAACTTTCCAAAAATTCTTCACTATGTCACATACCGTCACCGACCATTCCAAACCCTCTTTATCGAACACTGAAATTTCCGTCCTATCCAAAGGACTAAATTTTACGCCATCCCCAAATACATCTCCACCGAAGACATAATCACTGGCATAGAGTCCGCTCTCGTCAAATTTCCCGTCAATATCGCTGACCTCTATCCGTTTCCAAGTTTCTAAAGTTCTTACCCGTGCTAAACCACCAATCTCGCTAAGCCTGAAATCACTGCCCATAAAACCCTGGAATCGTTGACCTCGAAGCTGACCAAAGTAACGTCACCGTAATCCTTGACAGTAATGAATACAAACTCTTCTCCGAAATGTTCCTATACACTCCTAAATCGAGCAATTATTTTCTCTATAAATTCCTCTCCAATCACATAGTTCTCAAAAATCTCTTCTACCCAGTGATTCTAATGGCCGTAAACTATACGGACTACCCAAAATTAACCAACTTAACTTTCCCTTGCGTCCTATTATCAACATATTAAATAAGGCCACTGACAAACTATCCAAATACTTTGCTAATTTCAGCACTCCCTATACTGGTAACAGTAAATCTTTTAATGGGAGCAATTATTTGCTCTATAAATACCTCTTCAATCACATATATTCTCAAAAATCTCTTCTATCCAGTGATTCCAATGGCCCTAAACTTTACGATCTACCAAAAATTAACTAACCTAACTTTCCCTTACGTTCTATTATCAGCATATTAAATAGTCCCCCTAACAATCTATCCAAATACTTTGCTAGTTTCCTCACTCCCTATACTGGTAACAGTAAATCTTTTAATGGGAGCAATTATTTCCTCTATAAATTCCTCTTCAATCACATATATTCTCAAAAATCTCTTCTACCCAGTGATTACAATGGCCCTAAACTTTACGATCTACCAAAAATTAACTAACCTAACTTTCCCTTACGTTCTTTATCAGCATATTAAATAGTTCCACTAACAATCTATCCAAATACTTTGCTAATTTGCTCACTCTCTATACTGGTAACAGTAAATCCGTTATCCAAAATACCAAACACTTTAGAAATAATCCGAGAAATCCTATCCTCTAATAACCAGCCTGACGACGTAGCCGACCTAGAAACTAGTCTAACCTCTACCTATTTCTAACTCTGCGACTGTTATTACGAATAAGTGTCTGGTGCAGTCGTGGGTTTACCTGTCGTCACCAACCTCTTTATGGAGTCGTTGGAGCAATGAATCCTTTGTTCCTATATCTAAAGACCGAAGTGTTGGTTTAGATACGTTGATGATACCTTCGTTATCTGGCTACATGAATACGATTTCTTAAATAAAATCCTGAAATTCCTTAATTCCCAACACAGTTCCATTCATTTTACTATGAAATACCAAAATCTTTTCCATTAAGTGAGTCTTCTAAACAATATATAAAGAGCAACCTAAGAATACAATAGCCAGGAAGTGTGGCGAATATAGAAACCAAAAGTGTACCTACTTTTACCAGATCTAGAAACAGTACATGTGCGTTGTCACAGTGGAAGACAATATTGATATCTTTTACTTGGTCTTCGTTGACTGTCATTTTAGCCTACCAACATGTTCTCAATACTTTAATATTATTACTCTCACTTTTCATTCTTAGTAATTCCTTGTTTTTAAAATGGAACCTCGTCTTATTAGGTACCCACTTTTCATTCTTAGTAATTCCTTGTTTTTAAAATGGAACCATATCATTTCGCTAGTATTCAAATACAATATTATTTGATACATTTAATATTTCTGCTATCCGTGGCGATAGTTGTTTTAAATTAAAGTCTTTATTTGATGTTGATTCAAAGTTGAAGTCTTAATTTAGAGAATGGTTGACTGGGGTACCGTACAATCGCCGTGAAAAGCACATATTTTTAAACCATCTACACTACACAGTATTGTTCTTCCATTACAAAACTGAGAAGTTATAAACGAAACAACTGTATAAGTAAAAAAATATTTTTATATTATTAAATAATTTGATAAACATATTTAATTAAGAATTACCAAAAATATTCTATATTCAAACATAAAATTGAATGGCTTTATTAATAATGGTTCAAGTAATGATGCCGTATTCACCAAAACAATAAAATAAAAATATGTAAGGATATTATACCTATACAGTAAACGAGGCCTTATGTAAGAACATAGGAATTCTACAATCAAACACAATTCAACATAGTAGTGGGGATAGATAGCAACCAAAAGTTATTTGGCATTCGATTCGCAACAGAGGGTATAATGTTAAATGGGAAATATTGAGATAATGTTTTAATTATTGTCCTTGGATTCAATATGGCAGTAAATACAGAAGCTATTGCCTGTAATTTACCTGTCTTGAAGAAAACAATTTGTTTTAGTTTTACTTTATACATGAAACAATCAATAGAAATAGAAAAATGAACTTCGTAGAAAAAGTGAAAACGTGATTAAACTTGATAAAAGTTGAAGATTTGAACCTATTTTAAGGTAACCAAACGATTATTACATTACTTAATCCGTACTCTGTGTGAATATTATTAAATTGTAAGAAAATCGTTATATACATGGATATATGTAATACATAAATTTTATATTTTTAGAAATATTCAACATGCCACTATGTTACGTGGCAAATTATAAACTGAAGAGTCTATACCTCATGATTTTCTAACAGCATCATACAGATTCCAACAATTGATTAATGCTACAAGAATATGTTCATTTAGAATAGACGATATTCATTTACTATTTGTAGAATGCATTTTGAGGAAAATATTTAACAAGAAAGTATAGACTAATATCAAAGGTCACACCAACACTTTATTTACCTGGTAGGTTCTTTGTAGCATATTTAACTGATCTAGTAATATATGCAATTATAATACTGTTTTGTGTAATTCAGAATCTGTTGACATATTTGCTGCCTATAAACCACCGAATCTGATATTGGATGACATTCATAATGTTCCATCTACATCAAAATATGCCGTAGAAGATATTTTCAAGCTGTTATTAATTCTAGTAATATACATAGTTATAACAGTAGTATAAGAAAACCCTTGCTCAGATATTAAGAAGTACACTATGCTGACAGGTACAGATATTTTACTATAAGGTAGTTTTATTATTTTTTGTATAGGGCCAAGTAAATTCACAGTTTCTATACATTTGTAATGGTTTAATATTACTTTATTAACAAATATAAGTTTAATGTATGAATTTTTTGAAAGTCAGAAATCTAAGACCAAAACAAGAAACTTTTTCTAAAGAAATTCTTTCTTTAAAGAAAAAATACAATCAATGTGCAAAAAATATAGCTGTTTTTTTAAATTTATTCTTTAATTTATTATTTAGAAATTCATTATTTATTACTTTTTATTCTACATACATTTAACACTAATTTTTATTCTTCTTTTTATAGGTATAAAAAAAATGCAATATTTAATCTTACTAGATTTATTTATCATTTTATTTTTAGTATATTTTTATACAAAAAATTCAAAATATGTCAGTAATATTTTAGTTCGTGTCGTCGGATTCAAGATAGCACTAGGCGCTGTGTCAATTATTTACCATTATGTTATCTTCTAGATTTGTCAATGATTCACAGTTAAACTGCAGTTGCGCAAAGTGATTGTTGTTACCCTTATATTATAATGGCAACGCTTACACTTGAGGGAAAAAAACTACATATAATAAAATTATACTATTAGGAGCGTTCTCTGCATGGTATTTGCAATGTATTCGAAAATAATTTTCCAGAACGTCCTTCTCTCTACTTTACACCGCGTTATCATCAATTTGGAGAAATTTGGTCGCGTTTCACCTAGATAGCATAAAAGGTCAAAAATAAGTAACTTTAATGAACAGCGTAATTTAAACACTGCAAATAGTGCAAACAAATTGCACATCAACTGGATATTTCCGACAGAAGTGTACACCAAGTTTTAAAGAGAAACAAGTACCGTTCATATAAAATTTTAAAAACGCAGGAAATATTTCTCCAAGGCCGTTTTAAACATACAGAATTTTGTCAGATGATGAGAGGAAAATGCCATCGAAATGAAAATCGTATTAAAAATATTCTATTTATAGACGGGTCTATATTTTCTTTGCACGGGCATCATACGAATACTGATTGCTGGTTAATACTGATGCGAATTAAAGCATATTTGCTGCTTACAGCGTAACGAGAGATCTACAGTCAACTTCATATCAAGCGTATATTCTTATTTAATATAAGATTAATGATATTGTACTGATGTAAGACACATGTTCTAACGCGAGTAATGGTAGACAATTAATCAATATATTGGAAAGAAGAATTTCAAGGAAAATATCAAAAACAACGGGGTGTGGACATCTAGACACAATTACAAACTAAATAAACAGTAGTAGATGTACATACCACGGAGGATACCTCAATCGAGAATGTAATAAAGAGGCAGGGTAAAGAGGTTGCAGAGGCTACGAAGAAACTAGTAAACACATTACAATCAGAAAAGAACGACCATGGATAAGAACGGATGGAGAAGACTGAAAAAGGTTAAAGCTCGAATCGGGCTGTAGTACCATTAAGACATAATTGTAAACGAATTATGTAGTTCATTTCACAATCCTACCTAAACTCTACTTAATTTTCCAAAATAAACTATCTTAATTGCTACCAACATGATTAAAAAAATAATCAATATCTGGTGAACAAAATATACAATACTAGGGAATAATATATAATTCGACTAATTACTTTCTCAGAATATTGATTGATTAAATTGATTCCGAGAAGAATATTGTTAATCAATTTGTGATAATCTCAATTTAATGTTCTCTGTAAGCAATATAAAAATAAACATCAGCTATATATGAGTCACATACTGAATCGTTTTCCGGTGAAAGATTTAATATTAACTTAAACTATAATAACCTGAATATGAATCACACATATTTACAAAAAGTGTTCCTTTCTTATCTGGTAATATTAACAACAAAAAATATTTATTGCCAATACTCGAAAGTAAACAAACTCCACTTGTCATCAATTACTGAATCATTTAAAAAAAGTTTATCTTAATTATTCAATAATGAGACAAAAGATGGTTTATTATTAACTTCTAATTAAATGTCATATATTAATCAATTTTCACGAGAATTACATTGTAGTATTATAATACAAAACTAGTAATATATTTGAACTTCCTTTTAAACATTTCCCTCAAATCTCTTCCAAAGATAGATAGATTTACTACTTTTTAATCTTACTTTCAAATTAAGAGGAGATGAAATCTGTTAACGTTTTTTTAAATGGACTAATTGTCAGTTGGATACTTCTATCTTTAAAGATAATGATGACATCATTCACTGTACTCTTTAAACAATTTTCTTTTGACAAAAATAATCAAATTTGATTATAAAACAGAAAATTTACAAAATTGCTACAGTACAATTAATTACAATAATTGTTTTAAAAGAATAAATTATTATTATTCTATTAATGTATGTACTGTAACTTCTCAGTGCCGATCTGATCGGCCAAATTAACGAAATAAGAAAATATACCGTATGGAACTGGGGTGAGAGAACGACGGGGAGGTAAACGATACCCCACAGTACACTAGATAGGAGAGAAGGGACGGTTATAGCACCAGGCGCCAGGAGTGTCTGTGCCCAGTCTGATCAGATACGTTGACGATAGATGTGCAGAGTAAATTATACGTAGAACATCGATTGTAATGGCAAAGTATACACAACCAGAAAAAAATTATTTAACTGATATGTTTATTCTTTATCGTACCATAGAATTGCGTTTTTATTTTGTTACGTTCAAGCTTTTTATATTTTTCGATGTAGCGGTTGTGCATCAGTACTTTTTCACCTGAAATCCATATTACAGGTTTATGCAATTTACTAATAGGTACATAGAATTTTTTCTTTTCTTTGATGGAATTATGCGTCTGTTTTCTCGGAATATTTTTAATTTTCTCTTCAAATGCAGCATTTTATTTAGGTACGTTAGTATAGTTTAAATTTTTATTCGTTTCTTTATATTTTCCTTGGCGTAGCATTTGTACATTACCGGAATTATTAATTATGTATGCAATCACAGGTTTGTGCTATTTATAAATACACAGATTTTTTTTTCGTTTTGGTGGAATTATGCGTTTGTTTTCTCTGAATATTTTTATTTTTTTTTTATTGTACAGCATTTGTGCATCATTTTTTATCATTATTATCTGCGGTGCAAAACCTATCATCTTTGAAATACGTTGCGTATTTGCGCAAATACGCAATGTATTTCAAAGATGATAGGTTTTGCACCGCAGATAATAATGATAAAAAAATGATGCACAAATGCTGTACAATAAAAAAAAAATAAAAATATTCAGAGAAAACAAACGCATAATTCCACCAAAACGAAAAAAAAATCAAACCTACTCCTGACGTATCATTGTTTATCCAATCATACGCATGTGTATACCACACCTACTCCTGACGTATCATTGCTTATTCAATCATACGCATGTGTATACCACACATACTCCTGACGTATCATTACTTATCCAATCATACGTATGTGTATACCACACCTACATCTGACCTCTCCTTATGCTGACCTATGCTTATCCAATCAAATGCTACACTATACATTCAATAAACATAACGGACAAGTAAAGTGGCGGGGACTCATCTTGCGCTGCAGTGTCGTTTTCTTACCTCGTATACACACGATATAATAAAACTTGTCGATAGAATAAAATAGGCAACTTGTGTAAATAGCGCAAGTAGTTGTAAATCTCTCTCTAAAGGTTTCAGGGTTTGCAGAGAAAGACGCCGATAAGAAAATCATAGATTTTAGAAAAAAAATGACGAAAGATGGATATGTTGTTTTGGAAAACGGTATTGTATATCAAAGCAAATATTTTTTTGTAATTTGGTACTAAAAATGAAAAACAAAATGTTTATTACTGTCAAACATAGAGAAGGTAATGTTTGGATTTCAATGCCAGAGACGAGGAATCTATTCTACGAGGGATGTTGCCAAAATTCTAGGAATTGCGGTCTAATTAAATTACGCAGAACTTATAGGAAATGCTATTGGTGATAGACAAGTTATGACATGTTTATGCAGCTAACCAGTGCAATATCGTTCAGTATGATTCAGGTGTTCGACCGATATAGACGCATTTTTGTAGCACTATTTGTGTAACCATGGAAGACAGCTAAATCTCAAAGAGCAATAATTTTCTTTTTGTGGAAAGAAGGTTCGAAAACTTCAGATATTATTAAATGTCTGCGCGGAATATTTGGTGAGTCTCCAGAATCTAAAAGTACTGTATATCGGTGGATCGATCGTTTTAAAAGTGGTAGAACATCGCCCGAGCACGTCGGTAAATGAAAGAAACATTACTGCCGTGGAGAACCTACTGAAAGAGGACAGACGAATGTCTATTTCTCAAATTAGTGTACGCCTAGGAATAGGTACACGACAAGTTCATGAGATCTTACATGATTGTTTGGGCGTAAGCAAGGTTTCAGCCCGCTGGGTGCCAAGACTATTGGAACTCAATAGGTCTGACACTTGTCGTCAACTTCCAAGAGCTATTAGCCTGTTACGATGATGAATTTTGGCAACGGATAATAATCACTGACGAAACGTGGATTCCTTATTTCAATCCTATGACCAAAAGTCAATCCAAGGAATGCGTAAACACGAAGAAGGGCCTCCACTTAAGGCGCGTACAGTTCCATTTGTTGGAAAGGTATTCTGGGATTGTGAAGGGATTATTTTTATGGATTATCTGGCGAAAGGTACTACAATTAACACAGAATATTATTAGAACTTATTATCCAGACCACTGCGGCAGGCACTTATCAGAAAACGGCCTAGGAAGTTGCATAAGCGTCTATTATTACAACAGGATAATGTAAGACCGTACGCCGCAAGAATAACGAAGGATTTTTTTGAACAATTTACGATGGAGTGATTTTGGAGACACGAAAAAAATTCTTCGAAGACGGCTTAAAAAAATTATTTTAACGTTAGGATAAATGTATTCAATTAAATGGCGATTATGTTGAAAAACTACATTGTAATATTGATGAAAATTGACAAAATAAAAAAATTATAGCTAAATTCCTAAAACTTTGGAAACATCCCTCGTATATTGCGTGATAACCTTATACCATCTGTGCAGTGTTTGGTTTAAGGATATAGGTAGGTAATTTATTATTAAAGAATTGGCGAATAAACTCCTAAAGTAATAAAGTTCTTAAATATATTTTTCTAATATCAGATAACAAATTGAAGCTCATATTGTTCTATCACTAAAACTTTCGAAGTTAAGCAAAACATAATTTACCTAAAGCATTTGCTTAATGTGTTTTACATTTTACAGTGTTGAGCCAAATGCTTTCTTCAACTGTTCTTGTGCGAAATATACATCCTGTATCCCTTTTTTAGTCATAAACCTTTTTACAACTACAATCGTTGTGTCTCCAAGTTCTGTAGCCAATTTTAAAGTACTAATCTTTCTATTCTTTTCTTTTTATTACACCGCAATTATCTTCTATTAATTATCAGGTCGTATCTTACTAGTTACAATACCAGAAAAATCATTTTAACCGCAGTCTGAACTGCAAGACAACTTCAATAACTTTTCCAATTTTTCAATTTCGCATTTTTTTTGCTATCTCAAGTTTTGTAATTAAATTTTCTATATGTTGTTTCTAATATTAACTAACATCTGCCTGTCTACGTGTTTCTATTAAGACTAAAAAGTAAAACAAGGAATTTCTATTAAAAGATATAGACATTGTTATTTTAAAGAAATAGATCGCAATGTTCTGTACGTACGACTTTTGTGGCGCGTGAATTTTATATTTATTGCAATTCTATGAATTTCACATACTGACGTATTTTCAATTTCGTAGAAAACAAACATACCGCCTAATTCTGAGCAAACGCAACGATGCGAATGTATGAATATTTCTCCCGCTCCAAATAGAATTCCCCTGAATGCTGTAGGCGTGTCAACATCGATGTCATATGTCATACATACTTACATATTATGGAGCCGCGTAAGAAAAATTATCTGATTACCAAATTACTATTAAAGGACTATAAATTGTTTAGTCCTGTGTTATCGTAATGATTTTATAATAAATAAATTGCAATACGTTATACTGACGATGGTCACACAAAGCGTAATAAAATTATTAATAAGCGGTTAAGAAAATTGCAAATAAGGCATCAAGAGATTTAATAAATTAAATTTTAATAATAAAGGTAACAAAAACTATTCATAGTAAACTAAATAAACTTCAGAAATAAATAAAAACTAAATTAAATTCTAGTAATGTAAAGAAAAATTTACTCTTACAGATAATAAAATAAATTGTTCATAATGAGAAATTAATTATATAATAACGGAAATTCATCCGTTTAAACTCATCACCGTAAAATAATTGATGATGTTTGGAATATTTATTAAGAGCAGCATATGCCTAAATCGTTAGAAATATCGCTATGTGTCAAATTTGAATTTAGTTCTATTGCAGCGCATACTAAAATGAACGTATCATTAGGAACTCCGGCAAATAAGTCACATATTCTTTGATAAGAATTATCAGCGTGGTACCATTTCATCATTTCGGCTTTCTCTTCTAGTGTATAACGCGGCATTATCACTATTCAAACGCTTAAGAGACTCCGTATAGGGTGACAGTGGTGACACTAATTTGTGACATTAATTGTCAAATCGTTGCGCGACAGACTGTTTTGTGATTGGCTAAACGCATTCAGGGGATTTGTATTCGAAGCGGGAGAAATATTCATACATTCGCATCGTTGCGCTTGCTCAGAATTAGGCGGTATACAGTCAGTACTAACTGGCGTAACTGAAAGTTGAAGCATAATTTTCGTAAAATTTGACATTTTGTTTTTTGTTTAAGTTAAACACCATTGACAGATCAAAGAGAAGTCAACTAAAGTGTATTCGCACCTTAAAAAAATAGTAGAGGCTCTTGTGGGACAACATTTATCTCTTTATAGTTATATATAACCCTCTCATTAATTAGTGCATGATGTTATCGGATTCTGTGAAACAATTTGAATAGAAGTCTTGTTTCTTGTTGTCATAAAATATTATTTGTTGTGTTTAGTTTTTTTTCTCTTGCATTTTAATTTCTTTTTCTTTATGTAAAAACAACAAATATAACATAACCATGCCAGGAAAATACCAACCACAAACATTAAATTACAGAAATTCCAAATGGTAACACTATTATTTATAATTTATTATATCAGAATCTATTTTTATTTAAATTTATTTTTTGAACATTTTGCATATGGGTGAATATTTTTTTCAAGTACCTTCCACGACCAAACATGGCATTCCCATAAGCACCATGCTGTTTTCTAAGATGCAAATGGACAATATAGTTTCCTTTGTGCATTGCTTTAGAAAAGTTAATATTGTGGAAAAATTGAATTTTTGCGTGAACAATTGCTAAAGATGATTTTGTAGAATTTTCTGCGTGGACTAACTCAAAAACAGTGTATCGACCGACTTCATTCGGCCATTCTGGAGCAAGCACCATCAAATAATGTCGCTGTTTATAATTGGTCTCTAGAATTTAAACGTGAACTTAATGATAAATTTCACGAAGATCGTCCGCCAATAGAGATTGGTCTTTGTAACAGACATCGATGCCGTAAGAGAAATGATACAGATGCTCCAACACGTGACATACCGTGAGATTCAAATATCCATAGGCATTGACATAAATCAAATACACGAAGTCTTGTATGAATATCTGGATATGAAAAAAAATTGATTTCCGCATAATTTGACCGAAGTTTAAAAAAATAATTATATCAAATGGAGCAAAAAAAGGCTTAAGAAATTCAATCGAGTTGCTGTTTATAACATCATAACTGAATTTATCAACAAAAGTAGTTCATTCTTGTAGAACAAATCGAAACTATCGTGACAATGCAAAAAAAATGCTTTCAGAACTAATTCAACCATATGCAAAGGGGTATATATTTTAAAACTTTCGCATTAACCTACGTGTGCAAAGTGTGTACATACACCTTGTATGTGATTTAAATTATTAGCCACAATAACGTACAAAAATATTTTACTTTACTGTACAACCAATTTTGCGATTACATATGCAAACCGTGGTTCTCTGTTTGGTATTTTATATGTACACAATTAGTTAACGTATGCAAATCTTAACCGTTGCCTGCAATAAAAGACACGCACCGGGTATTATAGACGCATTCAATCTTTCTACACCTTTCTTTTTCTGGGAAATGGAAGTGTGGATAATTGTCATCTTCGATCGGCGGTAGTGAACACAGTGGCGCCCGTCAGTAAATATATGCATACAAACATTTTTCTGGTCGATCGTTGCGCGATTACCAGATGCCGTAAAAGTCAACAAACACTTCATGAATAAAGACGGAGAACAATCTGGTGAAGCAGTAAACCGCTGGCTGTTTATTTTAGAACAAACGGTTTGCACAAAAAAGAGATGACAAGTGTCCCAGAAATGAAAATGTGCGGCTTCATTCCAAAAAAGAATTGAATCAATAATGTCTTTAACGTTTAGAACCTGATACGGTTCCTGTATTTACCTTAAAAAACAGTTAATAATTAAGTACACCGTTTCACATATGTATATTTTACACTGAATATGAAAATATGTTTCATTTTTACGAGCAGCGGATTTTAAAGAAAATCATTAAACATTTGTATAATAACAGGCCCCATTACTCATCAACAAAAACAAACAGTTATGGAATTAAGAAATACTGAAAAAACAAGTCAATCAACGGGAGGAAACGTACAGACGGCGTTTCGTTCTGGTTGGAACTTTTCAATGCACGGTATTCCTCGAAGACGGACATTGCTTTTTCATTTCTATACTTTCTGTATATATAGTTAACATTTGGAACTTACTGCAAGTGAGAATTAATGAATATTAAATCACATTCTTACATGTAAATGTCGACTTATATGATGCGTTCGTAACTACAATCCGACAAACTAAGTTTGTACCAGTATGCAGAACACACCCTTTCGCGACAACGAACTTCCTGGTAATTAGGTTAATTAAGAATTAAGAAATACTGAAAAAACAAGTCAATCAACGGGAGGAAACGTACAGACGGCGTTTCGTTCTGGTTGGAACTTTTCAATGCACGGTATTCCTCGAAGACGGACATAAGTCGACATTTACATGTAAGAATGTGATTTAATATTCATTAATTCTCACTTGCAGTAAGTTCCAAATGTAAACAGTTATGGGACAACGGAAATGGAACAATGTAATTCAATAACATTATGAAAAATTATTAAAAATTTATAAAAAAGTTAAATGAAAATATTTTCATAATGAATAAGTGTTGTTTTATGAAGTATAAAGGTAAAGCAACCAATTTATAGAGCAATTAAAAATGTTGCACTTGGGCACTGTTTCATGTACATAGATAAGCAATAGGATCTACTCGGTAACTTCATAAAAGCACAGTATAAAAAGGAAATACTGTATTTAATGTGGCATTCAATTTCCAACACTGTTAACGATTTTCGATATACTTAGTTGATACTAATTGTCAAACTTTATGAGATTCATAATTACATAGTATAAATTTTCTACTTGACTCTTGCCCTCATATTTCTTATAGAATTCGCCCCTGAACTCTTCAAGCGCTACTTCAAGGTAGCGCTTATCATTTGCAAGAGTTCATTTTAAACAGTACCTAGTACAATGTATCAGGTGATTAGCGTCTTACAAAATCCACCGATTACTGGTATTATAAGATTTTTTATATATAATTTTAGATTTCGGATGAAGTTCTTTGTAAAGAATTTACACAAGGACCGAAGCGAAGGCTGCAAAAGTTCCACACTTAACTTTACTCTCTTATTGTGTAGGTAAAGCCCTTTTTATCACGACTGGGGAAAAAGCCTCATTCATACAAAATAACATCAGACCAATGTCTCTAAATGCTTTTATTTCCCAGAATATTACGCTTTTCTTAATGATAGCGCCTAATAATAGCAGCTTCCTTCATAATCGTGCCGCGACAAGTAACTCTCACGTAACGATCATAATAGTATATAGGTAGACTGGCTCTGATTCCAAAATGCTTTTTGTAATTGCTGCTCGTTGTTAGCAACGTCTTGGACAGTCATCCACTATTTTTGTAATTCTGTAATATTTTATCAATTTTCGTATAGAGCTCTGTAATAAATATATCAGTATATCTCATTGTATCATTTTTTGTCATCAAAATGACCTCTCTCATTTCTTTTTTCGGAGCAGAAATTCATAGGATTTGAATTTAATTCAAGAAAATTAATTCATCTTCTTTAAGTCAAAAGTACGAAAGTCTGATAACAAAAGATATTTTGATAAACAAAGGAAAATTGGAAAATTATAGAGGTATTTAAAAAGATACAATTATTAATTATGTAAATACAAGTTTTTAAATAAATCAAGATACGAAGAAAGCTAAAAGCGAAATTAGTTTTTAATTGAGCAAAAGTTGCCTGAAAATTCTAAATTTGTAATTTGTAGATGTAGACCATTCTGCATGACCTAGTATTATATTTGCTATATATTCGGTATATAGAAGTTCTAAAACAAATTTTTGCTTTACGTTACGTATTTATTGAGTATTTGATGTTTTAACATTTCATATATTTTGTAAGACAAAGCAAATAATGAATAATTAGTAATTTAAAATCAAAGTAAATAATTGCACCATTAACGGCACCATAGTAACCAAGCAAAACCAGATAAAACAACAGTATGGCGGTAAGTAATGGCGGAGAATAAGGTACTACTATGAGTTGTGTAGTTCTGACCGTTTCTTCAAAGTCTCAATAATAATTATTGACAAAACCCACAAAACTTTTATTATCTTCATATAAAAACGCTTGCATAAACACATATAAGCTCAGAACTATTGGCTACATTAATTTTTGAGTATGTATTTCCAAAAATATATCCTTTTCAGTACATGTCCTGAGAATACCTGTGAATAACTTACAAAGAAATTTTGTGATTAGACATTTATCTCCATAATGTAGTGCCAATTTGTTTACTTGTAGATATATATCCAATCATGTATCCATTCTGATGATCATATAGAAGATAAACTTTATTCGTTGTTGTTGTTACCCATTCCTTCTCAGTTGTAATCTCCAGATGATGTTTTGGAAACGCATTTGTAGTTAGTGAGGATATTTCTAGAGAACGGACACGCTTACCACTCAGTGCAGTACTGGCGAAAGGCTGTATGTATTTCTAAAATATTTAATTTTATTTATATAATTGGAAAACGAACGCGTGGTGATCTATAAAATTACGAAATACATAGTATTTGTTGAAAAGTTGTATTTTTAAAGTTTTTAATTTTATTTCTATAATTGGAACATTTTTATTTGTTCATTTTGTCGTTCAAGTTGAGTAAAGGAGTATTAATATTGACTAGCAATAGTTTCTCAAGGTTTTCTTCTGTCAATTTTGTTCTCTTTGAATTAAGTACATTCTTATAAATAGAAAACGTCCTTTCTACATCGCAACTGGTTATAGGTGCATACTGGAAATATTCTTTTATTTCTTCATATTTAGCAGTTAGATTTTGTGGAATTGTCTCCATACATAATTGCTGCAATGTAATTAAATCTGGATTTCTATTAAGAATTGCTTCAAACTTTTGCCGAAGGCCACATCCGAAGTCACTTGGAATACTTTTCAAATTATTAACAGCCACATCTAATGTGGTTAATCCGTCATTCTCGAAATTCTCAGCATAATAACTAGTAGCTTCCAGCCATGTTCCCCATCTAGTTATTACTGGAGTGGGAGGCAGTGACAGAGATGGAAATTTTTCCCTGAAAAGAGCTACTATCAATGGTGCTTTTCTGAAACCTTTTTTAAAAGCTGATACAAGTCTATCAACTTCCGGAAAAGTGTCTCTGATATATTCACAGATTCTGTGGAGAGCATGTGCTACACAAGTAATATGCGGCATATTAGGATATGTTTTCTTCAATAGTCTGCCTGTTTTTAACATATACGCAGCACTATCACTGACAAATAAAAGTATTTTTTCTTTGTACGTGGCGTCCGAATGAAGCATTTTTTGCATATTCTCCTTAATGGTTTCAGCAACTGCTTCCGCATCAACTCTATTTATAACACTTGTTGCTATTACATATGAGTTATAGGAAATAGTTGGATGTAGTACACCAACTACAACATTTACCACACAGCGTCCTAACATATCCACCGTTTCGTCGGCGCTTATCCATATGTATTGATTTAAAAGATGGCTTCTAATGCGTTCTACTGTTCTCGTATAGCACCTAGAAACATAATATTTGCGTAAAATTGATTCATCAGGAACATTTCGACCAGTATATTTTTTCAGAAATATTTTTAAAGTGGGATTGCTAAGTTTATTTAATGGAATATTAGCCGCCATAAAAGTTTTACAGAGTTCAGATGTGTTTGCGATTCTAAGTGACGAATTTTTGACGATATTTTACGGATTTTGTAATAAATTTCGGAATCACTGACAATGGACATACAATCAGTATGACCGTCAATCCAACTCGCCATTGTTTTACAATGCCGTTCTCGACATTCTTCCATATCATGTCTGAAAAAGTAACTTAAACAATGCTCTAGATCTAAATAAATGAAAACTAAAAATGTGTGCGTAAGTTATTGAAACTGAACGAAATTCAATGCACACTTACGTCGAAATAATATGGGAGAAGTAGATTCAATCAAACGATATTAAACAGGATCTATCACAAAAATTACGATGTAAATAACAGTTAGAACTACGAAAACAAGAAACTAACTCACAGCACTTTATTCATCTTACGAAATATAAACTAATAAATAAAATACATTATAAAAACCCCGCTTCTATCTACGCTCATGAAAACACTATAAAAAGCACTATATTCTCCTAATACAATAGCTGGCTTGTTCATTGTTATCGCTGCGAACCCAGGTGTCCGGGTAAGTCAAACAAATACTTCATTGAATTACGCCGGGATGTACTCAGCGACGTTATACACAATTCCAATTGCCGATTCTTTAATTATTATAGAGAAATGTAAAACAAATATTACTAAACATAAACATAATTAATTTGGAATAGTCCAAATAAAAGGAAAAATATATCCAAATTATTATTAAACCATAACATAGCTTGTGGTTTGATAACATGTCGAAATGTATACGTAAGTATTATGCCACGTAGGAATAAAATTTGCATTCTAGAACGAATACTTGCATATAACTTAACTCTTTCTCGACAACAAAAACGTGCTTTCGCAGTATTGTGTTAAAAGTAGGGGCTATCGTAAAAATTAACGCAAAACCGCTCATAAAGAGATCTGTGCGTTTGCGTGTATAAACGACGTGTGTAATGATCTCAGACCATCGGCATGCAATTAAAGGATACAACTTACTGTATATGAACAGTTGTAGATATAGTAATAATAAGGGGACCGCGTCGAAAGGCAATATATTAGCCGTCAACAAGTTATGTAGGTATTTTGGCGCAGTGGCAAATCGACTAATGGCCCCTGCGCTAATGCTTCCCCCATTATGCGACGAGATTTTGGCGGTGTGTCGCTTTTGTAAATTACTGATTAAATTCCAGGTCTGTGATGAATTGCCGCTTTAAGTAGTCTCGCAGGATTAAGTTCTGATGTGACTGCAATAAAAGCAAACATATGTATATAACACGATTCTTAATTACTTGCAGTTGAATATATCCGGACGGTGCATTAACTGATAAGTTATCATGTATAACATATACTTAAAATGCTTTTTGGAGAAGACAGAAAATGGCATTAA
Source organism: Melolontha melolontha (assembly GCA_935421215.2). Taxonomy (NCBI): domain Eukaryota; kingdom Metazoa; phylum Arthropoda; class Insecta; order Coleoptera; family Scarabaeidae; genus Melolontha; species Melolontha melolontha. The sequence continues at coordinate 96,261,500 of OW285238.1, forward strand.
ATATATAGCACTTATTGTTTATATCTATAAACATTTCAAATATAAAAATCTACATGATTGCTGTATATCAATCAAAGATAATTCCGAGTAAATTTTAACATTAAATATGTACACATGCACGTTATCGATTTAATCTTAAAATATAAATAACCCGCTAAATACTGTTCAGACAGTATTACAAAGTAGTTTTAATCGCGTAGAATAACGAACAAAATATTAGACGTAACTCCAAGCAAAGATATCGTATGTTAAATACATATAGTCATAAAACACCCGGTATATAATAATTCTTTATTTTGATTTAAGGATTAACTTACGACTGCAGTGGTTAATGTAGTAATGTCCTATTTGACCATCAAAAGCTTCCTCCCAACCCAAGGGCAGTTCATTTCCTATACAGTCCGCAAACGTTTGTGGTTTCGTGTATCTGAAAATAAAAAAAAATATTTTATCTGATCTCAATCCAATCTGCCTGTTCAATAAATTAAAGTAAGCTACTGTTTAACGTCAATTTATCCTATTTTATTTAATACAGTTGTAGTTGCAAAACATCACGTGTACATATATACGATATTTTTAGAACAATTTAAAATTCAAGAAGGACCTAATAGAGAAATTGTATTCAATGACATTGTATACAAAGCTTAGTCTACTTAGTCCGTAGATAAACGAACTTTCTGAAGCCTTGATGGGATATTATCACAATGTTTTTCGAAAAGCCAGGATAAATATCTTGTTGCGACATATTTATGCAGAAACAAATTTTGCTCTCGTGTTATGAATACAAAGTGGATGCTAATTTGCTGGATATGAAGATACCAGAAAAATATGTCAAGCTGTTAAAAATTTCGTTAGACTATGCGATAAGCTAAGTATAAATTAATGGCTATACATTATCAGAATTTCCTGCAATCAGAATGTTTAGACATGGAGACAACAATGCTTTTACAGTTCTTGAAAAAATTATTAGAGATAGCAGTATTAATAATAGACCAGAAACTGATATAGCAAAAAGACCTAGCCTAGCCTTCACTGATATATCATCAGTGTAGGCTAGAAATAATAAGAAATAAAATAATAATAATTCATGCCTAGGCATCCCCCAACAGCTTAAGGCCAATTACAGGAGTTATAGGTAGAAGCGCGCCCGTGGAACGACTTACGAGGTTTAGGTGTCGGCATTCATCCTAAACGAGAAGGAAAACCACGAGAGCTTTCTCGAACAGGCGAGTCTCGGATCTAATCATGGGACCCCCGGCATGATAAGCCAGTGCGTTACCACTAGGCTAACGCCGGCTTTCGGCAGGTGGTAAGTTGCTACAAATAAAAGCGAAATAAGAACTGCAAACAGAGTCATTGGCAAGGCAAGTTAAACTGGACTGAAAATAAATCAAGAAAAGAAAAAATATGTACATAGAAACTAAAAACTAAAATAAGAGTAGTAAAACCTAGAAGCATCTCGAAATACATATCGGTAGAAAAGATGCCGTTTGAGCAAATCGACGACTCAAATTCTGAGGAATTAATAAATAATATTGCAGAAGAAATTTATATTGAACTAAGGTTGGTGAAGAGTAGCATGTGCATTGAAGCAACCAACGTGTGACTGTAATCGAAGTTTCTTCCCTAAAGCAAGCCTTTATAAAGTTGTCTTGTGAGAAAGGTATTGTGCAAAATTTACGGGAGAACGAAAACTGAGAAGAAAAACTGAATATGGATAATACTGTAAAATACTCACTCGTCTTTCCGCGGATTCTTAAATAAAACTAAAGGTAGCTTAGACACACACTATATTAAAAATAAAAACGAATAACAATTTAAAAACTAATTACTGACAATAAGCACATTTATGTATTTATATTTAAGCAAGTTCACTCGGCGATGATTGGTATGGAATTAATTCAAATCCCTTCCTCGACGGCTTATATATCGGCTGTCGAACCTGTCCTGTGTTTTCTTAGTCTCGATCTTTCCGTTTCTAGATCTTTCGAGAATTCGCCAGAGGCGTGATACCTGACGTATCGTTGGATGAGTCATCACATTGCCCCCTTCTTAAAAATGAAGTTTTGTCCCCAAACATGTCATGCTTTGGTTCCCTCAAACGATGGCGAAATCGACAGGTAGGGCCTTTGTTACATTGTGACGTCATATCGAAATAACAGGCCACGATCTTATCTTGCCTGGGTGTAAAGGAATAATCAAGCCGGTAACTGCATACCATTTCCATACCAGTGTATGTGGGAAGATTACTTCTAACATGCTCCTTACAATTCTCCAGTCCAGGGGGTCTAATTCACAACCCAATTTTGGAACTGCTAATTTCAAAATGTCTTGTAACATTTGTTCACGTAAGTGGACCAGGGCCTCCCATAAGGCACGATAGGTTGGCTTCAGGCTTGACAGTTCTTTCGTGACCAAATAAAATATGGGCTGTTTTTCATTTGTTATTTTGAGACTCTTCCCAATTGCCGGTCCTTGCTGCTTTAATTTTTCAATTCTGCCAAATCTCTCTTTAAATTCTCTTGCACTTCCTTTGGCCATTCGCGTAGTCTGGCGGCACCGTAAACAAATCTTGCTGTTTCTCGATGGTCACCCCAAATCGAGCTTTTCTCGAACCAGAATACCCTTCCATAAAGTCTTCGAAGGTTAGTTCCTGGTATTGGCTATACAATCGGCGCAGGTCAGCGGCTTCGTTATTATTGTCTCCAGAGAATGGGGCTAATCGATTAAACTGTACGACTCTTGGCTTAGTATGAGGTGTTCGCCTTATACGGTATATTACATCGTTAATCCGCTTCAACACCTCGTATGGCACCTCCCAATTCTTTTGAAGTTTTGGAGATAGGCCCCGTCGGCGCTGTCGATTATATATCCAAACCCGATCACCTTCATGGTAACCACCCTTCTCGGGTTGATGTCGTAGCTCTCCTTCATTCTGTCACTAGCATCTTGGATATTATGTCTCACTTGAAGACTAGATAATATCCATATATTATCTAGTCTTCGTCTGAGAGTGCTGACATAATCTTCTCCGCCAAGATCTTCACCAGGCTTGCTCCCAAACTATAAATCACAGGGCAATCGGAGTTCCCTCCCGAATAGCACGTTTGCTGGTGATTGGCCAGTTGTCTCTTGAACAGAGGCCCGATATGCCATTAGGAATAATGGTAAATGTTCGTCCCAATCTCTCTGGTGTTCGGAGACCACTTTAGATAAGTGTCTGATCATGGTCTTGTTCATTCGCTCTACCATCCTATCTGATTGTGGATGCAAGGGAGTTGTCCTCTTCTTTCGTATGCCCAAAAGTCCACCCATCTTTTCGAATAGACTGGACTCGAAATTTCGCCCTTGATCGGAATGAAGATACAGGGGTACCCGAAAACGACTCCTTCAAAATCACGTCTGCTACAGTTCCAGCCTCTTGATTTGGTAGAGCATATGCTTCAACCCATTTAGTAAAATAGTCCGTGTCCACTATTATGTATTTATTTCCTTTGTCGCTTTCTGGAAAAGGGCCGGCGGCATCTATGGCGATTCTTTCAAATGGGCTTCCCACATTGTATTGGCGCATGGGTTCACGTCGACGCCTCTGGGAACCATTACTTCCGGCGAAATTAGCACACTTTCGGCACCACTCTTTCACATCTCGTGAACAATTCACACAGTAAAATCTCTGGCGCACCTTCTCCAGTATTTTATGGACGCCAAAATGTCCCCCAAAAACACCATTATGGAGTTCTCGCAATACCTCTGATATACATTTCTTGGGAACAACCATTTGCATCTTCCTCCGCTCGCTTCCATCGTAGTTTTCAACCGCACGTCTCAAGAGATCGTCTAGCATGGTTAAGGAATCCCATTGTACCCGGTATGACTTCAATTCTCGTGAATGGGGAGCGATTTCTTGCTAGGTTGGTCTTTGCCCATTTCTCTTCCAAGCCCTGAAGACTGCAAGATCCGGATCAGCTTCTTGATGTGCGCGCAAATTGTCAAGTTGCCATTTGTCATCAACCACGGTGGTTCGAAGAGCCTTGGTCGATTTGTCTTCTTCTGAAAAGAGAATCTGCATTTCGATGTCTGAGGCCCGCTCTATGTTCAATGTCGAAGTCATACTCCTGTAGCCTCTCAATCCATCTAGCTACTTGACCCTCTGGATTCTTAAATTGCAAGCATCACTTCCAAGCGGCATGATCAGTGCGGAGATAAACTTCTGCCAATACAGGTACTTGTAAAAGTGCTCGATGGTTTTAACTACAGCCAATAGTTCTCGTCTAGTTAAACAGTGGTTCCTCTCTGGTTTGGACAGGGTCTTGGTAAAGTATCCAATGACCTTTTCTTGTCCATCTTGGATTTGAGAGAGGTCCACTTGTCATTCCCACTTGCCAATAGCCGCTCTTCAGATCGAGAGTGGAGAACCATTTCGCTCCAGCCGGATTGTCTAGTGTATCGTCTATTCTTGGGAAAGGATAACTGTCTTTCTTGGTCACACAATTCAGACGACGATAGTCCACGCAAAATCTGGTAGATCCATCCTTCTTCCCTACAAGGACCACTGGTGAAGCCCATGGAGTATTCGAAGGTTCAATTACTCCTTAGCCTTCCATATCTTGTATAATCTGCTTGGCTTCCTCACGTTTTGCCAGTGGTAACATTCACGGTCCTTGTCGTATTGGACTTGCATCGCCGGTATTTATTTTGTGCATCACGATATTGGTTCTTCCTTTCGTACCACTTTCGGTTTCAAAGACGTCTTCATAATGTTTAATTAGATTCATAACTTGGCTTTGTTCCTTCTTGCTCAGTCCTTGACAGGCTGAGTCGATTATCTTTGACAATTTTTCAAGAACCTGCACGAATCCATTCTTGTTCCCCTCTACATCATGGACGACGGCCGACACTGGCGAACATCGCCCCAAAATAGTACCCTTCTTCAATGAAACATGGTAATAATTCGCATTCATTACCCTTATCGGTACAGTCTTCTGAGTCTTAACCAGCATTTTGCCAACTGCTATTCCTCGGCCTTCCTCGTCATCATCGGTCTTTGGTTCCAAGATTGTAACATTTCCGTCCAGATAATCACCTTCCATACACGCCGTCAAAAATGTCTCACTTCTTGCATCCAGAACAACATTCTCTGCTGTAATTACTTGTACACTGACACAATCTTTCCGATGAAGAAACAATTCTTCATTATTTATTTTTAAAGTGCCTTCTTTTATGTTTAACTGAAAACCGTAGGTGTTCATGATGTCTAATCCCAAGATTATTTCTTCTTCTATGTCGGCTACGAGAACACGATGTCGGATTGATGTTGGTCCTATGATAAAATTGGCATCTACTTCACCTGCCACAGAAGCTGCTTCTCTAGTAGCTGTCTTAAGTCTCCATATGCTAGAAAATAATTTTTGATTCCTGGAAATCAAATCGGGTCGCACGATCGTTTTCGTCGATCCAGTATCTAGTAAGCAAACATAGATCCTTCCTTCCATAATAGTATCCACATACAGACCGTTGGTTTGATGTTGCAAGGATGCGACTTGGCCAAGCGTCGTTGGTGTTTCCTGATGCTGGACTGATGATTGCCCCCGCTCATCGACCCGCTTTAGTTTTTCCTGCTGCTGAGCACATGCTTCCTTGGCCACCTTCCCACATTTACTTCGAATGTGACCAATTTCACCACAATTCCAGCATCGCTGTACTCTTTTGTTTGGTTTGATCTGATTTAGGACTCGATTAACCTCCTGCTCCATGAACTGCTCATTTTCCTGTTTGTCAACAGTACAGACACGAGCATGGTTTCGAGAGGCTTGTTTTGCAGTCTCAAACTCTAGAACGTGCGCCAAAGCATTGATCAAGGTTTTCGGTCGTGCCAACTTTAATGCTTGCTGCGTTTCAATATTCCGGACACCATCTTTGAACGTCTGGACAGCTAGGTGTTCCATGAAATTATCTGGCGCCATCGGGTATGCACAGGCTTGTTTTGCAGTCTCAAACTCTAGAGCGTGCGCCAAAGCATCGATCAAGGTTTTCGGTCGTGCCAACCTTAATGCTTGCTGCGTTTCAATATCCCGGAGACCATCTATGAACTCTGGACAGCTAGGTGTTCCATGAAATTATCTGGCGCCATCGAATATGCAAGTCGAACTAGACGAGCAATATCTGCCTCAAATTCCTGAAGACTACCGCCTTTCTTCTGTGATCGGTTCTTCAGTTGGGTATGGTATACTTTCTCCAAATGCGCATGGCCATATCTTATCTCCAACCGTTTAATGAGTTGAGAATAATCTTTAGGTTCTTCAGTATGTAATGTCTGCAAAATATCACCACCATCACCCATCAATGCTATGATTAAAGCAGTAGCCTTCTCGACAGAAGACCATTCGTTTTCTTCTGCGGTTGCTTCGAATTGCGTCAGGTAAGTCGCCCATGACGTCTTTCCATCAAAGGTTGGTGGTTTGATTCTGGTCTTCGAGATAGTCACAGGTTATTCTTTTATTACGATGGGCCGCGGTATAGCTTCTTCGTTGACCGGCTTGGGATCAGAATGACTCATGGTAACAGGTAATTTCATCTGAGTCATTATTGCCTCTAAAAGTCTAGAATGTTCCCCAATTTTCTCCTCTACAGCTATGAAAACCTCTTCCTTTAACGTTTCTGATTTTTCCGCTAGTCGCTGTTCTAGAACTTTCTCCACTTGTTCCAGACTTTTTTCGAAGCTCCTAGAATTTTCTAGTAATTTCTTTTCCAGATTTTTCTCGAGGATTCTAGCGGTTTCTAGGTTTCTTTGTTCCATCTGGGCTTGCGAATTTATTAGACGTTGTTCCAGAGTTTGCGAATTGTCTATTATTCGTTGTTTCAAAGTTTGCGAATTGTCTATCAGTCGTTGTTCCAAACATTTCACATTGTCCAGATTCTTCTGTTGCATTTGAGTTTGTGAGTCTATTAGACGCTGTTCCAAGGTTTTCACAGAGTCCAGATTCTTTTGCTCCATTTGCTGCATTTGAGTTTGCACATATTCTATTAGTCGTTCTTTCATATTTTCGCACTATCCAGATTCTTCTGCTCCATTTGTTGCATTTGAATTTGCGCATTCGCTGTTAGTCGTTATTCTATATTTTTCGTACTATCCAGATTCTTCTGCTCCATTTGATTTTGTGAATCTATTATTCGTTGTTCCATTTTCATCAACAGCGAATTCACGTCAGCATCTCCGCCTGGGACTTGAAAGACATAATTCTCTGGATCCTCGCCTTCTTCGATCAACACATTGCGAAGCCGTTGCTGGAGAATTGCCTTTTTGTCGGTTGTATCTCTCTCCTCTAATTCTCGTTTTAAATCAGTCACTTTTAATTCAAGGAGTTTCACTCTATTCCTCTATTCGCCATCACGATATTTGAAATACACGTCTTTTCGCACTGTATATTTATTTAAACAAGTATTTAATTAATACTTAATTGTCCACATAGTCCGTTATTTATTAATTAACTTTACATTCCACATCTGACATCACTGTAAAATACTTGTCTTTCTACGGGTTCTTAAATAAAACTAACGGTAGCTTAGACACGCACTATATTAAAAATAAAAACGAATAACAATTTAAAAACTAATTACTAACAATAAGCACATTTATGTATTTATATTTATGTAAGTTCACTTGGCGATGATTTGGTATGGAATTAATTCAAATCCCTTCCTCGATGGCTTATATATTGGCTGTCGAACTTCTCTCGTGTTTTCTTAGTCTCGATCTTTCCGTTTCTGGATCTTTCGAGAATTCGCCAGAGGTGTGATACGTGACGTATTGTTGGATGAGTCATCACAATACAGAAGAAGTAATCAAGAAACTGACTATCTATTCCAAAAATAAATAATAAGCCAAGTAGTAAAAACAAGAAAATTTCAATTCTTGGGGTATGTTGTGCCTATGTATAACGAATGACAAGTGAAGAGAGTTGGATGGGTGCAACTTGAAGGGATAAAGAGGAAATTATGACCAAGGTAAATGTTGTCGGATGCTGTGCCAGGAGGTTCGTGGGACAGGAAATTTCGAACTGGAAAAAAGCTACAAACAGAGAATAATGGAGAAAATGCTTTTAGTTGAAGGCCCGAATGACTTGTAGACATGCATATTTAAGCTTTGTTATAGATAATGGTGAGATATCTCTCTAATGCAAACTAACTCTCTCGTTTAGCCTGTCAGACCACTCGCCTTCCTAAATCCTCTTAAATAGTGGACGCATTCAATTAAGTAATATTTTCTCAACTACGCCACGTGATATAGTTTGTAGAAATAAAATATATGTTGGCAAACAGACTGCATTCTTCCTGTTGAGAAGCTGAAACCGATTATTGTTAAAATATCATTTTACTCTAATTGATTTAAACACATTTAGTGCATTGTGCAACCATCAGTTGGTGATTTGATGTTTATTTTGATTAGGTTTTTGCTTTTTTGAACAAACTTATTAAGTAGAACTGGAGCATCAATTCTTAAAATATAATTAGATTTAATAAAATGTGCACGTTTCTAGGAAGCTTAGGGAGAGGGGAGTAGGCAGAGACGTTCACGTTCTACGCATTTGGAATTTTAGTAACCATGCAGCGTCGGCATAGTTGCCATACTTGGTGATTTTTCACCAGATCTGGTGATTTTTCAGACGTTTTGGTAATCTGGTGAAAACTTTTCATTTTGATATAAAATCTGGTGAAATTTCAAAAAAATATGATAATTTGATGAAATATCTGGAGAATTCTAAAGGATATTAATTTACAGAAAGTTAAATATATGTATAGCAAACGCCAATTAAGTTGGCGCGAGGAGGGGTAAGTTCGCGCAGGATTAGAAGTAGTGGGGAGATTTGTATTTGGTTTTACATCAAATGTCAGATAATTCTAACATCTGAGCGTATATCACTTTATGATCCCCTAGCAAATACATTATGTTCCGTCAAACGTCAATGACAAATGTATTCTGACAATTACTTGAGTAGTGGGGGTAGACGTTTTTAAAAACATTTTCTGCGCACCCCCTCCTCGCGCCAACTTAATTGGCGTTTGCTATACATACATCTGAGCAGTCGATGTATCGATTTATTTATTTGGGTTATAGTCACGTACTATTCAGAATGATTAGTGATTAATCATCAGTAGGGCATATTGTGTTTATATTTCGTAAGAAATTTACAAACTTCAGAATCACATATTACGCACTGTACGCAATGTATTAGAATAAAAGGTATGACAAGAAAATTTGTTTTATTTTAATTCAAATTGAAATTCCAGATGAAGTTTTGAATAAACATTGTGCAGCAATGTATTATAGTTAGAGAACGGACACGCTTACCACATGACGCAAAGCCCAGTGCAGTACTGGCGAAAGGCTGTATTTCTAAAATATTTAATTTTAATTTATATAATTGGAAAACGAACGGGTGGTGATCTATAAAATTACGAAATATGTACATATTTATTTGTTGAAAAGTTGTATTTATAAAGTTTTTAATTTTATTTATCTAATTGGAAAACATGCGGGTGGTGATCTATGTATCTAAAATTACGAAATACATATTTATGAATTAATTTTATTTATATAATTGGAACATTTTTATTTGTTCATTTTGTCGTTCAAGTTGAGTAAAGGAGTATTAATATTAACTAGCAATAGTTTCTCAAGGTTTTCTTCTGTCAATTTTGTTCTCTTTGAATTAAGTACATCCTTATAAATAGAAAACGTCCTTTCTAAATCGCAACTGGTTATAGGTACATACTGGAAATATTCTTTTATTTCTTCATATTTAGCCGTTAGATTTTGTGGAATTGTCTTCATACATAATTGCTGCAATGTAATTAAATCTGGATTTCTATTAAGAATTGCTTCAAACTTTTGCCGAAGGCCACATCCGAAGTCACTTGGAATACTTTTCAAATTATTAACAGCCACATCTAATGTGGTTAATCCGTCATTTAATTTGAGATTTCGATTTTCAAAATAAGTGATTAGTTTTGGCAATTTTCCAAAGTGTTCGTGAAGAAAGTACAACTGATTTTTTAAATTTGGGATTTGTGTGAGCTCCTTGCACTCACCAATACTTCTAGCAGCCTCCTTTAGCAGTTTTACGAAATGTTTTAGCCATGTTCCCCATCTAGTTATTACTGGAGTGGGAGGCAGTGACAGAGATGGAAATTTTTCCCTGAAAAGAGCTACTCTCAATGGTGCTTTTCTGAAAACTTTTTTAAAAGCTGATACAAGTCTATCAACTTCCGGAAAAGTGTCTCTAATATATTCACAGATTCTGTGGAGAGTATGTGCTACACAAGTAATATGCAGCATATTAGGATATGTTTTCTTCAATAGTCTGCCTGTTTTTAACATATACGCAGCACTATCACTGACAAATAAAAGTATTTTTTCTTTGTACGTGGCGTCCGAATGAAGCATTTTTTGCATATTCTCCTTAATGGTTTCAGCAACTGTTTCCGCATCAACTCTATTTATAACACTTGTTGCTATTACATATGAGTTATAGGGAATAGTTGGATGTAATACACCAGCTACAACATTTACCATACAGCGTCCTAACATATCCACCGTTTCGTCGGCGCTTATTCATATGTATTGATTTAAAAGATGGCTTCTAATGCGTTCTACTGTTCTCGTATGGCACCTAGAAACATAATATTTGCGTAAAGTTGATTCATCAGGAACATTTCGACCAGTATATTTTTTCAGAAATGTCTTCAAAATTGGATTGTTAAATTTAAATAATGGAATATTAGCTGCCATAAAAGTTTCACAGAGTTCTTCGTTAAAATTGTCAGATTCCAACGGGTTCAATTTTTTTTCGTGCTTTAGCGATCCTACGTGACGTTTTACGGTTGATTTATTGCAATTTTTCAATAACTATTTTTCTTACGAAATACGATAAACTTATTTATTTTATCTACGTACACGACACCACTGAAAACTATATTCTGAACACTATATTCTCCGAATACAATAGCTGGGTTGTCCATTGTTATCGCTGCGAGACCAGGTGGCCGACTAAGTCAAACAAATACTTCATTGAATTACGCCGGGATGTACTGAGCGACGTTATACACAATTCCAATTGCCGATTGCGTTTTATGGAAATTGCATCCGTTCTCTAATTATAGTGATTTATAAAATGTGTGTTTTATTATTATTTATTTTATCATGTAACCTACCTATTTTTAGGTAAAATATTTTAAATTTTAAAATGGAGCTCACATGAAATATCTAAAACTTCAATTTTTTACGTTGTTTTATTATATTTTCTAAATTATTTTTATTAGGTATCTAACTTACTTAATTTAAAATGTTAAATATTTTTAGAAGAAATCTGGTGAAATTTGGGTAAAAACTGGAAACACGAATAGATTCTGGTGAATTCTGACAACTTTTTGAAGAGACATCTGGTGAATTTCTAATTATTAATCTGGCAACACTAAGCGTCGGAGATGTTATAGCTACTTGAAAACAACCCACAGTTCACTGATAACCTATGGATGGGAGATGATGCTCATTTCGACCGCAGTAAATATATTAATAAACACAATTGTCACTGCCAACTCTCAACGATTTCATAAACGACCTGTCCATTAATGATGGCCATGCAGTACAGTAACATCAGCAGGCTGGATTAAATGCTGAACACGTTGCTCATGCGACAACTTTAATGATTTCTTGATGGAGCAACTAGACACGCTGCCAGGGTAACAATAAACCTTCATCAGAAGGAATGGATGGAGATATTCAGTGGCCTCCACAATCGCCAAACCTGATCTTTCGTGATTACTTTTTATACGAACATCTCAAGGTATCGATGGTTTCTGAGACCAGCAATAATGCAAGACTTAAAGTGCGGATTACAGGAAAAGTTCATGCAATAACAGCGCCGGTACTACGGTACGTGTCAATAAGAATTTCAGTATGAGACTTAGACAATGTGTACAAAATGAAGGTCACATCTTCCTGGAGTTATATTACACAAAAGTGAAACTTTTTTTGCTTGTGTACTAATTTCCATTTGTAACATTTACTGCAATAAATTAATTTTAAAAATGTTTGCGTACATTTTTTTAATACCTATAAAGAGTGCAGTTTGACTGTCCCCCATCTCTATATTTAAATATTTTCAGCCTTATGCATAGTCGTTTTAGTGGCTACTAACACGCTACTTAGACCATTTTAACATCCTACTAAGAATTTCCGTATTCATAGTCGCGTTTCATGCGTACTAACAACGTTTTAACGTTAGTAGGCTACTAAATCCTTAATAGCGTTTGAGACCGTGTTTAAAGTGTCTATTAAAGCTAACCTACAAAAAGAAAAAGCGCAAACTGTCAAAACATAACGAAATGATACAAAATTGAGAGTAAAAATCATAACAATGAATTCATTAACTGTAAGTATACGGATAATCGGCATACAGCAATTTTAATAATAATGGAAGTGCATGGTGTCTCGTTATAATTTCATTATCAACAAAATTTTAATCAATTTTAATTATTATTTTTTGAATGCTGTTTCCAAGTACACATGAGATGCAATGAAGCAAACTGATGAGAAAAAGTCTGTTTAATATATATTTATGGTATGATGTGGGCTTTATTTGCAAATATTAGTTCTGTAGCAGGTGGATGGTGTGATATAAATGTATTTATGTAATATATACTAATATATTTAATATACATATGTCACTTTGTTGGCTATAAATGAATCATTTATCTTAAGGGAAGGATTACAGGATTTGTTAAAGATTCAAAGCATCTTCGAGAACATTGGCAACAGATGAAGATGCAAGCACCGAAAAATATCAGTCAGTATTGGAAAAAGTTTACTTGAAACTGGAGCTGAAGTTATTGAGTGAAAATGATAATTGAATATGTTTATTATATGATATTAGATAAGTATGACAATAGGATGATGTAATTTAAAATATAGAATAAAGTAGGTATAATTATATCTAAGTTACGTGTAAATACTGCATCATGTATAAAGTAGGTATGAATATTTGTTACATGTGGATACTTATAAATGTATATATTATATTTAATACTAATAAAAATTATATCAAAATATCCCTAAAGTATTTCAATAAATAATAAATTATGTATTAACATTGTTAAAGTCTACTAATTAAAATATCTTCATATATAATTGTTGTCGGAATAAATTGCTGTGGATATTGTCATGTGAATCCATGTTGTTCCGCTAAAATAAATTCAGTAATAAATATGTTACAAAGCCAGTTAAATATGTATATACCTATATCATCACCATAAGCTTTGGGATTTCGTATGATATCTACCTGTGCTTCCTCAACTTCTTGCAACTCAGCTTGTATATCAACTAGATCTTCCATACTTTCAAAATTATATAATTTCAGTAATACAAATTTTAAGTAAGATTATATATTACACTTACATTTTTCTTATATCAAATTTAAAAGCAAAAAATCATAAAATTTATTAAAACAAATAAGATTATTTAAAACGTATTTAAAATAACCTACAATTCCAATAGGTAAACTATTTTAAATGTCTCCTTCATGCAAAATGCGCATGCCTGCGAACTCCGTTTTCATGGTTGCCACATATTTTTTTCTACTAAGATCCTATTAGTTAGTAGCCACTAAGTATGATGAAATACGCGACTATGAATACGAAAAGATAAAAGCATCTTAGTACGCTCTTAGTAGCTACTAACTAATAGCGTACTAACACCCTATTAACTTCGCGACTATGCATAAGGCGGTTTAGTTTTATATTTATAATATGATATTGACTACATTCTTCTTTGTCTCGTTCTCATGGCTGAGAAATTGTGATCCCATCTCTAGATACAGTTGTTCACTTTTTCTTTCCACGTTTCACGGTCTTTAGTTTCTGCTAACAAGTCTTGCAATGGTGTGCTTGTTATCTCTGTCATTTGATCAATCCACCTGCTTGGCGATCTGCCCCTTGGTTTTTACCCTCAATCTTGCCTTGGGCAATCAGTTTTTCTAAGTTATCTCCCTCTCGTCTAGTTGTGTGTCCAAAGTACTGCAGGATTCTTCTATCTTTAACTTTAAGTTCACACAGTATAGATGCGTTAGTACGTTTTCGGTCCAAGATATACGTAGCATACGCCGCCAACACCACATCCCAAATGCATCTATCTTTTTGCTGTCCAAGGCTTTGCTTGTCCACGACTCAACTCCATACAGAAAAATCGAGAATATCAGGGATTTAACTAGCATGGTTTTAGTGTTTCTCGTAATTTGCCGGTCTTTCCATATCTTATTCAGGTTCGACACTGCACCTCTCGTATTTGAGATATGTCTTTTAATTTCTTTTTTATATCCTCATTGATTGCTTATAAGTGATCCAAGGTATATGAAATCATAGACTTCTTCCACATTCCATCGATTGGCTTCTGAAAGTGGTAGGTTTCCACTGTCAATGATCATGAGTTTGATCATGCTCAAGTTAATCTCGAGACCTAATTTCGTGCCTTCACTCGACTACATCACATGTTGCTAAAATATACAATCCAAAATATGTATAAATTCCAATAGTTGCTTTTATGAAGGAACATATATAAGAAGTTCCATTTACATACAATAAAGGTTAATTTAATATACATATTTCTATTATAACTAAAATTAAAATTTCAAAATAAGTTAATTATGTATTTATTAAATTATTTACATTATATGATTAGAATGATACGTGCCGCTTGTGGACCCGTCAGAACAAGTTATCACAACCAACTTGCAATAGAACTTTAAATACGTAATATTTTTTGTTGAGACGATTTTGATGTCAAATAAAGAAAAATTATGGCTCACGCGTATGTTCTTATCATAATATAGATAAATATTGCTCAATTATACCGGAATGTATATACATACTTATGTACGCTGGTATTTATAAACACAAATGAGCATTCGTATGCAATGGTTATAATGTCTTTTAGTGGCTCGCAAAAGGTAAAGGTAAGTTTCACTTTGGCAAATAGACAAAATAATTTGTGCGTTTTTGTTGTGTGTCGCAAGTATTTCACACTTTCCATTTAATAAAACACGTGTGCTAGGCGCTAAATGATGAATATAAAAAACTCATTATGGAAATTTATATGTACTTAGATACATGCATAATATATACGTTTGTGTTTACTTTTAAAGTTCATGGAAATGTACGTACATATTATATTCATTATGTCGCCTATAATCTTTACTTTGTTTCAAATTTTTCGTAAAATTACAACCCGTTCTATTACATTAAATGCCAATAATGACGAAATATAAATACTATAAACTAATAGCAACTAAGATGAATACTAAGCAATACAACTTATACGGATTTCGACAGCATAATGAAGTTATATAAAAGCGTCTCCACAGATAAGCTAAGAATTTAACACCACTATTTCTATACATCAAGTGGATATTTTTTCCATTTTTTACACATAGCCTTACTTTAGATGAGCTTCGCACTACTAGTACATATACAGAGAATCCAAAAATTATTCCTACGAAAACCATTAAATCCAACTCAGAGAGAAGGGCGGTTTGATAAATCAGGTCTTCAACTATATTAAATAAAAAGAGATAAAATAATAAAACCAGTCTCAAAATTATGTAAATTTATTGTACTACCAATGTACATAATTATTTTTCCATAATTACCATTTAGTGCAACACATTTCTCCAAACGCTGAATGTCTTTCTTCATTCTGTCCGAACTTCAGTGTCTGATGAAAAATGTTGACCTTTCAAGACTTCCTCCAACTTTGGGAACAACTAAAAATTCGAGGGTGGCAAATCAGGACTGTACGAAGGTTGTGAAACACCTTGAATTTCAGACTTATCACTGTCTTCATCGTTTTAGCGTTGTCGTGGTGCAAGAAAAAATGCATGCTCTCCAGCCTTTCACCAAGGATACGAATCATTGGTGATCGTAAAATTTTGCAGTATCTAATTGAAGTAATCATTGATCCCTTTGCATTTCAGAAAATGGTCAGCATGACTTTCTGCGCTGATGGAACTCCTTTGAATTTTCGTACACATGGAAAATCAAAGCGACATTATTCCATTGACTGCCGCTTATTTTCGGGGTCATAATGATGAACCCAAGCTTCGTTTCCGGTGGTGGTGTTTATGAGAAAAGCATCTCGTTCATATCGATACTGGTTAAGAAGTTCTTATTCTTTTTTCTTTCATGATATCCGTTAACTATTGCGAGATCTATTTGGCACAATTTTTCTGTAAGTCAGCGTCTGAAGAATGTACTGAACTCTTTCTTGGTTAATGCCTACGTACCGAGCAGAAATGAAAGTAGGAAGGATAAATGACAGTGTTACTCAACGACGGTATACAGGAAAATAAAACTACACATGCTTAGACGAGATACCCGAAATTACGGTTTCCAAGCTAGAACTTGTTTCTATACCCACTATTCACACAATTGTGTTATTAGAGACCTTATACAACGTGTTTCAAAAAGAACTTTATCTCAGCAGGCACTGAGTAACTAGTACTTGCAAATTATTAGCCACTTGCCTTTTATTTATAACTAACTATTTATCTATATTTGTCATTTTGTGACAGTAATATAATTTTTTCTTACAAATATTTTCTTTTTTACTTAATAAACAATACTACTAAATAACGTAGTTATTGCAAGAAAATATTTTTATTGTTGAAGCATATTTCCGAAGTGCACCATTTCCGAACGGAGAATGGGAATATTCCTACGGAGAATGTAAGCGACAGTTTCACTTGCGCTTTCCTAATTGAGTTGTGGATAATACCGCTTTACATCATCACATTCGTCTAGTCGTGGAGAAGTTTTGGGCTACAGGATCTGTGGTAAAAGGCAAAATGACTTGATGAATACAATTACAATTAAATATAATGAAATAATACCAAATGTATTGCAGAATATTTTTGATAACATGAAACGTCATATTGCATTATGCATTGAACAGAATGGTGACCATTTTGAACACTTGTTATTTTCCTTGGTTGTTTGATTAATATCCCATCTTTAAAGTTTTCTTATTAAATAAATTAATAATCTAATTGTACTCGTTATTAATTTAATCACCATATCTCTCGATGATAAATTTTGGCAGTGACAGGTAGATAACCTTCATACCATTTAATCTATATCCGCATTTCAAGAATGCAGAACACCATTATTTATAGCAGAAATTCATGGGCAACTAGATGTAACTCGTTTTGAAACACGCTGTATATTAATCCGCCCTCGTAAATAAAAAAATTTTAATTCTTTAAAATTATTTCATGTATCTATTTGTATAATGGTCTGCATATAGATAAAGAATAATCGGGCAATCATAGATAAAGTGTTAAAAGTTTAGACTATCCCTACAGCGGGTTACTGAACAATATTTTTTAATAAATTTACATGGCCGTTAAATCTTAGATATGATGGCTCAATGGTGTCAATCTTTCGGTCTAAAGTTAAAGTTAAATATCAGTAAGTATTACCGTAGCAGTTGCACTAGAAAAGGTAACAATATTCATTTGACTTACGTTATGAACAATCAAACATTAGAAACAAAAGAGTGCGGGAAGATAGCGATTCCGAAACGAAAGCAGGAGTTATGTGGAGTTTCGGAATTGCTTTTCCGCAAATATTATGAACAACGTTTTTTCTACAATCGCTTAGAATCGTCGTAGTTGAATTTTTTGGTAAGTTTTTTCAAGATTTGAATTTGCTTTTTTCAACGTGAGACTCAAGTTAATGGTTTTGTCATAGAACAAACCTGTCAAACAAATAATAGTTTTGTGAAAAATTTTGCCATTTGCGAATTGCGGCGATAAAAATCATAAATTTTGGCGAGAATGACGAATCAGTGGATGAAAACTAGATTCGCGACGGTATTATTGAATATTATTATTGATGTATTCCCGCACTAGTGCGGGAATTGGTCATTTCCCCCACTCAATTTGCGTTTGGGAATATTGAATTTCTTATCGATTGCAGGAAAAAATTATTTTTCTTTTTGATCATTTTTCTTCTCTCATCTTGAATTTATGTATTTGACTCTGTTGTAAGTATTTCATAGCATTTTAGGAATATACCACTTCTAAAATTACTGTTCACGAGTTTCGTCCTTAGTAAAATTAAATACGCTTGTCCAGTATAGATACCTAATTATATTTACTATCGACTTACTATTGAAAAAGTTCAACGTGGGTTCTTAAAGTTTAGATCTAGACGCGGTATGGATTTCTTGTTCCATTGAGGCGAAATTCATGAGGCACGTTTTATTTGAAAGAATATCAATGGATTAATGCGAGTAGCTTAGGGTTGGTAGTCCTCAACATTTAGATATCCAAGAAGGGCGAATTTCTGCCAGGTCTTCGCATACATATAACTTGTCATTTGTAAGAACCAATTTACTTCGTCGATCGACCAATTAGCACTATAGGTATTTTTTCAACGTTTTCCATTTTTTATATTTATTCATATTGTATGTTACTGCTGTAGGTAAATCGTTGAATAAATTAATATTAAATGATTATTAAAAAATACGAAATTAGGAATACAAATAATTTTTTCTATAAACATAGATTTAATAACATTATGTAGTAAATAATTTCAAACATTTCACTTAGACTTTTCTGAAATGTTCACAAAATTTAATAGCATCTTACATTAAGAAAATAAAGTTGAAACTCTAAGTCACATATCAAGAATACATTCCAGCAATCGTTTCACAAATTACCGATTTATAAAAAGAAAAGAAGCGAAACAGTCCAACAACAGTACTTTTAAGATTGACTTGTACAAGATAATTCTTGCAATTACTAACTCATTGTAACTAATTATTTCGTGAAAATATAAGTGGTAAAGTATAGGCAATTGAATACAAGCTACAATTTACTATACATTGTTGCATGAATCGTATATAATGCATAACACTACAATCTATATAATAATAGACAAAAGACTATATTTCAAATTTGTTCAATTCAGTTAAGTTCTGAGTTCGCATTCCAATTTACTTTTTCTATAAAATTAAGTCAAATTAAAAAGACGTAAATGGTAAAAGCAATTCACGGCCTTTACTATATAATTGACTACAAATAGTCAATTTTTATTTTGTAATTTTAACTATACACTGCCCTGAGCATAATGCACAATTGCAACAGATTATATGTTTACAAGCTAAAGTTGTTATCTCCATTTTATAAAAGTTACTGAGGACATCCTATTTATGTACTATTTAATTTCATTATTTGTCAATACGAATTTCTCTTAAAAGCTGTTAACAAAAGTAATAAATTTTAATATTTCAACAAAAAACTTTTCCTTTTATTGTGTACATTCTTCTGTTTTAAAGCGAAATATGATTGAACGAGTCCATGCAAGTTTATTTATTTTAAGTGAAAATATTCGAAATTATTCCTAAATTCTTACAAGAGTTTTTCGAACAATATTTTTGAATTTCATGAAATGAAGTTTGACATTTATTTGACATATTAGTATGCATTTTGGAAGTTTGTTGATTACAGTTACCCTATAATTAGTACATATATTATTCAACGAGCATATAATGATTGCTATTATTCACCAGGGTGAATCGCCCGTGTGAATAATAGCCATTATTTGCGAGTAGAATACATACTATACTTTGTCCACAACTGTTATTTATGAGGTATTTATGAAAATATTTAAAAATATAATATTCAAAATTTAACGTTTCAATTTGAGTAATTAATTTGGCTTATAGATGACAGCCATGTCTTACTGACAAAATGGATAAAACTGCTAGTCGAAAGAATTTCCATAATTGTTGTCACATTGAAGTTTGATAGACCAATGAATTATGATCTCATTATTCACTAGTGATTAATTGATATCATAATGCTTGACTAAACACATGCATTATGAATATTTTAAACAATAGACGTGAACAAAAATTTATACTCAATATGTTGCTTCTGTCCTATTACTAACTCTTGTTTGCGCGTACTTCATGTACTTTAACCAAGGACCCTCTGGATATCTAAAAGACCCCTCATAGCTTTTCTTTTTCTTTTTTTCTCGCAGAAGTCATTCAACATTCTGGTACTACTATAGTTTTATAATTCATTTTTGTTTTCAATTAGATTTTAGTACACCAGAGAAAAGATTTAATTTTTAACTCCTCCACCGATGTTTCAAATAGCCAATTTAACATTGTCTAAACTAATAAACACTAAATATATTTGTAATATTCTTTTAGTCCGTTATTAAATTAATTTATGTGCAGAAAATCTACTTTTAACACACGATCTTCCTGTGCGGAAACCACGTTTCTCAGCATCGATTTCTTTTTTAATTTTATTTTTAGAATTCCGCCATAGATCCTTCCGAATATAAGAAAATTCGATAAAAGCAAATTCTAAAAGTAAAGAAGATCTGATGAAATTACGTTAGTATGTTGGTCGTTTATCTTACGAGTAGTGATTCACAACTACAACTCTTAGTTTCCTTATCCATGTGAAACAATTACACGCCCCAACTAGTTTCTCAGAAACAATTACTCATTATTTACTTACGGCCGAATTTTTTTAGTAACTAACACAACAGTACACCATAAACAATGACAATACATATTTTGTGTTTCGTAAATTTATTTTAAAACAAGTGCTGCATTAATAACACTGACAAACAGAGTTTTTGACTTTTGAACAAAACTGGGTAATCCTTACATAACTTTCACTTTGAATTCAAATCTGCTGTCAGATTTTTTTCTATCACGTGTAGTTTTCGAAGTATATTCGTTTGAAATTCCACTGGACCCAGTAATTATAATCGCATTAGGTATTTACGTATCAGCTATAAGAAGTTTTGGAAATGATGTAATTGCATTCCACATATATTAGTCACCCTGGTAAATATTTGTAAATATTATATTTACCTTTCATAAGTTAGATCATTTATGTACGAACCTCTCTTAGTACTATTTTGTGGAACGAATGAAGTTTTATAAAGTTGGATCATTTTCAAAAATCGGCGAAGCTGCGGTAAAGCAAAGCATATTTGTGGGTCGCCAAATGACAGCAACTTCGATGCGGTTCTAAAAGGAAAAGAAAAAGTGGCATGGAATCTGGCATAAATGACTTTATGGGCAACAACAAATTGGAAAATTTCAAAAATCTCGTCGACAAAATGTTGACAACTTACCATAAAATGGGATGTAATATAATATGTCGCTAAAGTTGCATTGTTTACACTAGCATTTCGATTTTTCCCAGACAATTTGGGAGCTTGAAGCTTAAGTGATAAGCATGGCGAGAGTTTCCATCAACGTTGGAAAATCGATACCAGGGAAGATGGAATTCGAACATGTTGGGAGATTACTCTTGGTTACTGAATAGAAAAGTACAACATACATCATTACACAAAGAAACATTTTCTAATATTAAACGCATGAAAATGCAAATACGTTATCATTTTATTTCAAAACAAAATCATATTTTCTCTGAAACTATACGTGCTAGGGAAAAACTTAAAGCAGATTTGGATTCAGCATAAAAAAATTATGCCAGATCACCTATTGATAACTATTAATCAGAAAAAAAAAATTAAATTTATTAATCAGTGTAATTAGGAATATTTATAATGGTAATATTGTTTACATTTTTTCAATTAATGTTTTTTAAGTTAAGGTCAACAAGTTTAAATAACAGAAAACAACACGAAGAAAGAAAGATGAATAAAGACAGTGGTGACACACTAACAATGTTGTAAAGGGTAACATAATTTATCATCCTAAATACAGCAATAACAGCCTATTTATTAGCAACTCGTGTCCTATAGGTCACTACGTCTGATTATAACGTGCCTATATGTATGTATGTATATATATATATATATATATATATATATATATATGTATATATATATATAAATATATATATATATATATACATATATATATATATATATATATGTATATATATATATAAATATATATATATATATATATATATGGTAAACCTAATCAGTAGGCGATTAAAGGTCTGTATATTACCCCAAAATATATGTATTTAAAAAACTCTACATGTTTCGGCTATATACGCCTTTTTCAAGAGAATACAAAATATGAATGACAGGATATAAATGTCAAGTAATTAAGTTGCTATGGTTTAAATTATTCAAAGATACATTCTAGTAATAATAATAAATCATGCCTTAGTATTCCAAAAAATAGATAACAAGGTGTGAAAATATGTGTTGTTCGCTGCTAGCAATTTGTGTCTCCTTCTGGGTATGAACTTGTGTGTTGGTTGCTGCTGGCAGCTTGCGTCTCTCTATGGGTGTGTGGTTTTGTGTGAGAGCGTAAGTGTAGGGTTTTGTATGTCGGTGCGTTCGTGCGTGTGTTTAGTGATCGGTCGCATGAATTTAGAGAGGTCGGATAACCAGCCGTTGCGTAGGGCCGCCAACCCTTTCCCGACAACTTCTTTACAATTCCGTGCAGTACTTCGACGGTCTGACCCCCGCCCCAACGAGGCAAGGCGCAGACAGGCGAAGCGCACCCTGTACGGGGTTGCTCATCGCAACTAAGGGAACACTCTTAGTGGCTACCTCGGTCGACGATGGTCACACTTATGCCATCTTAACGTTTTCCGCCGAAGCGGGGGCATAGCACACACGTCGAACGTATGTGTGCTGTTAACGGCAGCCTAGCCAGGTTGTCGCCCAGGACCGGTCCTAGTGGTGTGTGCATTGCGCGGCGACGAGATAGCGCCGCGTAGCATGGTTCCTCACTCTTGCTGGAAAGGCGGAATGGCACCTGACTGCCCAACGGGCAGACCCCCCTAGAGTTTTGTAGCGCATATGCTAGGCTGCAACCCAGTAGAGGACCACATCAGCAAAAAACAGAAAACAGGGATAGGCAGGGAAAAGCAAGACATGAGTTATTATTACGTATGCGCCTTCTATTAACTCATGTCTTGCTTTTCCCTGCCTATCCCTGTTTTCTGTTTTTTGCTGATGTGGTCCTCTACTGGGTTGCAGCCTAGCATATGCGCTACAAAACTCTAGGGGGGTCTGCCCGTTGGGCAGTCAGGTGCCATTCCGCCTTTCCAGCAAGAGTGAGGAACCATGCTACGCGGCGCTATCTCGTCGCCGCGCAATGCACACACCACTAGGACCGGTCCTGGGCGACAACCTGGCTAGGCTGCCGTTAACAGCACACATACGTTCGACGTGTGTGCTATGCCCCCGCTTCGGCGGAAAACGTTAAGATGGCATAAGTGTGACCATCGTCGACCGAGGTAGCCACTAAGAGTGTTCCCTTAGTTGTGATGAGCAACCCCGTACAGGGTGCGCTTCGCCTGTCTGCGCCTTGCCTCGTTGGGGCGGGGGTCAGACCGTCGAAGTACTGCACGGAATTGTAAAGAAGTTGTCGGGAAAGGGTTGGCGGCCCTACGCAACGGCTGGTTATCCGACCTCTCTAAATTCATGCGACCGATCACTAAACACACGCACGAACGCACCGACATACAAAACCCTACACTTACGCTCTCACACAAAACCACACACCCATAGAGAGACGCAAGCTGCCAGCAGCAACCAACACACAAGTTCATACCCAGAAGGAGACACAAATTGCTAGCAGCGAACAACACATATTTTCACACCTTGTTATCTATTTTTTGGAATACTAAGGCATGATTTATTATTATTACTAGAATGTATCTTTGAATAATTTAAACCATAGCAACTTAATTACTTGACATTTATATCCTGTCATTCATATTTTGTATTCTCTTGAAAAAGGCGTATATAGCCGAAACATGTAGAGTTTTTTAAATACATATATTTTGGGGTAATATACAGACCTTTAATCGCCTACTGATTAGGTTTACCATATCATACCAAGGTCACGAAGTTATTATATATATATATATATATATATATATATATATATATACCGATAGGTCCAGCCCGCTACGGGCCATAGGCAACAATATACGTATGGAACGTAATGCGATGTGGCAACGTGTGTACGATGCCACTCTGCGTGCGCAACATAAGTCCGATGGTCGCGCGCAACAGATTGCCCGTCATTCGTATTTAGCTGTGCATACGTAAAGGTAGTTATCATGTCAGTGTATACAACCGCAGAGAAGGTACAAATAGTTTCGTGGTATCTTGCCGGCAATTCCTGTCGAACAACCGCTGATTTATTTGCTGTAGAGTACGTAAATTGGCCTATTCCTTCGCATTCGACGATTGAAAGGATCGTAAATGCGTTTAGGAAATAT
Source organism: Melolontha melolontha (assembly GCA_935421215.2). Classification (NCBI taxonomy): domain Eukaryota; kingdom Metazoa; phylum Arthropoda; class Insecta; order Coleoptera; family Scarabaeidae; genus Melolontha; species Melolontha melolontha. Next base: position 96,285,805 of record OW285238.1, read on the forward strand.
GGCTGTGTTAGTCGGAAATTGCCGCAAATGCCAACAAATTGACGAACAGCCTCATATCCCTCGAATACCTGCCGATCGGGAGGAGAGAGACGTGAGAGTTTGTTCGTTAGTTGAAATGGGCGACCTTAAGTGTACACGGCAAATTGCAGACGAAATCGGTATTAGTAGAAGTACAGTAAAGCGGATTCTAAAACGCAACAAATATAAAAGTTACAAAGTTCGAAAGTGCCAGGAGATTTTTCCCGAGGACAATTTTGCAAGAATGGTGTTTTGTGAGTCCGCGATGGAAAAGGCTAACAGGGACGAATATTTTATAAAAAATATTCTGTTTACCGACGAGTCTTCTTTTCCACGTCATGGCAAGCATAATCCCTCAGTCGTGCGATATTGGTCTCGAGAAAATAAACATCTAGCTCGTAATGTTAAAACTCAATACCCCGAAAAACTTAACGTTTGGGCGGGTATCTTGGGTGATAACATTATAGGGCCTTTTGTTATCTACGGCAATTTGAATGCAGTAAAATAATTAGATTTGCTGCGAACACGAATTATTCCTGCTGTCCGTCAACTAAACGTCGATTTTGATGCAATTTGGTTTATGCAAGACGGTTGTCCCGCGCATAACAGCAGATTAGTAAGAGGGTTTTTAGAAAACACTTTTCCTAATCGTGTTATTTCCGGGAGGGGTACGATAATATGGCCACCTCGATCACCCGACCTCAATCCCTGCGATTTTTTTCTGTGGGGTTATGTCAAAGAAAATCTTTACGGTCTTCTAACAATACCGAACTTGCAACAGTTGCAAGTTAAACTGTTTAGAATTTTCGAGACAATAACCCCTAGAAATCTCGAGGGAGTGAGGCGGTAGTTTTACAATTGGCTCGGCTATTGTTTGGGAAGAGAGGGCGGTATTTTCGAATCCTATATTGAGTGACTTTCTTAAAATTTAAATTTATTTTGCAGAATTATTGATTTTTTTACTTTTATCTTTTAGAAAACGTTATTGTTTTTTATTACTTAAAATTACTTTTCCGTAGCAGCTAAGAAAACAATAATAATAATAAATTGGACCTTATTATGTCTGAAACAAATGGGCAAATTACGTATACAGAACGAATATGTAAAAAACTATATCCTTGCGCGGCTTAAGTCTTACTAAATTATTAACTGCAATGTGTTGCAATTGAATATGCTGCGCGTAGAGGGGCTTCGCTGTTGTCACTCATTGCTGACTATGGCCCGTTCCGAGCTGGACCTATCGGTATATATATACATATATATATATATATATATATATATATATATATATATATATATATATATACATATATATATATATATATATATATATATATATATATATATATACACACTGTTAATAAAAAGAAAATTTGGGTCATGTACGTATATACAGGTTGATTCAAATTAAGTGCGCACTATTGCTATCTCTGTTATTATTGATTCTAGAAAGTAGGTTAAATTAGCAAAGTATTAGTGTTTTTAACATTGATTAGCATGCAGTTCATGAAGAAAAAATTGAATAACGCATTTTCGAGAAATTTTGAAATTTATAATTTTTTTAAATGGAACAGCCTGTATTTTTTTTAAAATTCTAATATAAAAGTTTCAATACACTATTGTCCTAAAACGAATAATAAAGTAGTTATAGCAGTTTCTATTTCCTTCTAAATGTTGTCATTGCTCCGCTAACTTTTGAGAAAACAGATATATATTTTGTGTTTAATGTTTATTTTAACATATTACAGCTTACAAAATTAAATTAAAAAGAAGAAAGTACATTTTCGGGCCGCTTCAGTACACTCTGGGTGGCTCTTAAGATTGTCTTTCTATCTAATTGGCGAAAAACTTCTCTGACCTTGTCTTGCAATTCGCGCACGTTGTCGTATCGCGTTTTGTACACCTCATTTTTTAAGTATCCCCAAAGCAAAAAGTCTAAAGCTGAGAGGTCAGGGGAGCGTGCTAGCCATTGAATTGGACCATTTGTACCAATCTACTTTTCGGCAAAGATGGTGTCGAAGTAGGTTTGCACTAGGTGATAGATATGTGCAGGAGCACCGTCCTGCTGAAAGTATAAATTTTGGTGCATCAGGTAATTGGCGTTATCAAGGAAATCCTCTAGAACGTTACGAATAAATTCCAGATATGTTTCCTGTCAACGTACCATTGTAGAACAGTGGACCAACGACTACCGAGCCAATTAATCCGCACCAAACGTTAAAATTAAATCGAAATTGTGCAGCATGTGGACGAACTATTAATAAATTTTCTTGATACCAGTAGTGACTATTTTTCTTATTAAACATGCCTCTATTTGAAAAATTTGTTTCGTCACTCCATAAAATACACTGTGCTCCATTCGAATCTTCATCACAAAATCTAACAAACCAATGACAGAAAGCTAGTCTCCTGGCTGTAATGTTTGAGAGATTCTGAACTTAAAGGGGATATGCGTATGCTTTTTCAAAATTCTTTGAACTGATGAATAACTTAATGCCAATTCCTTAGTAGCATCCCTAATGGAAAATTCGCGAGGGGCTTCAAAATATGCTAACACTGTAATTTCTACTTCTTCGTTGACGACGATATTTTTCTTTGTTCTTTTCTTTCTAAATAAGCAATCATGCAGTTTAAATTGATTGTAAAGTTTTCGAAAGTAACGTCGATATGGCTGCTGTCGTAAAGGATAGTGTTCAGCATAATATTCGCTAGCCCTTATTGAATTTTTACCACATAAAATGTATGCTTCCAACATATCGCATTTCTCCAAATGAGGAAATACCATAGTGAAATATTGTCAAACACTAAGCAACGAAAGTAAAACCAAAATGTTTAGAAAAATAAATAGAGAACTAATGAACACAACACAAAATAAAAAAATATATATTTTTAATAACTAAACGTGGGAAAGATTTATATTCAGTACGTTATTGACATTTACAAAGGGCCATACTATTTGTTCTGTTTAAAGTGAAAGAAGCCTACTACTGATTTTACAGAATGAAAGAGTATTTTTGACATCAACTAAATTCCACCGTAAATACTTTATTATTCGTTTTAGGACAATAGTGTATTGAAACTGTTATATTACAAAGAACATTAGCATTCAGAATTTTAAAAAATATACAGGCTGTTCCATTTAAAAAAATTATAAATTTCAAAATTTCTCGAAAATGCGTTATTAATTTTTTTTTCATGAACTGAATGCTAATCAATGTTAAAAACACTAATACTTTGCTAATTTAACCTACTTTCTAGAATCAATAATAACAGAGATAGCAATAGCGCGCACTTAATTTGAATCAGCCTGCATATATATATACGGAATTGACATTCCGTATGATTTGCCTTGTAATTTGTAGACAGCAATGTTTACATCCCCCCTTACTTTGCAATTACATACATACTAACTTGATATTTGTAAATATTTCATATAAAAAAGCCGAAAAACTCCAATAATTTATCAATTGTTATATATAAATATATATATATATATATATATATATATATATATATATATATATATATATATACATACATATGTATGTATATAACAACTTAATCTTCATTATAAACTTCTATTTCGTTCTAACTATTGCTAAAATTTAGCTTCGTTCCAGGATTTATTTATTGTAGTAGTAATTAAGTTGTTTAATTTCCAAACATGTATTTTGTGGCTGAAAATTATTTACATACATATTTTTCTTGATCATAATTATTATAAGAGAGTTGGTATTTTTTAAATTTTATTACACGATCTTCTTTCCGTAATGAGGGCGTCATATTAACAATTCATTGAACCTGTTAATTTCCATATTAATGAAAAATATTTAAATACACCTTTTTCCACTTAGTTTAAATACACTAAATACAAATGTAATCTAAAAGGATTTCACAACATATATTGTCTTTAAGTAATATATATGCTTCATTTGTATATAAAAATACGCCAATATATAACACAACATTAATAATACATTAATAGTTAAAGCATAGATATAGCAGTCATTTCGTGGAAGACATTTTTCCCAGATTCCAATCAGCATTGCATAGTCATTGCAAAACAATGTATTCATGTATCGTATGATCAAAAAGTCTTTGGATCGCGATAGCCATGGAGTGTGACAAACATCTATAGAATTATTTACTTCTGTACTTTGAAGTACACATCACATAAGTCACAAATAACATAGATTTTAGGTTATGGTAATTAGTTGCATTTTGTGTATATTTTATAACCAGCTGACTTTAAAGTTGTCAAATAAACGTCAAAACTAATTGAAATAAATAATTTTATAGATATCTCGTAAATTCCACGGCAATAGCGATCCAAAGACTTTTTGATCATACGATATGTAAGAGATTTTGGAAAAAAATATGGAGTAATTGGAAAAAGGCAGGAATAATCACTTGGTTTTCTTAATTGTGGCATGTAAAATATCCAGTTAGAGAAAAGAAAATCGTAATCTAATATCATTCACCTGTACTCGTTAATACACGGAACGTGTATAGTTGTTATTAATAAAAGTTAGATGGCGCTGAATGTATTGGAATGATTCAATATGGTTAATAAAATCCCTCCGTATTTACTTACTTACATTAATCTAATAATAATCTACCCGACACCCTTCAGGGTAAAAGGGTTATATATATATATATATATATATAATAACTTCGTGACCTTGGTATGATATGGTAAACCTCTAATCAGTAGGCGATTAAAGGTCTGTATATTACTTCAAAATATATGTATTTAAAAAACTCTACATGTTTCAGCTGTGTACGCCTTTATCAAGAGAATACAAATATTTTGTATTCTCTTGATAAAGGCGTACACAGCCGAAACATGTAGAGTTTTTTAAATACATATATTTTGAAGTAATATACAGACCTTTAATCGCCTACTGATTAGGTTTACTATATATATATATATATATATATATATATATATATATATATATATATATATATATATATATATACCGTGTGCACAACGTCGTGCGATCGATGGATATATAAGTAATGACTGGCCAACTGCAAGTATATTCGCCTTGCTTGAACACAATGAGCGACTGATAGGAATATTCAATGTGTTAGAGAGAGATTATTTGATTCGTACTTAGATCGTATGTAGAATGTGTTGGATAAAGAAATGGAACGCCCGTACAGTTAGACAGTAGAACAGATTGAATATACTCTCTCAACCCTAACCACATAAACTCGCTATTCGTCTTCGTCTTACTACATTGTGGTAGATCAATCACTCCCCGGCGTTCATACGGTATATATATATATATATATATATATATATATATATATATATATATATATATATAATCTAATCTAATAAATATCCACTGCTTTTGATATTTATATAATAAATGTAGTGTATTTTTATTTTATAATAAAGAAAACAAATCAATGTGACTAGATCTTCTAACTATTCATAATGCCATAATATTTCAACATAACGCACACAAAAAAAAAAACAAAATTATTTATATTTTTTAAGTAATGAATGAAAGAGGGTACTGAAAATAATTTATTGCAATATAATTAATATTGTTAAATTAATTTCTAGTATTAAATTAAATTTTTAATCTATAAAAATTTTGATATTAATATCTTATGTAGACGTATTAAATAAAAGGAATATACACTACCGTTCACTGGTATGTGGGTAGTTCATTTAATCTACAGTTTATTATAAAAATTCCACAAAATTTGAAAAAATCTGTATTAAATATTTACAAAAACCTTATTTTGAAAAATTGATTTTTGACTAATTCGCATATAGGAGAGAGATATTAAGTAAAACTTTTCACAAAGTCAGTCGCCAAAAAAGTTACAACAGTCGGGGCACGTCATAATCAGTAATATCAGACGTAGTGACCTATAGAACACTAGGTATAGAACACTTAGGCTCTGTTATTGCTGCATTTAGGATATATTACTTACCCATCACAACATTGACAGGGTGTTATACGAGTATGTCACCGATATTATTATTCATATTTCTTTTTTCGTGTTGTTTTCTGTCATTTAAATTTATCGCCCTTAACTTAAAAAAGAATTCAAGGAAAAAATATAAACAATACTTAACAAAACTGACTCATTTATATTGTTTGTATTAATGATTTTCACTCTCTATATTTCTGTGTACGCAAAGGGTCTAATTTGTGACTTTTACTCTTTAATATTGCCTGAACAATCTACACTGTTCCTGGGTGATCTGCATAAACTAAAACTTGACAGCCACTGGGCTGTCAAGTTTTAGTTTATGCAGATCACCTGAAGATCTATACGAAAATGCAAATTGATACAAGCTGGATAACAACTTGAAACATATCTCTAATTATAATTATTGATAAATCATTATCACATATTCTAGAATTACCGACGCACAAATGGATATTCCTCGTAGATCTAGAATAAAGGTCTTAGGGATTCTGGTTGATATGTTTCTTTAATTGATCAAAACACATTTCTTCTGTCTGTAACGCAGCCTCCAAGTCTTTGGGCTTCTTGATAGGAACTTGTCAAGACTTTAGTAATCTTACGACTTTAAAGTGTTTGTTCTATACTTTTGTGCAGAGCACAGAACATTTAAGTATGATGTGGTTGTGTTGGTATTCATTTTATGTCTACTATTTTATATACATGAGCTTCAAGTATGGTGGATTTATAAAAAATAGATTCTTCAAGTCTTATTGTACGCGTTCATCTGCCAGGTTCTTACTACCAACGGCTAGATCTAACTTAGCATTAACTTTTAACTTTGTAACAAATAATAATAATGGTTCTTCTTAACAAACCTTGAAGATCCACAAGATTGTAAACATGACAGGTTTCCTACCACTTAAGCTCAACAATAGATTTGAGTGATTACATAGCTACACTGCCTATTATTACCTCTAAATTTTTTTACCTCCAGGTATTCATTTTTATTTCGTCCCAACACGAGGGCGTGAAAACCACCATAAATGTGTGTGATCCCTTCTCACTAGACAAACACAATTTCACTCTCTAGATATCAATACGAAAAGTGTTTTACGCACATTTAAAAAAGTAAATATGTTTCATATAAAATATTGCAATAAGAATTATATTAAAACAAGGTCTTTTAAAAGCACAGTATATTCTGCAATCTTATAGTCAAATATATTTAATGTGATACTTGTCTATAAAATATTCATGGACAATTTCAAAACAGTACGTCTAATAAAGATAATAACAAACACCCAAATTTCAAGCGCAGAATAAACGTTGATAAACATCGACGACAAAAGAACTGGAACTGCGAACTTAATTCGAGCATTATAAAAGGAAATAAAAAATTTTAATACCACATAAATAAAAATGCTTCCTAGTTTTTCACTTCGAGTGATCTAAATATAAAAAAGCAGAGGCCTATAATATTTCACTGTCTGATAAGAGGAGCACTCTCAGCCGCGATAAGGAAAATATTTGTCCTATAAGGTCGCCAGACTCTCGTTTACACGGAGATAAGATCGTACGATGTTAGGAAACACTCAAAATATTTAGGAAAAATGTTAGACATCAACCAAGTAAATATATGTAACTAATGCTGATGATTTAAAACAGAAAAATATTAAAAGAAAATTTAATATACAATTTCCATTCATCACCTTCATCGGCATGTTGTATGTCACTTAAAAAAATCTTTTATTAATGCATTTACATATTTCTAAATTTAAACAAAAATTATACTGCTTTTTTAAATACATACATGTCATAATTGTTTAAATCGGAATTGCCGTAAGAATTAAATATAACTATTCAATTATTAACAATTAACACAAATACATTTAAATATGTATTATATCCTTATATTTATTAACTTTAAAGATGACAATTTTCTAAAAAGCAGAAATAGGCAATAAAAATAGTTTAATTTGAATCAGTCATATGTCTCTATATGGAAAGAAAATAAAGAAAATACAAATATCTGTGATTTTATATATATATATAACATTTGATAAATTATTGGAGTTTTTCGGCTTTTTTATATGAAATATTTACAAATATTAAATTAGAATGTATGTAATTGCAGAGTAAGTGGGGATGTAAACATTGCTGTCTACAAATTATAAAGCAAATCATACGAAATTTTTTATTTGAAAAATATGGTCTACGTTGGGACTCGAACCCAAGTCTACAGCTATCCGGGCTGTCGCCTTTACCACTAGGCCACAATAGACCCAGGTTCAAGCCATATAGAAATGCATTATAAAGTAACAGTGTTAATGAATCAGATGTCAGTTAGTGTTTATTATCTAAACACTTATATATATATATAATAACTTCGTGACCTTGGTATGATATGGTAAACCTAATCAGTAGGTGATTAAAGGTCTGTATATTACTTCAAAATATATGTATTTAAAAAACTCTATATGTTTCGGCAGTACGCCTTTATCAAGAGAATACAAAATATAAAATATATTTTATATTTCCGTTCATTAAATATATCAATTGATAAATTCTTGGAGTTTTTCGGCTTTTATATGAAATATTTACAAATATTATCAAAATTTAGTATGTAATAACGAAGTAAATGAGAATGTAAACATTGCTGTCTACAAATTACAAAGCAAATCATATGAATTTTTTTTTATTGAAAAATTTTGTGTACGTTGGGACTTGAACCCAAGTTTACAGTTTGCCGGACCGTTGCTTTACCACTTAAGCCACGATAAACCTTGGTTCAAGCTATTTAGAAATGCATTTCTACACATTTTAGTATGATTTTTAAAATGAATCCAAAATGAATCTTAATTTTTAATTATTTACTTGAATGTATAAAAAGCTGATTTTGTACAAGGTATTTATCTTAGCATACATATTATAGCTTTTACAACATCGACAGATGTTACGTATGCAAACATAGGGTGTGTACGTAACTTCAATAGAAGTACATATTTACATTCTGAATACTTTGAATTCATAGGCGGCACATATTAGAATTTTCAGGGGGTTTGGTTTTTAATTTTGGAATTCGCATTATAATTGAATATTTTGGATTCATATTCTATATATGTAATTATATCTTTCCATTGTTCATACGTTGTCTTTTATTTCAAGGACACCTGTATATCAATCCGACCTCGTACACCAACAGCTATTCTCAAAATGGGAAATAATAAAATTTTTAATTATTTTTTTATTACTTATAACTTATGTTATAACAAAAAAAAAACTACATACTTCAGACAAGAACTTTTTCTCGCAACGAAAGAACTAAAACATTATTAAATTATAAAAATTATTATTGAAAGTCAAACATTCAACATTTCAATATTTGGCTACTAATTTATTTACACAATCTCTCCACGCCTACAAATACGAAAATGATTAAACTAAAAAGCATTTTATCTAATCTGTAAACATAATTTACACTCTTTCGTTATATGTACCTAAATTTAACAATTAACACATATTTGAATAATAAATAAAACAATACAAAAAAACCTTTGTTTAGCATTAATTTCATGTTTTCTTCAGTTACATATACATCGATATAAAAAAGAAAATCAAAGACAATAAACAGTATTAGGATATGACAAACGTCGAGGTTCCTGTTCCTTGACACTTTCTTTGTTCCATAAATTCCTCACGCATTAGCAAGACTGACCGAGAATTATTAGAAATATGATATATGTATGTATGTAGATGCACATGCGTATATATGTATAGGAATTTCATTGTCATTATAAAATGTGTTTTGAATAATAGCAAACCGATTTTTCTGATAGGAAGGATTTAGAATTAAGATTTCAAAATGTGCCTTGTGCATGTCCCCACTTCTGATAACTATGGAATGTACGATAAGATTATCAGTTATTGACATTTTCCAGTCGATATTGACAAAAATCGTAATAAAACTATATAACATCCGCGAGTTGATTACTAAAAATCACATGCTTACCTACAAACCAGTATCGCATGAATAAATGAATATACAAGAAAATGTATAAATGTGAAGCTTTAAAATTAGAAGTACTAACATTATACACACCACGGCGATTCTTGTTAAGAACACGATTCATTTTATAAGAATTTTTAATATAAACGCAATACGTTGCGTTACCTATAATACATTCCTCGAACGCTATTAAAGAAATGATTCACTGATTCACATCATAAACGAAGTTCGATGAAGCAAAACATCACGCCACTTCAAACTTCAGATAAATTTTGTTCCTATTGTAAATATGTTAGAATAGAAATGGCACTAGTTTACGATTTATACCAGTAGCGTATCTAATTCTGTCATTAAGAAATGAATAATACGAAGATAGATTCAGATTAATAAATTTATATAATAAGTAAGCCAGTGTTAAAGATGAAGGCTATACAATCATTTGGCGACTAAAATAAAGACAACATATCTGCTATCAGACTATCAATTTCTGCACACACAGTCATTAACAAATAAAGGATCTAATGTTAAATGATAAATTAAATTAAAATAAAATTATAGTCAATCAGTACTTTCATATATAAAGTATTATGAATTTAAATTTGGTAAAGATTAATTACCAATAAAATAATACTCAACTGAGTTAATAAGAAAACTATATCAGAATAATTGAAACATACATGAGTAGGTAAACCCCACCAGTTTTGTATAATACAAAGGTATTTTTAATAATATAAAATATTATTAAAAATCTGGTGTGAAGAACACAAATGCAGGTTCACTATTAATATTTTCTGTGAACGTGTCCGAATATATCCTATCCCCAGAGACGTAGATACGTATTTCACCTTTCTACAGGCTCATCGGTACGCCCCTGCTGGAGAAAGGATATTCCCAGACACATTCACAGAAAAGAACCACATCGCCCTATCACCGTAATTATCCAGACCGAGCGCAGAAGTAAATTCGGCGCTGCCTGTTGTCAGACAGCCGAAGTACCTCGCATACCGTCCACATAATTAATGTGAAGTAACGACGCCCTTCGAAAGGTTGGCACAGCCAATCTCTCTAGAAAACTGCATTTTGTTTGTGTCTTCACTCATACTACGGCTTAACCGCATGTGTAATGTATCAGAATAATTGAAACATACATGAGTAGGTAAACCCCACCAGTTTTGTATAATACAAAGGTATTTTTAATAATATAAAATATTATTAAAAATCTGGTGTGAAGAACACAAATGCAGGTTCACTATTAATATTTTCTGTGAACGTGTCCGAATATATCCTATCCGCAGAGACGTAGATACGTATTTCACCTTTCTACAGACAGCGCCGAATTTACTTCTGCGCTCGGTCTGGATAATTACGGTGATAGGGCGATGTGGTTCTTTTCTGTGAATGTGTCTGGAAATATCCTTTCTCCAGCAGGGGCGTACCGATGAGCCTGTAGAAAGGTGAAATACGTATCTACGTCTCTGGGGATAGGATATATTCGGACACGTTCACAGAAAATATTAATAGTGAACCTGCATTTGTGTTCTTCACACCAGATTTTTAATAATATTTTATATTATTAAAAATACCTTTGTATTAGAAAACTATATGGCTTAACTTGTAACCGAAAGATCATTTTGCCAGATAATTGTTATACACCTAGTACAGAAATACAGATTTTGAGAGCAATTACTTCTTCCAATTGGATAAAAATAGGAAAACAACAGATAACATCTTGAAATGGGTTGACAGATTACTTACGGGATTGTAAAAAACATAAAAAGCCTTGCTGGACTTAGAAAAATGTATGTTTTAATTGCTTTTTAAAATACAAAATTAACAATATCTACAGATACGTATAAGTACCTACACATAAAAAAATAGCTATGTTGTCCAATAAATCACATGTATAAAGGTATTATTTTGTTTGCAATTCATAAAATATATTATACATAAAACGAAAACATTTTTAATAATATACAAATATTATTAAAAATCGGGTGTGAAGTACAAATTCATATTTGCATGAAAGTAAGGAGTGAGCCACAAAAAAAGTTTTCAGAGTATGCCATGGATTAAATCAGTTATGTCTTAGATTGATTAAGTATCTAACCTACATTTCGTACTATTAGTAATAGGTTAAATCGTAACTAGTCAATTTGACTTATGATTATTTACAAATCACACTTCGTCAATTCTCTAATAACCTTTGTAATGTACGACGAGGTATTGATATATTCTTAGCTTACTATTGAAACAATTTAAAATTGGGACGTAGAATATTTTATCATTCAACATAGCATCCTCTTAAATTAATACACTTAATTCAGCGATCCTGCAACGCTTTTAACCCTTCTAAAAACAAGATTCTTCTTGGTCTGTAAACCAGCCCAGCACAGCTTCTACTACCTCTTCGTTATACACAAATTGACATCCCTTCAAACTTTTTTCAATCGAGGGAACAGATAATAGTCTGAGGGGGCTAAGTCTGGAGACTAGGGCGGGTGTTCCAGTAATTCGAACTCCAGATTCCATTGTAGTCATGGTAATGCGCGATTTGTATGCAGGGCCATTGTCCTGCAAAAATAACACACACACCTTTCGCTAACATGCCACGTCTTGTTTCCTTAATTTTCTCTCTCAGAGTAGTTAGTAATTTAAAATAAGAATCTCCAGTGATGGTCTGATCCTATTTTAGGTAATCGATTATAATTATTCCACAGATATCCCAAAAAATTGAAGCAAGAACTTATACAGCGAATTTTTGAACTCGAAACATCTTAGGCCTTGGATAACCATGATGCTTCCCCTCCATCGATTTCTGTTTGGTTTCTGGGTAGTAAGAATGGACCCATGTTTCATCCATAGTCACAAGATGATTCAAAAAAATCTGGATCTCCTTCAAAACGGGCACAGATTGACCGTGATGCTTTCACTCTTGCTCGTTTGTGTTCGGCGTTAAAGCATTTAGGAATCCGTTTTGCAGAAATTTTTTTCATATCTAAATCGACGTGAACTATATGATCGACGCGTTCATGTGAAATCTTCAGTGCTTCAGCTATATGTTTCAGCCCAATTCGACGGTCTGATAATATCATGTCATGAACTGCGTCAATATTTTCGGGGGTGGACACCGAAATCTGTCTTTCTGTTCGCCTCTTATTTTCAAGGGAAAGCTTTCCTCTTTTGAATGACGCAATCTAATTTTTGACAGTCGCATATGATGGGCATTTGTCACTAAGTGTATTAAGCATATTTCGTAAATTTCCTTACGACTTAACCTCTTCAAATACAAGTATTTATGATGCCTCGATACCCAAATTTATCGATTTTCACATTTGCATGGCTAGCCTAACTAGATATCAATACCCCCTCATAATAAGGGTGTTATTTATGGTGAAAGTAATTCACCGGCAACATGTACTGATTATTCTATAGTACAATGAAACACGTGTCTGCATGTCTGAAAAGATACTTTCACACAAATATAAACTTATATTGTGTTCTTTGCACCAGATTTTTAATAGTTTTATATTATTCAAAATGTTTTTGTTTCATTGAGGTTTTACCTAGTCAAGTATGTTTCAAATTACTGAGTGATATATAAATACAATATAATAATGCAACCCTAAATAACGGACAAAAACTTCATTTTGAATGAATGCAACCGCTTTAAAATTTATCGCAATTTACGCTGAGTCTATTAATGTTCCCCATACCCTTCAAGTCCACTGAAAGCAAATACCTTTTTGTAATATTTAGTCTGTCATATAACACTCTGAAATCAGTTTTATACCCAGTATTGTAAAAGTATTGTAAAAGCGTATGGTTCTGATAAAAGTGTTTCCATAAAAATATAACTTCAAAATTCTAAAATATACACACTAGACAGAGACAAAATATTGTAATCTATAAAGTACTGCCTGCAGGATGTGGTGGCATTTATATTATCTATGTAACGAATTATACTTGTACATACTATTATGAGCAAATTAGGAAGCCTCCAGAAAATGATACCGGAGCGATATTCTCTAATGCATTAATGTATTGGTATATTGTATTTTAGAAAGCAGTATTTGTTAAATAAACATCATATATTGAGTACTGTACTTTTTATACCTTATTGAACACCTATATATTATGTAGTGTTCCACATTTTATTTTCGATAATAAAAGAGAAAAATATTTCACGTTAAGCAAGACTGTTTATTTTAGAATTTTCAGTTTAACGACTACTAATGGCTTCGTACATTGAATAAAAATCATTATGATTGTAGTAAATGTTCGGTGTACGTAAATACTGTCGTGGCCTCAACATTACTTGCTACGCTCCTGACTGATATTCTGTAACAGATTCCGATCTATTGATTAACGCAAACGAACCAGACCTGACGACTAAGTTTTATTTAACAAAAGACAATTACTTAAAGGAAAATGAAACATAAAAATATGTCAATGTTAAAATAACCTTTTTTGACCTTTTTTGTTATTTGTTGTCCGTATCATACTATTATTGTTATTGCGGATGCCAAGGTGATGATTATTATCTAGGTCTCCTCATTTAACACTGTTCGTCCGTTACTATTTGCCTTGTTATCATCATTGTGTCATAATATAAACAGATAATTAATTTGAGTCTACATATGAATATTGAGATATTTAGAACAACCGCCTAATTAATTTGTTATTAATAGAAATATGTAGTACATAATTAATGAAATAGTAATCAGACACAGTGCAGGTTAACGGAACTCCATAAACTCTACAACGGCATCCTGGTACAGAAAACAGTCCCCTCAGAATGGAAGAAGGGCATATTTGAAAACGGCAACAAAAAAGACCCGAACAACAATAGAGTGATAGTATTATTAAGCACAATATTGTTCACGAAAAAAATTACACATACGATGAAACAAACCATCTCTCTGGAAGAAGAACAACAAGGCTTGAGGCGGAATAGATCAACCGTAGACGCCATATTTGTTGTGCGTCTGATTGCAGAAAAGGCATTAGAATACAACGTCCCGGCCTATACGTGCTTCATAGACCTCACCAAGGCGTTTGACCGATTAAGAATATCCGATGTATCAGATATAATGAGAGAGGCAGAAGTGAAACGAAGTACGTACAAACAATCGAAGAACTTAATAAGGCCATGACCACGACAATAAAAGTGGAGAACGCGCTGGCAAGGGAAATACACGCAAATATGGGCATTCGACAGGGAGATAGCCTAAGCCCCACATTATTCAATTTAATCATTAATAAAATAATACAGGCTGTCAAAACCAAAGGAGTAGGATATCATTTACGGAATGACAATATCAAAATACTGTGCTTCAGGGGCGATGTAACCCTGGTGTCTGATATAGAAAACGATCTCCAACATATGCTGCACGTATTCAACAAGGAAGCGGAAAAGTATAATATGAACATCTCCATCGATAAAACCAAATGCATGATGATAGCTAAGGAACCGCTCCAGTCCAAACTGGTAGTTGCTAATAGACCCTTAGATCAACTTATAGCAATTAATTACCTGGGAGTACGGCTATCAAGCTGGGGCGACTTCACTACGGATGGAACAAAGCATCCAAAATATCAGGATACCTTAAAAATATAATATGGAGGAACAAGTACATGACAACGGCATGCAAGACAAAAATATATAAGACGTGCATCAGATCTGTTATGACGTATGCGGCAGAGACACGAGCAGATACAGCAACAACGAAGTGGCTACTACGAACAACCGAAATGTCCGCTCTGAGAACAATCACTGGTCATTCATTGTTCGACAGAAAACGCAGCTTGGATATCAGAGAGCAGTGTGGGATCAAGGATGTCGTATGATGGACGAGAGAACGAAGAAATTGGAACAAACACATAAGTCGAATGCCGGACGACCGATTGATAAAAAAGGCAAGAAACGAAAAGCCGATGGGAAAAAGACTACCAGGCCGACCTCGCAAAAGAATGCCCGACAGCTGACAGTCCATATTAAAAGAACAAGAGACGGGCTAGGAAGCTAACAAGGATTTTTGCTTAGAATACGAAGAAAAAGAAAACGTAATCAAAAATTACTAAAAGTGACAAATGCCAAAAATGCCTAAATTAAAAAAAACTTCAAGTTAAACAAGTTTAAATATTTGACTGATAAACCACAACGCAGTCTATTTCCTGGTACTTAAAACGTAATAAATAAATGATTAATGAGTTTACTTAGAGCAATATGGTAAAAAATAAAAAATATATATTAAAACAAAAACCAAACCTGTTTTAGTCTTAGAAGATATATCTAATTTGTATCAATCAGATAATACGTTAAAATGAAAGTAACTTAGCTTTAACTTGAAAATTTACAGGCATTTGTCCAAATCCAATATTTTCGAAAATTTCTTGAGAACTAAACTGATACAAAGAGTAGAAGAAACAAAACTTAAAATTTGAAATCTAAATTAAAACTAGGATGTCATCAACAGAATAAAATGGGAAATTAAAACGTGCTATTTAAGAACGCAGTTAAATTGTGATTTACTAACATTGTTCGGTGGAAATTTGCGAATATATCAACAAAAATTAAAAAAAAAAATCTAAATCGCTAAATCAGAAAGCGACGAAGTAAAATTAATATTGTGTTTCAATAGATAAGATGTTATCCTATGTGTTTCAAAATATAATTAAACTATTCCAACTATTCAACAGTTTCATTATTGTTCGAAATATATTTGTAAACATATTGCTTTCTACGTCGTGTTTTGTATATTTACAATATGGTATACGAGGGCTATTGCAAATATTTGTGGAAACGATGTAAAAAAACACATTAATTTTAGTAAACATTTTTATTGTTTCACAAAATATTCGCCTTTGCCAAAAACATACTTTGCATACGCTCGAACTGATTTGCCAAGCATTCTTTCCACTCTGAAGCTATTACTTCGAAAACTACCTCTTGGAATCTTTCAATGGTTGCTTCAGGCGACGAAAATCGCTCATTACGAATTTTATTTTTGATGTTTGGAAATAAATAGAAATTACAAGGTGACCAATCAGGTGAATAAGAGCAATGAGTCTTTAATTTAACATTTTTACTGGCAAAAAATCAACGGTTTGACGTGGTGACTGAGAGTTAGCATTCTCTTGATTCTCTAAAGTTACGGTTACCATATGTCCAGTAAAACTAAAGAAACAAACGTATGCTCTCAATACATTTACCTGCATACATAGCTAATTTTCGAATTGATTTGTTAAGACTTGTCTCAATCCGGTGTTTAACATTCTTAACGACATCTTCTGTTAATACTTGTTGGTCGTCTACTGGATTTGCCCGTATAAATACAATTTTTTTTGTTCAAAACGATCCACAATCCTATGACAATGTTGTGGAACACTTTGTTTAAAACAATGTGGTCAGAAAAATGTTTAAATAACGAAAAATAGAACAGTTTTTTTTATATAAAAGCAAAACAAATAATGAAAATAAACATACGGAAAAATAGAATACAAGAACCAATGTAATTAACGAGCTGCCACTGAAATTTTAAAAGTAATATTACGACATTAACATAGCAGCCAACTTCAAATTTTAAAATACACTAAAAACTATGACGGTAAATTCAAGCAGTCGAATTTTAATATGTAAGCCGAGTTGTACTATTTCGAAAAATATTTATATCTATTTTACGAGGGGGTATTTATTCTTAGCCTACTATTGAAACAATTTAAAGTTGGACCAACCCTCCACGGCTTCTATTCCCTCTTCGTTACACAAAAATTGACGTGCATTTAAACTTTTTTCCAGTAATTCGAACCCTAGATCCCGAATTGCATTCATGGTAATGCGCGATTTGTGTGCAGGGGCATTGTCCTGCAAAGACAACATACCCATGCTAGGTCTTGTTTCCTTCATTTTCTCTCCCAGGGTGGTTAGTAATTTAGAATAAAAATCTCCAGTGATGGTCTTACCCTTTTCTAGGTAATCGATCATAATTATCCAGAAAAACTAAAGCAAGAATTTTTCTAGCGGATTTTTAAACTCGAAATTTCTTAGGCCTTGGAGAACCATGATGCTTCCACTCCATCGATTGCTGTTTTGTTTTTGGGTCGTAAAAATGGACCCATCTTCATCCATAGTCACAAGACGATTCAAAAAAATCTGGATCTCCTTCAGAACGGGCACAGATTGACCGTGATGCTTTCACTCTTGCTCGTTTGTGTTCGATGTTCAAGCATTTAGGAATCTATTTTGCAGAATTTTTTTTCATATCTAAATCGACGTGAACTATATGATGGAGAAATTTGAAATCTTTTGTGCCTCAGCTATATGTTTCAGCCCAATCTGACGGTCTGATAATATTATGTCATGAACTGCGTCAATATTTGCGGGAGTGGACACCGAAACCGGTTTTCCTGGTCGCTTCTCATCTTCAACAGAAAGTTTTCCTCTTTCGAATGACGCAATCCAATTTTTGACAGTCGCATAGGATGGGCATTTATCGCCAAGTGTCCACCATATCCTCGTACATTTCCTTACCACATAATCTCTTCAAATACAAGTATTTAATGATCCCTAGATACTCCAATTTATCGATTTTCACATTTGCATTCTTTCTTTCAAAATTTTCTGCAGCGCAATACTTCAACTTCTTGACTTAAGATTCTACAGTGAAACTTTTAAAATGCCATTATTTCTTGCCATTATAACAAGATTTTGTTTTGTTCAAGGAAAGTGGGCTTGGCTAAGTAGTAACCAATATTCCCTCGTATGACCCTGTATTGATTTTATCCTGTGTGTTTCTTCGAATAAATAAATAAATATATAATAAATAATCTACATTGGTATACCTACTAAGAGTCATGCTAAAATAATATTAATGATAACTTTAGCACATTTATCTAGATAATTTGTTATTAATTTGCATGTAAGCGTTAAATAAATGATAAGAACTTAAAACATTGCATGAACCACAAAAAGTTCAAATACATTCAAAACAAAAAAAAAAATTAAGATTTACAAACATTTGACGCACAGAATAAAAGCCATGTAATGCATCACACCATACGATAAAATATTGCCTCTTCATTCGATAAAGTTTTCCGAATGAAAACAAGTGGCAATTACTGAAAGTCGTCATGCCAAATTCTTTGCTAATCTGTTTTTGTATTACGTACGCAACATACCATACATTTAGATAACGGTATCTAGTTTTACAAACAAATGTGTACGCGACCGAAAACAATTTTAAGATAACAAAAAAATTCGACTGTTTACATAACACTTATTTGGGTTCAATTCCCAAAAGACGAAGGATGAAAAATAAATTAATTAGAAACTAAAGTAAATTAAAATGATATTAAAAGTAGAAGAAACGCATAAAACTGTCATCATTTCATGATAAAACTTAAAATGCCTACCTAAAATCGACTTGACTTGAAAAGCTTTTCATAGTGGTTGCTGAAATTAAAGCGAAGGATAACGTTAATTCAAGTTGAAATTAATGTGGAAATTTTACAGTTTTATGGCCTTTAAAGTTAGCTTTACCAACTATGTGTCATTGCAACTCTGCAGTTGCTGAACAAGGAAACTCGTCACATTCGAGTTTTATTCTGCGCAGATTCTATGCCGCCCAAACTATTAATGGGTGATCCAATTCGAGTTTCCTATATTGGCTACACAGTAAATTAAGCAGTTATCATTAATGCGCGTGTTTCACACATCAAATGTTAGCTTGAAACAACACATTTACAAAATGGATCGCTTAACCATCGCTGAACGCGTTAAAATTGTTCAATTGTTCTACAATTATAACAATTCTGTACGAACTGTATTGACGTTTACGGGAAGATTATGATCAACTTAATCGTCCTACTAAGCGAACAATTCGCAACGTAGTGACAAAAATTGAGGAAACTGGAAACATTGGTGATGGGGTAAAATATGTGTATTATCGTGATGCACGTTCAGCCAAGAATAATGCTTGCTGCAGTTGATAGTGTTGCTATTATCGATTCGTTGCCGTTCGCAGACTTTGGCCTTTCTTATGGCTCCGTTGAAGCATAAAAGCCAATTAACACAAGAACTGAAGCCCAGAGATCATGTACAGCTTAGAATTTACACAGATTGGGTGTTAGCGAAGGAGAAAATTGATTTTTTCAACGAAAATTTTTTTTTCTGATGAGACAAATTTCCAACTCTCTGGGTATGTTAACAAACAAAATTTCCACAAATTGGGCGAGGAAAATCCTAACGTTATACACGAGACACCATTGCATGCCCAAAAAGAGAAACTGTGTGATGCGCATTGTGGTCAGGCGGCGTAATTTGGCCTTGCTTTTTTGAAAACGATGAAGGTCGGACAGTAACAGTCATCGGTGAACGCTGTAGGCCCATGTTAACGATTATTTTTGGCACGAAATCCAAGACATTGATTATGAAAACATGTGATTTCAGCAAGACGTCGCAACTTGCCACACATCATTTATAACATTAAATGTTTTGCGTGAAAAGTTCGGAGGTTGCATTATTTTAGGTAACGATGAGGTTTGTAGTAATTTTTAAAGAATTTTTGACAAATCCACTGAACAATTTATTAAAACAATTAAGCAATAATGTAAGCACCACGATTTCTTTCATTAGCTATACGAAATTTTGAAAATTTTGCAATTATTCTCCACAATAATTGATTGAAATGCATTTTAGATGCTTCCGAATTACCAAGATGTTTTCCATTATGCGAATTTTGTAAAAAGCGAAGTAAATCCTAGTCAGAACATGGCAGCGTCCGGGGAATACGTGGGTGAAGTAAAAACATCCCAATCATGTTCAAGTAACTTTTGTCGCATTCGCAAAGAAGCACAAAGCCACAAATTGTCATGATGGAACACCCTTTTTTATCATTAAGTTCTGATAGTTTGTCATCAAATGCCACTTTTAGTTGTTCGAGTTATAATACTTGATTATTTGCAGTACACATATTTACAATATTTAATGATTTCATTAGACCCAAGAAGCTTGTAAAGACTGTCTAATTAGGAACTACAGAATTTGAATTGCGCGCCATTTGTTCTGTGAAATAGAGGGCGCCAATATTTAACAATTGTCATTTACAAACAAGAATACTTTGTGTACAACTATTTTATAAAAAAAGGCGATCATTTACGAATGCATTAAGAAAAATTCGAACAAGATTAGGACGAAGGGAAGCGCCTACAAAGTTAACAGTTCGTGCCTTAATCAAGAAATTTGAAGAGACGGGCTCTATTATTTAGTATTCTTATTAGAAGCGAAATTGAAAATTTGATATTAGAGTATAAATCACTTTTATGACAAAAAAAAGGGCTATAAAACTAATTTATACACTAATATATAAATTCTTCAACCAGGCCAGTGTTGGAAGAGTTGCCTTGCTCAGCTCGTGGATACCACCATGGGAAACTTCTGGGGCAGTCGTTTAGTATGTGGGCCATAGTTTGTTCCAAATTTCCGCAGTCGCAGAGGCTAGTATCTGCTGGTTTCCATTTGTACAGCATTGAATTGCACCCTGCGTGGCCTGTACGGAACCTATTTAATTGAGACGATTGCCTACGTGGGAGGGTTACGCTCGGCGGAGGTTCTGAAAGATTAGAAATTAAATTTCTATCCCTCAATTCAGTGTGTTCTTCGTGGAGCGCCATCCAGTAATAATTCACATTGATGGGGTGCTGAACTTTCGTATCCAGTCAAATCGGTCTCTTAGCCAGGTCCTGAGAACGCTTTCCAAATCATCGTGTATGGGAAGATCAATGTTGTTGATAATCTAAGCCCATTCATTCTGAGTTGTAGCGAGGCGTCTGATATCCAATGAGGCAATATTCGAAAGAATCGGTAACCAGAGAGTAGGAGTGTATCTAACAGTACTAGTGGCGATCCCCTTTACATCGTTAAGTTGAATATCTATTAACTTGGTGTAAGAGCTTCGATATCAGACAGCAGCATAGTATTCAGCAGGAGAGTAAGTGCAATGGCTGCCGTTCGCAAGGTCCTCCCATTCACTCGCCATGAATTGCTGGCAAGTTTATATAAAATATTACAGCATTTGATTAGTTTTCTAGAGGTACTGCTTGAATGTCAGAGGCCGGTATAATGTTAGGTCGATATTTAGGGTAGGGGTTGTGGTTGATCGCTAAATTAAACATTTAGCTCTCTGTTCAGATTTTGAAGGGTTTGGTTGTAAGCGCCATTTCTATAACATTCGTCTAAAGCTTGCAGATCTTTAACAAGTTGTAATCTCGATCCACTAAATTATTGGCTTGGGAGCAAAAAGCCAAGTCATCTACATATAGAAATTTTCGTGATTTTGTGGATGGGAGATCATTGGTGCAAATATTTAACATTAGAGGAGCCAGAACCGAACCTTGAGGAAGGTTTTAAGGTTTTGCCATTACTAGCTCGAATGTTTAGCCGGCGATTGTTCAGCATATTCTGGATAAGTTTACTTAATTTAGCACATGGGTAATTTTTTGTAATTTAAAAATCATTCCATTCTACCAGACTGCGTCATAGACACTGGAAAGATCGACAAAAGCAGCAGTGATTTTCAGGCTCTTCTGAAAACGTGCTTTAATGTGCGTTATTAACGCCAAGGCTTGGTTGCAGCAGTTTCTTCCCGTTCTGAAGCCGGCTTGCTCCTTATTAATAATCTTGTCGACGGTGGGCGCTATTCTATTGTAGATAAGGTGTTCTAGAAGTTTATGGCAAACAGATAAGAGAGCTATAAGAGAACTATAGGTCTGTAGCTTCCAGGATCTTCCGAGGACTTGCCAAGTTTTAATATTGCTAGGATTTTTGCTTTCCGGAAAATGTTAGGGATGTCTCCCGTATCTAAGATATTGTTATAAATGTTTCTCAACCATTCTCAGGCATCCATTCCAAGATTTTTTTATAAACTCAGGAAAGACATGTCAACACCAGGAGCCTTTTTTAACTTGAATCAAGCAATTGCCGAATTAATTTCTTGAGTAGAAAAAGAAGATGACCATTGGCGAAGTTTGTTTGAGGGTAATGATGCTGAACCTAGTTTTCTAAACAACGACCAGCTTTTCCTACTAGAGAGCTAGAGAGTAAAACTTATGTTTTCAGTCATTTATCCCCATTTACTTTTCCGAGTTTCATCTAGTTCACTAAGAATTTGATCAGCTAGTTAATTGTCGCCACTCTCAGAATACCGTTTGTAAAGTTCTTCAAGTTTATTTGACCACCTATAGCCACAAGGAATGGAGTTTTAGCAGTATCCACCAGTATTGATAGTAATTTAGAATAGTTTATAATTATCGGAGGGAGATTCTATATGCGCTGATCGACCTTTTGCTTAAAGGTACTCCAGTTTGACTTTTGGAAGTTCCATCTGGGTACCTGTGCGGATTCAATATATATTGTATGTTCGTTCTCAGTGATAAGTGACGGTCTATGTTAGCTATGAGGGTAGATATTCAGAACCTTACGTGATGCAGCAAAATACGCAAAACGGAGGTAATATAAAAATAGCTTTGTGTCATCTATACTAATTTACAAAAATGGAAGATATAAATACAAAATTGAGCTTGACGATAAAAACAAATATCTTTACCTCTAGTGGTATTAAAAAATTGTAATTATTCTAATTTTTAAGTAGAAAAAATTAAAATTTTCACTAAATATATATATATATATATATATATATATATATATATATATATATATATATATATATAACTCAAAACTTCAGAGGATTTGAAGTTATTTCTATCCCATTCATCTTGAAATAAAATTCGTTCTTGGAACAAATATTATGTTTTCGTATTCGGCGGTTGACTTCCTTCCAAGTATACTAAATAAGATTAAGGTCAGGTAATTGGACTGCGATTTTTGAAGAACTTTGGGGTAGTTATGTAAGAACACAGTGGTTTCTATTCTACACTACAACAACGAAAAATGTATTTATTTGCAACATGAATTATTGTTATATGTAAAATATAAATAATTTCTATCTTACAGTTAAGACTTTCACTATTGGCAGCAGTCGATGAATTTCGCAAGTTATAGGACAACAACCTGGCAAATATTTAGAAAATCTACATATTTTTTAAAATTCCGCATTTACATTTAAAGCTAATATAAAATCTGTTTATTCTAAAGCTTCAAAATCACAAGTTTATTGCGCGTATATCTCGATATTTTAATGATATTAACTTGTTCGTGTAATACCTTTACTTTATGTAAACTTGAATATGCACCTCAGGTATGCTACCTACTGTATACATGCGACAATACGCAGTCTTAATCGTATCCATAAAGTTGTTTTCCTTTAAAAAGAATTGCATATCTTAAGAGGGATTATCCAATTAATGACTTTTTGAAATCATGTGGCTTCGTTGGTTTCTCGATGGAATTTATTGTGTGTTGAAATCTAATCAACATTATTAACAATAAAGTGTAGTAAAAGTTCGTACCTTTTGCATAAAATACTGTTTAATGGTACACGCTTCTGGTCAAGAAATAAGTGTCCTTTAAGAGTAAAGGCTTTAACGGCCGGTATTATCAACTGTTATTAAAAGCAGTTTTAGTTAAATGTCATTTAAATTAAGTGTCACTTAAATTAGGGGTTCCGTATTATGAAATGAATTTAAGCAGCATTTACTTAAATGTGGTATTTAGGAAGGTTGGCATTACTTTTAGAACAAATGAACGATTTTAGCACATTTAAACAGTCTGTGGCTATATTTGCTTTTGTTTGTGTTGCTGCTTTTAATACCAAACACGCGTCAGTCTCCAGATTCTTCAAGATTATTTTTGTGAAACAATATTTACTGTTAACATGAATAATAAGAAAGGTTGTGGAAAAAATTTTATTGAACAAGAGGCTATAGATCTCTTGTCACTGGTGGTCAATTATATAGACATTCTAGAAAATAAACAAACAAATGCAGTCCCTAATCAAGATAAGGTAATTCTTCCGTAATTCGTCTTTAACATTTAATCACTGATGATTCAATTTACAGGCTCGTGCATGGAAAAACATTACAGAGGAGTTCAACATTTCCCATCCGTTAACAACACGTACCCTTGAACAGCTGAGTGCAAAATATGAAAATTTAAAGCATCGTAGCAGAAAATATGCTGCACAAAAGAAACAGGCGCTATATTCTACAGGTGGTGGCCCTTCGCAGACAGTCATCGATGTAGTTCTGGATACCGTATTAAGCATACTCCCAAGCAAGACTGTCGAAGGTGAAATAAATTTATTAGACTGCGACAGTGAATCACTGGCTGTATTCAGCTGCACTGTTGTCGAAAAAAGCTTGAAAACACAGATAATCTGATAACGGTACATGTACCAGGAGAAATTACAAATGAACCATCTGAAATAGTTTGTGTTACAATGAAGACAAGTGATGCAGATACAATGGTCCAAACAAGTGGATCAAATTGTACACCGGCACCAACACCATGCAAAATGACGAAAAAACATAAGAGAAAGCGCGATTCAGATGATATCGAAAAAATATTAGAGGCAAAAGCCAAATTTTACGAAACTAAAACAAAATTGTTGGAATTAGAATATAATTTAAAATTAGAAGAAGTGAAAAACAAATTTCTCCAAAATCAAGTTCTGGAGCAAGAACTATCGGAAAAGCAGGAAACACAGTCGGTGAGATTTGCTCTCCTGAAAGAGGAATTGGAAGTAAAGAGGTTACATAATATGAAATTAAGAGCAAATCTCTAATGTTATGTATTTCTTTTGTAAAATGAGTTGTAAAATGAAATGTACTTTTTTTTGTATACTGTTCAGATAAAAAGATATATTAATAAAACGTGTGTTACTAGTTCTTTTGTATTTGTGTTGTGCATAAGGTTATAGACTTGTTGGCTAATAAATAAAAAAGTAGAAAGAAATATTGAATGGTTACATCAATTTATTCAAAATATTTACTAGTAAACAATCATACGACAGATGCTCTTTTAATTACAATAAATGTTGGAAATAATTTTGTATCAGTCTCTGGCGAGTATTGTTATTAGCCTCATAATTAGCTTCATTAAACACTTCCTCTGCTTCAACCAAAATGTTTTCCTGAACTGGTAGAGGCTCATTTCTATTAATTTCAATGTTATGCAACACTGCAGTAGCAACGATTATTTTCGGACTATTCAGAGCTGGCCAATTGCAGTTGAAACTTTTTTTATTATTCTACTGGCTGTAGCTTTAGTCACACCAATAAAATCTCCCACAGAAATCAGCATACAACCAGACGCATAAAATCTTAAAGTTAGCAATAATTGGTTCATTGGCGATACACACTGATTTCTTGCGGTATGAAATTTTATATCATTTTCAATATAGCCTAGAATTTCAGTAACACCTTCTTTCGTAAATCGAAATCTTTCGAAAAATTCATCATTAGATAACTCGTCGAATGGCTGTCTTCTTTGTTTGAATACTTTTGGTTGTCTTCTCCGACGTACTATTTCTATTAACTCTTCATCTGACGACGATGTGAAATCACTCGCAGAAGAGTGCATTTTGTTATATTGTAGATAAATTCAAATTAATATTAAATAGAAAATATTATAACCTATATGGATGTATGTATACAGACTTTCCGAGGTTATGTATCACAAACATAGAAGTGTAAAGTCCCAAGTATACATGAACACGCATGCGTTAATTCTCCGTTTAATTCTTGAGTCGTCGAATTTGGACATTTAAGTATAAATGCCTGTTTAGGGGTAAATCTTCGTTCAAACTTGTTGATAATACGCTTGCGTTACTTTTAAATGCCATTTAAAACAAATGCCCTTTTAATTACGTTGATAATACCGGCCGTGAGGGTTTTAATTTTTAATTAATTCAGATTTTTTAAATTTCTTACTTTTTTTTAGTTTTCGATTGTTGATAACTCAATGATAATTATATCGTATAATTTTTTGAAATATTTTTATTGTAGATATTATCATTATTACTAATCTGTTATTAAATTTTGACTTATTAATAGAGTTGCCAATCTTGTCCGTACAACAGAGTCGAACACGCCCACCGCTACATGAACATGCATATAACTTGATCTACGGCATTTGTTAAATATACTTGTTTATTATATATATATATATATATATATATATATATATATATATATGTATATGTTAGGTAAAAGTAAATCTAGGATAAGAACTATAACATTTCCAAATTTATCAATATTAAACGTTCGTTTTCAAATAGAAACCACTGTATAGCATAATTCTCTTAGGATATTCAAATTATAAAACTTTCTTTGGAATCCAAGAATTTATATTTGCAAATTTATTTATTATTTTATACATCAAACCGCCAAAATAAATAAGCGCTTGTTTATTACCTAGGGTTATCAGTGAAGAAATTCAATAGACAATGTTTAATCAAACCTTGGTCTTATTGATCATAGGTACGGTTTCGACGAATTAATCACACAGAAAAATTCCCCATTATGACGTCAACAAATACAATGTATAACCAATACGCGGATTTCAATTATGTAATAGTTTGTAGGGGTAGTGGTATATTGTTAATTGTTACCTACTTGTAACACGGTACAGATCTGTATCCATAAGTCTCACACTAACAAGAGAATCAACAGTATCATATTTAACAACAAGAGGCACACTTTCATACAACAGTAAAGAATTAAAGTTTTAAGTTTACATTAAGTGTTTCATTTGTGAGATTACCTTAATAAATTAGGTTTAAGTGTTTTTTGTAAAATAAATAAAATATTCAGAAAACACAGTTTCAATATAACTGTCACCAATAAAAATACGATAAAATAACCAGCTTATTACGGAAGTTACGCCCCGTGAGCGGTGCGTCAAGAAACAATTTTTAATTGTATAAATTGTTTCTTGACCCACCGAGAATGAAAGCATTGGCTTTAATTCTCCCGCATTTATTATATAAATATAACCTCTACTTATAAAGTAAACAGCAGAAGTGCTGTTTAGTATTATATTTTCTTCTTCGCATGTTTGAATTAATCCCAAGCTGTAAACGAGACGTCTAGCGCTCGAACGAAATATCGCAACTCTACTTATTAGACATAAGGTTTCTTATTTTTGCATTTGTTATTACTAGAAAATAATCTAATAATATTAATACATAGTGTTATAAATATGTGTTTAGATTGTATTAACTATGTTCTATTTTTGAATTTTCTTATTTGATTTTTAACTGACTTCTAAAAAGGAGGGATCATTCTGGATGCGTTTGATAAAGAGTGCATCCAAGATAGCCCCATATCATCGTGAACCGGCATCTGGCTTATACAAACAACCACTACTCTAATGAACATGTAAAAACCTATGATTTGCTCACACATTAGCAATCTTTCCAACATAAACATTTTTACTGTTCTCATAATTCTTTGAAATTATATTTATCCTATTATAATTTTATGTCAATGTCGATATGGTGCTGGTAACTTGCACTGATCCAGTACTGTGTAAATCCACAAATTTTCCTAAAAACAGCACATCATTCTAATAATTCGTTTTGAATTATATACGGGTTTATCCAGTGATAATTTTACAGTAATGTCGATATGATACTGGCCCAGTACTAAGTGCATTCTTCGAGAATAATGTATATCGATATCTTGGAGATGTCTTGACAGATGATTCTGGATGCGTTTGATAAGTAACTTGTTACGGGACGGTAGTATATTAATGAGAGCACTGGGCGCAGGTGGCTTATACCGTGTCAATATGATCGGGACTGGCAAACTATAAGTTTTATTATTCCAAAATGCCTAAGCGGTTCTTAAGATTATTCCAGCACTGAGAACATTCTGCAATGCTTCTTATATCTGATAAATTTAATGGTAACAAACAATCAAAATTATCAGTACAAATAATATAACCACTGCTTCGGGTATAAAGTTTTCTTACATATGGAACAAGGTACATCGGCAAATAAATTGATTTGCTGATTCAAAAGCATCTTCAAAAAGGACCTCCGAGA
The DNA here is from genome assembly GCA_935421215.2 of Melolontha melolontha. Classification (NCBI taxonomy): domain Eukaryota; kingdom Metazoa; phylum Arthropoda; class Insecta; order Coleoptera; family Scarabaeidae; genus Melolontha; species Melolontha melolontha. The sequence continues at coordinate 96,314,770 of OW285238.1, forward strand.
TTGAGCTACTTGAGCTATAAATTGTAAACGTTTATTTCTCTCGCCAGATATTTCGTTCTCGATTATTCGGCGATTACAGTTTCGCACCGTGACTAATCAGTCTACATTTTGTTCACCCGTTTTATGTATTAATCTTTCACATCGTAAACTGAGCCGATGAGCACGTTGGTCGGTAGTCTCATTTGAAAGACAAGTTTCTCGGCTTAATCTAGAATTTACATACACACGCATTCCAGAGAGACTTTGTTTGCATACTTTCCGTGTTTGACTTTCTGCAATACGTTATATTGCTCGTCTTTTCTTAGCTTTCAAGCCATAACTTTTCCATTATAAACAAAAATATATGAATTCAAACAAAACAATAAAAAACATCAAAAGTTTGGAAAAAATTAAATCTACGTCCTAAGAAACGCCGCAAATAAACAATAAGAAATAATTTTGCTTTAAGAAGAATAAAACAAACTATTTTTTATTTTATTTCATTATTTATTACATAGAACGAATCAAACTAAACTTTTGGAAATCGGCGCCAAATTTAAAACAAACAAAAAATCAATATAAAATGAACTAACGCACTAAGTAGTTAAAAACCACAAGTAACTTAAGTTTTTAGAATAAATGGTTCGTCCAGTAACTTGACAAATAGTCAAGCAGCTCGAGAAAACGAAGAACATGTCATATAATGCTTATATAGCTCAAACTATGCAACTCATACTTATACAGAGAACGCCACAACTTACACTGATAACACAGCCCCGGATAATAGCGTAATTACACGTGAGATATATTTCTGTTTATGTGTTTAAGAAAAATGGTTTTTCTTTTTATTATTAATACTGATTATTTATTTATTCATACCTATATTCATATATACAGTTTGTGAAATATCATCTGTCACTCATAGTTTAAATTGCAAATATCGATTATTCTTAAAAATGTATCATTAAACAATGGCTTATGAATTTAATGAGCAGCAAAGGAGATTTATGGTTAAGATATATTTAAGAAATGGCAGAAATATCGATGGTGAATAGACTTATTATCTGGGACATGCCTTCGAAGATTTTTAAACGAATTTTTAAATGACGCTATCCCATATGACCATCTGTTTTCATTCGTTGTTTTGGGAATTTATTCAGAGAAACAAGAATTGTAAATCGTGAAACGGGAAGTGGTAGACCAATGATTAGAAATGAAATTATTGTCGAAGTGGTAAGGTACTGTACATTTACAGGAAGAATTAAATCTTTCTTACGATACCTATCGACGTATCCTTAAAAATGATCTGCATAGGCATCCTTGCCGTATACAAGTATCATATGAGATACTTTCTATGGATAGGCCATGAAAACAAGAATTTTGCCAACGATTTATTGAACAATTCAATAACGACGATGAAGGATTGTCGAAAGCTATGTCTACGGACGAATTGTGGTTCCACCTCTCTGAGTATGTCAACTCTCAAAATATGAGAATGTGGAGTACAGAAAATCCACACTTTTTTATATAGACTCCACTACATTCGCAAAAAATTGGAGTTTGGGCAGCTATTAGCCAGAGAAGGATTATTGGACCTATATTTTTTGAAGATATGTTAAAGATAGTTTTTAAAAACATTTGATTAGATTTATAAAACACTATGTTGGCACAATAATGTCCTTTTTTTAACTTTTTAAGAACAATAAATGCTGAACGATGCCAGTTAGAAATTTTAGCTTCAATTGTTAATATGATACACGATGATGAGCTACAGGAAGGCTATTTTCAGCAAGATAGAGCTCGTGCACATAGTACCAATGCAAACATTGCTTTCATGCAAGAATTTTTTGGAAATCGTATCTGAATACTGATACTATTTGGCCACCATGATCTTGCGCCTTAACACCATATGACTGAACACCCGTTGTTGATCTTGACGATTTAAAACAAGATTGAAGAAATCAATAATACACCAGAAATCCTTCAAAACGGTCTTAGTTCGCTTAAAAAACTAATTACTCTGCAGAGATGTGGGTGGTGGCCGTATAACACATATTTAATATCATTTTTTCTTTTATTTTGTCATTCTATATTTTTTTGTCCAACGAAATAATAAATCATTACATTTAAATTAATAAATTGAAAAATATTTTTAAAATCGATTATTCACTTTGAACTATCATTAAATTAAACAAAGTGACAGGTAGCTTTAAGTCGAATTAAATTAAGACAGAAGTGATTTTATTCATGGAATACTCTGAAAAACTTTTTTTTGGCTCACACATTATTTAATGTGTTAGATCATTTCTTCACATTGATTTTTTTGCTTTAAATTTGGCGCTGACTCCCAAGAGTTTAGTTTGATCGTTTCTATGTAATAAATAATTAAATAAAATAAAACTTTTTTCTTAGAACAAAATTATTGTTTGTCGCCTCTTTTGGAAGTTTTTCCAATTTTTTTTATAAAACTAAGTACCTATTTAAAATGCTACTAAATTATTCGTGGAATTTATAGGAATTCAGGAAAATTCCCTCTATTCATTATTTTTTAAAAGCATAATGACCTAACTGCTACAACTCTTTCTTAATTAATCAATTGTGAGAAAACCGCGACATAGTCTACCATATTAAAATAAAAAGTATAACAAATAAATAAAACACACATAAGATGTTTTAGATTTACACTTTATTAATCAGATAATGACAGCTGTTTCGCTAACACAGTAGCTTCTTCAAATTCAACTTAAGACTAAAGATACATACAATATACAGCGTTAAATCAGGTAGTTGACCCAAGTTAAAATTCTAGGTTCTATTACATTTATATTTATTGCTTTTTGAAAACTATACTATGTCCTACTTGTGTGAGGTTTAAGTTTAATAATATAACATAAGCAACTAAGAAACAATATTTCAATGGGTGAACAGATTTAACAGTGGGGATGAATTCAAGTCTAATTTATCGTTTAGTAACATTTCTGAGTTTTTGAGTTTATTAATTTCTAAAGATTCTAAACAATTTAGTTTTCTACCTTTATTTTCTACATGTATAATATCGAATTGTAAATTGAATTCATGTTCATTCTCTATTAAATGATTACAGTAGGTTGAGTCAGTTTTCTTATTGATATAAGAATTATAGTGGTCTTGGATTCGTTTTTTAAACGTTCTACCTGTCTGTCCAATATATGTTTTGGTACATGATCCGCATGATAACTTATAGACTCCTGATTTATTGTCTTTGGTAGTTTTTTCTTTATTATTTTTAATATATTTGGCTAGATTATTATTAGTTTTATAAGCGATATTAATGTTTTCTTTTTTAAGGAATTTTGATAATTTAAGTTGTTGTTGACCTATGTAAGTAAATGATTTAAACTGCTTGTCTGACTCCACTTTAATGATAGGGTACACCTCCCTTAATAATTTATTGACAGATTTTTTAAAAATTAGTTTATCTATTAGATTTGGGTCATATCCATTGTTGTGAGCGATTTGTTTTATAATATTATATTCTTTATTATAGTCTTCATTGGACATCGGGATATTAATAAGAAGCTACTGTGTTAGCGAAACAGCTGTCATTATCTTATTAATAAAGTGTAAATCTAAAACATCTTATGTGTTTTATTTATTTGTGATATGGATTTACATCAAGCAAAGGTCAAAACAATGAAAGAATTAAAAAGTATAACATTTGTGATTACAAAAGAAAAAGCAAAAAAGAAAATATTTTAGAAATGTTTTTGCATATAAAACTAAAATACTTTAATGTCCGTTAAATAAAGTATTATAGTATAAAATTTGAGATTCAAAAAACAATAAGGGCAATTAAAAACGTTTGCGGTTGAATTCAGTAAATTAGTAACATTTTGCACGGCAGTAAATAATTGTTATTTTGTTCATGTGATTTAATTTAACATTGTTAACATTATGAATCAATTGATGTGACTTTGTATTCAAGCAATTTTAACCGTAATTAATAAGAGTATCTTGTAAAATATTTCTAGTAAATAATGTGAAGAAACAATCCTACCCAAGCTAGTCAAATGCACCAATATTGTCAACAATCTATTAGAATTGTAAACGACAAGAATCGCCGAGCGTATGGAATGAGATAACGAGTGGAATGCTTTAAATTACATTAAGACTTTCTTGAAAATAATCCTAAAGTTGGGTCAATGCGTGACTATTACTGAAAGGTTTTCTATACAGGACGAGTGTTCACCTATAGTATATTTAGCCAACATATGCGTGGTTACGTGCCAACCACGCCAATAATAAATGCAAAGCCTGATTTATAGCAACTAATAGATTTTTGGTTTATTAATGTAATAACAATTATTTTCAAATTATCCAAATCAGTTAAGAGTTTTCCTTTTTATTATTCGTTATTGTAACGTATTCTAACTAGGTGTACAGTGCGCTAAAAATTGAGGTTATTTATATGAGGGTCATTCGAAAAGTAAAGAACGACATTTATTAGTGGAAACATTAAAATCAAATTTATTTAACTACACTACTTTTCTACATAGTCTCCGTTCAAGTTCTTATCATGTTTTTTAATTTTTTTCTATACTTTTTCCATTCTTAGTTACTGTCAAGTTATTCAACCAATCAGTACTATCTCTTCCAATTCGTCATTGTTGCGCAGTGACAACCGCCCAAAGTATCTTACAGCTGAGGAAGAGATGAAAATAACTAAACACTAAGGGTAGATTATACAACAGATTTTTAAAAACTTCCCACCGCAACCGTTGCGTTAACAAAACTGAATGTGGACGAGCGTTATCGTGAATCAACAAAATATCGCTAGACAACGACCCACGCCATCTGTTCTCAATGGCGTGAGCAGCCTGACAATAGGCTTACGCATTTATTCTTTCTTCTCTTGGCATGAAATCGACCAGATCCGATCGCAAAAACCTAGCTATTACTTTTAGTATGCTAAGTTTGTTCACATTTTTTAAATTTTGTTGGGAATCGGGAATGATGCCACTCCATTGACTGCCTATGTCTCTAGTGTTTTATTCAAGACCCATGTGTCGTCACCAGTAACAATATGGTCCAAAAATTCTTCTCTTTCTTGTTTGTAATGAGCAATAAAATTCAGAGCAGCTTCCATTAGTTTTTTGTGTTCACTCAACAAAATTCTAGGATCCTGTCTTGAAAATTTCATGAAAATAAGTAAAAAAAAAAAAAGAAATCGCTAAGCATAAAACATTCGTCCTCTTGAATTTTTACATCAATTCTTGTCTGGAGTCGTTCAGTAAGAGCAGAAGGTCGGCCAGGTCGATCTTCTCTATTTAACTACTTTACCCAAGGTATATTCTTGCTTTTTACTTAATGATGCTTAAAATAAAACAACAGATTGTTTTAGAGTATGCAGTCTAATTGATCTGATATAATACACATTTACTACAGAAGCGAAGTTAATAATCATGTATCCTATATTATCTAAGCACTAGGTTACCAATCGCCAGTCTTATCTATTATTCTTTTTCTGTAACTTTTTCTCTTATAGCTTGTAATCTTCTTTTTACTGTTTCCCTAATTTCTCTTCTTTCAGCACATGTGTCTTCTGACTTTTGTGTACTTAAAAATTGTGTAATTGATATATGTACTTTTGTTATTCTGAACGTACATTTCTACTTTAAATATAGTGTATCCATGTTTTATATTCCTATCTTTATATCCAAAAAATTGCTGTATTTTGCTCCTAAAATTGAATTGGATTGAGCTTTACTGAATGATGGCTTCATGTTAAAAGGAATAAACCTTGGAAAAGCTTGTAATCTCCACTTTATTAAATAATAGTATGATTATTTTGTCAGAATTAAATACATATATACATAGCTGATTTCATTATGTCATTATGTAGGAGAAACAATTGCCATGCATATACTTCTATCTACCACAAGCCTACACATACAGACACAACTATACACGCAAATTCGTTTCACCCCATTACACACAAATTATCTGCTTATCAATCAATGCTTCACAGACTAATTAACGTCCCGTTGAGTAAAGAAAACTTCGATATAGAATTAAATAGAATACACGTTATAGCGCTAAATAACGGTTTCACCATAAATTTAATTAATAATATTCTAAAAAAACTACAGAAATCTAAAACGATATCTTCAATTTACCCCACAGTAAAAAACAATAAAACATTTAGTTATAATTCTATCACATACATCGGTACAATTTCAAACAAAGTAGGAAACTTAATAAAAACAAGTAAAGAAGAGACCATTTCATTCAAAACCAACAATTCCTTACAAAACGCTATAAAAAACAACAAAGATAAAACGGACAATAGATTAAACTCAGGGGTTTACAAGTTGACATGCGAAGATTGTAAAAAAGTGTATGTCGGACAAACAGGACGGACATTTGATATTAGAATGAAAGAACATGAAAGAAGCCACAGAGACAAGAAGACAGACTCAACTTTTGCCAATCATTGCCTAGAACATAATCACAAATTCAACACTAATTTTAAAACTTTGCATGTTCTAGATAAAAGTAAAAAACTTAATATGTTAGAAAGTTTAGAAATTAACAAATATAATAAATTAGGTATAATTTTAAATGACCAACTAGACATAAATAACTCCCCCCTTACTAAACTTAAAACTCATACATGTCCACCCCCCTCTTAGAATAAGATTAGTTCTGTACTTTGTATTGATATATATAAGATCTAATTGATATTTTGAATTAGTATATTCATCCACCTGATGAAGCCACAGTGTGGTGAAACATATGTAGTGCATATATATTATTTTGAAACTATACAACTGTGTTTTATTATATCTATATAATGAAGTTTCAACAAGTATCTCCTTCGTCGATTATTACTTTTAGAAGTTTTATTTTTCATTATTTCCATTACTTCCATTAACAAGTTCTTGTTTTTTATACGAATTTTTAATCTTTCACTTGTTTCATCACTCATGTGCGTATGTTTTGTTCTCTCTGAATTTAACTTTATCGATATTTTACGAGCCTCTTCTACCTTCAGGTTTCTTGTCATTCGTTATATATAGTTATTTTTTATTATCGCTAATATATCGCGTAAATGATAGCCATTTATGGGTTGTATTCATTAATTTACTTGTTCGATTTACCAGAACTTCTGCAAAATGATTTTAAATACTGTGTTCAAAAAAGTTTCTACCAGATGCATCCCATTGTCACTTCAGGAGATTCAGAGATAGCAGCACCAGAATTATTATTTTACTTGATACTTTATATGCTTTAAACAAATTCAATGATCCAGATGAACTCATTTCAGGTGCATTGTTTCTTTAATCGAAGATCCGCGAATCAAAACTAAGAGGAAAGATAACTACATGCTAAGACTAATGAATCAGTTAATTTGAAGTAATGAAAATGCGAAAACATTAATTTGAAAGATATACTTTTTTTACGATTTTCTAATTGATCCAATGGATAAGAGAATCGCGTTTTCTAAGTAAAAATTTATCTAAATCGCAATACGCTCGATTTTTTATTGACTTTTTATTGTTATTTTATGTATTCGTACGCGATCAACATTTATACGATGACCATGGCATTTAAATTCCCAATAAAGTATGGCTTTTTATCGTTCTGATTTCAATGATCTGACAGCAAGCGAATGAGAACCAGGCGGACAGAGAAAAGAGAACGAGATTTGCCACATATGAAACTATTTTTAAACGTTTCGATAACGAAATAATAATAATAAAATACGTATGTACGTTTGTATGTATACGCAGGTATACTCGTGTATTTCTTGGTCAGTTTTGAATTAATTAAAATGAACTTACAGCAGATCGCAATACCTGATAGGAAAACAAGGAAAAAAATAAACTCGAAGAAGGTATTCATTTACATTTATTATATCTGATACGATATACAAAAAACCAGTTTGTAGTACCCATATATGTATATAAATATTTCTTAGGTGATTATTTAAAACAATCTAAACGGATATAGGAAAACAAGCACAGAAAAAGTGTCACATTTCCTTTATGGGTCTGAAGAACTTTATATATTTAATTTCAAATTTATAGCATATATTTAAAATAAAAAATATTTACTGCCGAAATTGTTGCAATAAATAAAATGTCGACTATATTTAAAGTGCGAATAAAGTATATGATTTGCATGAAGCACTCTACACTACGTAAGAACATGTGGTATTAACCGAAAGGAAATTATTTCAAAAGAATTTTATTCAAATGTCGTCGGCATTTGTATATTTTAGGCTTATTAAATTACCTTTTTGTTTTAATAAAGCTTAAATTTTGTCACTTACAAGATAGGAAGCAAAAAAGTGCTCCATGGAGGGAATCCAAAATGCACATGACAAGAAACAATATTTTGTTTAACAGACTTCTAAAAGGGAGACGGTTATCTATTCGTCATGTATATATATTTTTTATGTTTGTTGGCGCATAACTACTCCATGAACTGATCGTTTTTAATGATTCTAGATGCGTTTGATAGAAGGTGCATTCCAAGATGATCCCATATCATACGTTAAGGATTTTTTCCAACATAAACAGTTTTACTGTTCTAATAATTCAAATTGCATGAGTTTATTCTATTATAATTTTATGTCAATGTCGATATAGTGCTGAGCAATTGAAAGACACTTATGTTCTAAACTGAGCCGATTAATACGTTGTTCAGCACTCATTTGAATAACGCTTATGTATTAAATACAGACAATACTCTTTCTCACGCAATTTCTCGACTTAACCTAGGATTTACGCGCTCGCGCATTCCAGAGAATCTGAGTTCGTTACACTGCTTGTCTTTTCTTAGTTTTCTCAAGCCGTGCCCTTTTCATTTGTTGCATTTCTTGCAAAAGATTACTTTTCATAAGAGCACCTGCTTTTGTAGGCTTTTTCCATTATAAACAAACATACAATAATGCAAACAAAAAGTATGAAATAAAAAAATTTTGGAACGAATTAAAATCGACTTCCAAAAAGGCGGTAAAATAATTTTCTCTAAAAAGGAAGAAAATAATCTATTTTTGCTTTAAATTTGGCATCTACTCCCAAAAGGTTAGTTTGATCGGTTCTATATACTAAATTATGAAATAAAAAATAGATAATTTTTTTTTCTTTTTAGAATAATTTTTCTGCTATTTTGTTTGCGGCCTTTTTCGAATGTCTGTTTTATTTTTTTCCAAAATTTGTTTATAATAACTTACAATTATCCAGACCACGGTAGCGGAATGTATTTTAACCAAATCATTTTTATTCTATTTTAGAGAAGCCCAACATTAACGATCCATACCTGAAACAAAGACAGAAATTTATTAAATTTAAGAAGTAAAAATTTAAGATATTAATTATCGAATAGAAATTATATTGATGGTCGATTTGTTGAACCGGGTTCAATTTCTGCTAAAACCTCAAACATCAACGGTGTTTTCTAGTCTCCAGCACGAATCAAGTTATGAAAATTAATACCTGAAGATAAAAACTTCGTAGTAATATGTAGTGAGTGTGTATCACCAGGGACGTTACCACCGTATTCCGCAGGGAAAGTCGTAATAAACTTTCCAAATTAAATCGCTTCAAAGCCTGTTACGGGAAACTATTGTAGTCCTAATCATTGTTTTGATTAATTTTTTAAATCTCCAAACCACATATACGTAGAGAATTATTTAATGAATATTTATTTTGGCAAAATGGTTGTTCATTGAACACATAATATTATAATGTTTACAAATGAAACGTAGAGTATGTTCGTTTTGTACGTAATAACAATGTTTCCTCATTTAATAGTATTATTTTAATACGTATTAAATTGATACGTCTAATATACATATACATATATCTTTTTTTTATAATAAAGGGTCTAATGTAGGGAAGGGCATCAAAATTTAATAGGTGTTACCAGTGGCACCTTTATTTTATAATGGAAGTCTTTTCTCAACCAACCTTCATTTGTACTTATGTTGATCAAAATTGAAAAAAGATACAATGAAAACTCTGATAATGATAATTTATAAATATTTTTAATTAGCGTCAAAATTTGGCATCAAAATTTAATAGGTGTTACCAGTGGCACCTTTATTTTATAATGGAAGTCTTTTCTCAACCAACCTTCATTTGTACTTATGTTGATCAAAATTGAAAAAAGATACAATGAAAACTCTGATAATGATAATTTATAAATATTTTTAATTAGCGTCAAAATTTGACACACTATAATCTGGAAGACCAAGAACTGACAAGAGATCGCGAATATGGTGCAATTTCAACGTGTATATGAAATTCAGCGCTAGCTATTGACAAACTGTACCAAAAGAAAGAATAAATATTAATAACAAAGTGAAGAGAGCAAGGGGTTTCTAAGAATTCGAAATATTTTAAATGCAGAATATCCATATAGATAGTGTTTACAAATACGTAAAATCGTAGGCAGATTGTATCTTGTATAATAAAAAAATTAAAAAAGGATTACTTTCATAGCAAGAAAAAAGACTTTTTGAATCACATTAATATATGTATACAAGAATATTTTAAAAAGCTACAGTTGCTCACATAAATATCAGGCCACGTTACGGTTTACTAAAACTAATATTTCGTGATTATTAGCTAATAAGCAATAACATAGATTATATATATATTCTTTTAATAGTCTTAATAATAAGCCACGGAAAGGATGCCCAAAAATGGTAACAATGTAGGATAAAAGAGCAATAGTTGAAACGACACTCAAACTTGCTAACGGTTACAGGAAAATCAATAAGTGTAGAAACTGTTCGCAGAGGGATTATAATGGACGTAGCACATAGCAACATCATAGTCATCTGAAGCAATAAAACCTAGTTTGAGTTATTTGACATTTCTAGAAGATAGATAATATGGAGCATTTAATACGTAAAATCTGCGGCCGACCAGAAAAAAATGGCGGTGGCTCTGTTAAGGTGTGAATTAATAGTTGGAAAAAAATGGATCAAATGATTTATATCAATATCTTTAAAATTAATTTAAATGATCATAAAAACTATACCAATAAAACTAAAGAATGGCTTATACATATATAGGGTTTTCCCTGAGGTAACCGACAAACTTACACAATGTGTTCTAAAAGTGATTCTGAACAAAAAAGTTCATATATTCTTTAGCTTAATTCCTTTTTTGTTCTTAAGATTTCAACAAAAGAACAAAACTGTTTCAGTAATGTATTTAATCATGAAATTACATAACAAACTAATAAACTAATATTAAAACAATTGCTAAAGTCATAAATGCCATGCCCGGTGTTTGTCAAACCGAGGTATGGCGAATTTTACATTTCAATGGGCTTTTTCTCTATCAACTACAGAAAACTCATCATATGCTACCAATAGATTTCGTAAATCGCGTACAGTATTGTCAATGGTTATAGAACAATTTAGAATTTATTCCGCGTATTCTTTTTACAGATGAGTCTCAATTTATAAACACGCGAAATTTACACACTTGGGCGACTGAAAATCCAAATAATGTAGCTTTGGTTAATCACCTACATCGTTTTTCTATAAATGTATAGTATGGGTTGTTAAACAATGAAATTATTTGGCCACATTTTATCCAAGGAAATCTTACGGCAAATTATTATAGGAATTTTTTAGAATGTACTCTGCCGGGATTATTGGAAAATGTTCCACTGGAAACTCGACGCGGCATGTTTTATCAACATGACGGCGCTCCACCGCATTTTAGTAGGCAAGTTAATGACTTTCTAAATCAAAATTTTCCTGTACGGTGGATAGGCAGAGGGGCCCTGTACTATGGCCTGCACGTTCTTCCGACCTTTAGGCATTGGGCATTTTCTTTTGGGGTTGTCTAAGAAATAGTGCTTACTATAACGGCAAGCCAAACACACGGGAAGAGTTGAAAGAATAGTTGCAGAAGTAAATTCCCTACAAAATGAACTTGCAGATATTAACTGGCAACCGAATATAGCCCAAAGATAAGCAACATGTTTAGAAAGAAACAGTTTTCTTCTTTTGTTGAAATCTAAAGAACAAAAATGAAATTAAGCAAAAGTGTATATGAACTTTTTTGTTCAGAATCACCTCTAGAACACATTGAGTAAGTTTGTGGGAACACCCTGCATAATAAGATAAGAAACCAATAGAAAACTTCCCGCCAGTTGCCAAACGTAAACTCCATGGAACATTTGTAAGTGATATCGACAAGCAGTTTCAGTAAAAACACATTTCTAACAAGGAAATATAAACATTTACAAGAATGATTAACCTGTCAGTGCCAATAAAATTAGTCAAATCAAATCCTAACAGGTTGGTTGGACGTTTATTATATCCTAACACTAACTTCCTGTTTCAAAGTAATTGTATTTCAATGGCTGGATACTTATGTGATCTTATTATAATAATATATTCGCTTTAGCAATTATATTTTTATGTATTTATTAGCATTAGTCTAAAAGCTTGCAAGATTTATAAAATCCTAATAAATAAATATAATAATACATACATACATACACAAACATGGTACAAAAACTCTGCATGTTCAACACTATTATTTTTCTCCACTGAGGATGACAACTTCTTGTCGAAATACGTACTTGTTAACATGGTAAGAGATTTTGTACCTTTTTTAAAGTTTTTACTTAAAGCCACAGTATCTAATGAAAGACTATAATAAAACTTCTTAGTTGCTTCCTACTGATTAATAATCACAAAATATCAAATAAGCTTTAATAAATTGCAAAGTCCTTTTATATTCATGTTATTGTATTATGTTCTTTAAAGTTTAATTGGATTGTAGCCTATTTCTTATACTTTTATTTTGTTAATAACCTGAAACTTTCTTTGCAAACTAAACTATTATTACTGGAAAGTGTTATGTCAAACTTTCCAATACACACATACAGAAAAAAGATATTCTAAATTCAGAATCTTTAATAAACACAATTGAATTATTTAAAATGCGGTGTCCTAATGTATGTACATTAGGATGCATATGATGAGCTAAATGATAAAAGACCTATCAGAATTAGGACTCAAAGTTCTATCTAAATACTTAATGAAGACAAGAATAGTTAACACCAAGAAATTCATACATATGCAAATGACAACTTTCGAATGATATTGAATAAGCCAAGTATGTATATATATATATATATCTATTCGTTGAAAATTTACATTTTGCAAAGATGAACAAAAGCAAAACGGGTGCACGCGATACGGCCGTCCGTAATCGTCGAGCGGTTCGCGATCGAGAGGAGTGACAAAGACGTGCTCTGCCGGACATACACCTCTCCTTAGAATAGAAACACAACAGTAGCAGCAATAGCATTGTGCATGTACGCACATTCTACAACGTACGCGCCTCGCTCTTGGCGTTCCGAAAAAAAAATCATGTAGTGGGGTGGGTAAGCGACAGTGATGGTGGATGAAGAGAACGGGACGACGAGGGGACAAGTCCGACAACAAATTGGTCAACGTTTTCTGTACGGCTAGTACGCGCAGAGAGGAGTGCGGGACGAAGAGCGGCGCTTTGGAATGCGGTGACGGTCAACGAGCAGGAAAAAGGGGTGGGGAGGGAAGGCGGCGGAGGCGCAACGAGGAGACAAGAAAGAAGAAAATACGAGACAAAGAGAGACACTATCATCTTCCTTTCGTTTGCAACATTGGAAGAAGATAGAAGCCAGTGCTCTAGGGGGCGACACACCCACACGCGACCTTCCTTCCGGGGTTCCATAAAGCACACGCATTATTCATGTATTTATTTATTTTAAATACTTTATCACAATGTACACTAAATACACTTGAAATGTACATACACTATAGTATATAGTTGGTATCTATATTTTTTAATTTATATAAATAAAATTCTTAAAAGTATTTTTTGCCAAGATATGCTGCTCCAATTTCTTTTACTTTTTTACTTAGAAAGAATTTATTTTAAATATATTATGTTAAATTACAATCAGACGACAAAAATAAGTACAAAATTGCAGAATGAGCGCTTAAATCAACTTAATTTTTATAAACAATCTCTGGCGTAACAAGTACCAAAGATTTGCATTTATTTACTTGATAATCTTAAAAATTTACCAATAAAATTAAATGTGTAAAATCAAAAGCATTATCTAGTAGTCAAAATTATTTTCTGAAACTTGAGCAATAATGTTGCAACAAAAGCAGATATATTTGTTGAAACTCTTTGGATATATTACCAAAGGTTGAAAACAAATAGAAAAAACGCAGGACTTAATTCTAAGATATTCGAATTGCTATAATAATGCGGTAATCGAAAAATTTTTAACACGGAATTATTATATTATGATAATTTTTATAATATACACGAGGGCGCATTGATATACAGGTTGTCCTTGAAATAAAAAGCCAATGTATGAAAAATCAAAAGATGTAATTATATATAATATGAATCCAAAATATTGTGAGTCAATTACGACGCGAACCCCAAAATTAAAAACTCCTTCAAAATTTGTATTATGTTCCGCCTATGAATTCAAAATATTCAGATTATAATATGTATCTTTACTGAAGTTACACCCATACCGTTACCTAACGGCTGTCGATGTTACAAAAGTGTACAAAATCAACTTATACATTCAAGTTAATTATTAAAAATTGAGGTGTTCGTTACATTAACTTACAAATACAATTTAAAAATCACACTAAAATTTCATGTGTTTCTTTTTTATAAAATATGAATATCAATTCAGAATCGCTATTGTATTAAAAGGCGGCAATGTTTATGTTTATAAAAACTAGAACATTGTGTGAACATAACAAGTTTTGTTATGATAAGGGTTCGCTAACCTGGTACAAAAATCAAGTGAATTTTTAAAGATGTATTAAAAGAACATGTAAGATGTGTGCTTTACGGGCATTTAACGCCCTATTTGGTTACAATCTATTATTTTTGATCGAAAAATTGTATCGAACGCACATAACGATCGACAACAGAACGAAACCTAAAGGGAGATGAACAATAACAAAACTATTCTTATTTTTGTGGGGTCAGCTTTAAGATATCGCCTCCGATAGTATTTATGATATATTCAGTCGACGGACAGTGAAGTAACAATTTTTTTTGTAATTTTTTTCTCGCTTATGAGATGGAATTTCGGGAAAATAGTTTGGGTATAAATTCTATATAACTTAATCTTTCCGTTTTTCGTACGTTGTCTTTTTAAAGGACAACCGGACAAGGACAAGGATGTATATCAGGTCTCAAACAACGCCACTGTGGAGTAGTGGAGATAGAAACAAGTTCAAACCTGCCAACGGGAATTTCGAGAATCGCGTCTTAACAGGCAATGTTTCAGTTTCTTGTGTATCGTCGTTGAATAGTAGCGTCATTTATCATGAGTTCAATTTCTGAGATGCGTTCCATGCAATGATCCGAGATAGAGTGTTTAACGCTGGAAGGTTGCGCTGAAATCTTGGGATCATTCACCATTGACCCCTAAAACAAGCAACAGCCAATATAATGTCGTCTTGATTCTCCACGTGTGCGAAAATTCAACAAAGTTCCATCAGTCCAGAAAGTCATGCGGACCATTTCCTGGGATGCAAAAGAAGTCCTTCATACCGAATATTTGCCGAAGGGATCAACAATGAATCAATAGGATTGTGCAAAACTTTGTAATCACTAAAGAATCGTATCAATTCACGGTTGTTTCGCACCCTACGTACAGTCTTAATTTGTCACATTTCTAGTTATTCCCAAAGTTGAAAGAGGAATAGGGCACAAAATAGCACGACTCCAGCTAACGTCTTGTATGCGTTGTGACTGTATTGTTTTCGGGGCGTATCGCACGTGAATGTTTAGACAAAATTATTGTCAAGATGGCATAAATTCAGTTACTATTAGTAAAGCAAGTGGTTTATTGAAACATTTGTATTGCTCGGAATTTCTCTACTGGTTGAAAATATTTCATTTCATCATGCCACATGTTGAAATATTATTTAATCAGACTCAAATGTACGGGATTGACAGTGCTCAACTGCAAAAGGCAATTGAACAATTACAACAGCAAATTATTCACATTAGAAATTTAAGAAATTCTACTGACAATGACAATCAAGAACGCAATAATGAAGAACCTGTAAGGAAAAGACAAAAAGCGAAAGCGTATATAATTGGACGTGTTCATATGAAATCTTTAGTGCTTCAGCTATATGTTTCAGCCCAATTCGACGGTCCGACAATATTATGTCATGAAATGCGTCAATATTTTCGGAGGTGGACACCGAAGTCGGTCTTCCTGGTCGCTTTTCATCTTCAACGGAAAGTTTTCTCTTTTGAATGACGCATAGAATGAGCATTGATCGCCAATTGAGTCAAGCATATTTTCGTAAATTTCCTTACCACTTAACCTCTTAAAATACAAGTATTTGATGATGCCTCGATATTTCAATTTATCGAGTTTCACATTTGCATTCGACATGCTTTTACTGCACAGCAATACTTCAACTTCTTGACGTAAGATTTTACAGTGACACCTTTAAAATGTCAGTATTTCTTGCCATTATAACAAGATTTTGTTTTGTTCAAGGAAAATGGCCTAGGTTAACTAGATATCAATAGCCCCTCGTATACTATCCAATAATCCAAAAACGCCCTTCGTGCTGTTAAAGTTCTTCATCAGAATATTATTAAATCAAATCTGCTGTATACTATCAGAGTAACAACAAATATTGAAGAAGCTGGGCAGTATGAACAGGAAAATGCCGACTACAAGGACTACACAGGAAAATGCCGACTACAAGGACTACACAGGAAAATCCAGAAAAAGATAAGATTATTAATATTTGTATTACTCTAAATTTTATTAGAATATTCTATAGCTGTTAAATCTCTCGTAAAAAGACTTTTCTCTCATGACCTTCTTAAGTTATACAATATTTAGCGCCATCACTAAGCTGCATGTCTGTTCCCAATTTACAGATGAATTAACCATCCTAATGGAATCTCTTGAATACCATTAACCGTGCCCTCAATTCGTGTTCACTAAATGGTGCAATATGAAATATTCCCAATATAATAAAACACCTTGTAACAATTTCAGAAAAAAATAATTCCTAAAAATAAGCACTAAATGAATGTTCATTTATCATACTGATTTTAATGGTAAAAAATCTTCCACTGGGAAGACTTGGTTTTTGTCGATACAAAATTTATTTTATTTCGTATATACGAGGGATAAGCTACAATTATTGAGAATAGAAAAATCTAGTTACCTATGTAAATCAAATTGTTGTTTATCAACTAATTAGTGTATTATTTTATCTGTCAAATGCAGTTTAGTTTGTGCAATTCGGTTGAATAGTGTCTGAGAAATAACCTATAGAATACGCTTCTGTTATCGAAAAAAATGGAATTATCACGAGAGAACGTTCGGATAATGATTTACTATGATTTCAAGAAAGGCTTGAGCGCGTATGAGTGTGAGGAAAGTTTAAAATCGGTATTTGGGGATCTCGCGCCATCATTGGCTACTGTTTATAGATGGTATAAAGAACTTGATCGAGGTTTTAACTCGGTTGTACACAGAAAAGGAGCTGGCCCTCTTACAACTGTTCTTAATCCCAAAAATATTGCTGCAGTGAAGAAGATGGTGGAAGAGGACAACCGCATTACCTACGCAATGATAGAGTCGAAGCTGAAAATTGGATCCTCGCAAGTAAGATCAATATTGCACGAACATTTACTTTTTGAAAAGATTGTAGCTCGGTTTGTACCCCATCATCAGACAGATTTATGAAAAGCATAACGTGTTACAATTTGTCAACAAACTTTAGATATGTTGAATGCTCGAGACTATTAAATTATTTCTAAAATTGTAACTGGCGATGAAACATAGATACCGTTTTTTAATGTTCCTGCTCGCCAAGAAAGCCGAATCTGGATACATGAAGATGAGGAAACCCCTACGACGGTGAAAAAACAGCGAGCAATGAAAAAAGTAATGTACGCAGTATTTTTTAGAAGTACGGATTTGGTGGCCGCAATTATTAGAAGATTAGAAGACAGTTACCGCTATATGGTATGGTAAAAATTGTTTGCCTACTGTGTTCAGTAAAGTGCCAAGAAAGGGAATTATGTTACGTCATGACAACGCGTCGTCCCATACAGGAGGGATAACTGTTCAGTATTTAGCTGAAAACAAAATCAAAGTTATATAATATTCTTCTTACTCACCGGATTTGGAGATGTGTGACTTCTGGCTATTTTTGAGCTCAAAAACATTTGAGAGGGAAAAGGTTCCAGTCAGAAGAGACTGATATAGCCGTTAAGTGTTTTTTTGATAGTACCCCTAAAGATAGCTGACTGTACGCTTTTGAACTATGGAAGGAAAGAATGGTTAAGTGTATTAATGTTGATGGCAATTACTATGAACATATTTAAAATAAAAATTCTGAAAGCTTGTATCAATCTTTTTATTCTCAATAATTGTAGCTTGCCCCTCGTACCTAGTCCTCTTAACTGTCAAACAAGCGATATCGACAAAATTTGAGCTTTGTTGAGCTTTCAAATGCATTGCATTAATTTCTATAAAGGTTTTAGGAACAAAATAGTGACAGGTGGTTTACTGCTAATCGTAACTTTGTGACAGTGCAGTGCTGATTTGGTCCATGTTTTAGACCTTCAACACGGTGAATTCACTGTCTCTTTCGTCCCCCAAAATAATATTATCTTATTCCTTAAAGACAGAGAGTTGGCAATTGAGATTGTTTTGAAATATACACTAAGCTCTGTTGCGAGGGCTTATAAAGATTTGGATGGATTATTCTTTACAAATGGTTGAACATGATCCATAATCCACAAATGTTTGATAGCACATTCTTTAAATTTTCGTCTCAAAAATAATATTTTTGGAACCATATTTGTATTGTTCATTTGTATCACCTTCGAATGCAAAATACATATTATGAACAGCAACAATCACGTTATAGCCTAGATTAATATCGTATAAAAATGCTCTATATTGCTCGTCAGACACCACAATTTTTTTTGTAAACGTGTAGTAATGGGAATATTTAGAGAACAGTGTGGAGTTATCTAAATACATACAAATATTTAGAAAATAACAGTTGTAGATTATCAAGAAAAGTATAAAAATGGGTTTAGTGTTTAAGATCAGACACTTATTGAACATATAGTCACTCAGAGAAATTTGCGATTGATAGAAAGTCCAACCTAATATATTAATCTACAGACAATATTTTTTTTAATATCAGAGAAGTTCGATGATCTCATATTATCTTCAACAATTTATTTACTGGAATTTGTACTCGAAATTACAAAGTCTCCTAAACATAGGATAATAAACTAGAAAAAATATGTTAGGTCATAATCTCAGAATATTTTTGTAATAACTGACAAACGAAATCTGGGGTTTTAAGCAATTAAACGCGATTAGTACAGATTAGTGGATGTTCGTTATACGTAACCGTTCATATTTATTTTGAAATATTAAAAGAGTAATTTGGTAAATAGCATTTTTTTAGAGAATACCAATAATAATAAATAATGACGTTTCTTTTTTGTTTGAACACGAAATTTCAAAATATCTTTTTTATCAAATATATTTATACACGAGTGATTTGCAATAATGACTAAGACTAGTACTTAATCTAAAACAACAATACTTTTATCACGTTCTACAGTTACCCTGGTATTCGAATGCAGTTTTTTTTTTGAGAACTACTTCAAACTCCCCACTAAAGTCTTAACAGCATTTAATTGAGGATATATACAGAAATCGCATGGAACTATACGTAGGATGCGATACGCATTTGACATTTTTTCCTCATCAAAAATTTTATTACAGTAATTGCCACGTGCGGAAGGGCGTAATTGTGGTAAAGCATCCACTTTCCAAACAGCTTAAGTATTTAAAAACACTTTCAATAAATATTTCAAGAATTTTAAAGTGTTGCGCGATAATTAACTACTCTGCTAATGATTTCCTCAGTTAGCACACTAATTGGAGCACCTGGACTGTCTTGCAACTAGCAGCTTCTCAGACTAAATTTAAACTCCTTAAGGCAGCGAAACCAAACAAATCTTACCACAAACGATCCAAAACCGTCTCAATGATGGAAAAAGTTTCCGTTGCAGATTTTTCCAGGCGAACACAAAATTTTGATCGCATATCTCTTTGTTTCTTCAGTTCACGCTATTTAGACACTTGATAATAACGACACAATTTTCAAGCTCTTTTAAACTCGAATAAATAATTTGCGACAAATGACTTAATAATTTTTCCCTTCTAAATTTGTAAAATGTAAATTACAAGTAATGTATGGGTGTTGAGAAATAAGAGGCAATATTGAATTTGTGATGGGAGTCATCCGACGATACGTCAGGCGAGCGGTATCACGAGCCGAATACGTCGTGAAGTCTCCCGGACCTCCTAGAAAAGAGTTTCTGGAAGGCTCTCGAATGAGCTATACACTATATAAGAACTCGAAATGGAGGGAGGCGAGGCATTCATCGATTAACCGCCGTCAGGTTAAGATTGTGATATAAATGTGAAATAAATATTGAAATAAATACTGTTATATTAGTTATTAAGTGTATTTGTTTTATTATTAATAGAGTGTTTTAAATTACTGTTAGTTTTAGTTAAAAGAACCCAGAAAGACAAATATTTTACAAATTCAGCAATTAAAAGACTAGACCACTTGCATTTAAAGTACAGATTTTACAGGCATGGGCTTGGATTGTTAGTAATTATTTTTTGCTACTGTGGGGAGTGAACGGCTTTCTCAGAGGATATAAAGGTGCACAAAAATTGCTAAATAAATCTGGTCAATAGAAAGATAATATTGGCGAGTTAAGGATAACGGTGGCAAGAGCTTCTGCCAGAATAATATTTTGAACAAAGACAATATATTATAGTACATTATCAAGGAGATTTTTTAGATCATGTTGTAAAAAATTACAGAAAATTGTGTTTATAAAATTACTTGAAACTAAACCATACTTGCAACACAGTATTATTTTCCACACTAAAAAAAATTTACTTTAAGCTACATAATATTGATCATATCTTTTCTTTCATTTCATCACAACCAAATATATACGTAAAGTTATATTTTAATTTAACACTACAAAACACCCATTATTTTTTCTGTTCCGAAAGTTGCATTAACCAGTGTATTAATAAAAGAATATCAAGTAGTGGTATTCTATAGTCTTTGTTTACGAGTATCCATCAGATGTAACGCTACCGTCTATCAGCACATACGCTTATTATTATTGCAACACTTTGTTTGGAGATCTGTCAAAACAAAATATTAATAAGCAATTACCATTTTTTCGAATGGAATTATTTTCATATTTTAAATTTGGAACTGATAGTGTTTTGTATGTGTATGAAATATTAATAATTACATAATGTTAACTTTGAATATTAATCACTTTACATTGTTTACGCAAATTATTTTGTTAAATTATATATACACACTTTCTATATTTACCAATCCATGAATTGCCAAATTTAAAATGTTCAGAAAGTTACAATTTAATCTGCCGCCAGAATAGCAAATACACTTATAAAAAATGAATTTTTGTACGCAACCACGTACTCGCTCGTGTTTTACGGAGCTCGCGTAAATATGAAGCGCGAACTGAACTTTTCCCACGTTATATCCATTTTACATTCATATGCTAATGGGAAAACATGCGGCTTTACCGTTTCTGGTCGATGTATGGCGTTCGCTCGATCAAACGTCGTTTTTAAAAGACGAAATGAACTCTCTTCGCGGGTCACACTGATACGCCGAATGGAATTTGAAAATCGCCCACAATAAAAATTTGACCTCGACGAAAAGTTGACATTGTATAAATTCTTGATATTATCATTCATACCAGTCTTCATTGTTTCTAAAATTTAGTCTTTTATTACCTTGTTTTTTATTGCTTCACTTTACCTAGAATATACGACAATATGAAATATGTTTCAATCTATTTATTGTTATAAATAGAAAAGCTTTAAGTTGGAATAAATACATTTCAAATATTTACACTTGAGGAATCTCTTATAAAAGTTAATAATCAATAAAAATACTTTTCATCACTTATATTTCTTTCTTTGGTTATATACACACATCAAAATAATCTAGGGGACAAGCAAAGTAATGCATTTCTGCTCCACATAAGTGAACAATTGTTTGTTATATGTGAAGGTATAAGTCTACCATCATTAGTTGTTTACTTTGAGAAACAGTTAAGAATACTTAATGAGAAATGTGTATTTATTTAGAAATAATTTTCAAAATTAATAAATTTTTACAAAACTTATTTAAAAAAAACAATAACAATCAACAACATGTGACAATGAGTGCAATGTCAATGGGACCTCCACGAGTGCTGACTACCTTTTTGCACCTGTTTGGCGTACTCATAATCAAGTGGTCTAGCTCTTGTTGATCGATGGCATTCCAGTGTTCTACAAGACACTGATACAATTGTTGCTTTGTTTCAAAGACTAGATTTTGACGCGCTATGCTTCTTTGCAGCAAATTCCATACGTGTTTTATGGGATTTAAATCAGGTAATTGCGCTGGCCATGGCAAAGCATTAATTTCGTGGTTTTGAAGAAATGCACGAATGATACCTGCAATATGCGGACACGCATTGTCGTGTATGAATTGAATATTTTCACCAATTCTTGCTGCATATGGTTGCACAACGTTTTCAAGGACAATGTCCCGATAGTCAATGGCGTTTAAATACCGATCCAAGAGAACGAGGTCAGTTCTTCCACCAAGAGATATTCCACCCCTTACCATTACACTACCTCCTTAGAAGCTGTAAACAATTTGCGATGTAGCTAATAGTTCTGCATTCCCGGGACGTCTCCACACTCTCGTTCTTCTTGTATCTGGCCGCAAACTAAATCGGGATTCGTCAGAAAACAAAACAGATGCCCAATTATGTTGATCCCAATTTAAATGTTGCTGCGACAATTCTAATCTTCCGCGATTTCCCCTCGACGAAGCAGGAACTCTCAGAGGACGATGGGCATTAACACCATCTGCATGGAGTCTATTCCTCACTGTTTAATCGCTTATTAACACATTATGAGTGTCGTAAAGTTGAATCACTAATTCTGTCGCCGTAATGTTGCGGTTTCTTAATACACAAAGTCTCAAGTATCTGTCATGAATTGAGTTGCTCTTGTGCGTCCTGTATGACGTTCACGCACATCATTGGTTTGCTGATATCTCAACCACAAACGATTGATGACACTTTTTGACGTGTTAAGAGCTTTTGCAACGGTCCTTTGAGTTAAACCACTTTCAAGCATACCAATAGCTTTTAATTGCGTATCACGATCTAAATGATGTCTCTACACTCTACCTTAATGCTAAGGAAACTGGAAAAAAAAATCTCAGGATGACAAATCAACAAATCTACATTTTAATATTTACACTGATTTTTCAGTTAATAAGACTTTATTGTCACTTAAACTGTCGAAACAGCAGCAGCAAACACTATTGACGTTTAAAATTACATTACAAATTACTTCTTATAAATAGCTCACAAAATACTAGCAAATAAAGGTTTGTCCCCAGATTATTTTGATGTGTGTAGTAATGATAATAAAGGTAAAACAGAAAATATTTTGAATATGTTTTAAAACGCTTCTCAAAATAATTTAATGAAGGCTGGAACAATGATCGGATGTAAAGTCCTTATAGAAAAAATGGTCTCATCATTTCTGTCCTGTACTATCTTAACAATTTTACATTTGGGTGATGCATTTTTCCTCTACTACCTACAACTGGGCATTTTCTGTTAAAGCGTTACTTGTTTAGTATACTAGAATTATTCGTGGTGGGAAGTTTATTATATTGTAATAATAATGAAGTTTTTAAATGGGAAATCCTAAGATGCATAAACCTGCAATCCGTGGCGAAATCCAATATTTATTTTTTAAAGGATGAATGGAACACATTCACATTTATTTTGACTAATATGCAACATACTTTGGGTGATAAAGTTTCTTCGAAACCATCAATTTATCGCTTCGTTGCATAAATTAAACGTGGCACCGAAGATGGTGTGCAAACACAACCATCAAAAACTGCAACAACTCCCGGAAACGATCAATAAAATTAATGTTATTGTTTTGAACGATCGAAAAATTTACATCAAAGA
This sequence comes from Melolontha melolontha, assembly GCA_935421215.2. Taxonomy (NCBI): domain Eukaryota; kingdom Metazoa; phylum Arthropoda; class Insecta; order Coleoptera; family Scarabaeidae; genus Melolontha; species Melolontha melolontha. Next base: position 96,338,934 of record OW285238.1, read on the forward strand.
TATTGTGAGCATATCGACTGATCGCGTACAACACATTTTACAAGTGGAATTGAATATATCCAAGCTGTCGGCAAGATATATGCCGCGAATCTTGAATTATGATTTAAAAAACGTGAACGAAAGCGAACGTCATGGGATAATTTGAAGCTGTTTAACAGAAACCAAAACAATTTTTTGCAAAGATTTGTTTGGGTTAATGAAACCTGGCTTCACCACTATGTTTCTGAATTCAAACGGCAATGTCAATATTACCACAGTTGCCCTCTGAAACCGCCAGTTTCAATTTTACTAACTAGTAAAAGACTAGAAAAGTGTAGTACCGAAGTAATTGCAATGGTGTTAAATATAATGAAGAAATTTGAAATTAAAAAAAACACCTATTAATGTTTATGAATGATAGTGCAAACATGCTTTACGTGGGTAGTTCTATTAAACAAGTTTGTAGTAACTTGATACACAATCCATGTATTAAATCTTGCGATAGAAGCTATTCGAAAGTGTTATCTAGAGGTAGCCGGTTTAATAGCACTTACAAAAGCAGTGTTTCACAAATCCCCAAAACGTATACGCGAATTTCACAGACAATGTGCCGACATCCCTGAACCTCTACAGCTGATTCCTACATGCTGGAGTACATGATTAAATGCAGCATTTGATTACTTTCAGCATTTCCAAAAAATTAAAATTGTAGTTTTACAATTTGATTCTAAGGAAGCAACTACTGTCAAGGAACGTTAAAAGAAATGGAAAGATGCCCAAGTTGAAGCAGATTTACAAATTATTTATTATTATTATTTTACAATTACAATGGACTAGTTTAAGCGCAGTAGACACTGTGTTAGCGAAAGATTCAGATTAGTCTATAAGAACATTTATTCGTCGCGGCGAACATGGTTACATGAAGAAACTGTTGAAACATACCTAATATGTACTACAAATATTTAACCAATCTTATCTATTTGTACATCTAAGTGTTTATTAAAACTTATTACCTGCTAAACCCCTTGCATTTTTTCGAAGCACGCGCTACTGACCGAATACTCATAGTGCCAAATAGATTACTTAAAGCTGAAGTACATTTAGCATGTAAAATTATTACAGTTAACGAGGAATGGAAAAGGGCAATGAAGAACAAAGTTCATTATTATATGTTGAAGAATTCCACCATTAAGGTCGAAATCAAGAAGAAGTTTTCTGAGAGCATCAATACATGAAAACGGCCAACGTACATATTGTAATGGAGATATTATCTATGTTACAAATGAAACAGATATGTAATATACACATCTGTAACTGTACAACATGGACAATACACCTCGTATTTTACAGCACTTACTTCTGCTTAAGACACGTGTTTCTGCCATCTATAGGCGTCATCAGTCAAGCTAGTGAAGCAATGTATACAAAATAATACAAATCTATTTAAAAAACAGATTTGTATTTGTATATACATTTAAGCTTAAATCGCCTACAAGACATAGCAAATTTCGACCTATCAGGTGGCACTATATAATAAGTGACATCTGACGGACGAAAGAGACTATGCCGAAAAAGCCAACCCTTCCCTTGACCGACTAAGTCGGTACAGAAGGGAAGAAAATACGTATTATAGGTGTAGTCCATTAACACGATGCCAGATGGCAGCAAATATACAAAAAAGTTTAAGTATATCAATACGTTATGCACGTATTACGCATTTGTTACAAATGAAACAGACATGTAATATACACATCTGTAAATGTACAACATGGACAATACACCTCGTATTTTACAGCATTTACTTCTGTTTAAAACACGTGTTTCTGCCATCTATAGGCGTCCAGTCAAGCTAGTGAAGCAATGTATACAAAATAATACAAATCTATTTAATCTTTATTACCTTTTCGGCATAGTCTCTTTCGTCCGTCAGATGTCACTTATTATATAGTGCAACCTGATAGGACGAAATTTGCTATGTCTTGTAGGCGATTTAAGCTTAAATGTATATACAGATACAAATCTGTTTTTTAAATAGATTTGTATTATTTTGTATACATTGCTTCACTAGCTTGACTTATGACGCCTATAGATGGAAGAAACACGTGTCTTAAGCAGAAGTAAGTGCTGTAAAATACGAGGTGTATTGTCCATGTTGTACAGTTACAGATGTGTATATTACATGTCTGTTTCATTAGTAACAAATGCGTAATACGTGCATAACGTATTGATATACTTAAACTTTTTTGTATATTATCTATGGACAAACATCGCCTAAATTCTCGACGGACAAATTATATAGATCGCTCTATTTCTATAACCACCATTCAAAACGAATATTTTATAACCGTTAATTTATATATTATTGTTTATATTCATTTTAAATGATCCTATTTAAAATTAGAATTTCTATTAAATTATTATTAAATTACATCTGAATAGACAAGTAAAATATAATTTTAAGTCAAATATTACATAGAGATTCTACATAAGTATTTTTCTTCCAATAGAATAAGTAATAAACATGATTAATCCTTCCTGTAACACGTAGTGTGTGGAGACTATTGTTTTCACTGTGCTATATAAGCTTAATTGAAGTTATGAGAGGCTCATAATCACTGTGGAATGCGTGTAATTCCCAATTATCGTTATCTAGAAGCATATATTGCTGCTGCTGTACTTTAATAAATACCTACCAATAAAACGTAATTAAAAAATAACAAGATTCCAAATGTGAAGCGTAGATATGACGTCGTGATACTTGATATATGTAGGTATATATATGAAATGTATATTCATAGTTCGGATTGTTCTATAGAGATCACAATCGGGACCTAATACTTCACATTAAGTATTATGTTATAATAAAACGATATGGACAGATTATCTGACATTATAAAAAGAGAAATATAATACCAGAGATGAAAAATCTAATATTAAATCAAATCATACACAATTCGCAATATAAAAACATAGATACAATTATGGCCAAGTTAATTACAGTAAATTAACACAAAAAAATTATATTATCCTTAAATAATTGATATGCAATATCTCTACTCATTTGAAGTAAAACCGATTAAACATTGAACCAATGTTAGGGGTTGTTATCCTCATATTAGTTTCTTACTAAGAGTATGAGTGGTAATTGATGTGCCCAAAATAATAGTCAATGTAAGAATAAAAATAATAACTTATTATTTTTATTCTTACATTGACTATTATTACGAATTCTTATTATTAATAAGAATTCGTACCTTTACATACGATTCGATAAGCTAGTGACTTACCATTGAACTATCGGCCACAAATAAAGAATAGAGGAAGTACATAATAAAAATGTTAAATATCATTTATTAATTCATGCAAAAGGCTTAACAGTTATGTATAAAGTATCCATAAATTTAAAAATTATCCACAAATCAATACTTTGTTGCATAATCGCGATTTTGTAAGACTTCTACATAAGCAGTTATCTATCCTAGCGACTAATTGGTAGCCGCATTCTGGTGAACTCCATTACACAATTACCTATAATTCTTGTGTTTTGAGCTTAGTGTGAAATACTTATTTAATATCTGCCCATAAATTTTCAATAGTATTGAAATCTGGTGGCTGCACATGCCATTCCAGATCCTCAATTATATTTTCGGCAAAAAATTGAACACCTATTTGAGACGCAGATTTCCTCTTTTGTAAATGGTAGCACAATCATTTATAACATAACACGGTTGATTTAAAACGCCCGTCATTTAATATATGGGACTTGTATCATAGTACGGAAAACATACCCAAACCTTAATTTTAGGAGCTATACGAGCGCTAGAACCATATATGTAATGCTATTTAACTTTGACCAGTCCATAAGAGGTTATGGTAGCGCTCCTTCAGCCCGTTCTTGTACTATTTAGTGAACTTCAAACGTCGACGGATATGTCGTTTATTTAATAATTAAGTTTTACGAGGATTTTTTGCTATTAATTTATAACTCTGTAATCTCGTCTAATTGCTCTATAGCTGTTTTTCAATTCTTTACTTCATTGTTTCTTGAACAACCGAACTTGCTATGCACTATACAGGCATCTTTGAAATAAAAGGACAACGTATGAAAAATGGAAAGATGTAATTATATAGAATATGAATCCAAAATATTGTGAGTCAATTACGACGCGAACCCCAAAATAAAAAACCCCTGAAAATTGTATCATGTTCCGCCTATGAATTCAAAATATTCAGAATGTGTATAAATAATAAATTTGAACCTCTATTGAAGTTACACACACATATATACCGTATGTTTACATACGTAACAGCTGTCAATGTTATAAAAACTATGCTAAGGTCAATATCTCGTACAAAATCAGCTTTTTCAAGTGAATTATTAAAAATTAAGATATGTATTACATTAATTTACAAACCCATTTTAAAAATCATACTAAAAATAATTTGTGGAATTTTAGAACTGCCATCATTTGATATTACGTAAAAGTTTCTTGTTATGAAAAGTAAGAAATAGAATGTCGCTATTGAATTTAAAGGCGGCAATGTTTACGCTAGAAAATAACATTGTGGCTAGGGTTCGATTACCTGGTACGAAAGTCAGCTGTTAAAAATGTATACTTCCCTGTGGATTTTTAAATAGATGTACATATTAAAAGAACATGTAAGATGTGCGCTTTACGAGCATTTAACATCCTATTTGGTAACAATCTATTTTTTATCGAGACGTAAATGTAAAACATATTGAACAGAGGATACTTAAAGCGAGATCGACAATAACGAAGATACTCTTTTTGTTATTGCAGGTCAATTTTAAAATATCGTCTCTTAACTTTTTATGATATAATCGGTCGCACAGTGGCGTGACAATTTTTTTTTAAATGTAATTTTTTCCCTCGCTTATGAGAGCGAATTTTGGAAAAATATTTTAGATGTATTTTTTATATAATTACATCTTTCCATTTTTCATACGTTGTCTTTTATTGTAAGGTCACCCCGTATAGTGGTCCCGCTACAAAGCTCCAATCTCGGACCTTTCTTATTCAATATTTTTATTAATAATTTACTGTGTATACATTGCGATGTTTTAGAGCGAAAGATCTGAAAATATTTTCTAAAATTTCTTCTGCCTCAGGTTGCGTCAAACTTCAGAATGATATTGGTATTATTAATAACTAGAGCAGACCAATTTCCGTGCGCGCCATGTGCGCCGATTATTTTTCGTGTGTTTATACATATTACTTTAATAGCAGAAAACCAAATGTATATTTAATTATTTCTGATAGAATAAATGTCTCTACTTCTATACTTATATCGGTAACAAGCTCATGTTGCGTCTCTATTCTATCGCATATTCTAATATGTTACGAATTACACTCCCATACCGGCGCTCGTGGAAATTGATGTGCTCTATTAATAACTGATGCAATAAAAATATTGTTCATCTGAATATAGAGAAATGCATCATTATAACATCCAAGGAGCAGCAATACTATTGCTTACTTTAATAGGATTCGGGGATTACACACTACTAAAAAATCTGGAATAATGGATATAGGTGTACTATTTGGTGTTCCACTTCAAATTTCTAGCATATCATAACCATTTCATATAGCATATGAAATTCAGCTTTTCATACACTTAGTTTTGTAATTAGATCTTGCAGAAGGCTTTCGAATCTTCCAACACACAAAGCTTTATTTTTGTCCCTAGTTCACCCAATGTTTTTTCAACTCACACGAAAGATTTTTTTAATCTCAAATACTTTCATTATAACAGCTTTACAAGCAGCTACGTACATTGCATTCCCAATATTTATACATAGTCAACCTACTTATTTGTTTATAAAATTCCTTATACTACTGCTGCTATTTTGACAAACACTGTACATTAACCAATTTCTTTGAATTATATAATTTTTATCAGTTAATTAGCAAAATAATTTTCAGAAATAATCATTTTCAAATAATAACAATCATTTGTTATGCAGTTTAAAGAAAATGCATACGTCTGCGGTACGTTCATCCATGTAAGTATAAATATGAAAATAGATCTGGTAAACGTCGACAGGGTGCGATATACGTCTGTTGTGAAAACTCGCGAGCTATGCTTTGATTTCACCATCTGGTCAGGTCTCAATAGGTCTGATTTAAATACTTGACGGGAGTTCCGAGAATTCCACGCTCGAAACTTGACAATGTTCGGGCATCGGTACAGTCTACGATGCCAGCCCGCTTGGATACTTTTTAAAAAAAGCTATCCGAGAACGGCAGTCGACGACGCAGACACGCAGGCATCAAAATATGCGAGGTCCCGAGTGATTGGTGCAGGTTATGCCTCGAAATATTTTCAATATAAATAGAAACTAAAATAATCTAATATTAAATCAGGTTTATTCAAAAAATTAACTTCTATAAATTAATTAATAAATATTATTTGGTTTGTCTTCCAAATCAAAATTTACATAGTAAAACAATTCGTGTTAATCATTTACATACATAACTATGATGAACATATATATATATATATATATATATATATATATATATATATATATATATATATATCTGTGTATATTAACCAGATGTCTGATGGACTAACGGTATAATAATAACATAATACAATAAATCTCAATTAAAGACTAAAATTACTTGCATTCGAATATTTAAAAGAAAGGGAAATGTATTAAGTCATGAAAATCCAGAGCAAGTGTCCAAAAAATCGCACATTTTAACTACAGCTAAGCGTACAAAGAACTTTATTCAATATACGAAGTATAGAACAACAAACACTCAAGATTTCATTGTAAAACTTATTTTAATTTATTTGCTTCTAGCACTACCAAATTACAACAAATTGCTGACATGTTATGGTAAAAATATCAGCAATCACTAGCGGAACATTGTTTTTAGACAATCTAAATCATATGGATTATTTCAAAGGTAGTATGTAGAACAGATGAGGCATGCTTATTACATTAGCTATGTATGATCCTGTACCATCCTCGTAGTTAAGTTGTTCCGTCTACCAAAAATAGATTGCAGTACCAATAGTTTTCCAAATAAAATTTGAGAATTTTGTACTAATCAGTCTCGAATGTATTTTATTTACTTTGTTCTTCAATTAAATGTGATTAAGTTTCATTTCTTATAATGAAATTACCAATAAACACTCATATTTAAAAGAAAGTTATAAAACCGCCCCTAATATTTTCTAAAAAACCATTCTATTAAGCTACCGTGTCAATTATCGAATGCTATTGGTAGAAAGAAGACATTATACTGGTATTCTCTGGTTGAATTTCAGTTACATCTTTAGCAGTTGCATTTAGCTTACACGATAAATAATAAACCAACCCTTCAGACTAAACAAACCTTTAAAAAGAATGTATGATGCATATTTTGAGTTGCTATGTCTCTAAATTTTGGTATAAAGAAATCTAGGACCCTTTCCGTTACACCTGGACACCTCTTTTGGGTAATTAGTACATACATACTATCTTAGCTTTTCCTTTAAGACCACGTATAGAGACCATTTTCAATAATTCATTAGAATTTTATTATTTATAGAATTTATTTATTAATGACGTTTTCTAAACTTAGTTTCCGAAATGTTGGATATTGACCCTGGAGGTATTAATGATATGTGCAATTAATTATATGGATTATACGGACTATTGCAACGTGTTTCAAAAAGAATTACATGTAGATGTCTATGAATTTCTCCTATAAATTATGATGTTCTGCATTCTTGAAATGCGGATATAGATTAAATGGTATGAAGGTTATTTACCTGTCACTGTCAAAATTTATCATCGAGAGATGGTAATGACACTAATGACTAATGACATTAATAACAAGTACAATTATATTGTTAACTTATTTAATAAGAAAACTTTAAATATGGGAAATTAATCAAACAACCAAGGTAAATAACTAATTTGTAGAAATTTTAATTATTATAATTTATACCAACTGTTCAAAATGGTCAACATTTTGTTGAATGCATAATGGAGTACGAGGTTTCATATTGTCAAAAATATTCTGCAATACATTTGGTGTTATATATCATTACATTTAATTGTAATTGTATTCATCAAGTCATTTAAGTTATGCATTCTGTCTTATACAGGGTGTCCAGAAACTCTCCTGACAAACGAAGACCGGAGATTCCTCAGATAATTTTAAGACAATTAAACCCAAATTCACCTAGTCCGAAAATGCTTCCTAAGGGAGCTAGAATTCTTTGAAGATGGCGCCTTGTATTTATTTTTTTTTAAATTCCTCCAGAACGCTTCTATTTAGAAAAACAAAAACTGGTATGCTTATTTATCCTCCAGAGATGAATCGATTCCATCAATTGCGAATTTCTAGTACCGATCATAGGCGTCCGTTTTGGGTAGGTCAACGGTTATTTTAAGGCATAACTTTTTTGTCTTTAACTTTTAAGCATTTGTGACACTAGATTATTAAATTTTCAGGTATTCCAGTACTAAAATGTACTCTTACTTTAAGTCGGTAGGATACACCGTTTTCTAGAAAAATCGATTTGTAAATTTTTCGTTTTTTCTTCATTAAAGTTCAATTTATTATGTACTTACTTATTTTTAGCGACGAAGTTGGCTTGGACTATCAAGGCATGGATGAAAATTAATTTAATAAATTAAAAACAAATTATTTATTACAATGGAACGAAACTAACAAAAAAAGAACAAGTATCAAAGGTAGATTGTTACAAAAGTTGCTCGATGTGATGACCATTAGTCTCTATGCATAAGTTTACCCTTTTGCTTAGAGAACGCCGAATTCTTGCAAAAATTCCAAATTTATTTCTAAATTCGTTGCAAGCATCTTGTATCCTTAGCCAGAGTTGTGCGCTATTTTGTATCGGAACGGAATAAACAAATGCTTTTATGTATCCCCAAACACAATAATCGCAAGGATTCAAATCCGGCGACCCTGCTGGCCAAGCAACTGGACCGCCTCTTCCAATCTAATGGTCTTCGTAGTTATTATCTAGAAAGTCTCGTACATTCCTGCTAAAGTGGGCCGGACAGCCGTCCTGTAGAAACCATAAGTTTTCCCGAATATTTAAATGCACCTCATCTAACAAATCAGGTAAAATATTTTGCAGGAAATGTAAGTAATCAGCACCATTTAAACGAGCAGGTAATTCCACAGGTCCAAGTAGATAATCGTCAACTAGTCCTATCCAGACGTTTATGCTAAACCTATGCTGATGCTTAAATTCTTGAACAACGTGGGGATTGTCACCAACGTACGAATAATAATGTGCATTATGTACATTAAAAATTTCATTTTTTGAGAATGTAGCTTCGTCACCAAACAAAATGTTCCTTAAGAAATCTTCATCTTGATTTTTCTGATTTTGTAACCATCTAGCGAATTCTACGCGAGCAGGAAAATCTCCTTCTAGCAGTGTTTGCACCTTTGTAAAATGAAAAGGATATAAATTTTTTTTGTGTAAGATATTTCCTACGGAAGATTTTGAAATTGTGGGGTACATGGCAGATAGTCTTCGAACGCTAATTTCTGGATTTTCCTCAACTTCCATTAAAATAACATCTTCATGTTCTGCTGTTACATCATTATGTCTCCCTGTTTCATTATTTTTTGGGACCACTGAACCTGTTGGGAATTTTTCAGCGTATCTACGTTGCGCCGCTCGAGCGTTACACCTCATTTCGCCATAAACTAAATGCATATCGGCGTATTCCTCATTAGTAAAAACCATTTTTTTTAAATTGAAATCGTTGTGTTTGAATAACACAAAGTAAAAAATGAAAAGATAAACTTCGCGAACTGACAACAATTTGACAATGAAAAACGTAGGTTTTACTTCTGTTGGCAGTTCTGAGCTAACTATTGCAAAAAATAAAAAATTGAACTTTAATAAAGAAAAAACGAAAAATTTACAAATCGATTTTTCTAGAAAACGGTGTATCCTACCGACTTAAAGTAAGAGTACCTTTTAGTACTGGAATACCTGAAAATTTAATAATCTAGTGTCACAAATGCTTAAAAGTTTAAGACAAAAAAGTTATGCCTTAAAATAACCGTTGACCTACCCAAAACGGACGCCTATGAGCGGTACTAGAAATTCGCAATTGATGGAATCGATTCATCTCTGGAGGATAAATAAGCATACCAGTTTTTGTTTTTCTAAATAGAAGCGTTCTGGAGGAATTTAAAAAAAAATAAATGCAAGGCGCCATCTTCAAAGAACTCTAGCTCCCTTAGGAAGCATTTTCGGACTAGGTGAATTTGGGTTTAATTGTCTTAAAATTATCTGAGGAAACTCCGGTCTTCGTTTGTCAGGAGAGTTTCTGGACAGCCTGTATACTTCATTTTTCAGCAATCCGAAAATTTAAAAATTTAACAGAGCGGAAATACGCGCTATAATAGTCATGTCGTCATGTGACTACAAAGAAACACTTTATGAACTGCATATGTATATTTGAGCACATATTTCACAAGACTATTAAGATTAATTATATTAAAGGCAAGGGATGATAAATTTTCTGCCATTCTAACTGCTGATATTAGTAAAATCGAATTTCATTGCTTCTATTAAATTTTTATACAAGTACATTCCTAATTTTTTTAACTTATTTACTAATTTAATGTATTATTTAATCTATTATCCTCATCTTTAGTTTCGCTAATCCAAAGATACGTTTTAAATAATGCCCTATAATATGACAAAAATATAATTTGTGTTTACTTTGATAATACATTCATCATCTAAATTAAGAAAATTTCTAAAATTTTTACGTAATTATTACACAAATAATTAGCTTGGAATGCTTCCAAAACATATTGCATATTGTATATATCCAATTAAATGACCATGCGTCGTGTAAACACTCGGTAGAATGAGAATATTTGTTATTCGAGGAAGTATGAGAAAATACAAATTTTCCATATCGATTTGTCGAGCTATGTATGTTTCCAATACAATAAGAAAATTCATGGTACAGGCAACTTGACAGACAAACTGTTTAACAATTTAACACTTATTATGGTTTGGCTATTTTGAGTCTGTAGAAATAAGAAAAGCTGCATGGCCGACACTTTATCATAATAGTTCAACAAACTGCAACCCGCGACTTACCTACTGTCAAATTCTAACAAGCTGGTGCAAGTGGTGTTAAGCAAAAGCCAATAGAACTCAAAATACCTTCACACATTTTGAAACTACCACTACGTGACAGAGTCTTAGAGCTTATTAAGCCAATTTTTGAAAACTTGACATCAAATGACTTATTAGAAAAATACTTAAGGGCGCATACTCAAAATAATAACAAAGATTGAAATTTATTGATTAACTCCGAAACATATACATTCTGGAGTAGTTGTTGAAATTGTCACCTTGTTCGTTATCTGTATTTTTAACGAAGGATTTACCTCTATTTTACAAATCACATCAACAATGGGCATAACCATCGATCAACAAACAAAAGTATACGTTGATTTACGGGATTAAGAAAAAATAACCGATCAGATAAACGAACACCAAAGATCTGAGCAAGAAACTTGTTTTGAAAATGGATCCTTATACGGATTGAGATTAGTCGATTGATGGTGGGGGTGTGATAATTTTTTTTTATTATATCAACAAAGATCAAAAAACTTTAAACGCACTTTTCGCAAAACTATGATTACATTGGTCAACGAATTTTCATTTTTTCTATTTTCATTAGGAATTATGTACAAGTTTCGTTTCTTTTATAGTTCTAACAATTGTAATATTAGCAAATTTATTCTGGCAGGTCAGGTTTTGGAAAAAAAATATTGAAAAATATATGTAATGATATTAAAAAGTAAATGAAATAATATTAATTAGATATGTACATTATATGGAGGTGTATGGTATCATCCTGTTCAAAATGTTTTTCTTTTTACTGTACTTCGACACTTTCTGATAACGTTTTTCAATAACAGAAATGTCTTGATGATACCTTTCGCCGTGTGCAAATGCTGGGAGTCAATGGCTTGTCCTGATATTCAATGGTTAAGCCAAAATAGTGAAAATATAACTTTTCTATTAAAGGTGTAATATTGCGCTTATGCTGGTGGGTAGTGAATTCTCTGCATACATAACGGAAACTGTTTGGATTGTTTATACACGAACGCGACATTATGGGGATCGCGAAATTTTAATTTTATTTATATTTACTATTTGAGGGGTCGCGGAGCTAAGAAGGTTGAGAATCGCTAGTATAAACTATAAATTTCATGCACACATTAAGCACATATTTATTTACCGCTGATATAAAATTTAAGCCTAAATAAACAATAGTACTTTTAATCCCAACAAATGAAAAAAATATGTCTCCAAATGGATAAATATTTTTTAAAATGCTCGCTATTTTATTTGCACTTCTTATAATTAAATTTTGTGCCGTAATACTCGGTACCAAATTCAACCATGAACTCATGAAGATTAAGGATTTTTTTGTTATTTTCAGGTACATATGCCAACCTCTGCAAACATGTCCATTGTGTGTCGATGAATTTTTACGGCATGGGCGCAACTGTCTCTAACTCTTATTTTAATTTCATTAATTGACGTAGCAGACACTTCTTGGTGAAACATTTTGTAATTAACAAATTTATTATAAAAACACACTTGGCTATTTCACAATTTTCACAAAAATTGTGAAATAGCCAAGTGTGTTTTTATAATAAATTTGTTACTTAGTATTTTAATTATTCTCTTGCTTTGTGAAAAACAAGAATAGTTCTAAAAATATCAATAAATATGCATAAAATCGTATAAATCACACTCAAAATTCACTTTCAGTCTAGAATAATATATATGCCTATACGTCGTGATACGAAATTCTGAAGAGTATTGAAGATATAAGCTTAATGGTATGCGAAATAATTTAATTTGTAATAAAAAAATTTGCCACACATAACCTGTTTTATTTAAATTAAAGATATTAATTTTCGTATAGACAGATTGAATGCCCGCTAATTATAGATATTATACCATAAGATACCTACACAAATTCCTTTTATTATATTAGTTTAAACAATCTATTTAATTCCTGTTTTATGCTTATTTTTGTAGTATGAAATTTGGTAATACATACTTGTATATTTGTAACATTGAATTACACAATTAATCTTGAAAAATTAAGTAAAATAATAAAACAACATCGACATAGAAGAAAAAATGTATAATTGGCATTTAATATAACATAATATATGTATGTGTTAATGTGGTAATAATACCCACATATTACATAAATATATTCACGTTCTCAGAAAGTTTTTCAAGGCCAAATACACGTTTAAACGGAAACTCGAAAATATTAGCGATTTTTCACGGCGAATTTGTTCAAATCATGTTTCGGAAAATTAACGAAATTAAAGCGTTCGAAAAATGCCATATTTTTAGACGAGGTCGTAGCTACCCATGTAGTATATACACATACAAGACGTCTCCCTCTTGCGCAGAGCGGTACATACACACATGTAACGTTTAGGTATTACATTCCATAACAATTTGTAATCGGTGATCTTTCTCTACTACAGCAATAACAGTGTACTACTTCCAAATATGTGCTGAGCAAGGGACATTACATATTCAAGCATGGGCAGACGGATTTCTAGTTAACCATGTAGTGGCGCTATCGTTATCTTCGTTTATCTTTCCGAAAAATGATTGTTCTTCTTTAATTGTCACGTATTGAAGTGCAGCAGTGCATACAAGACGAATGGGAATGGAAATAATAGCGCATATTTTGAGCATGAATCATAGTATATAATGATATTTTTCTCAATTTCGCGGAATAATGTTTAACAGATTGCATTTGAAAACTCTTTCAGAAACAAAATTTAGTACTAGTAATTATTTATAAAGCTAATAAGCAAACTAAAAGCGCACAATTTTTATAAATTAGACTAAAAAAAGATTCTAAAAGATATATATACAGGTGTTTTTTAAATAAAGAGACAACGTAGGAAAAATAGTAAGGTATATTATATATGTAGAATGTCTTTGCTAGGAGATCATAAAATGATACACGCTCAGAGGTTAGAATTATCTGACATTTGATGTAAAACCAAATACAAATCTCCCCACTACTTCTAATTCTGCGCGAACTTACCCCTCCTCGCGCCAACTTAATTGGCGTTTGCTATATATATATATAAATCACATCAATAAATACGCGAACCGCAAAATTAAAAACTCCCTGAAAATTCTATTGTGTTGCCTATGAATTGAAAATATTCAGAATGTGTATAAATAATATCTTTATTGAAGTTACACACACACATACACTACAGCGCATGTTTACGTACGTAACAGCTGTAGATGTAGATAAAAACTATGACATTGTTGTATGCTAAGGTCAATAACGTCAATATATTCACGTACAAAATCAACTGTTTATAAATTTTTAGAACTGACCTAAATCAGCTATTTCATGTGTATTATATGAATGTTTTCTTTTTGTTATGAGAAGTAATAAATATAAAATATTAATATATATATAAAAAAGACCGCAAACACGTTATTGCAAACACGCGCTGCAGCGCTAGAACATTAGTTTTGTATGGTAAAGATTCGACAACACGGGTTGAAAGTCAGCTGCTAAAAATATATACTTACTTGTTAATTTTTACGATGTATTAAAAGACCATGTAAATAAAATGTGTGCTCTACGGGCATTCAATGTCGTATTTGGTAACAATCTATCTTTACTCGAAGACGTAAATGTAAATCATATCGAATATACGTAACAATCGATAACTGGCTGAATCGGAGAGAATACAAAACTATTCTTTTCGTTATTGTCGGTCAGCATTGAGATATCGTCTCTTATACTCTTTATAATATAGTCGGTCGCATAGTGGCGTGACAAATTTGTTTAAATATCATTGTTATTTTTTACTATAATTACATCTTTCCATTTTTCATACGTTGTCTTTTTATTTCAAGGATATTCGGTACAAAAACAACAATAAAAATTCCGATTAATACATTAACTATTTAAACAGTATAAATATGTAGTTTCACTTTTGATGACAATAATGTTATAACTACAGTAATATTGTGAAATAGTTTTTATTCTGCATAGGTTTTACTTGTTTTCTTAAGCACATTTTTGTATTTGTTTTCCACTTAAGATGTCAGTCCTATTGTAGAAATTAAAATATAGGATTCTGAATATTGTGCAATTTGAACTTGGAGAAATTTGAATGACTTCCGCAGGTGTTTTTAGCAGCTACAGTTCTATTAAAACCCCGTTTTTACGCAAGTTAATTAGGGAGTCTCAAAATAATTTTACTTTCTGCCGTTCCCTTACTCTGCTCTTTAACACTAAAATTCACACAACCTTTTTACCATATAACTTCCGACTCCTTTTTTTCCTTGAATATATTTCAAAAGCAGGTTTGGTTGAATATTTCCAACATTACCTTAATTAAAGTCAGACTATTATTGTTGTAGAATACCGGGAAAAGTAAAAGTAGAAATAGCTCAATTTTATTGGCAGAGGACCACAAAATCCCAACAACAATCCAAAGAATTGTTTTGGAACATTCGAATCGAGAATATAGGAAAAACAGTACCAATAGGTAAACAAGTTTAATCTATTACTGGCCTTATTTTAACTATATTTCACATCAAACTTTTTTTTCTTTATTTAAATGCATTTATAAATAAACTAACCGTAAACCAACCTCATCATTTCATTAATATACGCTGCCATTATGCTAAACTTTCTACGTTAGTGTATATTGCATACCAAACGCCTTGTACATTTTAAATTCAACATGTAATGCTAAAGAAAATTAAAAAAAGCAATGCATGAAAATATTATTAAAAGTTATTACTTATTACTTAATAGAATACAGAGCTTTAATAGTACATATCTTCATGCTATTGTATTTATTCCGTCTTCGTCTGAAATACACAATACTCTTAACACATTTCCACACTGCAATAGACAAACATGTGCGGCCCATTTATGTTTACACGGTGTATTTAATTACCGATATATCAAGGTCAGATTTACAATTAAAACCTGCCCGAATGATTACATAAAACATTGCTGTCATATTTGCGAGCTGAGTCATACTACTGGCTACACTGTGTTGTAAATAAGTTAAACTCTATTTACCGTGAATTGGAACCGAGCGAAACGAACGAAGGAATATTTATCTGTATTGAATCGTGTTCAAAGAATATTACTTCACGAATCTAGTAACTTTCAGAAATGTTATCTATATCTCACTCTAAACAGACCGACATACAAATACAAAAAAAATCATAGTAATTTGTCTAAGAATATTCATTCTATATCAAAGAAGATCCGATTGAATTGAACAAAAATAAAATCCATTACTAATCTCATAGTGAATTCTGAATTGCATTCATCATTGTCAAATTAATTATTAGTTTTTGAGTGCATTAGGAAGTGCGAAATAATTATCATTCCAGATGAAACAGGCCTACGCGCATCGGTAAGTTTTATTTAAAGCGTGTCGAAGGTCAATCACAAAAGTCTACGTACATCTAGTTTTTAAATCTGTTAAGTAAACCTATTAGAATTTATAGTGCAAAATTTTATAATTCTATAGACGATCGCAAAAGTCTACATACAAATATATAAATTATTAATAAAAAGTCAATATGAAATGTAAGTGACATTACAAATACTTTGGAAAAAGGCCATTTCATTCCATAGTCGCTTAAGAGTTTCTTTGAAAGCCTGTCTATTAGTGATACGTTTTCCGAGTTTTCTCTCAAATTCATCTCAAATATATTCGATGTAACTGAGGTAGTAAATTTAATTATATTAGAACGTCCCCGCCTTCCTTAACACCTTTTTCGTCGTCCTAAAAAGTCCATTCATGCTTCCCTTTAAATTCCGCATTGTATAAAAACCAGATTCCCGAATTCACCCACAGCCATTTAGCCTCCAAACTATAAAACTGATTTCCTAATTTGACAGTAGTGAATCTTCTGCTTTGTCATTGGAATTAAAACAATCAACTGATTCTCTACACCCAAACGCTGCAGAATGACGTCATCGTGAGTATATTTAACTATCTAAATCCAATGGAGATAGCATGAACAACAAATTTGAGGGTTCTGCTGCCGTCATTTAACGCTAAATTATAATAGTGCACTAAACCTTTATATTTCCGATTGCATTTGTATGTAAAATGTTTCTTTCTTTGGAAGTCAATTTTTTGCATTATATAATCTTATGCGCAATCTAGTTCCATTCGTGTATTTTTCTCCAGTATCGATTGTTTTTTCTTTCCATTTTTCCATAGAAATGTTAATATATTAAAACTCTTTCTATTGATTCATCGTTCGCTGTTGGCACAAATTTTCTCACCAATTTAGGAGTACTTTTCTTGAGTTTATTTATTATGCCGCACCTTCTTCGCATTATTAATATTTTTAATTGACAATGTATCCACGAGATAGAGTACCAATGTATAATAATAAAAATAATTTTTAAAGTTTGAACTAGTAGTACAATTTTTACTACTAATTTTTGCTCATTGCAGGATTTTTTCTGTTTGCATATACAACGGGAAATTTTGTTCTTATGAATTATTTTTATTCTATATATGTGTATACACGAACACTGAACGACAAAATAATTAACTTAATAATAAACAAATAGCTTTCGGTGAATTCGCCATCGGTTTCCTTGAAATTTGTATTTATTTCATTTTATTAATTTCATTTGCTGATCTATTTTCAATTTTGAAAAAATATGTTATTTACTGTATTCTGTTTTATTAAAAAATGTGTGATAATATTCCCTGCATTTTATTCAACAGATGTACTTAGACTTTTATGATTGACTGTATGTACGCATATTCAAGAGCATATTTAACCCGTATAATGTTAACTTGCCTTCACGAAAATACATCAGACACTTGAATTATCATAAATTCCTACATGAACTTCTTTTTACATGAACAAAAAGCGGAAGAAATAGATTTCGAAACTCGAAACGACATTGTCCGCCCTTAGGCCGCAGAAGACGCATTCTTCAGTCGAGACCTCCTCCTGTCTTTCCTTTTTCTCTTTTACACATTATACGTATACCTCGTCGACACAGGAATTCGATTCTATATTTAGAACGGTCCAACAAGTGCACATGGAGCGTCCGCGATAAAAATATCTCGGCCCCCCCTTGACTGTCACTAAAAGAACAGACCAAAGAATACAAAAACCATATATTTATTTATATGCATACCATTCTACGGTTATGTTAAAAGAAAAGAAGGAAACGATACCAGAACTTTAACAACAGACAATAGGAATTGTAAAACATAAATGCATATATTCGCTCAATATTTTTTGGGTTTTCTTTTTTAATTATATTTTCTAAAATATGTATATTATTACTTTCTTGTGGCATAAAATAGTCAAAATAAACATAAACACAATTTATAAGAGAAGCGCCCAAAATAAAAACAGCATCAATTGAAGAATTATTTAAAGATTAGTAAAATAAATAGATATGCCGAAAAAGTGTGCAACAAATTAAACAAACAAGAAAATATGAAAAAACAAACTTCTTTTTACGTGCGAATCTATTACATAATTCATAAAAAATATTGCATGTAAAAGATAGCATATCAAATAATACATTCATATACAGGGTCCTTGAAATAAAGAGACAACATAAGAGACAAATGGAAGGATGTAATTATGTAGAACATAAATCCAAAACATTGTCACTCAATTACGACGCGAACTCCGAAATTAAAAGCACTCCGAAAATTGTATTACGTGACGTCTATGAATAGGTAACTCAGAATGTGTATAAATAATAAATACCTCACACACACATACGCTATAGCGTGTGTTTACATACGTAACAGTTGGATGAGATGGACAATAACAAAATTATTATTTTTATTATTGTCGGTCAACTTTAAGATATCGTCACTGACACTTTTTATAATCGCACAATGGCGCGACAGTTTTTTTTTAATATCCTTGTCATTTTTTTCTCGCTTATGGACTTACGGATTTATTTTCTATATAATTACATCTTTACATTTTTCATACGTTGTCTTTTTATTTCAAGGACGGCCTGTATATATGTATGTATGTATGTATGTATATATATATATATATATATATATATATATATATATATATATATATAGGTAATTATTTCTTGACATTTGTATGTTATAGTAGATTAAATTAGTCGGCGAATTAAGGTCTGTTTTACTTTGATATGTATATATTTAAAACAATCTTACATGTTTCGACACATAGTGTCTTTTCCAAAGAAATTTAAAATATAAATGGCAGTATGTATATCAATAATTGATATACTGTCATTCATATTTTAAATTTCTTCACATTTTATTTACAATACGTTTATATTACACTTTGCCTGTCTGAAAAAGTATGTATGTAGTTTAGAATAAGAGATGAAATCCTTAAAAACAAATTCAAACTGTTCAAAATGTAACTGCCCATTGCATAATAATTCTAAAAACGACGGGAAATTTAGAACTTAATTGGTTGGTGTTAAATTTAAATAAATACAAATAAATTGTAAAAGTGTCTTTTGTGAATTGTTAGATAACTTTGTCACTAATAAAAAACTATAGCTATTGCAGTTTCCAGAAATGTAGAATTTAATTAGAATAATCATTATTGCGCTTTATCTGATTTGTATATTTGTGACGTGTTTTTATATTATCCTCCTAGTCTCCCGAAACTTTAAACTTACTTTACTATAGTTTGAATTATAATAACATATTAAAACTATTTTTATAAATAACTTATTTCGCCAGTTCTAATTTCCTGTTTAATTTGAAAACAGTTAAAGAAGCATTGCAAGGCAACTAGAATATGTGCTAGTTGCTATGAGCGACTTTCAAACTCGAATATCTCATTATGGGGCGCCCGACTAAATCCCTAGTCCGAAAGACGGGCGCCTCTCTGTCACCGAACCATTAGGGGACTAACCAAATCGGACCAAATGTTTTAAATTTTAATTTCGCTCTGTTGGTGATGCCGCCTCTTCATGTTCTATTCTATAAAGTACTGTCTAGAAATCCAGTTATTCCAGTATACTTGCATACCCCAAGTGAACCTTATCTTTCTTTTTGAGAACGAAAATTAAAAACAGAAGTATAAATAAAAATGTTAAAGAGCCAAACAAAAAATGGAATCAATAATAATTTAGTAAATTATTGTACCACAAATATATGAATATAACTCGCATTTGCCAGTTATACATACAGGGTTCCACAAGTGCGCAATACTTATTGTTACGTCCTAAGAATGATTGCAAAATCAAAAGTTTATACAGAGTGGCCCAAAATGACCGAAGGGGTTTGAGATCATTAAAACTTCTTATTTAAGACATAATTATTAATTTTTTTTAATTTTAAATACAGTATATTAATTGAGAATATTTTTAATTTAATTATATTATATCTCGCAATGACCGAAGGGGTTTGAGTTCATTATAACTTCTTATTTAAGACATAATTATTAAATTTTTTTTATTTTAAATACAGTATATTAATGGAGAATATTTTCAATTTAATTATGAAAAATTATATCTCGAAATGACCGAAGGGGTTTGAGTTCATTATAACTTCTTATTTAAGACATAATTATTAATTTTTTTAAATTTTAAATACAGTATATTAGTGGAGAATATTTTTAAAAAAATTATATCTCGCAATGGATCGTTGAATTGAGAAATAAAGGTCCACGATTTTGACACGTTGTTCAATTGTGTACTGTTCCATTTTAAATTCCCCAAGTCTTCTTTACAAAATATGAAAAAAAAAAAAATTATACTAACTAAAAAAGTTATAAGGAATTAAAACCCCTTTGGTCATTTTGGGCCAACCTGTACAAATAACTTTCTTTCGTTTTTGAAATATTATATTTCAATTATGGATCTGCATATTAATAATACACGCGAACATAGAAAATAACATGAAACTAAAAACGGAAATACTCGTATATGCAATATTAAAAGTTTGGAGCGATTATTACGAACAGAAATTTAAGAACTCCCGTAACCAAAATGAAAGTAAAGCTACAAAAGAAAACAAAGATAACTAGAATTGAGTAGGAATAGAAAGTATTGCTATATATTTTAACTATTACCTTTAAAACCGATTTGATTAGTTCTGGTGCTATTTCGTACCTTCTAGGTGCATTGTCAGTTTTCAGTTTCATTTCATATTGTTATTAAATTCTCTGTGTTCGAAACGAGAAGTTGTTGATGATGGATGATTAATTGAGTAGTTATTTGGGCTATTTCCATTGTTTGTAGGATTTGAATAATCCGACGTTTCGGCAGTCAATCTATCTTGGTGTCCCCCAAATAGCGTAGTGGTTAGTATACTTGAGTTAGTTTAAAGCTTCTAATTCGAATCTCATACGAGTACATTTCACAATAAAAAAATTGGGAAGATATATATATACCGGGTGTATTATGAAAAACCTTTCGTGCTGTAACTTGTTTATTTTTTATCCGAATGTAATAAATTATACGTCGAATTAAATCGTTTTAAAAACACTGGAACGTGACCCGCTTTGAATTTTTTTTTACACTTTGTTTTTGACAGACAGCTGCAAACTGTGTTTTTTTAAATTGCACTATACTTTTTTTTTCCTTATTCAAATATATTACTTTTTCTGAATATGAAACTGTAAACAACGATATCCTTGTATGAAAAAAAAATCGAGAAACTGAAGGTTTTTTTTTAGTTCGATTTATCCTGGCTTTTCCGAACACAGAGATTTCTTAAATGCATTTTAAATACTCTATTTCATTTTATTACCAGCAATTGTGTGTACCTTTTAAAATCACTTACATTCAATACTATATAGCCCATAAAGGATTACAAACCAATGTTATCAGTGAGCGGTGGGTCAACAACATTTACAGTGTTTATTTTAAAAATTTAAAAATCAAGCAGTCATATTGAACGATAAAAGTGCATTCCAAATTTTTGAAGAGAGCTGTGACATCTGTCAGTCACACATTCATTATAACATTTTCAACGATTTATTTCTAAATTTTGTTATTGAAATGGATAATGGCGAATGTGTGGATGCGATTCAAGCATATTTTGAATGCGGAACAAATTCTGCAGCTGCTTTGCGACTTTATGGAAATCGTTTTCCTGGCAGACTGCGTCCAAGTGCCGATAAGTTTGCCGAAAATAAACGCACGTGTAATTCAAGATCAAAATTTAGAATAAGTGTCTTGCTCTATGTGGAAGAAAACCCTAATACGTCTACGCGAGAAATTGCTCACTACATGCAGGTATCACATTCTACAGTTCAGTACATTCTGAAGAAGCACAAGTTCTTTCCTTATCAACCACGACCCATCAAAAACGACCCTCAACGAAGGGTTCAATACTGCACGGTTTTCATGAATAAACTAAGGGAAGATCCAATTTTTTATCGTCGTGTGTCGTGGTCAGATGAATGCATTTTTGGGAAAAATGGTGTATTCAACAGAAATAATCATCGCCATTGGAGCACTGAAAATAACCATGTTGTGATGCAACACAATTTTCAAAATCGGTTCAGTGTAAATGTAGTGTAAATGGTGTGGCATTTTAGGCGATAGAGTAGTAGGGCCTTTTTTTTTGTGGAGGGTAATCTAAACCAAGAAAAGTATAATAATTTGTTACGCAGTGAATTAGGCGATTATTTAGATGAGTTGCCACTTGCTGAGTTAAACAGGGTGGTGTTCCAACAGGACGGTGCCACACCCCATAATGCACGAATGAATACTGATTTTCTAAATAATTATTTTGGCGTCAGATGGATGGGCACTTACGGACCTATTCGATGGCCTGCTAGATCGCCAGATCTGAATCCACTGGATTTCTTTCTGTGGTCTTACATTCAAGATCATGTCTATTTGACTCCACCTGATACCAGAGATGATTTAGTAAGAAGGATAGTACAAGTATGTCATGAAATACCACCAAATCTTATATTAAACGCAGCAGTTGGAGTTAATAGAAGGTGTCAAATGTGTCTGGAAAATGGGGCCAATTTCGAACATTTGATTCATTAAAATATATGATAGCTTGATTTCTGTAAATTTCGTAGTTTTTTTTAATAATAATAAATTTGTCACTCAATTTAATGGAGGTGTCTTCAGGAAATAAATGTTTATTAGAATAAGTAAAAAAAAATATGTAGTACAATTTAAAAAAAAAAATTTAGTCTGTCAAAAAATTTTTTTTTTTAAAAAACAGGTTACAGTGCTTTAAAAACGATTTAGTATCGACATATCATTCATTAAAATCAGATAAAATATAAGGAAGCTACAGCCCCAAAGGTTTTTCATAATACACCCGGTATATACATATACATATATAAAGATAATTATTTCGTGACCTTAGTATGTTATGGTAAAATCAATTTGTAGGCGATTTAAGGTCTGGTTTTACTTCAAAAACTATATATTTAAAACAATCCTACATGTACATGTTTCGGCTAATGATGCCTTTCTCAAGGAATACAAAATATAAATGACTGTATATTAATGTCATACATTTGCAGTTGCTATGGATAAAATAATTCAAAGATACATTCCAATTTAATAATAATAAATCATGCCTTGGTATTTTAAAATGGATAAACAACAAAAACAGGGAAACACAAGACATGAGTTATTATTATGTATATATATTGTAATGACTCATCCGATGACGCGAGGCGCGTCATCCCTCTGGATGTTTTCTCGAGGCCTACGTGAACGCTCTAGAAAAGTATTCACCAGATATAAAAGCCGCGTCGAAGAAGGGATGGACATTCATTCAATACCCAAGTCTCGCGAAGTAAACATAAATATAGTTACATAAATATAAAATATATAAATGTACTTATTGTTGTTAATAGTTAGTTTTATATTGTTATACGTTTTAATATTAATATAGTGTGTGTGTCTAAAGTTATTGTTAGTTTTATTTTTAGTTTATTATGTTAGTTTATTTTATTTATGTATGAAAAAAACCACATCCGTCCAGAAACGTGCATATATCGATATTTCACTGTCGTTACAGATCATCAGTACACGATATTCTAACATGGACATGATTTTATTTTTATACTTTCGTGTATATATACGAATTATATTGAATTTAATTGGAGTGAAAAATAGCAATTATTCAAATCTCCTCTCACATGTAATTGTCGCTAAATTTGTGCAATTGATTCTACAATCTGACAAGATTACTCCTGCCGAAGAATGTAGACGCAAACACGTCGCGACGTTAGCCATCCACCTGTGCGGATAATGAAAATTGTATGAAAAAAACCACATCCGTCCAGAAACGTGCATATATCGATATTTCACTGTCGTTACAGATCATCAGTACACGATATTCTATCTTGTCAGATTGTAGAATCAATTGCACAAATTTAGCGACAATTACATGTGAGAGGAGATTTGAATAATTGCTATTTTTCACTCCAATTAAATTCAATATAATTCGTATATATACACGAAAGTATAAAAATAAAATCATGTCCATGTTAGAATATCGTGTACTGATGATCTGTAACGACAGTGAAATATCGATATATGCACGTTTCTGGACGGATGTGGTTTTTTTCATACAATTTTCATTATCCGCACAGGTGGATGGCTAACGTCGCGACGTGTTTGCGTCTACATTCTTCGGCAGGAGTAATCTTGTCAGATTGTAGAATCAATTGCACAAATTTAGCGACAATTACATGTGAGAGGAGATTTGAATAATTGCTATTTTTCACTCCAATTAAATTCAATATAATTCGTATATATACACGAAAGTATAAAAATAAAATCATGTCCATGTTAGAATATCGTGTACTGATGATCTGTAACGACAGTGAAATATCGATATATGCACGTTTCTGGACGGATGTGGTTTTTTTCATACATATATATACATATATATATATATATATATATATATATATATATATATATATCAATTGATAAATTCGGGTTTTATATGAAATATTATCAAATTAGTATGTAGTTGCGAAGTAAGTGTGAATTTAAACATTGCTGTCTACAAATTAACAAACTGTAGACTTGGGTTCAAGACCCAACGAAGACAAAATTTTTCAATCCAAAAAATTTCGTATGATTTGCTTTGTAATTTGTAGACAGCAATTCTACAAACGATGTAAATAGACCAAACGACTACTCAACTAATCATCCATCGTCAACAACTTCTCGTTTCGAATACATAGAATTTAATAACAGAATATGAAATGAAACTGAAAACTGACAATGCACGTATAAGGTACGAAATAGCACCAGAACTAATCAAATCGGTCTTAGAGGTACATAATAGTTAAAATATATAGCAATACTTTTTAGAAAGACGTAGACGGGAAAACAAGATACCTCAAAACTGGGAGAAAAACGTTATCATACCAACATACAAAAAAGGAAGCAAAAGAAAGTTACATCTGAAGTGATGTTAAAAGGAAAGGTTTTAGGGAATTTGAAATGCAAAGAGGAATCATACAAGAAGATTGTCTGAGTCCCCTTTGATTCAATATTGGATGTTAAAAGTAACAGTTAGATATAAAGATCTACACCCAAGTATAGAACCAGATCTACACCCAAGTATAGAACCAGATCTACACCCAAGTATAGAACCAGATCTACACCCAAGTATAGAACTAACGACATATTGATTTTAAAATACAGCCATAGTATTAGTTAAATGCGACCATACAAAGTAAGAAAAAAATCAATTCAAATATCAAACCTAGATTATATAATGCAGTGGTGACACGAACCATGAAGTACAGAATTTAGACATAGCCAGGAATAACAAAACAGGGAAACAATCTAACTACATCCAAAATTAAATACTTTAAGAAAATAACATGGATAAGCCCTAGAGATGAATTTAGAAACGAGGATATAAGAGAAAGTTTGAAACATAAACCAATAACACAAAAAATAGAAGAAAGGCAAGTTAGGTGTTACGGACACGTGCAAAGGATGGCACCACATGCGTTATCCAAAAGGGTGACAGAGTCAAGAAGATGCGCGAAAAGACGAGAAGGTAGATCGGGAAAAAACATGGAACATAGACAAAAAAAGAGCTGCCTGAAAAGGAGGGAAAACAGTCAGTGAGATGAAGCACATGACAAGGGATACAAGGAAGTGGAAGGAATTGGTGAAGACCCGACTTCTGTTGACGTCGTGAAATCCTCATATCATCAAATTAAAGAAGAAGAATCATCTATACGTATAAGTAAAATTGGATCAAATAGAACAAAATATAAAAACATGATTTTTACTGTTACTAACAGCTACGACGAGATCATACCATCGTGACTTCACCAACCCTTGCATTAATAATTTTTTATCGAGAATTAAAAAAGTAATCAAAGTTACGGTAAAATTTACAATATTGAACAACGAACGTTACTTGCTTATAAAAACTACGCAAATGCAAAGACATATCACATACTCAAATAAATATCCAAGTAATAATTAACAATTTAATTAATTTAAGTACATAAAATGCAGATATTACTAACTCGAAATATCTTTGTTAAGAGCTCTGAAACAGCAGAACTCATCTACAACCATACCCGTCTACTAACAATAACGAAGTATTGAACTAAGATAACGGACCTCCAAAAACGCAAAAGAAAAAATAGCTAATCTGCAATAAACAACGTTCAACGTAAATATTAGTTATTATCTGTTATGTACATTTATAAATAAAATGGAATGTCGGACGCAGAAGGCGAGTTTCCTGCATGTCATAACAACGCGTAATCGCTGACCTTAACACCACACGGGTGTCTCTTGAAATGTAAGAAAAAAAAAGACGAGGTGGCCTGAACAGATCGACAAAATATCAAATGAAGAACCGCCTCTACTTAACGTCAAAATCCCGACCGATGACGTCGTTTTCACTTTAAATGTTTTCGATGTTCCTCCTGGAGCTCTCGGACGATAACCTTTAGGTGCGTAAAAGACACCGCAAGAGGTCACATCTTGACTTTCTGACTTTATGCGCAGTGTGATAATTTATAAAAGAATAAAACATCACAGAAAACATGCAAGTTTGTTAAGAATTACACAATTAGATAACGCATATTTGATATGTTTTGAATTATTAAAGCGAAACTAATTTTCAAAGTAATGCAAGAAGAGATATTTTATTCAATATCAATTCATCATTTTTTATTAACTTATTCCAGAATTCTAAACCCTAAAAATATAAGACGAATTTTTAATCTTTCCAAGTATTATTTCTTTATTCTTACATTTACATTGTATAAAAATAAAAATGAATTATACTGCGTTTCCACGAAAATTCTGCACGTGTTTATATCATATCCATCGACGTCTAGACATCACTAGACCTGGCTGAAAGAAAGTACAAAAGTATTATATGGTGGTAGAGTGTATGTTAGACCAATAAATATAGCTTTCAAGTAACAAGGCACATTATAGACAATAAAATATGGCAGCTCTAAGATGGTTATGATTTGGTGATGATCAATTGGGTTATGTTACAATATTAGAAATGATCATTCTACCGTATGTAGAAGATGAGATGCCTCTCAAATAAGTGTTCGAGCAAGACAGTGTCCCTAAACATACGGGTATCAGAGTAACACAAAGATCTCCGAATTCGAAATTGAATTTCAGATTGTACCTTGCATAATTTATTTTTATTTACCTATACAAATTATCAATGAATGATGGACAATGAATTGCATTATTTTATAATTTACGAGGAAGATCTTTTGCAAACGAGGAACAAATTATGGCGACACAAATTTCAGAATATTTGGATCCTCGTTATAAGTCCCTTAATACTGAAGAGGGTTATTACAAACTAAACATAATAGATAAAGTGTATGATATTTACAATACGCTTCAAAGTCCTGAACCAAATACGACAACAGAAACATCATCAACAAACTTATGGATGTAATTCCTCAAATAGGCGTTTTCTATTTGATCAAATAGGAGTTCTCAAAGAGGAATATATCAGAATTTCAAATGTATAAACAAAAAACTGAAATCTCTAAAAAGCAGAATCCGTTTGAATGGTGGAAATGAAATGCCAGCAAGTATCCTACCTTGCCAAATATAGCCAGAACATATCTCGCAATTCCAGCTACGTCAACATCATCAGAAAGGGTATTCTCCACGGCCGAAAATATTGTGTGAGCTAATAGAAGTTGCTTATTACCCTATAATGTCAACATGTTAGTGTTTTAAAAGAAAATGAACCTTACTTTGAATCGAAATAAAAATTTAAGTTACCAGAGTAATTATTTTGGGTAACGTATTTAATAATTTTTTTTTATTTCGTCTGAACTATTAATTTCTTACTTCAGACCAATTTGAATTACAAATATCATTAAAATTTCGAAATTTCAGTGTGAGTTTATTTGATTCAATATTTCGCATTTTTAATTTACAGTTCGGATTTCGGATATTTCGAATATCGAATTTACTAAAATTCGAAATTTTGAATTTAGAAACCTTCGAAATTTCGAATTTAGAAACTTTTGAATTCAACAGGCCTAATCTCAATTCTATAGAAGATCTATGTATTTCGCGCTAAGCCCAAAATACAACAAGAATTAAGTGGAATTATCGAAGTTGACGATCTATTGCATCATACATTACCACCTATTAGCCGACAATATAATATAAGTCATCATTGTGCAGATTTTAGAAAATCACGGTTTCGGAATAAAGTATTGCATTTGTATATAAAATGTTAAACCTTTTATATTAACTAATAAATTAAGAATTAATATGACTGATAATAACAAGGCAATATCTGTTTAATCGTTGTTACAGATGTTACATATCTTTTCAATTACTTAGGAATAATATGAGTTCTTGGTGTTTGTTTTCTACATTCCTATTGTATTGGCCACAACTGTAAATATATACAGCCTTCTCCATTATCGTTTAATATGTTTGCGAGACTTGCTGGTACTTCGCAATTCATAACGAATCAATATTAATATGTTATAATCATCCTATCAACCGTCCATTAAGTTGTAGATAAGACCGTGAAAGATCGCGAAAGGCAAATACGATGTACCCATCTAAGGTTATCAGTTTTATAAATAATGAAAATAATTTGTTCTATGACTCCACTTTTATACTTGGATGCCAAATACTTTAAGACGGAATTTCAAATAACATAACTGATCTTGATGCATTTTTCAGTTTCAGTCAATGCTAAACAACCAAAAATTTTATTGCCATGAACAAAGTGAAATGTATCGAGAGCAAGCTGCAATCGTTAAGGAAAAATAAAAAAATTGATCTTATATATATTAAAGTGACCAAACGACTACATATACAATAAATTTTGATAAATGAATACAAATGTAATTTACGAGTTTAAGCATGCATTTTTGAGTTTTTGAAATAAATACTAATGTAGTTCGTGTTCAGTCTAGCCAGAAGATGGTGATTAATGTGACTGTCATTGTCACATTTTCATTTCATCTTCTGTGAATTTAAGAAAAGTCATGTATCAAAAAAAAACCATTGTCGCATTTTAATGTTATTATTATCATTATTCGACTCGAACGTCTACAACCTCAAACGATGATTCAGTTGACAAGAATGTATCGATGAACTGATAGTGTTGAATAATGAGTTACATTCATTAACTACCGTAAAACGCTAGAGAAAATGTATTTCCTTATGACGGTAAATCTTTAAAAGATCAGTTTCGTACAGGGCGTCTAAAAGCAGATGTCACTGACACAAGCACTAAAATTGTACGCAACATGATAAGGAAAATCGTTGTTACAGTTTATTCGAGCGAAGAGACTGAGGATTTGAGAAAGTGATCAACACGATTATTTGGATTTGTGGAAGCTTTGTATTCGTCGGAAATCCTGTAACTTAACACCAGTTTAAAATACAGAACGTGTCAATTGGTATACTCTCATATGCTGCGCCTACACATCTTCTCACGTAGATTATGTATGTTCCAACAAAAATTGTTGCAAACCCGACTTGGTAACAAAAAACTGGTCACAATTTTCTTCGGCATTAAGGGACATGTTGCAAATATGGCCTTGAATAATTATATAACGTCAATACTGAAAGGTACACTATGACGCACTTGCTCGTAGCCTTTCAGATGATGCCTATGATAATCGAGTCAAAAGAACTCATACTGCATCATAATAACGTACATAGGTATACTACTACACAAACAATGGAAACAGTCCAGACCAGACTCAACGATTTCCTCTTTATGTCTCTTACTTTGGTTAATAAAGCCGTCGATACTTTCAAAACAAATCATTTACATAGTTCCAAAAACAAGGGCAAGATGTTTCAAAAATTTTCGAAGTTTCAAAGATTTTTTCAAATGTAAATGTATATTGACTATGACAGAAAATATTTTAAGAAAATGTAATCAAATTTTCAGAATTATTGTCTTACTGTACAAGGTTCAACATTAACAGCTCTCTCTCATAGTCGCAAAAAAATTTCTCTTGTCGCTTTGAAACGTTCAGAAAATGCTAACTTTTCAATTAAAAATTAAAATTTAATCAAAATTTAAAGTATCGATCACTTTTCCATACATCAAATTATCTATTGCCTAACCATAATTTGAATTTTATTATTTCATTACTAAATGGAGAATATGAGAAATATAGAAGTTTTCTAAAACAGAGTTAATAATGTCAAAGCCATAGAATTGCTTTCGAACTATTTCAACCACTTAAAAATTATAATATACGAACACCATTCTGAAAAATTTTAAATACAAAAAAAACTACGTGTAAAAATTTGTTTTTACGGCTACTTGTGGAGTTGCATTGTCGTAGTGTAATAAACACGCAGATGTTTGTGCAAAGTAGTATCTACTGCAGATGATCCAATGCCTAATACTGAATACTTGAATCTCTCGAAGAGTAATATTCCAATTTCTCTTAATTAACTTTTCTGTGGTAATATTTTGAACACATGCAGGTCGCCCAGATCTTGGTTTCTTCTATTGTACACCTTCCACGCATAAATTCACGAAACCACTAGCTTACTGTAGCTAATTAACTACTGACTATTGTCACCAAAATCAGCTACTGCCATAAGATTTGATCGGTTGTATGATAAACCTCGTTTAAAATCATAAAAATCACAGCCCGAAAAGCATTTTGCAGAATTTCCATATTGTTTATTGAATCTTGCAAAACCGAAACTGGAAACTATTAGATGACACAACCTTTTCTGTTTTTTTTTTCCATACCCATGGCCTATTACCACAAATTTTCAGAATTTCCCTTCATAAACATATATGTATATTATTAAACTATAATTAGTTAAAAGAATTTTGAACTGTAGGTAACTAAATAAGGCAAACATCCTCGAATATATTCTTACTAACAAGTAACTAATACTTACAATTTACACTTGAATTACTATAGATAATTACTTAATTAAACCATAGCGGTATCATTGTATAATCATGTAATTATTAACAAAACGTTAATGATATCTCATTTTATCAATTTACGTTAATCCATATAAATAAAAATAAATAAAAGAAATTAATTTATTGCAAAATAATAATAGAAAATGTTAAATAAAGAAGTTTAGCTATGTTATAAAAAAGGATTTCATTTTTTACTACTTTACATCTGTCGACGAAACTAGATGAAGATATGCGAGGAATTCGATAAACAAAGTCTAAACGTTGTTCATTTCGCAAATGTATGAGGCGGGGAGACGGGAAAAGGAGTGAGAGCCGGTAGAGGAGAAAGAGGGTAGACTATGTGTAAAGAAAACAAACCGCCGGCTAGAAAAGGAGAGCGAATGACATACGTATGCGATGGAATTTCGAATTGCGATAGTGTGTTGTGTTTGCCGTCAATTCAGGAAAATATTTATCTTGGTCGGCGTTGCTTGGTTGTTTGTTTCTTTTTAGTGGATCGGTATGTATTATGTTTATATAGATCGGATATGTTGATGAATAAAAGACTATCGTAAAATTCATCGACTGAGCCATAAATTCTTTACGCGCATTCCAGACGTCGATTATATTCAGAAGGATAATTTATACCAATAAGTAATATACAAAATACTGATGTTTCTTTCTGTACGATGTCAATTTTTATTGTCTTTAACTATATAATAAAGGATTTTTTTACGTACAAGTCGGTACAAGCAATCAAACTACATTTTATTTTAAAAAATATAATTATAAACACATAGGTATGTGCACATCAAGCAAATGCACCAATAAACAAATCTGAAATATTCATACATACCTACTTATTTTTAATTCGCAACAATTTATGCAGGAATTAAAAAAAATAAAACCGGTTTCTTTCAGCCTTTAGTTATTTTAAAACAATATTTGACAAATATTTTCTTTTTGCTAGAAATAATCCAAAAATTTAAATTACAATAAATTTAAGCATAAATAAGTAAACAATATGATCTACCGCATAGCAGAAGATTTTAAAACATCTGTAAATATATCTCTTAATTAAGGACAGACAAGACGGGCGGCGCCGAATAAAATTTTGCAATTATGTATGTATGTATGTACTTTTATTGCTGCACACGTGGAAGTATATCTACTCGGGTTTTTCCCATAATACATATGTATGTACAAAGTGCGCACGTGGAAGTATATCTACTCGGGTTTTTCCCACAATACAAAGGAACGACGGTTTACCACTGGCCTACTCGTCAGGTGATAAGTGGAGTGATATGTATTTTGAATCAGTTTGAACTAGCCTTTGATAGTGTCAACATGGATTCTAGTAAAAGAAAGCGGTTAACAATCCAAGATAAAATTGATATTATTGCGGTTAGTGAACAGCAAAGCTTAAGTGTCCGAAAGCTCGCGGAAAAGTTTGGTGTTGGAAAGTCGCAAATTAGTGATATAGTGAAAAACAAAAGTGAAATAAAAGAACTTTTCGAGAAAAATGGAAACCTAGCTCAAAAAAGGAAGTTTCCAAAAACTAGTGGTTTAGCAATCGACGGAGCAGTGTTCAAATGGTTCTGTAAGGTGCGAAACAAAAATATTCCCATGTCAGGACCCCTACTAAGAAAAGGCGCTGGAAGTAGCACAAAGTTTACAACTCACCGAATTCAAAGCGTCTAATGGTTGGTTGGAGAAATTTAGTCAAAGACATAAAATATCATTTAAAAGTATGTGTGGTGAATCTGCCTATGTAAACATGCAAAATGTAGACGATTGGAAAGTCAAGTTGCAATCAATATGCAAAGATTACTCTCCGAAAGATATTTTTAATGCTGATGAAACCGGTTTACTTTTCCGCGCCGTTCCGACAAAAACATTTGCGTTAAGAAGTGATAAATGTGCCGGAGGAAAATCTGCAAAAGAACGACTAACTATATTGTTGTGTTCAATTATGGAGGGTGATAAGGAAAGGCCGTTAGTCATCGGTAAAAGTAAGAAACCTAGATGTTTTAAAGGAGCTCATGTGGATAAGTTGCAGATAGGATGGATATCTAACAAAAAAGCGTGGATGACTTTGGATATTATGTCAGCTTGGTTAAAGAACTTTGATAACAAGATGAAGAAAGAAAAAAAGGCATGTAATTTTGTTTCTTGATAATGCCACTTCTCATCCGAAGATTTCATTGGAAAACGTAAAATTGGTTTTTCTGCCTCCAAATACTACCTCGCATTGTCAACCTATGGACCAGGGTGTGATTCAAAACTTTAAGGTAATTTACCGGAGCATGCTTGTAAAAAGGCTTTTGGCGTTAATGGATACTGAAAATTCACTAGAAATTGTAGAAAAAAACATTACGGTAGTCACTGCATTAATATGGATATCAGCTGCTTGGAAAAAACTCTCGCCTGTGACCGTAAGAAACTGTTTTAAAAAATGCGGGTTCAATCAAAGTGACAGTGATCTAAGTGCAGAGTGCGATATAGAAGATAATATACATTAGCATTTTTATTTCCCAATTTTAACATCACTAATTTAGATTTAAGCACATACGCATTAATTGATAATGAGTTATTTACTGAAAATCCTAATGTTTCCATTATAGATTGTATCGATGAAATTACTGATATCAGTGATGAAATGGAAAATGTGATTGAAGAGGAATTTGTAACTAGTATATCAAATATTTCAGAAGCCCATCAAAAATTAAAAGATCTTGAGAACTATTTCTTAAGCACTAACAGTTTTAACATTGCTAACAATATTTCTCAAGCTCTTCTTGAATGTGAATCTGAGATATTTAAACATAAAATGAAAAAAGCAAGACAAACAACAATTAATGATTATTTCAAGTAAAATCTAGCATAAAATATGTATGTATGTATGTGTATTAAGTATTGTAAATTTTTTTCGACTTTCGTCTTATTATGTGTGATTAAATTGATATGAGAATGAATATTTTCTTTCGTTTTTTTTTCACCTCCACATTTTGGACACCTCCATATATTGGACATTTTAGGATTCCCCGTCAGTGTCCATTATAAGGAGGTTATACTGTACTTTAAACCATGGATATATTGTTTAGACAATGTTTTTTATTTAATTATTCTATTTAATTATTCTATTTAATAAGTAACACAGTAATGATTAAAAAAATCCGAAATTATTTTGTTAATTCTACTTTTTATAATTTCTTAATATTTCATGTTTTATTAAAGAGAATATTCAATGTAAATAATTAATTTAAAAATATAACTATTCATTGCAACAAAGAAAAGACCTATAACGCATATTAAATGAGAGAAAAAGCATTTATGTAATAATTAACACATTAAAAACTGTTATAAATTATAACATTAAAACTGATGCACATAGATCCATACATACATACATTTATCACAAACTCCAACAACTTTATAGATTACTCTTACATACCTACACACATTACTTCAATTCAAAAAAATAGACTTTTTCTATTTTTATAGCAAAGAGATGTAATATATTAATGCCTAAATCAACAATTAGTGCCTCATCCCATTTCTGAGATCTTCATTTGTCTCTAATTAGCGGACAGCAGCTCAAAGACAATTAAGAACGATACGTATTATTAAACATGGCGTAAAAGCCTCTAGGTGTATACAGTGGACAGACCTCTAACCGCGACTAATTTTCCGCAGTTGTGGAAATATTTTCACGGTGAATTGTGTAATGGAAATTAGAATAAAACAGTGTGGTCGTTCTAACGATCTAATAATTGTTTTATTTTCTATTAAACGGCAAATGAAGAACATCTGCTAGTAAAATTATACGACAAAATAATTAAGAAAAATTATCAATTTTCCTAATACATATATCACAGGGTCTAGCATTCGTTTCGATAAAGAAGTAATTGGCAGTCTTATTTAGTACGTGCAGATTTCAAAAAGGTATTAAGGGTAGTAACACTAACCTTAAACCAGTAAGTAAAAAGAAATTAAGAAACTAAACGGAAGAAGATTGAGGTCACTAGAAGATAAGAAGCATTAGAGGAAGATAGTAAATAACGCTATCAGCCTAGACAGAAACAAGAAAAAAATAAATGGCTAAATGAAAATATATTTAATGAATTCAATGCTTGTTTTATCTTAGTTCATGCAATAAATCGTAGATACATAATATCTGAAATAGTTGTTTACTGTTTAGTTTTTTTGTCTTCCATCTATAACTCTTTGGCTTTTAAATTTGTTATCATACAGAGTTAATGGTATTTATCCTCCGTGTGGAGCTGATTATAAGTCCCTTCTGCATTTGCATAAATTTCAGTCTTTAAGTCAATGCTAAACGTATGCATGGTGTCATCTATAATCGACACGACTCTGCGTATCTGTTATCCGAAATTAATTTTCTAGTATCAATGTAGGAAAAATGTTTTCCACGGATTTTTTTTCTATTGGGAATGTCAAAACGAACATATCAACAAAGGTGCCCAATTAATTCCTTGTCAAAGAATTTACAAATGTAACTGTTCTAATTGCGTAGTAATTTAATTCTATTGTATATATTCCAACTCTAGATTAATTTATATTATAAATATTTGTTTCCCATACAATTTCAGTTGAATAAATGTATGTGCAATTTATTAAAAACTTGATCAGATAACAATTTACAGTTTCCTTATTTATAATCTTCTCTGAGCTTTATCAATAATGTTTTAATTTAAAATCTCTTCACTCTTATATGAAGCACAATTCTGTTTGAAATACATAATGTACATGCGCTACAACAATTTAAAAACGCAACACACACCACATAACATGCATGACTTAAATTTGTAAGCTAAACTGGACTGGAAGAAGAGGATTGAAAAAGACATACTGTTGAAAAGAGAAAGACGTACACACACTAGCCGTAAATTACATATTTATTAGCGGGCAATAAACATCACACTGTTATTTGCATACAATGTAATGTGCCCATAAAATAACAATTAGGTCGACCTATGAACCTCTCTCTCTCTATATTTTGTGTAATGTATAGAGCGAGACAACAAGTCACATTCCAAAGGGGCGAGAAAAAAGTATTAATGGGATTTTTTGGAATTGCCTAGAAGAATGATGAATTCCAAATGAGTTACCCACACCATTTTTAATTATACATATCAAAACATTTCATAACAACAAAACTATCACTAGAAATACCCCTTATTAAGTTTATTAAAATTATATATATATATATATATATATATTGATACGTTTCAAGAACAGCTCCTCCTCTGAAAGAGATACAAAAGACCATTCAATTATAATACGAGGCATGGTTTTTAAGTAAGTACCGTTTTGAAATTAAAAAAAG
Source organism: Melolontha melolontha (assembly GCA_935421215.2). Taxonomy (NCBI): domain Eukaryota; kingdom Metazoa; phylum Arthropoda; class Insecta; order Coleoptera; family Scarabaeidae; genus Melolontha; species Melolontha melolontha. The sequence goes on from OW285238.1 coordinate 96,375,729, forward strand.
ACGTGCAAAGATATCTCAATAATTTTATTTTAAAATGAAAGCCTGTACCTTAATCTACTTTTCTACATAATTTCCTTCAATATTGAGGCACTTGTCATAACGTTGTACCAGTTTATGAATACCCTCCTCATAGAAGTCTGCCGCCTGACTTGTTAACCACTGCATCACAACTGTTTTGACTTCGTCATCGTCTTGAAGACGCTGGCCGCCCAGGTGATTCTTCAAGTGCAGGAACAGATGGTAGTCACTGGGCGCCAGATCAGGGCTGTACGGAGGATGATCTAGAGTTTCCCATTTAAAAGATGTGATGAGATCTTTGCTCTGATTAGCCACATGCGGACGGGCATTGTCATGCAGCAAAACGATGCCCTTGCTCAACTTGCCTCGTCTTTTGTTCTGGATTGAACGGCGCAGATTTTTCAAGGTCTCACAATAAGCTGCTGCATTGATTGTCTCATTACGAGGCAGAAATTCCACAAGCAATACTCCTTTTCTGTCCCAAAAAACTGCCCACATGATTTTCCGGGCAGAAATTGTTTGCTTAAACTTCACTTTTCCGGGTGAATCTGAATGCCGCCATTCCATGGACTGTTGCTTTGATTCAGGTGTGACGTAGGCCACCCATGTTTCATCGCCCGTAACAATTTGGCTTAAGAAATCATCACCGTCGTTGCGGTACCGCTCAAGGAAAGTCAATGTACTGCCTAAACGTTTGGTTTTGTGCACATCCGTCAACATTTTCGGTACCCAACGTGAGCACAATTTTCGGTAATTCAAGCGCTCGCTCACAATGCCATACAAAACACTACGCGAAACATTAGGAAAGCCATCACACAAGGAGGACATCGTAAAGCGTCTGTTTTCTCTCACCTTATTGTCCACTTCCTGCACCAAACTTTCATTAACGACCGAAGGACGCCCACTCCGTTGTTCATCATGCACATTTGTGCGGCCATCTTTAAATGCTCTCACCCACTTTTTTACCATCCCATCACTCATAATGCTTTGTCCGTAAACTGCACAAATCTCACGATGGATATCGATCGGTTTTAGGTCTTTAGCACTAAGAAATCTTATAACAGCCCGTACTTCACAGTCGACGGGACTCACGATTATCGGAGGCATCTTAAACACTCAGTAAACAACGTAAACAAGGTAGAATCAGACGATATGGCGTCAGTGCGTAGGCAAGAGATGTAGGCCCCCGGTGCGCATACGCAGAACGCAGCGCTGCGGTCGCGGTGTGGAAAAACGGTACTTACTTAAAAAACATGCCTCGTATTTACATGTACTATATATATTTTCATACAAAGGAGGGGAAGAATTAATTGAAAATATAAATACTTTATTATGACGACAAAATTTGCTTTAAAATAATTAAATTTTTTATTCTATATTTTTAATACTGTTGTGTATACTCAATTTTCTATTTCAAATTCATATTTAACGCTATTTAAAAGAACATGTATAACGTATTTATATTCAAATATATTTAAAGCAATTAAGCTCCGCCTACAAATTTAACGACAAAATAACCTGTATAGGAACACATGTTGACAGAGTTATGGTAAACAAACTAACATATTGCCATGGATTTTTCCCCGAAGAAAAATGAAGAAACAGTAAAAGACTATTTATAATTATGTACATTTTATTCCAGGAAAATAATTATAAATTTTGTATATTTAATTTAAAAGTTGAGTATAATGTGTATCCACGCTTGTAGGATGTCCGAATGTTGTCTTGAGTCAGGCACTATGACGGTTGCCGGGTGGAGATTTTGGTAGTCGATCTTTTGATTTATGTTATAGGCATGGAGATATTCATTTCCGTGGGGGGAAAGTTAGAGATTTTTCATCCGTTAGACAGATAGGTCGAGTTAATTTTTCTGAATAAAGACCTCCTCTTTATTCAGATATATATTAGTTAATTTCGGTTTGTGTTTTTAGTTGTGATATTTGATGTGTTTAAAGTAATTTTCGATTAATTACGAGTTTTTGATACTTGTAATTTTTGATTTGTGCGACCTATCTGAAATCTCTCTTTAAGTATAATTTTTTTAGTGAGGTGCGACGACCACATTAATTAATGTACGTGTGCATTTGCAAGTATAGTTATATTTATATTAATATAGTTAAGTTATTTGTATATTGATTGAGCTCGTAAATTCAGTAAATTTATTTTATAATATATATTTATAGTCAGAAAAATTTTCAACATTTTAGTTTTTTTTGATAGTTTTTGCTTTCGTTGGCGGTAGTTGTATTGAAGGTCAGGGAAATTTGGTGGGAGATTGATCATGTTATAAAGCGCATGATCCAGTCATTTTTTTTGAGTTGCGCACTCACAGATAATTTTATGTTTGACGTTTGAATTTTCTGGTTAACGTAATTAATTAAATTTGAAAGTTTTGCTAAATATTTAATTAGGTTAAGTTTGTTTGCGGTCAAATTGAGGTTTTTTATCTTGTGTACAAGTCAATATTTATACAAGTTTTCCTCAGTCTTATGCATTAGTGTTGCATAAGACACTCTTAATACTCTGTTAAGAGAAGTTTTTTATTTTTTTTTGAAAATTATATGTTTGTGTTGTTAATATGAGTTTCATTTCTAATACTTTTTTTATTTAACACATACCCTTCGAGGGTAACCTGAAGATACAAGAGCTCCTGGAAGGCTGAACCGACTAGAGTTAAACCGAGCAAGCTGTTGTGTATTGTGGGCCAATTCAAATAATTAATCAACACCACAGTTCATAGCAATATGTTTCCTAACCTAATGTATTTGTTAATTCATAATATAATTTTTTAAACGAATTTACATTTAAATATTATTTAAATTTTAACTATATAAACAATAAAATATGAGTACGAATAAGGCGATTAACGGCAAGTAATTATACTAAAAACAAATGAATAAAACGGCGTCTTTACCACCATCATTGTAACAAACGGTCACGTTCATTTTCGCTCCGTCCAAATTAATTATTTTCTACGGTAATAACCAGTGTACAAGTTTCAAAATTAGTAAAACGGTTACCATACCTGTCGTCGACCTGTAGACCAAGTTGCAAGAGACCTGAACATCAAGATCCGAAGTTAGAATTTTTGGAAATTCTGGCCATATAAATCACATACCCGAACAGTTTACCGAAGATCGAGCTGCTAGCCGAGACCGCGAACGCCGTCACGCAAACAGCTGTTGCCGGACTTTGAATATCTCCAGAAAAGCCATCTAAAGGGAACAGATCCTGTTCGTACACGGTTGCCTGATTCAAGAAACATTCCAGGACCTATCGGCAGAGATCCCAGAAGTCAATTTCCGAATAAAAAGGTTTTTTTTTAAATAATAATTTTTACACGCCATTTTTATAATCAAAGGCACATAAATACCTTGTATATTCTACTTATTCATACTCACCTTTCACTATTAGTTCTTCAAACATCGTAAACCTTTTTTATTAAAAAACATTGAATTCATTTGCACTTGTAAAATATATTACCACTTAGTTTATTTTTCCTAATATTTAACGAATTTATTAGAACGATATTCCGAACCACATGTTCTTTGTTCACCATCATAAGTATATGTATTAGTACCAACTGTTATCGTACGTAACTTTGTGTGTGTGTGTCACGAAAAAAAAAAGGAAAAACTTATTTAATTTTGAATTTTTGCCAGTTTGTTTGAACAATAAAATTAATTTATTTAGCCTTATATTTTGGTTTTATTTCTTTACTTGAAGTGTTGTTCAATTCATTTTGAGCTGATTATATATTTGTGAATATTCGTTACTTTACTTACGACCTACAAAAATTTATAGATTTATGCGAAAATATAACTCATGACATGAAAGTATCGACGATATCTTATTAACGTGGGAAACAGGTAGAAAATAAAAACATTTTTAATAATATAAAAATATTATAAATCGAGTGTGGAGAAGACTAATACAAGTTCGTATTTGTGTAAAAGTATCTTTTATGAACTTGTATCGTGTTGCCCACACCCGATTTTTAATAACATTTTTCTATTCTTAAAAATGTTTTTGTATTATACAAAACATGATGGGGCCTTTAACTACTCAAGTATGTTGCAAATTACTTTGGAAACAGGTAGATTGTTACCAACTTACGAAGGTTGGAGACCAACACGATCTCAATATTTTATATATGTTACTTCTCGTAATAAAAAATAACATCACGTCATACACATAAAATAGCTGATTTAGGTTAGTTCGAAAAGTATATAAACTGCTGCTTTTGTACGTAAATATATTTAGGTTATGGACTTTAGCATACAACAATGTTATTTTTTTTTATATCATCGTCAGCTGTTACGTACGTAAATATACGCTGTAGCGTATAAGTACGTAAATTCAATACAGGTATTGATTACTTATACCCATTCTGAACATTTTCAATCATAGGCGACACATAATAAATTTATATATATATATATATATATATATATATATATATGAAGGTGTAGTTTCTCGCGTCCTTGGCCGCGTGTGTTTTGTTATATATATATATATATATATATAAAGGTGTAGTTTCTCGGGTCCTTGGCCGCGTGTGAGCTTTGTCCTGAAAAGGACTATTTACCAAGTACTATATCAGTACTTTTTACTCAGTATATATATATATATATGAAGGTGTAGTTTCTCGGGTCCTTGGCCGCGTGTGAGTTTTGTCCTAAAAAGGACTATTTACTCAGTATTGGAGTAAATAGTCCTTTTCAGGACAAAACTCACTCGCGGCCAAGAACCCGAGAAACTACACCTTCATCATACGTCCGCGAGAACATCAAGAGTAACGTATATATATACATATATATATATATATATATATATATATATATTTATGTATATAAATATATATACATATATATACATATATATACATATATATATATATATATATACAGTGAAATCTCCCTTGACCGGACACCTACCGGACTATTCCAATCTGTCCGCTCAAGAGAGGTGTCCTGTTAAGGGAATAGTTGGTGAATTTTTTGGGAATATTAAAATAAGTAAGCACATAATGAACCAATGTGATTTTATTAAATATATAAAACATAAATGTAACCTCTGTAAACCAGCACAAAATTTAAAGTAATTGAATTGTACATATTGCTATGGTTTTTCCATGGACAAGCAAGAAAAAAGATTGAACTATTAGTGAACTCTGTACTAGGGACAATTTAAAAATTAGCTATTACACTTATATATATTTATTTATTTCAGATGGGGTTCGATATATATAATATTTTATAGATAGGATATTTAATGCATAAAATTGTGATTAGCCCTCGTATAGTTAGGTGAACCAAGGAATTGAATTTGCCGCTTTTTCGGATATTGTAGTTGATAAGATGTATTGTCTGTAAATTTTGATTTGATAGATAGAAGGGATAGCCATGCGGATATGAAGAATTTTTCATTTTAGATTCAGAGGTATCTTGACTGTTGATGTGTTCAGTTTAAAAGAATAAAATAATCAATTTTGTTCTTTGTTTTATAAAGTCGGTTTGTACTTTGTTTTGCATTAAGTGTAAGGTGCAAGTAAATCTCAATTCGATTTTTGCGAAGTTTTTCATAGTTATTTGAAATCTTGTGAAAAAAGATGCCTCTCGTGTATTTCGAAATCACACAAAAACTTAATGTAAGTTGATAAAAATTATATTATTTATTTATTAAATATTAGGATTATTTTCAGTGCTATAAATTTTGTATTTATTGTAATAATAATGTGTTTGAAAGTAGTATATGGATTTTAGCGAAAGCTTGTCATGTTTTTTGTTAAGGGAAGTTTTTTTTTCTTAAAATTATATTTTCAAGAACCGTTTTATATTCAAGGTTGACGGAATTGTAGTGGGGATGAATCTTGTCATGTTATTTGATGCATGAATAAAATTTCAACTAGCGTGAGTTTTAAAAACTAATTTGTTTTTGATATTTGATTTTAGGGGTCACAGTAAAGGTTAAACTTGACAGATTTTACTAATATTTATTAGTTTTATATTTGATCGTGTTTCACAAGAGGTTTTTCTCTTTGTGCGAGTCAATGTTCACAAAGAGTGTTTCCTTATTGCTACTGTTTAATGATGCTTTAGCACCCTATACACTTTGTAGAGGGATTTTTTCTTTTTTTTATTTTAAAAATAAATTAATGTGAATGGAAAATGTGCTTATAATTTATCTAATACCTTGTATTTTTAATTAAATATCCCTACATCCGCGAGGATCGACCCAGAGACGTAAGCTCAAGGATTCTACTAGACTGAATAGCCGGCAAAAATAAGCTGTAGTGTGAATAAAAATTAAATAAAGCAATTTCAAAGAAAATTCCACTGCACAATTGGCTAACCCAACGTGGTGCTAAAAAATTCCACTGCACAATTGGCGCCCAACGTGGGGCTAGAAAATTCCACTGCATAATTGGCGCAATCCAACGTGGGACCGATATTACAATTGGAGCCCAACGTGTCGGCGATTTGAAGATAAGCAAATAATTTGGAAATACAAGATAATTTATAAATATGGAAAATATAATGGAAAATTTAATTCAAAGAATGGGTAACGCTGGTTACATACATGAAGGAGGACACAATGAAGACAGGAGTCAAGAGACAATGGACATGATGCACACAATGATGATGGAAATGATGAAAGATATGGAAGAAAGAATGGAAAGAAATATAGGTATATTGAATGGTCAACTTTTAGAAGAAAAGGAGAAAAGAGAATGGCTGGAACAAAAGGTGACGTACATGCAAAAACAAATTGATCAAATGAAAAAAGAAAAAAACGAAGCGAATGTGCCTGTGTTCATCCCTGTACCAGTACAAAATGAACCATTGCCGAAGTTCTATGGTATGGCGAACACAAATCCCATGGGTTTTCTAAAAAAATTAAAGGAAAGTCTAGAGGATGTGCAAGGGGACCAAAAGAAGCTCCAGAAAATAGGGAACTGTCTCAAGGACGATGCAATGACCTGGTGGGACATGATCTCGGATGAGGTGAAGACCATGGAGGAGTTCGAAGTCAGATTTACCAGTCAATTCTGGGGAACAATAACGCAAAATAGGGTAAGAAATGATTTATTAGTTGGTAGATATAATAATAATAGTAATGAGTCACGAGCGTCGTATGTTATGAGGAGACACTCAATTTTAAAATATTTACAACCAAAAATCACTGATAGGGATCTAATATGTCAATTAAGTGCCCATTTTGATGAACAAATTAGTCAGGCAGTAGCCATTCAAAACATTGGTGACATGCAACAGTTTGTTGAACTGTTAAAAAGAGTAGATGACATGGAGTATAATAATAGCTATCAGAATAATTATATAGATAGTAATATTAATAGAACTCCATATTCTAAAATGGAAAATAATAACAATAATAGTAATTATTCAAGTCCTCAACGAGCAAATAATTATGGTAAAAGAAAGAATAGAATGGCTTCACCAGGTAGGATAGACTATAATAAAAAGAATATAAGAAGGGAAACGTTACCAGAGACAATAAGCAATAATAGTAGGGATATTAGATGTAATTATAATTTAGAAAGAATAAATAGCAATAATTATCATGAAGAAAGTAGTAAAGAAATTATGGTAGATAATAAAAAGTATAAAGGTAATAGATACAAAAGTATTAAACTTATAGGTAATCACAAGTGGACTAGATTTAAAGGTCCTCGACCTGAGTTTAATAAAGAAATAAATGTAACGAGAAAAATAAATAAAAACTTATTTACTGTCGGATATTTTCAAATAGGCCCAACTTAATAATAAATTTCGTTGTAAACTATTTAGATGTATATGCGAGATATAAGGATTTTTGCTTTTGAAATAACTAATTGGAATGTGTTGTAACAAAAGGATATATATAAATAAAATTTGGAAAAGTAAATAGGATTTGATAAATGATATTGAAATGGATTTAACGTAATAGATAATTAGGATTAGATTATTAGTATAAGAAGAGGATGCAGCAGTAAAATAAAAAGATGTTTACTGAATTTCGTCGGAATAAAAAGTATACGATATTGAATATATAGAAAAAATTTTCGTCGGTAATATATGAAATAAATATATGAAATAAGATATTGAAAATGAAAATGTATTTATAAAAAAATTTTTCGTCGGTATATTTAAATAGAATTTTCGTCGAGATAGGAAAAAAGTTATTATGATAATTGAGATATATATATAGATATTGTTGAAATAAAATTATGGTATTTATGAATATATAGAAAAAGAATTATTGGCATGAAAAAAGGTTAATGAATAAAATTATTTGAATAGGATGGTTTACGATGTGCTGATGTAACTGACCTGGTAATGAATTGGATTAAGCAAACGGATATATATACAGGATGAGTTAAAATAAAATTTATTGTTGACATAATTAAATAATTAAAATTTATCTGCGTATAAAAAAATTATTGATTAAAGGGAATTGCGTTGAAAAAATTAAAACTATATAAATATAGGAAGAAATTGAGCTCATGATATTATTGTTGATTATTATGATTATTATTATTGAAATTGCTTGGGAACTAATGGTGTTATGAATTTGTTTATGATAATGATTTGATATATGAGATTTTGATGCTGTGTTTTTCTTTTATTTATGAAAATTCGTTGGAAACATTCATGTCCATGTGATCGAGAGAATGCTCGAAGATTCGACGGGGATGACTGCTGCTTCGGCGTGTTCCTTCGTCTATGATGTTTGTAACGAAGCCCATTCGAAAATGTCAAGCAATATGACATTAAGATGAATTATGTCAAGTAAAACGACATAAAAGATAAAATGTTTTAAGTCAAATAAGACATTTAAATATTCAAAAATTTTATATGGAAATGTTGAAGATGTTGGAGATGTTGTTTTTATATGGAGAAGTTGAATCCGTTTATCACACTACAGCATCAGAACGACGTGGATCCTGTTTAACACTAATACTACAAGTGAGTGCCGAGAACCAAGACAGGGTGCGGTACTGTCTCGTGTGCTGTGCTGAAGATTATCCTCGAAAAAAGCTCAGTGATGTTCTGACTTTGTTCTTGGATAACTTCGGGGAATAATGCTATGGTTTTTCCATGGACAAGCAAGAAAAAAGATTGAACTATTAGTGAACTCTGTACTAGGGACAATTTAAAAATTAGCTATTACACTTATATATATTTATTTATTTCAGATGGGGTTCGATATATATAATATTTTATAGATAGGATATTTAATGCATAAAATTGTGATTAGCCCTCGTATAGTTAGGTGAACCAAGGAATTGAATTTGCCGCTTTTTCGGATATTGTAGTTGATAAGATGTATTGTCTGTAAATTTTGATTTGATAGATAGAAGGGATAGCCATGCGGATATGAAGAATTTTTCATTTTAGATTCAGAGGTATCTTGACTGTTGATGTGTTCAGTTTAAAAGAATAAAATAATCAATTTTGTTCTTTGTTTTATAAAGTCGGTTTGTACTTTGTTTTGCATTAAGTGTAAGGTGCAAGTAAATCTCAATTCGATTTTTGCGAAGTTTTTCATAGTTATTTGAAATCTTGTGAAAAAAGATGCCTCTCGTGTATTTCGAAATCACACAAAAACTTAATGTAAGTTGATAAAAATTATATTATTTATTTATTAAATATTAGGATTATTTTCAGTGCTATAAATTTTGTATTTATTGTAATAATAATGTGTTTGAAAGTAGTATATGGATATTAGCGAAAGCTTGTCATGTTTTTTGTTAAGGGAAGTTTTTTTTTCTTAAAATTATATTTTCAAGAACCGTTTTATATTCAAGGTTGACGGAATTGTAGTGGGGATGAATCTTGTCATGTTATTTGATGCATGAATAAAATTTCAACTAGCGTGAGTTTTAAAAACTAATTTGTTTTTGATATTTGATTTTAGGGGTCACAGTAAAGGTTAAACTTGACAGATTTTACTAATATTTATTAGTTTTATATTTGATCGTGTTTCACAAGAGGTTTTTCTCTTTGTGCGAGTCAATGTTCACAAAGAGTGTTTCCTTATTGCTACTGTTTAATGATGCTTTAGCACCCTATACACTTTGTAGAGGGATTTTTTCTTTTTTTTATTTTAAAAATAAATTAATGTGAATGGAAAATGTGCTTATAATTTATCTAATACCTTGTATTTTTAATTAAATATCCCTACATCCGCGAGGATCGACCCAGAGACGTAAGCTCAAGGATTCTACTAGACTGAATAGCCGGCAAAAATAAGCTGTAGTGTGAATAAAAATTAAATAAAGCAATTTCAAAGAAAATTCCACTGCACAATTGGCTAACCCAACGTGGTGCTAAAAAATTCCACTGCACAATGTACACATAATTCCTTGTTACTTATATCTAATGCAACATTATAAAATAATTCAACAGGGTTGCCTGGCGAGTAGTTTTCTTAATGTTTTGGTCGTGATAGTGTAATTCTAGTGTGGTGAGTAACTCTAGTACGGCTGCATCTCCTCGATCTTGACTAAATTTTTTTAATTGTTTCACCATATCTATGGCTTGTTGATAAGTCGTTAGTTTCATGTTGCTCACTTCTTCCTCATCTTCATCCGATCCATCTAGTTCCACAATATCCGACGACTGATTTGTGACAGAGGGCATGTCATTCGTATCTTCTGTTACTAGATTTTCGTCGAAGCTCAAAAAGGCCTCTACGTTGCATTCTTCAATCCCTAATGCTGGTGGTACTTTCCACAATTCAGGTAATAGTGATAGAGGAACATTATCATCTGCCGTAAATTCATCTTCTGTGGACATGGTTTTTTGATTTCCAACAATAAGCCCAGCCTTTTGAAAAGAGTTTTGAATCGTTTGTTTTGATACTTTGTCCCAAGCGTTCTTTATAAAGTAAATAGCATCTAAAATGTTAATTGATTTGCAAAGTTCATGAGCTGAATTTGAATACTCAATTTTTGCTAAAATAGTCTTAACGACAATGGTCCTATAGTGCATTTTAAAATTTTTTATTATATCCTGGTCAAGGGGTTGACATACAGATGTGCAATTAGGTGGAAAAAACACCAATTTAATGTTATGCAGTTCTATGTCCCTTGGATGCGAACAGGCATTATCAACAAATAGCAAAATGTGTCTCTTTTGTCTTTGCATTTTGCTGTCTAGTTCCTTCAACCATTCCGTCATTATAGTACCAGTCATCCATGCCTTGCTGTTGGCCTTCCAAGTAACAGGCAATTTAGTTACTTTTATATTTTTGAAAGCTCTAGGTTTAGCCGCATGACCTATAACCAACAACTTTTCTTTGTCACAAAGCATGTTAACACAGTGCATGATGGTGACTCTTTCTTTTGAACATTTACCGCCAACGCATTTTTCCTGTTTTAAATGTAAAGTCTTGTCGGCATTGAATACATCCCTCGGTGAATAATTTTTACATATAACTGTTATATGTCTGACGAAGCCCAGGTTGGTGCGAAACGACTCGTTACAGTGATAATTAAAAAGTGAAATTCATAAAATTTGTTTTATTTTATCTTAATAGTAATATACAGACCTTTGATCGCCTACTGATTAGGTTTACTATATATATATATATATATATATATATATATACATATATATATATATATACATATATATATATATACATATATATATATACATATATATATATATATATATATATATACATATATATATATACATATATATATATATATATATATATATATATATATACATATATATATACATATATATATATATATATATATATATATATATATACATATATATATATATATATATATATACATATATATATATATATATATATATATATATATACATATATATATATATATATATATATACACGTCGATATATGTACCATATACAAATATTATTATCATTTATATAATTTAATTCTTTTTTATCTTTGTTATTCAATTACATGATTTTCTATTACTGAAAATTTCTATTCATAGTTCATTTTGACGCTTTTCAAATAAGCTCCCCTTTACCTCAATAATTTCTATACAAGATTAAAGAAATATTATTGTGCCTCTGCACTGAATATACCTATAGCATTCAAAGTAAGTAATTCTATTGAGAGACACTTGGACATATGTCGACACGTACAGCTGTAAAGTCGATACTACTATTCGACATGAAGAAGTATTACTCATACATAACTGTTACTTTTATCCGTGTATTCATGTAAGTAAATACATCTCAAATGAAAGGAATATTTTAAGACATGCAACAGCGACCATAATACATACATATCCAGGCTAACCTTACACTAACTAAATTGAATCCAACGCACGTTGAAACTTCTACATATATATGTATAATGAAACTCTAAATTACCGCACTTTTTTGTTTGAAAATTAATAATTTAGTAAAGCAAACTTAAGAAAGTTGAAAATACTTTTCCTTCTAAAAACACTTTGGTAAACTCCCGCTGTTAGAAATTATTTATTTGAATATTTATTACATATTTAGTTTTGTTTTTACGCACGTTAGTTATTGTTGGTGTCTGTTAAGACATTTATTTTTAAATGGGCGCAGTGGTTCTATAAAGCAGTTTCTTGAGAGAAAATCTATAAAATTCATTTCCATATATAGAAATTTTAAAAATGATTTTTAGTTAACATATTAGAACCAATTTCTTTTATTTGGGTTAATTATAAATGTATAATTAACCCAAATAAAAGAAATTGGTTTCTGCGAAAATTAGAAATACGGATTCTGAAAGTACTAAATTTAAACTTGAATTCTTAGAAAATCAAGAACCATTAACTTGTCCATATCTTCTACTTCATCATTATTTCCGGTAAAAAGCGACTTGCTGTCGGCATATCAGCAACCTAGCATCTAAAATTAATGAGCAAAACGAACACTAATTAATACCACACGTAAGTAACTGTTTCGATGTTCATAAATCTCATCAGTGTTGGTTTTGTCATCCTGTTTTCATTTCTAACGCATTTTTGTACGAACTAAGATACATTATTTCTTGACTATTTCCAATTCTTAACTGAACTATATTCAAAAATAAGTGAAATTTAACATAATAATGTATTGTTTAGACTTAGTTAGACCTTATAGAGTGTCATGTATCCTTTACTCCACCCAGTTCCAATAAATATATATATATATTATAAACTATATATAAATATAAAACACATGTTATACTGGTTAAACGTATCGACATCGAAACCGCGATTGATAGGCTTATGTTAATTAGACTGAATTATCAAAATTAGTTTATTTATGTGTTATTTAGACAGCCGAAACTATGTACTAAAAATACATTATTTCATTGCATTATATTTTTACACAATATCAGATCGTTTAAAGAATTGTGGTTTATTTAAAATTCCCACTAATTAAGTCCGAAACAATGTTATCCATCGACTTTATTTCACTTTTTAGGAATGAAGCACCACCCAAGAATAAGTTTACAATTGATTTGCCGAATTTCAACGTGATCTTACCAATCTCAAGAATGAATTTCGTGAAGGCCACTAATATGAAATAATTAAACAAAATCGGCACATACCCTAAAATTGAAGCATCCTTGGGTATCGGTTTGAAAGCTATATGCCCGATTTTGAATGAACTTTGAACCAACAGAAACTTTGTTGTCGTTACATCCCACACAATTTGACAACTCAAAAACAAGGCCATATAGTACAAAGAAATACTTAAGAAATTCAACCGGCGTTGTTCAAATTTAGTCTACATCATTGCCGGTGAAGAAACTTGAATTTATTCGTACGAATCAAAAAGTAAACAACAATTCTCCGTTTGGGTCTTCCATGCGAATAAAACCCTATGAAATTTGTTCGTTCATATAGTGTTGCGAAGCAAAATGATCGCTTGTTTCATCGGTTTTACTGGGCACGTGGCAACTGTAAGTTCGAAAAATTGAAGAACCGTGAACGCTGATTAATATACCACAATTTGTTTGCTGGAAATCATCGATGAAATAAGCCATTGACTTTTAACCGACAAAAATACTCCCAGCAACGTTAGCATTTGTGACACAACACACGAAAAATCAAAATAAGTGTTGGTATAGAATAGGGTCTCCCCCACCTGCTGGATCAAAAAAAGAAGTATTGAAATTTCGGTCAGTTAAGAGTATTGAAGAACCTATATAGAGACGAAGCAATAAGCAAGTGCACAGGTAAAGGCAACCAGTTTAAGGTAGTGCCTGTGAAAATGTCTAGTGACAGAACAGAAAAAAAAGGAAAGCTCAGGCGGACATAGTATGTTGGAATTCAAAGAGATCTAGCGAAAAAGTTGGAAAATAATGTTCAAGACCGGAAGCAATGGAAAGATATTACCGTGCATTGCGTATAAATGTGAAAAGAAAAAAATCCATAAATTTTTATACTTTGTGTATTTGAAGAGTTACAGTAATAAAATAGCGTTACACAAAAAACAGCATAAAAGAAAAATTAATATAAATACAGATAATTAACATAAGCAAAAGTGTCTTCTATAAGAGGTATAATTTATCTCTGACCTTAGGCGATTATTTCTCGCGAAATTTTGGCTAGGGTGGCCTTGAAAGGATAACGCGTCATTTATTCTAGTGTGATGTGCGTGTGTTGCGTATACAGATATGTTTCGCAGAGAAAGATGGCCTTGACCGAGGTCACCTGTCACCAAACACCGCACAGCGACCAGCCTTTGTTTTTAACACGTAATGAAATGTAATACACAAGCACCCGGTGCAAATATACAATCGCCACCGTATTCCGTTGATCGGCGATTTTGACCCCGACTCTGACCCCAGGCGACCCCAGACATACTGTCGTCTGTGATGTATTCGCTAGTTTGACTCATACTGCTCAACATCAATTATTATCTCCTAGTTGATTAAATTTATTTAAGCGGTACTTCATATTACTTATTCAAATTTACTTTCATTTTCAATTATATTTTACTAAAGCTAGAAAAATATATTTTTGGTAAATGTATTTTTAAAGTATGTCTCTTTTATGGGTAATTTGTTTAAATCTAACATAATATTGAATCCAAGTATGCAATGTTAATGTTTTTTAACATTGCATTCGTGGAGATTGAAAAATAATGTCATGAGTTATGAGATAAGTAGTCATAACTTATGACTACTTATGACAGATGAAGAAACAAATGATAACCATAAAGTCGGTAGACGAAAGGTACAAAAATCAATCATGAGCATCATATCAAACGAAATCTTAACAAAGAAAAAGATAGGTAGTTTTAAGAAATTAAAAAGATAAGAATCATTGATCGCTTCTATAATCTTCTAATTAAGTGTGTTAGTTTACTATTGCAGCTTGTAGATAATAGTTTGACAACTTAGAACTTGTTTTAATTTGCCGAAGAACTTATTTCGGAATGCTTAGTTTAAATATTGTAGAATTATCGTTATTGAATATTATAATCTTTCACTAAAGCACATGTGCAAATTGTGTTTTAGTGTTACATATGACAAAAAACTAAATTAATTGAAATCTTTTAAAAATGAATTTGTAATTAAGTTTTTTATGCATGCAAAATAGTTAATTCGATATTTTGGATTAAAACGACAGTTTAAAAATCACCAAAATCATTCATTAAAAAGTAAAATAATTAACAGCTGAATTTATTTTATGGTACCTAAGAGTACAGTTACAAAAGTCACGCATAATGTTTACTAAAAGCATTTGGTCTAAAGTAATATATTCCTTTGTGCCAGCGTAGGTTAATTTCTCATTTTCCTATTTCGTTCGTAGGTTTTAGTTACAGAAATAATACTTGTCACATAAGAATAGACGTAAACCAGGATTTCACAATCTTATGGTAATTGTGAGCTACTTAATTTTGTCCGAAGAATTTTAATTGTATTTATATTTAGTAAACGCGAGTTCTTATTTAGTAAACTGCCACAGAAGCTTCAAATGAAAAAACATAAGCTCACATAATGTGTTTAATTTAACACAAAAAAGTGATATATTAAATCATATTAATTTACTTTATCTTACACCAAGTTTTTACTTTACAAAATGATTGTATTACATGTATTAAATTTCATATTTACTTTCGTCAAACGTAATTATACTTTATAGACCAACACATTTTCCAATTTGTTTTCAACTTCATTACAATAGCCCAAGGGTGGATTATGTAACTGTATAGTACCATTGTTGGTTTCAAGCACAAATAAAAAGATGGCAGCTGTTTCTACAAAAAAATTCTAAAGGCAACCTTAAAATAAATGTTGAATTTATGGATTAACAAAAAACAGTAAAGAACATTTTTTTCGTGAATATATAAATGAAGCAACCACAATATCAAAAATAAACACCAATCACTTATGATGGAAATATATAAAGAGATTATCCTCAAGGAATAGATAAAAATGGAATGTTTACTTCATCTCTCTGTGAATCTAAATTTGTTTCTGCTAAGGCAATACCACAATTCTGGAGTGCTGTTTTTACAAATATTGGAAGTTTTCTATTTTGAGCCCGTTTTTCCATGTTTCCACGAGTTAATTTGTCTCCCAGTGGTAACAAGAACAACCTACGTCTGGCTTTATTTTGTATTTTCCATTCGGGGTGTTTTTCATTGAATATTACAAATGTATTCATGGCACATATATCTAGAATATTCATGAATAGTCTATAAGGCCATCGTAGTGTTCTACGAGCGCATGAAAATTCTCGAATCAATTTATCTGCGTTGTCTACTGCACCTTTAGTTTCGTTGTAGTCTAGTATCATAATTGGCTTATTTTCGCTTTCAGGAGATACGTTATCGTCTTGATGTTGTGTAGACAACAAATGAACCATTCTGCCCTTTTTTGGCATGTACGATACCATGCTTACATCCATTGTGAAAGCGAACATGGATGAATGAACTGGTCTTGAGATTACATTGAGTTGAGGTGGCGTATCAGTTTTATTTTTTCGAACCGTTCCAAGCAATGTAAGTCCTTTGCTCAACAAATAATTCGCTCAAGGTACACTTGTAAAGAAATTATCTGTAGTTATGCCTCTCCAGCTACCGAAATATGGTTCAACCATATCTTTTACTACACGCATTTCTTGTTCTTTTTCCCTCACTTCACTTGAAGACGACCACAGTAAACCTGAAGATTACATAAATAGGAACTCTTTACGTCAGCAAGTGCCCAGACTTTTATGCCGTAACGACCAGGCTTTGATTTTATGTATTGTCTAAAGGGACATCTGCCCCTAAAACATACTAGTTGTTCATCCATTGTAAGAGATTCGTAAGGTTCAAACATTATTTTGCAATTTCTTACAAATAAGTCCCAAATATCTCTAATAGCCGCCAGTTTATCTTCCTTCTGTTGACAGACATAGCTGCACAAAAAAATGGGCGGCGTATAGAGGAATCTCTTGTCCACATTTCACGCGTGGATTCTTTCCTGCATCTCAATCCACCTGCTTTTATAAGTACACCGAAGAAGCAATCTAGTTCACCCTTTTCTAAATCTATCAAATTCATTGGTGAATTAGGTTTTTTTTTATTCCATTCTGCATAATTCTTCTTTGCTTCTTCATTTGTATAACGACATTTAATATATTTCATTTCATTTGTAATGAATAAATTGAAAATATCTATAGAATCATTCGCTTCTTCGGTAAACGGCGTCGGCCCAGGACGTGCATTTACTAAATTTCGCAGTGGCGTTTTACTACTGCGAAAAGGTAAACTATTCCACTTCAAACCTGACTTGGCAACGTACTGAGTACAATGAAATTCTTCAGTATTACTTTCATCTGGTAATTCATCGGAATCTTCTTCGCTCTGACTTTCGAGGTTATCTTCGGACATCGACATCATATTCATCTTCGATATCCGACAAATCTTCGATATTTTCAGCAAGATGGGTCAACTCTGTGCTATTCAATGGACGGCGACGATCTAAACGACTCATTCTTTTCAAAAACTAGAAAAAACAGGTGTATATTAAAATGTTATATTTAGTACGCAAAAGCACAGATGGGGTCCTTTACAGACCCCACTTACCTAATTTAACTTTAATTAGATCAGGGAAAAACTTATAGTCAAACTACCACTGCACAACATAACCTCAAACTGCAAATGACAAATAGATGGACGGCCAAACGCCTACTAATTCAGGGTAGGCAACTGTGAAGAAAAATGTGGTGCTGGGGTCGCCAAAGGACCCCGGTCATGCAGACAAGGGTTAATAAGCTATTACAGTAATACCTATTATTTGTTATTTCGCATCAAATTACAATCAAATCCAATTTCAAAGAGTTTTGAATGGCTGGAACGAAGATGACCTTATTCCAGAGAAAATAATATACAAATACAAATGTAAAAGCATATGTAACTAACAATATATAAGCTAGTATATTGAGAAAATTAAGAGACACCCCTGAAGCTGATTAGATGTTGCCATAACTTAAAGTATGATTGCAGAAAAGTGAATTAACGTCTTTCAGAGATGATGAAAATGTTGAAAAGTCATCTCAAGAGCGAGCAATTAGTAGTGAATACTGCTTTAATAATAAAGATTATGTTAGAGAATCAAATGGTTTCCTAAGATGCTGCGAAAAAAATTACTATATAATTAGACTATAAGAGAAGTGATGGAAACAGATAAAAGTATAACATATGAAACTGAAGAGCAGCAATTGATATTCCGAAATTCGCACAATGATTATAAAAATGATAACAAAGTCATGAGAATTAGAAAATTATTGTTGCATATTTTAATAAGATTCACTTGTTGTCTTTATAATAAGAAGAGTACCAAATATATTGTTTATACGACACATGTAAATTGATAACTTGAGGTTATTAACATCAATAATTTAATAATATGTAATTAAGCAATAATGGATTAGGTGTACTCCTCATACTGTACATCTAAGTTCTATAATCGCACACCTTTTAAATGTCAAAATGATAATAAATAAATAATTTATTGTCTAACGTGTCACTTAGGAATGTGGAAATTTTACAAAACAAGTTTCGGTATCTGGATATCTAGCATTGGAAAAAACGTAGTTTAATGATATTTATTACCGTTACTGACAGAATTGGAAATAATAAATATTTTGTTGCACAGTAATTTAATAAAATTTAAAAACAAAAAATATATGCTCCTTATAAAGATTGAAAAAAACACACTGAACTTGTAGCTATGGCTTTAGTATAAATAGGCTAATACAGTAATATGCTTGGAATTAATTACAAACTCATTAATTACATGCCCCATGTAGCACCATGCCGATGGAATTAAGTTTGAAATCTTCGGCGGATGTACAATATCTCCTTGCACATGTTTTAAAAATATTTTGGGCTATACAAATTGGTATGCTTTTTCCAGCCCAAGCATTTTTAATAATATAAACTTTCTCCTTATACGTGGTTAACCATGCATTGTGCATGGTTAACCCTTTTATCCTTTTTATCAAAATTTGTATAGTCGATGTAATAGTGTCAGAAGAATTTAGTCTATTTTTCTGCTTTCTTGACCAATAATTGCAGGAAGAATTTTATTTTAAAAAATTCGTTCTGGAGATTTTGATCCGAATCTTATTAGAAGACATTACGCCGAAAATGATTATACTAATACTAACTATTTATGGTATGTCGATGAAGTCACTTGTTTTTAAAACCCGTAGCTAGAAAGCAGGAGGCAGTGCATACAAATCTCGACCTAGGACAGATTTTTACAATAAAATTGTTTAATAAATTCAAACAATGGAATTTTCGGTGAAAAATAAAGGCTAATTTCAGTATCTACTTAGATCTCTATTATAAAAATGTCAATAAAATTTTACTAAATTTGAGCTGAAAGTGATGACGTAGTAGATATAAACTTTTTACCAAGTACATCACAAAAACCTCAATTGATAATCCGAGCGGAGCTGAATGATATAATTCCAGACCTGAATTTATCTAAGTTTTGAAACGATCGATCCGAACCAATAGAATGACGCCTTGAACAGTGGAATTAAGACACTAGAATAAATAAATTTGGCCGTGACAAATTTGTAGAATTTTACTCGAATCGTGAAGATCTAGTTTATTATAATGACATTAACAAACTGATGGAAAATCTGGGTAAAGAGCATGATCCCTTAAAATGGAGATTATTTGTAATTCGTCTAAATTCAGTCTCAATGCTATACCTGTCCACAACGACAGAATGTATCCATGTGTACCCTATGTGCATGAAAAAAACATAAGAACCTTAAACTTATACTACAGAGGAACACTATGTAAGATATTCTTGGCTGATTTTAAAGTAATTGGTATTTTATAAAGAATGCAAATGGTTTTGGGAATAATTTGGGAATTTGGTTGACGAAGTGAATGTCTTAAAACTTCATTTAAATGTAGAATAAAACACTAGTCAAGTTTCAAATATTTTTAACATGCAACTGTTTTACCAAATCTTGGCATCATCAGTTGGTTCGTAAATGCTTACTACAGAATACATCTAAATTATATAGTCGATATAGACCGAATGACAAATTTATAAGTAATAAAGATAAATTAATTAGAGGATGTTGTTTTCGCCTACTTGGTCGTATATCGCTCCTATTTTAAATCATCATAACGTTCTTAACTCAGTTTTGTGCTCGTATGGATATCGGCGGCTTCATCTCTCTCTTTACAATTGGTTCTATCGTTAATGTGACGTTGCAGTCACACTTTCACAGAACAACATCAGATTTCAATGCAACACCCATTTAAAATATCTCGCTTACATTAACGTGCACACCCCCTGTTCGGGCAAAATAGATTTAATTTTGTATTTTTAGTTTTATTTAGATGTAGGTATAATATATTTAATTCTAGTTTTTAAATTGTAAATATTATATATTGTATACAGAAAAGGTCTTGGAGTTTTGAGATATCTTTAATATGGTTAATTACTTTAGGACTGGTCAGGTATTACATTTCTTCATTGTCTTATTTTCTACACTCATAAAAACTATTTATTTTTATTACAGGCACAACCCTCTGCATCCATTAGGTAAATAATGTATTTGAATAAGCATAATTATAATAGAATAAGTTTTATTGTACATATTTCCTGTTATATATTATTATAATAGGTTAAATGGTTTCGGTTCAATACGATTCTGCGAACATTAGGTTATCTCTGTGCATTGTATATTTATTACTTTAAGACTATTTTCTATAATTAAGGGTTTCCGGCGTATATTGTTTATTTCAATACATTTGTGACGTCGGAAACTACAGCATATACTTTTCTTGGAAAAGTAAAATAATTGTTATATGGAAATTTGCGTATACTCTTTTTCATTGTTTTCTCCCTCTCTTTGACTGGCGGGGAGAAAACTTTCTTGCCGAAAAATAAGGTAATGAAGAAGTAGTTCCAAATAAGATCTCTTAGAGCTCACTACAGTTCCAAACAAGATCTCTTAGAGCTCACTACAGTTCCAAACAAGATCTCTTAGAGCTCACTACAGTTCCAAACAAGATCTCTTAGAGCTCACTACAGTTCCAAACAAGATCTCTTAGAGCTCACTACAGTTACAAGTACGATCTCTTCGAGTTAAAGCTTAGGTCTCAGTGATCTAACAAACAGCTCCTACTAAGATCTCAGTGATCTAAATAGGAGCAAATATTATTTATAAGGCAGTTTTTCTCGGTCTTTAGTATTAAGACCAGATACTGCATTTATTTAACGGAACTCCAAGATTAAACTTGTATATCAGTGTAATAGAAAAAATATTGTATTATTTCAACACATACTTCGGTCTACACATACCGACTTCCTTCAAACCAGGAGGAAGAAACACCCCCTTAATAGCGGGCCTAATATTCTGTATCTACTAATTTTTGGACTTTATAGTGAATTAAGCTTTTTAAGTTTATTCTCTATGTGCAAAATTTTGAAACTTTAGTTCAGAAAGAAGAAATTATTTTGCCGCCGTTACATAAAGCAATAATTGATGAAAGATTTTGTAAAAGAAAAGAATCGAATGAACGGAGCTTTAACCATTAAAAACAATTCCGATAATAAGCAAAAATGAAATTTAAAAAAATATATTTATAGGACCACAAATTAAGGAGCTTATTAACGATAAAGATTTTTTGAAAAACTCAATACTAAATAGAGATCGAAGGACGATTTTTGCTAAATCTAAAATACTAGCCCCGCATCCAAAATTTTCATCCCAAAAATCTTGAAAAATAAATTTTGAGCAACATGGGGAATATCTCTGAGAGCTTCTAACCTAGACAATAATGCACATAATATAATACATGAAGACATAGAAACTAAAAAAAAATGGGGTATTTGGTCATTAATTAATAATCTAAAAATAAGTTCTTTGAGATAATAAATGTTTGCATTGAAAATTCTTATGTAAAATGTAATTAAAGCATTACACCAGTAACTTGCATTCGTCTGTGTTAAAGCGGTACACATTGCACCGCCTTAGAAAATTGTGCTAACTTATTAAACTACACCTTAAGTAATTTCCTTAATCTTTCAAAATTGAAAAAAATATTTCATGAATTTGAACTTTTTGATAGAATGAGGTAAATGTATACAGTAATATAGAAGAAAAGAATGATCAATTATTTATAATTACATTTTTTTAAAATTCTTTACATTGTTGATAAATTAACCCAATTCTCATACTCTTTTTGTCAGAATACTATAGAATTAAAATATATATATTATGCGATTACATTACAAAATTACATTATAAATAAACAATCAGCATTTATCCTATAATAAAATAACTATACAAATTACTAGGCAAATTTAATTAGGCACTCGCGATTTGTAAACAATAACATATGTCAGCTGTTACTATTGTTCTTTAATTTGGCGAATTACTCAAATTGTGTCATTCATTGGGAGATTTGACCTTGAGCAAGTAAATTTATACGCATTTACATACTTACACTTTCTTTTCTTCTCAACTTTATCCTATTACAAAAAACAGGTTACTACTTTTCATATTGTATTTTATTATTATAGGTGTATGATAGGTACAATATTACATCACACAAAATTTAAATTATTGCATTATAATATAATATTATTCAATGAATTATAAATATTTATTGGAAATTTGAAATGAATTGTTTCAAACAGGACAAATAGTGTGACAGTATCAAAAAGAACAGAATTGATCCAAATCAACTAGTCCCAAAAGGGTATTTATACATATAATAACAAATTTAAAGATTTGCCCAGTAACCTACACTATTAGAATAATTTAATAGTAACTGTTTGTGGAAAGATTCATGTATACTAAATTTTAAACTAAGAAAGTATCGTAAAAACCATTAGTTTCCTTTAACCACTGCTTGCAATCTCCTTGGATTGAATCTACGACGTTTTGTGTGGAATTCCAAACGATTTTGGTTTACTCTCCAAGTAAAATTACTTTGTGTTCTTATCGGTGTCTTGTATCATATTTTCAAATCTTCTTCATCTTTTGTTACAAATTCTTATCAAAATTTTTAGTCATTAAGTGGAGAAGTTTTAAGATATCTATAGAATGTTATAAATTAAGTCATTCATGAACAAAGACTTTAGTATGTTTCCAATTATTTATCAGCATCTTAGAAATAATAGTAATCCACAAGATCCAAACGCATTTTCTTTGTTTATGTTATTATTATATGTAATTGCTGTCTTCTTTTACAAAAAGCTTCTCTTGTCTTCTGCTACGCTAGTTTATGCTCATATAATACAAACAGGTTGAATTTAGTCTTCCAAAAATATTATTTACTGTTAAAACTCCAGTCAGGTTTATTTCCATATTCCTCAGCAAATTCTGAACGCTTTCTACGTGTGGTTTCACTAATTTTTGACCTAGCTATACGAGTGTTATAGCCGTACCGTCCCCGTCTTAATATATTTTTTATACTATAGTCTCAAGTATTTTTTGAATTTTGAATTATTATTCAGGGCGCTTGTAAATACATTTTTTTTATTTGCTGCAAAATGAAATTTTTGCATGTATTTGTTAATTTACCCCCTAGTTTTATGATCGCTATTTTTCTAATTTAATAATAATACATAATTATTAATAATAACGCTTTGTTTACAGTTTATTTATCTTTGTTGCCAATATCGATTAACATTACAACGAATTTACTGAGTAGGGACTGTTACAGGACTAATCAGTTATAATGGGTGATCCAATTCGTTTCCTAAATTTTATTTAAGAAACAACACACAAAATATAACATTATCTTATTTTCTTTTTATTAATCGAATGTTTGGTATTATTAATTAATTATGGAAAGTTATGTCAGACAAATGTCCGCCTCTGGACTTTCTGCAGCAGTTGATTCGTTCGAGGTAATTTTCAAATACTTCTTCGAATATTTCAGGGGCTATCTCGGCTGTAACTTGACGGATGTTTGTGTTTAGGTACTCAAACATTGCAAGTTTGTTGAAGTAGACGCGACTCTTCAGAAAACCCCACAAGAAAAAATCTAATGGCGCTAAATCGCATGTTCTTGGCGGTCGTGAAATAATACGACCTCTGAACTTTCACGCGTTATAGGCGATGTCTGGCCAGGTGCACCATCTTGCTAAAACCACATGTCTTCAACGTCAATATCTTTGTGAAAAGTCTTTCTTTGGAGACTGTGGTTAAGTAAAAACTTAAAAAAAAAAAATTTTAAAAAAGGTATAAAACCCCTTACCACAATCATTAATCGTATCTTAAATACGTATTTCGACAACTAAGTTGTCATCATCAGTAGGTAAAACCAATAATCAAGGTGTCGCACATGGGGCACAGTAAAGCTAGTACAACTGCTTACGCAACAACTTTACACGGCGTCCACGTATACACTAACTCAAACATGCAAATATATTGAACGAAAGGATCGACAAAATATTACCTCTCTTAAGGAAAACGGCACCCACATGTGTTTTTTCTCCAATTTGAAACGGCCACAACCTTTTTATTTGGTTCTAAGAATGAAAAGAGACAGGTGAAGGGGATAGGTCCCTTATCTCTGTTCATAGAATTTTGTTTGTTTTCAGCGATATGAATACTTTCGTAGGCGTTAATGAATACTTTCGTAGGCGTTAAGATCGCGGGGGTTATTAATAGCCTTGGCAAGTTTCAACCCTTTAATCGACACATTGTGCAGTGTACTTAAAGCATTTAGTAAAATTTCTTAGTCAATCGGTTACTAAATTTTCCGTTAACAAAAGAGAGATATGAAATAGAACTGGATTTCATTAAAAATATCGCGAAATATAATGGCTTTGACATAGAAATAATCAATAAATTAATTAGAAAAACAAAACTAAAAAATACAATCCGCGAATCCACAAGTTTGACATCTCAAAGTAACCAGGAGAAAAAGTGCACGTGTTTACCATACCACCGCATCACGAAAAACATTAATAAAGTTGTGAAAGAACGAGGTTTCAAAGTTGCCTTTCGGTCCGAAAATACTATCAAAAGACTCCTAGCGAATGCCAAAGATAAAGTTAATTTTAATTCGAAATCAGGTATATACGAAATTAATTGCGATGATTGTAATTTGAAATATATAGGCCAAACAAAACGACCAATAATAACCCGGTTTAAAGAACAATATCACATATTAAATACAATAGACCGGATAAATCTAACGTTGCCAACCATGCTTTAAGTACACTGCATAATGTGTCGATTAAAGGGTTGAAACTTGCCAAGGCCATTAATAACCCCGGCGATCTTGACGCCTACGAAAGTATTCATATCGCTAAAAACAAACAAAATTCTATGAACAGAGATAAAGGACCGATCCCCTTCACCCGTCCCTTTTCATTCTTAGAACCGTAAATAAAAAGGTCGTGGACGTTTCAAATTGGAG
Source organism: Melolontha melolontha (assembly GCA_935421215.2). Lineage (NCBI taxonomy): Eukaryota > Metazoa > Arthropoda > Insecta > Coleoptera > Scarabaeidae > Melolontha > Melolontha melolontha. The sequence goes on from OW285238.1 coordinate 96,401,627, forward strand.
AAAAAACACATGTGGGTGCCGTTTTCCTTAAGAGAGGTAATATTTTGTCGATCCTTCCGTTCAATATATTTACACGTTTGAGTTAGTGTATACGTGGACGCCGTGTAAAGTTGTTGCGTAAGCAGTTGTACTAGCTTTACTGTGCCCCATGTGCGACACCTTGATTAGTGGTTTTACCTACTGATGATGACAACTTAGTTGTCGAAATCATATTTAGGATACGATTAATAATTGTGGTAAGGGGTTTTATAGCTTTTTTAAGTCAATATCTTTGATTTCGTCGCACAATCGGTTAACATGTTCCTATAGCGCTCACCGTTGATTGTTACTGTCTGACCTTCATCGTTTTCAAAAAAGCAAGGACCTATTACGCCGTCTGACCACAAAACGCACCACATAGTTACTTTTTGGGCATGTAATGTCTGATATATTACGTGAGGATTTTCGTTGACCCATATGCGCATCAACCCTCCATGATCACTGGACTTTCAGTTCTTGTGTTAACTGAATTTTATACGGGTGTGATTGTCCTTATGCACAATGCGCCAAAGGGAGACATAAGAAAGGCTCAAAGTCAGCGAACGGCGACGAATCCCAGTCTTCAGCCACACTAACACTCACACCAGCAATATTCTCGACTGAACGTGCGCCACACTACGATGATGCACCGGCTTACCCTATCTCCAATGCTTCCAGTTTGCTCAAATTCGCGAATTGTGCGCTCAGTAGAAAAATTAAGTTGACCAAGTTGACCATCTTCCTTAAATATCGATACGCAATTGAACAATTTTAAAGCCTGAGTGGTGGTTAAGCAATCTATTTTGTAAACAACATGCGCTGGCCATTAATGACAACTGTCTAATTTACAGTGCAGAAAATATAGGAAACTTGAATTGGATCACACATTAGAATTAAACATACGAAAACTTCTCTGTTTAAAAAATGGTTTATTAACGAAATAATATACATATTAGTTTCTACTGAAACAGAATACATTAGACCTTCATTTTCATTTTACTACAAAAAAAATCCAAATACAGTTTTGACCTAAAACAAAATCTATTTCATATTTATTATAAACACATAAGTAGATAACAAACACGATAACAAAATTCCAAGTTCGCTGAAGCGATTTAAACAATCGATAGAAGTATCAAGTTAAGGAAAAGAAAATATCTCGTAAAAACTGTTTAACATACATACATATGTTGAGCGTGCCAATTTTCGCTCGACTTAAGAATTTATTACTTATGGTCCAACGGCCAAGACAAGAAAGCTATTTATTTACGGGAATGTGTGTGAAATTATGCATTTTGGCTCGGCAATAGAATGTTTGTTATTGCATTCTGGTGTACACGATTTTTTTCAACTATCGAATCCAAGCTTCAAATATGTAAATGGCCCTGGCAATTTCTCAAGAATTTTTGGATACCGATCAGAACTCATCGACCGAGATATGTGCTAGAAGAAATTTTATTGGGCAATTTATCATTATTATATTTTTATATTTATTTACAGCAGAATAGAAAGAACATGGATGTGCGGTTTTGACTATCTCGACAGCCTTGCTTCTTAATGGCTTAATATACATGTGCATATTATCACAATTACTAATACCTTAGGAATGTAATGATTAATTACTCTTATCAGTAGTTAATTTTAGATAATACCTTGTTTAATACTGTTACATTTATGTGATATATGTGATTTATTTTTTAGAAAAAGAAAGTTTTGTTTTTCATTACGGTAGGTTTACTATTATCCTGAAATGTCAATTGTTATTGCAAATATAATATGTTTTTCACTTTAAAATGTATTACAGAATATTCAGAGCAAAGGTACGATTTTCATTACCGTTCATGCATAATATTATCCATATCAGTCCACAAGATTTACACATATATGTAATTAGATAATATTAACAAATTACCTACGTTCTGATTACATAATTGAAAGTGGTAATACGTATTTACCTTTTGTGTGGTTGCTTGATAGGAAAAAAATATAAATTTCAGTTGAATGAGTGATAAATGTTACAATATTAGACCCTTTAAAATCGTTTCTTAAAACTTTAAAATCTTTCAGTTTATAGCGATGATTATTTTTACAATAAACAAAGAATGGTCTTCGGTGTAATATAAATTAAATTTACTATTTTATTTCAAACCAATAAACACTAAACTAAAATTGTTTTATTCACACAATTTATCGCCAAATTAAATTCCAACCCACAATGTATGATTGTTCAGGGAAAAATGCACCAATGTTCAGAAAAATTCGAAGTCAAGTAAATCTATGATTTGTATTAAATATTAAATGCCAACTGTTGTCTCTCATTAATTGTTAAAATTTAATATCAAAGGTAGTAATTTATATTTTGGAATTTTGAAAATTATTTTATTTATTTAGACCATCTATGAACGTCTGGACAGCTAAGTGTTCCATGAAATTATCTGGCGCCATCGAATACGCAAGCCGAACCAGACGAGCAATATCTGCTTCGAATTCCTGAAGATTCTCACCTTTTTTCTGGGACCGATTCTTCAGCTGGGTGTGGTATATCTGCTCCAAATGCGCGTTGCCATATCTCATCTTCAATCGTTTAATGAGTTGAGAATAATCTTTACGTTCTTCAGGAGGTAATGTCTGCAAAATAAATATCACTAGCATCACCTCTCAATGCTATGATTAAAGCAGTAGCCTTCTCGACAGAAGACCATGCGTTTGCTTCTGCGGCTGCTTCGAATTGCGTCAGGTAAGTCGCCCATAACGTCATTCCATCAAAGGTTGGTGGCTTGATTCTGGTCTTCCAGATAGCCACAGGTTCCTCTTTTATTTCGATGGGTCGCGGTATAACTTCCTCGTTTACCTGCTTGGGATCAGAATGACTCATGGTAACAAGTAATTTCATCTGAGTCATTATTGCCTCTAAAAGTCTAGAATGTTCCCCAATTTTCTCCTCTACAGCTATGAAAACCTCTTCCTTTAACGCTTCATTATTTCTAGAGTTTGCTCCATTTGTTCCAGACTTTTTTCGAAGCATCTAGAATATTTAGTAAATTCTTCTCCAGATTTTCTCTCTTGTATCCTCATCCCTCTCCTCTAATTCTCGTTTGAAATCAGTCATTTTTAATTTCGTGAGTTTCACTCTATTCGCCATCACGATATTTAAAATAAACGTCTTTTCGCACTGTCTATTTATTTAAACGAATACTTAATTAACACTTAATTGCCTACTTAGTACGTTATTTATTAATTAACTTCACCTTTCACATCTGACATCACTGTAAAATACTTGTCTTTCTGCGGGTTCTAAATAAAACTTACGGTAACTTAGACACACACTATATTAATTATAAAAACATAACAATTTAAAACTAATTACTAACAATAAGCACATTTATGTATTTATATTTGTGTAAGTTCACTCGGCGATGATTTGGTATCGAATGAATAAATCCCTTCCTCGGCGGCTTATATATCGGCCGTTGAACATCTCTCGAGTTTTCTATATCTATCGCGAAGGTCCGAGAGGTGTAATGCGTATCGTTGGATGAGTCGTCACACTATTAAAAAGTACATACATATCTTCAAAAAACCATAAATATTTTTTTTATTTAGTACCTCATAAATATTATCTGAATAACAAAATTGGGTTATAAACAAATAAAAAGTTCCGGAAGCCACATCTATGAGGATAGTCTGAAATGTTTGGAGCCTAAATATGAAGACGGCTATACTCATTAAAACCACTCAGGTACTATAATAGTATATGCTTTGAAAGATGCCTGAGAAAATTTCAACCATTTAGGACGCTCAGTTGTTGTTTGACAATCGTTTGTATCAGTCGATGTATAGTGTGTTTTTGTAAATCTGGTAAAAATCGAATACTGTACAGTGATTAAATTTTTGCATTAGAAAGGCAAATTAAAACAGAGCTGGACGCTATTTATGGGGACTCGGTCCCACCATTTGGCACCGTAAAAAGATGGGCAGCTGAATTTAAACGTGGACGCACCAGCTTGAATGATGTTGAACATTTGGGATGACCAAAAACGGCAACCACCGATATCATTGAAATCATCAGATCGCACTGGACAACCGTCTAATCAAGGTTAGAGAGATAGCAGATGGCTATGCACATATCGAAAGAACGCGTTTGTCATATACTGACTGAAGAATTGCACATACGAAAGCTATTTGCACGTTGGGTGCCGCCCTTGCTCACTTTGAACCAAAAACGCATTCGAGTGAACATTTCCAAAGCCTTGTTGGAGCGGTTTAAGCAAAATGAGTCAGGTTTTTTGAATCGATTCATAACTGTAGTGACACTTGGATCGACCACTGTACTCCTGAGACGAAAGAACAGTTAAAACAGTGGATTGCGAAAGGTGAACCTGATCCGAAAAAGGAGAAGACGGTTCCATAGGCTGGGAAGTGCAGAATGTTGAGTTTCTTTAGTAAGTTTTGAAAAATATTTATGGTAATGTTTATGTAATGTTAATGTTTTGTAATGGTAATGTTTATTATACATATATATAAGAGAATCCAATTTTAAAAAATATATCGTGATGTGAGTCATCCGACACATCAGGCGAACGGATCACGCGGCGAATAAGTCATCAAGTCTCGCGTACCTCCTAGAAAAGAGCTTCTCGAAGGTCCTCGAATAAGCTATCCAACTACCTAAGGCCGTTCGCAAGGAAGACCGGACAATTCCCCGAGTAATCATCGTCGAATGATTATATAAATATAAATAAATACTTATTGTGAAACAAATGTTCTTATTATTAGTTTTTAAATTGTTATTTAGTGTATTTCGTTTTTATTGTTAATATAGTCTGTTTAAATTACCGTTAGTTTTATTTAAAAGAACCGAGAAAGACAAATATATTACAATATCGATTAGTAGATCTACATTTTTTTTGGTTTGCGATCCTAAAACAGTCATAAATTAATGATTCGCCATTCTTACGGGAAGGGAAATAAGAAATAAATTATTATTATATTTAAATTTATACGCTCTTCAAAATCTTTTGGTAACATTTTAGAAATTTTATTTTTATTATTTTTTATTACTTTTATATTTTTCATTATGACATAAATGATGAAAAAATATTTTAAAATGATACTTAAAAAATACTTTGCTTGAAATAAACTGGAAAAAAATATCTATGCATTCTTTTATATTTAATAAATATTTCAAATAATATCTAACCATAACGTTAAAAAGAGATAATCAGACTTTATTATCCGTTAGTCTGAACTAGAGAAAACATTGATCAGAGAACGATCTCGGATGAGTAATGTGAAATTGCAAAAATTCTCGAACAAATTAAGATTCGATCATTACATCGTGTTATTGGCGAAGAATATTCATTGCACTTAGCACCTAGCAGCCATTCGAACGACTTTGAGGAACATTATAAGTGGCTCACTTAGGTCACGACTTCTTGCTTGAACAAATGCAGATTCGAATCTAACTGCAAATATTGTAAATGAGTCGTCCATATTTGCGTTAGTGGTTTGATTTACAAAACGATATAATTGCTACAACTACGATGGTTTCAAAAATAATTTTTTAATTGACGAATATTGTTTTCTCCTTTCTGATTATTTTTTTTAATAAAAGAAGTAGAATAATCATCGTTTATGTTCTTAATTTAAATTATTACATTATAAATTATTGCCGTTTAAAAAAATATAAAAAAACATTCAAAAAATAATCACGCATTTGATTTATTTAAAATCTATTTACCATGACAAACTAATCAATAACATATCTTTAGGTATTGTTCACGATTTCTTTCCAGCACTCCAAAAAATTTTCTATACCATGTTTAAATATACATATTCGGTAATTCGAAGATGAAGAATTTTTGCGAATTTTAGAGAGCAGTTGCACTATTTAAAAGATATATCTCACAAATTTCTGAAAAGAACGAAAAATATGAAAATCTAATGGAGCAATATCTAAAAATAAAGCAAATATTAAAGATCCTTCAAACCAAGTTTTTTATATTAGCAATACAAGGAAGCATAAGATCGTGGTGCGATATCACATTATGGCGTCTTCCTGGTCGTTGAACAATTGTCGCTTATGTAATAGCTTAGCTATTCAAGCGAAAGGTCGCCTTTTTCGGCAAAGTCTCTTTCGTCCGTAAGTTGTCACTTATGAAATAAGTGCCACCTTATAGGATGAAATTTGCTTTATCTTTTAGGCGATTTCAATGAAATGTATATACAGATACAAATCTATTCATAAAGATTTGTTTCATTTGTATCACATTGCTTCACTAGCTTGACTAATGACGCCTAGATGGCAGAAGTAAATGCTGAAAATACGAGATGTATTGTCCATGTGTACAGTTACAGATATGTAAATTTTTTACATGTCTGTTTCATATTGTAACAAATGCTTTATACGCGCATAACGTATTGTTATACATAAACACAACCTTTTTGTGACTTTAAATTAACTTGAATTAAAATTAATTCAAGAATATACACAAAATGCATTTACTTTATACAGTGAAAAAATTCAAAATATTGAAAAAGTATAAACTTGAACTTAATTATATCACCTATAATTAAGTTGAATGCTTTGTCACACCACAGTAAACATTTTTTATTCACATTAATTATTACAATATATTCCAAACTTTGTTCTGTAAAGTGCATTCTTTTATTGGACAGTATGTCTTTAAATATAGAAAAACATCGCTCAACATCAGAGCTAGTGAGTGGCGCATAGAAATAATAATCTTTAAATTTAATATATCTACAGATTTCCGTATTTTGAACATTAGTACAAAAGCCTTTCAGGACATTAAAATCAGGGCTACGAGCGAATATTGCATCAATCTTATTATTTAAGCGAAACCGACTCTCTCTGCGCCTGCATGACTCATTAGAGGATAGGGTCTGCTCCGCAGTCTAGTAATAAGTAATAAATTTGCAACATAAACAAAGGCACCATGCAACAATAAAGAAAACACGCGAAACAACTTGTACCAGTAATAATGATGAACAGTCCAATATTTCTTCACCAGTGCGGGACACACTAACTCACATGTGGATTGTCTTGTGAGAAAGTTTCTATCGAAAACCATTTGCGTGTGTAGTGTATAAATAAAACTTAATTCTAGACATTAAGATTACAACTGAAAATTAGAAGGCCTTCTTTCCAAGACGTTTTTGCTTCTTAACATTTCGTTGATTTGTTTTCTTCAAAAATTTCGGCGCTCAACCAATTAATTTTGAATTTATTCAATTTTATTATTTTATTTACTAAATGTATGCATCATCAACTTTATTTCTATAAAAAGGCTGGGGCATTACTTTCGTTGCTTGGACCATGCGTCTGTAAGATTCTTGTATAAAATTAGCAGATATAACCAAGACCTTAATTGTAGAATATGCAATAAGGTACCTGCAAATATCGACTATATCAAGAAACAAGCCATTGTGGACAACATAAAGTAGACCCGACAACATGTAGTAGCCGATATACTTTGGGTCTATATAGATTAATAAATAAGTCAAATTAAAGTTGGAATGCTTTGGGGAACGTCGTGGTCGAAAAACTTAGAAGGTAGGTAGAAAAAACTTTATTTCTAAATTCTTTCTAACACTACAAGGAATGTATCCGGTAGGAGATCATAACTGATTGAAATGAAATTAAGTGGATTAGAAGAGCACAAACTAATATATCAAACAATTACTTGCTGCTACTACGCATCCTTACATTGCTATTATATGTTAAAATTCTAATTTAAAATATACATGTTGACAATTTATAAACACGTAAATATTATATTGGTTTAAAAAAGGCAAACTTCGTACAATAAATCATAAGACGAGAGAATATCGAACATATTGTTAAATTGTTGATGGAATAACACGCAGTGCATTTTTGTTGCATGGGTTGAGATCTACAAATTTTCCAAATTTCATTCAAATCTGCTACTCGATTCACTTATTCATTGTTTAACATATGCATATCTAATTTAATTTATTGAGAAATAATTATTAGAAACAATACATCTATAAATTTGAATTTGATTAGATATTGAAATGTTAGAAGCAATTGTAACATTTCAATATTTGTAGTTATAATTATTTAAACCAAACAAAAAAAACAGCGTTTGCGTATGTATACTTATTTCCTTTCTGATAACGAGTAATATAAACTGCAAAATTTTTAATGTAACAAAGAACATCTTAAATAAAGCAAACATAAATGAGATAAGAAATAGGTTTATTCGTCAATGTTTTACATATACAATCACGTCAGCAACCATTAATTTAGATAATCTTAACAAAACATAAATTCCAACAGAGGGCATCTAGTTTATCTGAAAAGTAGAAGATATATTGAAAACGCTAATCAACAACAGATAATTAAGCGACAATTCCCATATTTACACAACATACATATTGCTGTAAATCGTTTCTCCAATTCAGAAATATATCAACTGTATATTGCTGTATAAGCAGAATTGCGATATTTCGTCCGGACAACAGAATCGGGCTAGGCGTCTCCTTTATGGCTTGGGACTAAAAACGTGCGAAGTAAAAAATATAAGACTAAACAGCTGCTTACGAGATATATACTTTATAAATAGAGATTATATTTATATAATAAATACGGGGAGAATGAATATGTATACATACAGTCTAATTCCTCTAACTCGAATTTCTCTAACTCGTACGTACGTTGCCTATAAAGTTTATATATATTTTAACTCCTTTTTCTCTAACTCTAATTTTTCTCTAACTAGAAAGAAAGCATTTGAAATTTTAGACGTAGCATTTCACTAACTCCAAGTTTCCAAGAAAGCTAGTCAATAAAACAAACAGTCAATGACAAAATTCGGGGAAGTACCGATAGAGGTTATAATGTGTATACGCGGTATTCGAGTGGTGTGCGGGGCCCCAATATACTGCATCAATTAATTCGTTTCGGTAGTATTTGGGCTTTTAATAAGTATGTCTCCTCGACTTAAAAGTTTAACTATTAAACAAACAATTGAAATATTAAAAAAGTGGATGATGGAATTAATAAGAAAACAATAGCTGCAGAATACGCTACAATACGCTAGTACAATATACCAGCAAGTACACTACCCACGATAATTAAAAATAAAGTGTCTATTCGAAGTTTTGCGAGTAATCTTACAAAACCGGCTAATGTCAAACGAAATCGTATGTTACGAATGAAAATGCAAATTCTGCGGTACTTAAATGGTTTACGTTTAACAAGGGATAAAAACATTCCTGTATCAGGGCCACTTACTTTGTTTTTATTTTAATTAGACACGATATATCATATAAGACCGTTTATAGAGAGAGTGCTGCTGTAAGCGATAATCAAGTTACTAATTGGCTTCAATATGCATTACCAGGGATTTTGGAACAATATGACAAGAATAATATAAATATATTCAATGCCGATGAAACAGGGCTATTTTTTAAATGCTTGCCAAACAAAACTATGGCTTTTGATGGTGATGATAGTGGTTCTTTCCACCAACCACAACCAGTAAATTACAACCCTTAGATCAAGGTGTCATAAAAAGTTTTAAGGATCATTACAAACGGAGAATTCTGAAAAAAATCTTAAATGCTTTAGAGAAGCAAATTTCTCCTACAATATCATTGCTGGATTGTGTTAAAGAGATTGCCATGACATGGAATCTAGATGTTAGTCAAAAACCTATTCAAAATTCTTTTAAAAAGGCTGGTTTTGGTAAAGAAGATGAGGAAGAAGACATAATACCGCTTTCTCAGTTAAGAGAGATATTACGCGATAAAGAAACTGAATTGTTCGTTGAACTAAGACAGGACTTTCAAATATGTACTGAGTTACTGAAAATTCAAAATGTATCCTTCGATTCTTTTCGTGAAATAGACACCAATCTTTTAACAGCACACTATCCCAAAGACCAGGACATACTTGACAGTGTATCAAATATTGTGAATGATGAAACACTAGAAGAAAGTAATGAAGAAATTGTAAAAATAATTTACTAAAATTAAAAACCTTTCTATCTCGAATTTTCTGGAACTCGAACTTTTTCTGGAACTTTTGATGGTTCGAGTTAGAGAAATTCGACTGTATTTAAACAAATGCCGTATATCAAGTTATAAGCACATTCACGTGCGGTGGACGCGTTCGACTCTGTTGTACGGACAAGATTCACAACTCTCTAAAATCAAACCCAAAATTTAACTTAATAATCACTAAACAGATAAAGGATACATTTACACATTTCGCGCAAATAATTTCATAAAGTGTATACATTCTTATTGCTAATATAACTTCCCTTGATCATTAGGTATATAATCTAAATGTTTAATTTGCAATTGTAAGTTCCATATTTAATTTGCATACCTGACTTATTAGTTTGCGTTTAGTGATTTTCTTCGTCGGGTAAATCTTTGTATACGTGTAAATGGTAGACACTTTCAAACATTTCTATGACATCTTTAATAATTTTTTGCTTGTTTTAGTAACATAATTTTTCTGTTAACTGTTACTTTGAATTATTAAACAAATTTATTATACAAATTTCACAAAAACCATGACAGTAATCGAGTCTTACAAAGAGTACCTTTTCTGTAGTAAATAGGTTGCACAATCTAAATTTTATATTTAAACCTCTCTCCTCCCATTAGCGTAGAAATTTGAAATGCACAATTATTAAAAAACCCAAGTTCTACGCCTATGGAATGATTTTACTAAAAATTTGAATATAGGTTTTTTGTCTCATAAAACTATGTCAACATTCCAAATTTCAGCAAAATCGCGTCAGCCGTTTTATATTCATAATAAAAAAACGATTTCAGAAGTGTAACTTCAGCGCCGGATAGCGCCCAAACTTCCTTATTTTGGTGCAAGGAATATGTAGTTGGTTTTTGTAAAGGTCTTTTAGGTTTTATTTTGAAATTGTTCAATAAAATACAATGGACAAAAGCAAGAACAAGTTGACACTGGTATAAAAACTGAATTCGGCAAGAAAAGTAAAGACTATTTGGAAATAATGAATTGTTGAATTATTATGCTCATATTTAAGTTTTCATTAATACCTTTAGCCGAGATGGTTGGTGACGTCTTTTATAATAATTGCGTCGAAAGTCGTTTATGTCACATTTAAATATTTAATTCATGATCACCAAGGATAACGCAAAAAATGCGATACGAAGAATATTTTAAAAATATTAGGGAATTGTTAAGAAAGAACAATTTTATTATTGAGCATAAATATGTTTGAGCTGATTACTTTAAATTATTATCTTGACGTTATTTGGTAATATTACTTAAACGCACATGTATGTATTATCCCCACATACACAAACTATTTCTATCACAATAAAGAAAAAACAAAATTGTAAATGTATCTATGTATTTATATTCTTAAAAAATAGATTCTGCAGCTGTATAAAAAAAGGAATAAATCATATTCTTCCTCCTTAGCTTTTCAACATTGTGTTTTACAAGGAGCAAGCTATAATTTCAAATACAAATGATCAAAAGAACGTATACATATTAAATTGTCAGTCACAGAAAATGTAAAGGTGGTCGGCATCGTCAAAAGACGCCAAGCCGTCTATTCGTCGACGCGCACATGTTTTGATACGATTTATAAATGGATTAACGAACTTTAGCTACCAGGAATAGCAACAACGCCTTCGGTTAACATACGACAGATTTTATAAATGTATATAACAGTAATGAAAATTTCGTAAATAATAGTTAAATAAATTAATTTTAATGTACCAAACAAAAACTGCAAAAATTCATTATATCATGTATCTTGAGAATAAACATAAATACTCTATAGAAGCCTATAGATATATTATTTAAGAATTACAATTTTTTGCGTTATTAGATATTTACAATAAGAACGTCAAATTATAATAAAAGCAAAGACATAAATTATGTACTTTTAAATCCCACAGCTGGATATCTGTCACACCTCTCTTAAAATAGCCAATAACGTAGTCGACATTTCATTTTAACCTTGAATGAGAACCTTTAAAATCTATTACATAACGCCTATGCATATAAGTAAATACATAATTATATATAACATTACTGATACAGAAGTGATAATAATACAAGTGCGTTAAACAAAAAATGGAATTCCGCATGAGAACAATTCCACACCTATGTAATTTATAAAAACAATTTTGTTAATCGCCTGCTATTATATATAAATAAAATGCAAATTCTTAAAAATAACTTCAACTATTTGGCCTTGAAATGAATAAACCGCTTACATTTAAATATACATTTTAAAACATAAAATTTCAATAATTTACGCATCTAAATATTAAAAAATACCTCTTTATCAAAATATGTATCTGTCAAAACACAAAAACGAAACAGCTATCGCTATATACTTATTCATTAGACGACTTGTCTAAGACGGGATGGGTTATTTTAATGCAAGTGTAAGCGATATCTTGCAGAAACCTAAGTTTACATTAACAAGAATGCGATGACGACATCAAGCTAAGAGAAAAAGCCAAGTATACTTTTTCAACATTTTATTCTTGCTTTCAAATATTGATTTAAGTGAAATTATAGAATATTGATACCGAAAAATACTGAATTTACTAATGGAAATCATTATTTCAAAGAATTGATCAACTATTACGTAAGAGGTCATTGAAATTTAGTTTTATTACATTTAATTTAATTTTTATATTAATAGAAAATAAGTATAGGTATGTGAACATTGTCTATTTTTAACATAATGCAAAGAAATTCTATACCCTAAAACTTCCACCACTCATTATTTATTCTAATTTTCTATATCAGAAAATGTTACATATTCAAGAGAAAGTTGTTTAAAATACTTTAAAACACCGAAAGGTAAAAAATAGATATCAAAAAATTAGTGTTATAAAATGAATGCACATAATTAAAACATATATATTCATATATATTATGCCATTATCATAATATTAATATGATATTCGTATTCATCGCAAATCTCTTTCACTGAAATGTTGTAAATATTTTTAGAAACAGGCATACTTTACAATCTCTCTTTACAATATTTATGTGTCGTGATCTCTTGGTCGAATATTTTCCTAACGATGGCAGCACAAGTATATACACATGCTGGTTGGTGTTTTTTAAATCATACAAATTCCATTAGTGAATTAAATGGAAGTAAAGATTTTTATTCGCATTCTAGTGGTGTTAAAGACCTCTCATACTCATATTAATTTATTATATTCATAATGATTTTACTGTTGCAATAGTTATTGTATTTATGTTATAATACTAATAATAAAAATATATTGTTGACATATCTTCAGGTTGAAGGAAAAGAACGAATGCAACAACCTACCTGTCTCTAGGGTCAATCCACGTAGTTTTCTTCGAATTGTGATCGATAAAGTACACTTTCCCGTCATAGTCCCTAGCAAATTCCCAACCATCTGGCAAGGGTAACTCACCATTTCTTCTTCTTGGCATATTTTCACACTAACAATTTTAATCCATCCAAAACGCAGAGTATCTAGCACACACACACTAACTACACCGCCATGTTGCTTCTGCATACCACATTATCATGAGCAGTCAGTGACGTCACGCGGCCTCGACCAATCACGGCACCCTTCCTCTGGAATGGAATGCGACTAGGCAGTAACACATATATCCGAGTGTTTTGGGTGCGTTTGCTTCGCATTTGTCCAGGGACGGTAGGTTGGATATTGAGGTACTCTCGCACACAGCCACATGTACACACTGTATAATAAACTCGTAGATATGTTTATAATGGACTTAGGATACGCGGCAGCGTGACTTCGTCGTACATCGTTGAACGACGACTGTTTTCTGAGCGGGGGCGCTCGCCTTGCAAGTAAAACTCGCGAATACGTTCGAATTGTATCGCATTGAGCGCCGCAATGCTATCGGTATGTGAATGGAATGCGCCAGAATCCAACCCGCGCAACCCGCATTCCGGAAAGTTTAAAACCGTGCGTTTAGTTCGCATATTTTTTACAAGATGGAGAAAGTGCGGACGCGCGTAAATACATTTTAAGCATTTCGTAAGCTTCAAACTCTTTGCGACATCTAACGACAACTTCTAAAAATTATAAATATACATAACGTTTCAAAATACCTTCAAATAATATAGATTTCAATGTCCTTTATAGAAATATCTTATGTTGGTATATTTGACCTTTCGTAAGTGTCGTTTGACGATGTTTTAACACTAAACGTTACTTAGGTTAAGATTATAATTCTCTGGTAACGTACAATTTCATTTTAAGGATAATAACAGTTATAGAATATTGTTCAAAGAATTGTGTATTGTATTTTGAAATATATATTTTATTAACAGGGGAGCGTATTTGTTGATCATGAAGACATACAACTCGAATAGTTTCAAAATATTCGCTTATTCAAAAATTATTAGAAATGTTGTAATAAATAAATTCAGTACTGATAATTTATAATAAACATATATGTAGTTCCTTTCGTCGTTTGTAGCTAAATTAGTTTTCAAAATATTTAGATATTCAGTAGTGGCTGTTTTTGATGTACGATGTAAGCTACTGCACGGATGAGACTGCTTCGAACAGTTCGAACAATTTCGGTTGCAGCTATTAAACGAAGCAGTCTAATCGGCGTCGTACGTCAACAAGAACCGCCACTGAGATATTGACAGTCATGCGTATTACCGTTGTTTGAATATACTAACGGGTGTTCAGAAATATTCGAAGTCAAGTGGGCTCTGAACAAAAAATCGTATATCTTTACTTAAGTATAGCAAGCGCCAATTAAGTTGGCGCGAGGAGGGGGTGCGCAGAAGCCGTTTTTAATAACGTCTACCCCCACTACTAAAGTAATTGTCAGAATACATTTGTCATTGACCTTTGACGGAACATAATGTCTTTGCTAGGGGATCATAAAGTGATACACGCTCAGAGGTTAGAATTATCTGACATTTGATGTAAAACCAAATACAAATCTCCCCACTACTTTTAATCCTGCGCGAACTTACCCCTCCTCGCGCCAACTTAATTGGCGTTTGCTATATCTGATTTGTAATAATTATTAAATGTCAACTGTTGTCTGCCAAAAATCAATCTATCTCAGACATGACTTCATATTTTCAAGGACTACTTTGACTTCGAATGTTTCTGAACACCCGTTATTTAGTCAATGTATTGGAAGTAAAATTAAACCGATTTTCGCCCCATAATGTGTTACTCTCTAGTGACAAATGGATTATTTACAATATAAAAGAAGCTGATTGCATGTAGAAATCTATCAAATTAGTTAAAATAATTATTAAAATTAAATTTAACCTGATATAAAATTTATATTAATATTTAGGTAGTTTCAAATGACATTTTCTAATTTAATTATCTAATTAAATATTTTTTAATTTTAGACGAGAAATACATTGACGCCAAATTTCAATTGTGTCGTAAAATACATATAACGGACAAACGTCTCACTATCATACTTGCCACTATTTACATATAGGACAGGACAGTCATCCTTTCATAGGGAAAACGAATATGTAAATTATAGGTATATATATATATATATATATATATATATATATATATATATATATATATATATATGGTGTATATGTATGTATCTGCTGACTGAACAATATTCGGAAATTCATATCAGGTTAAATAAAATGCACATTTTTAAATAATTATATTCTCAAGGTAGATGTTATTCATATTTATAAAAATATAAGTTTTTTAAATATAGCTGTATACATGTATGAATGTAAAACTATTTTGTTAGTTATTATTTATTATACTTAACAAAAATATCGATGCCGGAAAAAAGAGTAGGTATAAGAATATTGTAATAGCTGTTTTGTCGAGATCTCCTAAAATTGTATATGATTATAATGTGATACACTTTTATCTGATTTTGTTTGAGCTTTATATAAATTGTTTTAAATGGGAATTCTTAAACATGTTTCTTTAAAGACTGGTACCCCAAATCCATTCATTACCTACTCCATAATTCATAATTTAAAAGTTTCAATAGAAAATACATTGTATTTTTCAATAAATCCCAAGACAGTTGTTAAATCTCTATTCTATTGTAACGTTTGTCTTTACGGGTTCTTAAATAAAACTAACAATAACTTTAGACACACACACTATATTAATATTAAAACGTATAACTAACTATTAACAACAATAAGTACATTTATGTATTCTATATTTATGTAACTATATTTATGTATACTTCGCGAGACTTGGGTATTGAATGTCCCCCCATCCCTTCTTCGACGCGGCTTATATATGTTCATATGTTCCCGCTGCATGGAGAATACTGTAGAAAATCCCGGGTCAGTGTCACGCGCTTCGCGTTCTCGGCGTATGTGGAACGCTCGAGATAAAGCGAGACTAATATGATGCGCGTTGTAGGATGAGTCATCACATTGCCCCCTTCTTAAGAATGAAGTTTCGTCCCGAAACATGTCAAGTTTTGGTTCCTCAACCCATGGCGAAATCGACAGGTAGGGCCTTTGTTACATTGTGACGTCATATCGAAATAACAGTCCACGGTCTTATCTTGCCTGGATGGACAGGAATATTCAAGCCGGTAACTGCATACCAGAATTTCCATACCAGTATGTCGGAAGATTACTTCCAACATGCTCCTTACAATTCTCCAGTCCAGGCGGTCCAATCCACAACCCAATTTTGGAACTGCTAATTTCAGAATGTCTTGCTGTAACATTTGTTCGCGTAAGTGGGTCAGGGCCTCCCATAAGGCTCGATAGGTTGGCTTTAGGCTCGACAGTTCTTTCGTGACCAAATAAAATATGGGCTGTCCTTCATTTATTATTTGGAGACTCTTCCCAATTGCTGGTCCCTGCTGCCTTAGCTTTTCGATTCTGCCAAATCTCTCTTTAAATTCCCAGGCAATTCCTTTGGCCATTCGTAGATCTCGGGCTACGCAATGAGCAAGCGCGTAGTCTGGCGGCACCGTGAACAAATCCTGCTGTTTCTCGATGGTTACCCCAAATCGAGCTTTTCTCGAACCAGAATATTCTTGCATAAAGTCTTCGAAGGTTAGTTCATGGTATTGGCTATCCAATCGGCGCAAGTCAGCGGTTTCGTCATCATTGTCTCCAGAGTATGGGGCTAATCGATTAAAATGTACGACTCTTGGCTTAGTGTGAGGTGTTCGCCTGATGCGGTATATTACATCGTTGATCCGCTTCAACACCTCGTATGGCCCCTCCCAATTCTTTCGAAGTTTTGGAGATAGGCCCCGTCGGCGTTGTGGATTGTACAACCAAACCCGATCGCCTTCATGGTAACCACTCTTCTCGGCGTTGATGTCATAGCTCTCTTTCATTCTGTCACTAGCATCTTGGATATTATGTCTGACTTGTTCATGGATATTATCCAGTCGTCGTCTGAGCGTGCTGACATAATCTTCTCCGGCAAGATCATCACCAGGCTTGCTCCCAAACTTTAAATCACAGGGCAATCGGAGTTCCCTCCCGAGTAGCACGTTGGCTGGTGATTGGCCTGTTGTCTCTTGAACGGAGGCCCGATACGCCATTAGAAATAATGGTAAATGTTCGTCCCAATCTCTCTGGTGTTCGGAGACCACTTTGGATAAGTGTCTGATCATGGTCTTGTTCATTCGCTCTACCATCCCATCTGATTGTGGATGCAAGGGAGTTGTTCTCGTCTTCCGTATGCCCAAAAGTCCACACATCTTTTCGAATAGACTGGACTCAAAATTCCGCCCTTGATCGGAATGAAGTTCCAAGGGTACACCAAAACGGCTGACTAACTCCTTCACAATCACGTCTGCTACAGTTCCAGCTTCTTGATTTGGTAGAGCATATGCTTCAACCCATTTGGTAAAGTAATCCATGACCACTATTATGTATTTATTTCCTTTGTCGCTTTCTGGAAAAGGGCCGGCGGCATCTATGGCGATCCTTTCAAATGGGCTTCCTACATTGTATTGCCGCATGGGTGCACGTCGACGCCTCTGGGGACCATTGCTTCCGGCGCAATTTGCACACTTTCGGCACCATTCTTTCACATCTCGTGAACAATTCACCCAGTAAAATCTCTGGCGCACCTTCTCCAGTGTTTTATGGACCCCAAAATGTCCCCCAGAAGCACCATTATGGAGTTCTCGCAATACCTCTGGTATTCTTTTCTTGGGAACCACCATTTGCATCTTGCGCTCACTTCCATCGTGATTTTCGACCTCACGTCTCAGGAGATCGTCATCCATGGTTATGGAATCCCATTGTGCCCAGTATGACTTCAATTCTCGTGAATGGGGAGCAATTTCTTGCCAGGTCGGTCTTTGCCCATTTCTTTTCCAAGCCCTGAGGACTGCAAGATCCGGATCAGCTTCTTGATCTGCGCGCA
Organism: Melolontha melolontha; assembly: GCA_935421215.2. Classification (NCBI taxonomy): domain Eukaryota; kingdom Metazoa; phylum Arthropoda; class Insecta; order Coleoptera; family Scarabaeidae; genus Melolontha; species Melolontha melolontha. Next base: position 96,420,047 of record OW285238.1, read on the forward strand.
AATTGTCAGGTTGCCATTGGTCATCAACAACGGTGGTTCGAAGAGCGTTGGCCGATTTGTCTTCGATTCTGTTGCAATATCGACAGTCTTCTGGACAGGGCCTTCTGGAAAGGGCATCTGCATTTTGATGTTTGAGGCCTGCTCTGTGTTCAATGACAAAGTCATACTCCTGTAGCCTCTCAATCCATCTAGCTACTTGACCCTCTGGATTCTTAAATTGCAAGAGCCACTTTAAGGCGGCATGATCAGTGCGGATCAGGAACTTCTGCCCATACAGGTACTTGTAAAAGTGCTCAATGGTCTTAACTACTGCCAATAGTTCTCTCCTGGTTACGCAGTAGTTCCTCTCCGGTTTGGACAGGGTCTTGCTGAAGTATCCAATGACCCTTTCCTGTCCATCTTGGATTTGAGAGAGCACGCCACCAATCCCGACGTTACTGGCATCTGTATCCAAAACAAACCTCCCAGATGGCAGTGGATAGTTTAAAACAGGTGCACTGATCAACGTACCTTTTAACAACTCAAAGGCCGCTTGGCATTCGTTGTTCCAAATGAATGCTCGATTTTCTGTTAGGCGAGTAAGTGGTTTTGCAATGTTGGAGAATCCAGGAACGTAGCGTCGATAATATGTGCATAATCCCAAAAAGCTTCTTAGCTGATGTTTGTCTTTGGGTACCGGCCATTTTTCCACAGCTTTTACTTTTTCTGGATCCACAGCAATTCCTTTTCCGGAAACCACATGTCCAAGGTAATTTACCTCCTTGCGGAAAAGGTGACACTTCTTTGGACTTAATCTCAGGTTGGCATCTCGCAACCTCTGGAAGACTACTTCCAAATTTTTCATGTGATCTTCAAAGGTCTTCCCTACCACAATCACATCATCGAGATATACCAGGCAGGTATTCCAAGACAGTCCCCTCAGTACAGTGTCCATGAGTCGCTCAAAAGTAGCTGGGGCGTTACACAGTCCAAATGGCATGACTGTAAATTGCCAGAGTCCTGTACCTAAACTGAAGGCAGTCTTCTCTTTGTCATTGGGATCCATTCCCACTTGCCAATAACCGCTCTTTAAGTCGAGAGTGGAGAACCATTTTGCTCCTGCCAAGGTGTCTAGCGTATCGTCTATTCTTGGGAGAGGATAGCTGTCCTTTTTGGTCACACTATTTAAACGACGATAGTCCACACAGAATCTGGTAGATCCATCCTTCTTCCTGACAAGGACCACTGGTGAAGCCCATGGACTATTCGATGGTTCAATTACTCCTTGGCCTTCCATATCTTGTATAATTTGCTTGGCTTCCTCACGTTTTGCCAGAGGTAACCTTCTTGGTCCTTGTCGAATTGGACTTGCATCGCTGGTATTTATTTTGTGCATTACAATATTGGTTCTTCCTTTCGTACCAGTTTCAGTTTCAAAGACGTCTTCATAATGTTTGATTAAATCCTTAACTTGACTTTGTTCCTTCTTGCTCAATCCTTGACAGGCGGAGTCGATTATCTTGGACAATTTCTCAGGAACCTGCACGAATCCATTCTTCTTCGCCTCTATGCGATGAACGACGGCCGACACTGGCGAACACCACCCCAGAAGAGTACCCTTCTTCAATGAAACAGGGTAATGGTTCACATTCATTACCCTTATCGGTACAGTCTTCTGAGTCTTAACCAGCATTTTGGCAACTACTATTCCTCGGCCCACCTCATCATCATCTGCCTTTGGTTCCAACATTGTAACATTTCCGTCCAAATAATCACCTTCCATACACGCCGTCAAAAATGTCTCACTTCTTGCATCCAGAACAACATTCTCTGCAGTAATTACTTGTACATTCCCACAATTTTTTCCATGAAGAAACAATTCCTCATTATTTATTTTTAAAGTGCCTTCTTTCATGTTTAACTGGAAGCCGTAGGTGTTCATGATGTCTAATCCCAATATTATTTGTTCTTCTATGTCGGCTACGAGAACACGATGTCGGACTGATGTTGGTCCTATGATAAAGTTGACATCCACTTCACCTGCCACAGAAGCTGCTCCTCCAGTTGCTGTCCTAAGTCTCCATTTGCTAGAAAATAACTTTTTATTTCTGGGAATTAAATCGGGTCGCACGATGGTTTTCGTCGATCCAGTATCTAGCAAGCAAGCATAGGTCTTTCTTTCCATAACAGCGTCCACATACAGGCCGTTGGTTTGAAGTTGCAGGGATGCGACTTGGCCAGGCGTCTTTGGGGCTTCCTGATGCTGGATCGATGATTGCCCTCGCTCATCGACCCGCTTTAGTTTTCCTGCTGCTCAGACGATGCTTTCTTGGCCACCTTACCACATTTACTACGAACGTGACCAATCTCTCCACAATTCCAGCATCGCAGTACTCTTTTATTTGATTTGATCTGGTTTAGAACTCTACTAACCACCTGCTCCATGAACTCCTCATTTTCCTGCTTGTCAACAGTGCAGACACGAGCATGGTTCCGAGAGGCTTGCTTTGCAGTCTCAAACTCAAGCGCGTGCGCCAAAGCATCGATCAAGGTTTTCGGTCTTGCCAACCTTAATGCTTGCTGCGTATCAATATCCCGGAGACCATCTATGAATGTCTGGACCGCTAGGTGTTCCATGAAATTATCCGGCGCCATTGGATATGCAAGTCGAACTAGACGAGCAATATCTGCCTCAAATTCCTGCAGATTCTCGCCTTTCTTCTGTGATCGATTCTTCAGTTGGGTATGGTATACTTGCTCCAAATGCGCATGGCCATATCTCATCTCCAAGCGTTTAATGAGTTGAGAATAATCTTTACGTTCCTCAGGAGGCAATGTCTGCAAAATATCACTAGCATCACCCCTCAATGCTATGACTAAAGCAGTCGCCTTCTCGGCAGAAGACCATGCGTTTGCTTCTGCGGCCGCTTCGAATTGCGTCAGGTAAGTTGCCCATGACGTCTTTCCATCAAAGGTTGGTGGCTTGATTCTGGTCCTTGAAATAGCCACAAGTTCTTCTTTTATTTCGATGGGCCGCGGTATGACTTCTTCGTTGACCTGCCTGGGATCAGAATGACTCATGGTAGCGGGTAATTTCATCTCGATCATTATTGCCTCTAAAAGTCTAGAATGTTCTCCAATTTTCTCTTCTACAGCTGTGAAAACCTCTTCTTTTAACGCTTCTGATTTATCCGCTAATCGCTGTTCTAGAACTTTCTCCACTTGTTCCAGACTTTTTTCGAAGTTTCTAGAATTTTCTAGTAATTTCTTTTCCAGATTTTTCTCGAGGATTCTAGCGGTTTCTAGGTTTCTTTGTTCCATTTGTTGCATTTGTATTTGCGCATTCTCTATTAATCGTTGTTCCATATTTTTCGCGCTATCGAGATTCTTCTGTTCCATTTGTTCTAGAGTTTTCGCTAAGTTTCCAGAAGTTTCCAGGTTCTTCTGCTCCATTTGTTGCATTTGAGTTTGTGAATCTATTAGACGCTGTTCCATATTTTTCGCACTATCCAGATTCTTCTGTTCCATTTGTTCTAGAGTTTTCGCTAAGTTTCCAGAAGTTTCCAGGCTTTTCTGCTCCATTTTAGTTTGTGAATCTATTATTCGTTGTTCCATTTTCATCAACAGCGAATTCACGTCAGCATCTCCGCCTGGAACTTGAAAGACATAATTCTCTGGATCCTCGCCTTCTTGGATCAACACATTGCGAAGCCGTTGCTGGAGGATCGACTTTTTGCCAGTTGTATCCTCATCCCTCTCTTCTAATTCTCGTTTTAACTCGGACACTTTTAATTCAGTCAGTTTCATTGTGTTGGCCATCACGATATTTAAAATAACGTCTTTCCGCACTGTATATTTATTTAATCGAATACTTAATTAACACTTAATTGTCTACTTAGTTTATTATTTATTAATTAGTCCACACCTGAATACCACTGTAACGTTTGTCTTTACGGGTTCTTAAATAAAACTAACAATAACTTTAGACACACACACTATATTAATATTAAAACGTATAACTAACTATTAACAACAATAAGTACATTTATGTATTCTATATTTATGTAACTATATTTATGTATACTTCGCGAGACTTGGGTATTGAATGTCCCCCCATCCCTTCTTCGACGCGGCTTATATATGTTCATATGTTCCCGCTGCATGGAGAATACTGTAGAAAATCCCGGGTCAGTGTCACGCGCTTCGCGTTCTCGGCGTATGTGGAACGCTCGAGATAAAGCGAGACTAATATGATGCGCGTTGTAGGATGAGTCATCACACTATTATATTTTTAATAAAAAAATGAACGCTTGCATACATGTAGGTACATGGCGCAAAACTACCGTTATGGTTTGAATGTTTAATAACTTTTTTATTTAATGGTTAATTATTATTATTATTTTTTTGTTATAAAGTATATTAATGGGGAATATTTTTGGCTTAAATATGAAAAATTATATCCCGCAGGTGGTGGCCATTTTCGGCTTCGCACATTCGTGCTCTTTCCAGTACATTTTGCATAACTTTTCGTAAAATTTCCGGTGTTATGGCTTGAACTTCATTGCGAATGTTTTGCTTTAGCTGTGGTATGGTCGCTGGCCTATTTACGTATACCCTTTCTTTCAAATAACCCCAAAGAAAACAGTCTGGCGCTGTTAAATCCGGTGAACGTGGGGGCCAATTGAAATCGCTTCTGCGCGAAATAATGCGTTCGCCAAAGAGGTCCCGTAACATAGCCATTGTATCAGGCGCGGCTCGTGATGACGTATTTTGGTTTGCAGTACAATGATCCGAGTGCTTCGTGTATTCTCGTGTACTAACTGTAACGTTTGCTTAGTAAACACCGAAAACACACGAGGCACTCGTATCATTGTACTGCAAACCAAAATACGTCATCACGAGCCGCGCCTGCATTGTATCCCTTGCAGTGTGGGCTGTAACTCCATCTTATTGGAACCACAACTGTGGATGGTTTTCTACAGCTGGCCTCAAAAAATTGTCCAGCATCGTTCGATATTCAGCACCATTAACCGTAACTGAAGCGCCATGTGCATTTTCAAAGAAATATGGACCAATGATCCTTTCGGACGATACACCGCACCAAACAGTATACTTAACTGGGTGTAATTGTTGCTGATGAACTGTTCTCGGATTTTCCGTAGCCCATATCCTGGAATTTTGCTTGTTTACGAAACCATTCAAATTGAAATGGGCTTCATCGCTCATTATCAAATTGTTAATGAAATCGCGATTTTCTTCTGCTTTTTGTCGGAATGAAATGGCATAATCTAGTCGTTGTTGGTAGTCTAACGGCTTCAATTCTTGCACAAGCTGAACCTTATACGGGAACATGTGCAATGCGGCCATAATCCTCTGAACGGACCTCCGCGATAGCCCCAGTTGTGCCGAACGTCTTCTTGTTGATGTTTCTGGACTGTCCTGTACACTATCCACAACACGTTGGATATTTTCTTCTGTGTGGACCGTACGTGGTCTTCCGGTACATGGAAGGTGTCTTACTGTACAATGTTGTCGAAAATTTTCAACCAGGCGGTTTATTGTTGGTGCTGAAGGTCCAGTACGCACATTAAAAAAACCACGATAAGCACGCTGCGTCAATACAATTGACCGATGATTTTCAAAATAAAATTCAACAAGTTTTGATCGCTGTTCTGTGGTGTATCGTTCCATTTCTAATTCCCCAACTTTTCTTCACAAAATTCTGAAATAAAAATAAAAAATATAAATTTATTAAAAAAGTTATTAAACATTCAAACCATAACGGTAGTTTTGCGCCACCCGGTATGTGTGTGGCACGTACTTTGGGTAAAATGTTTATTGATTTTGTAAAATAGCAAGTTTCGTACGTGTTTTTGTTTATAGTAGCGTCCTTATTAGAGTTATTAGTAACTCTAGAATAAACTTTCTATGGTCCTCACATGTATTGTTCGTGTTAAATCAATCAGGTGTTTGCATTCAGTTTTTTTTAAATCTTTTTTTTCGTGGTAAAATATATTTTGCTTTCAAAATATTTTATGTTATAGCGTGAAAAATATTTTAACAATAATTTTGTGAATATCCAAAGTCCACAATTAAAATATGAGCACTTGTGCCCAGACATATTTAACAAAAATGTCTCAATTTTATCACTCTAAATTACAAACACTTAATTTAATTAGCAAAATTCATATGTGTACTTAATACAAACTCAAAATGTCCACTTAATATTTATATTCAAAAACACAGTCCCATCGTTTATTTCACAAGCACAACAATTATAAAGAAAAATAAAATAATGCAAGATATACAAAATTGAAAATAAGAATGTTATACAAGTCTATATTTTCTTAAAAAATCAATTCATCAATTTCTATGTAATTTAGAACCTTAGAGGTGCTATATTTACAAGGAATTCCATATTTACAAGGAATTCAAACAAGGGTAACATCGATTGTGCAAAGTAAGGTATTAAAATGCACTTTCATTTAGGCAGTATATATTTTTCTTTCAAGAAAGTCCTACAATGACCTCTCATGAATGAACAAACACTCTATTTTGACCAGAAATACTGTGTAAAAAAACATTCAATACTAGCGCCTTGTGCATTTACGAAAGCGGAATTATGTGGTGAAACATAATATTCGTCAGACACACACACACACATATATTTAATTTATATATATATTATATATATATATATATATATATATATATATATATATATAGGTAAACTTAATAAGTCGGCGATTAAAGGTCTGGTTCATTACTTCATAGTATATATATTTAAAACAACCCTACATGTTTCGGCAATGATGCCTTTGTCAAGGGAATAAAAAATATAAATGACAGAATATTCTGTCATTTATATTTTCATTACTTATTCATTACTGGTTCATTACTTCATAGTATATATATTTAAAACAACCCTACATGTTTCGGCAATGATGCCTTTGTCAAGGGAATAAAAAATATAAATGACAGAATATTCTGTCATTTATATTTTCATTACTTATTCATTACTGGTTCATTACTTCATAGTATATATATTTAAAACAACCCTACATGTTTCGGCAATGTTGCCTTTGTCAAGGGAATAAAAAATATAAATGACAGAATATTCTGTCATTTATATTTTCATTACTTATTCATTACTGGTTCATTACTTCATAGTATATATATTTAAAACAACCCTACATGTTTCGGCAATGATGCCTTTGTCAAGGGAATAAAAAATATAAATGACAGAATATTCTGTCATTTATATTTTCATTACTTATTCATTACTGGTTCATTACTTCATAGTATATATATTTAAAATAACCCTACATGTTTCGGCAATGATGCCTTTGTCAAGGGAATAAAAAATATAAATGACAGAATATTCTGTCATTTATATTTTCATTACTTATTCATTACTGGTTCATTACTTCATAGTATATATATTTAAAACAACCCTACATGTTTCGGCAATGATGCCTTTGTCAAGGGAATAAAAAATATAAATGACAGAATATTCTGTCATTTATATTTTCATTACTTATTCATTACTGGTTCATTACTTCATAGTATATATATTTAAAACAACCCTACATGTTTCGGCAATGATGCCTTTGTCAAGGGAATAAAAAATATAAATGACAGAATATTCTGTCATTTATATTTTTTATTCCCTTGACAAAGGCATTATTGCCGAAACATGTAGGGTTGTTTTAAATATATATACTATGAAGTAATGAACCAGTAATGAATAAGTAATGAAAATATAAATGACAGAATATTCTGTCATTTATATTTTTTATTCCCTTGACAAAGGCATCATTGCCGAAACATGTAGGGTTGTTTTAAATATATATACTCTGAAGTAATGAACCAGACCTTTAATCGCCGACTTATTAAGTTTACCTTATCATACCAAGGTCACGAAAATATTATATTTATATATATATATATATATATATATATAGATAGATAATTATTTCGTGACCTTTGTATGTTATGGTAAATTCAATTTGTTGGCGATTTAAGGTCTGGTTTTACTTCAAAATATATATACTTAAAACAACCCTACATGTTTCGGCAAATTATGCCTTTATCAAGGAATATAAAATATAAATGACAGTATATTAATGTCATACATTTGAGTTGCTATGGGTAAAATTATTCAAAGATACATTCCAATTGAATAATAATAAATCATGCCTGAGTATTCTAAAATATATAGACAACAAAAACAGGGAAACACAAGACATGAGTTATTATTATGTATGCGCCCGTGGAGCGTCTTAAGATGTAAAGCTGTCGGCATTCGCCTTAAACGAGAAGGAAAACCACGAAAATCTACTCGGACAACCGGACAGGAAGCAAAACACGGAACTGTCAGCATGATAAGCAAATGTATAGATATTTAAATAACTTAAGATATATAATTATATAACAGCAACATATATTATGATGGTAAATTGCAGATCGTTACATAATTAAGTTATAGTATATACTGCTTAAATTTTTTATATCACTTGAATTTTTTTCCTGTTTAATACTAATCATTTCTTTAATTTCCCTTTTCATTGTGTGTTGTTCTTTATCAATTATCTGTGTGTTTTCAAAATCGAAATGGTGATCGCGTTGTAGTTTGTGAGTAGATAAAGCAGTTCTGTCTGTTTTAGAGTATTTGTGGGCTTGTATTCTTTTGTATAAATATTGTTTAGTTTGGCCTATGTAGTAATTATCGCAATCGCGACATTGTATTTTATAGATGACATGTGTTTCTCGATTTTCTTCTATTTTAGGTTTAAGTTTTGAAAATAAATGTTATATTTTAGAATACTAAGGCATGATTTATTATTATTCAATTGGAATGTATCTGAATAATTTTATCCATAGCAACTCAAATGTATGACATTAATATACTGTAATTTATATTTTATATCCTTGATAAAGTCATCATTGCCGAAACATGTAGGGTTGTTTTAAATATATATACTTTAAAGTAAAGCCAGACCTTAAATCGCCAACTAATTGAATTTACCATATCATACCAAGGTCACGAAATAATTATATATATATATATATATATATATATATATATATATATATATATATATATATAATATATATAATAGTTTACATCTGGCAATGTTGGAATTACCAGTCCTACCTATTTATTCAAATCTTACAACATCCATCTAGAGTGTAATAGATAAACTATTATTTTTTTTAATTTATTTGAAATGGGCCTCATGAGAGAGTCCCCATCTAGCGGTCTAGCCCAATTTTCGGTAACTATTTTCCCCATAAGATTGACTAATTTGTATATTCAAATACTATAAATAAACACAAATATTCTTTTGCAATCACTGACATGCAACCTTATGGCTTTACCATATCCATGCAGAATTATTGGACATTTTATTTTTTTTAGTGCTTAATTTTGTAATTTCCATGTATTTGTTCTAGCTTCTAACTGAATCAGGTTTAGTCTTAAGAAATAACTGTTTCGCAATGTTAAAACTTATAGAAATACTTTTTCTGCAAAATGTACAATCTTTTGTCCATAAGTCTATAAATAACAACTTTAACAAACAAACAACATTTTTATATAACACATTTTGATTTGTTTATGCATTGATCGACTCTTCATACAAGTTCATTTATTTTACTAGCACCTAGTTTTATCAAATCTTTTCGTGTTTTGTATAGAATGCAATGCTGAGTATTTTTGGAAATTTAGAAAATTTTGCTATAGCGAAATTCATTATTTTATTTCGAAGTTACTAAATTTATGATGTGGTTACTGTGCTATAAAACAGCGAACAAAATAAATGACAATCTATTATCAAAATTAGAATATTTCGACTGCATAAAGCGATCAACATATATTCATTTATAAAATGAAGATGAGATGTTCAAAAATTAATTTTTAAGGTCAAGAAGTAATTTTGAACTAATTCCTTTTCATTATATCTAATTTAATTTTTAATTTTAAATTAGTGAATTAAAATATTTCAATATGCTATCCATACTTAAAAATTGGTTATTGAATATGCATTGTGCTTCTTGAAAAATTACGTTTGTTATCAACAATTATTTAGAGAGATTTAGTAATTTGTCAATGCAGTATATAAAGTGTCTTCAAAAACTTTCCTCATTAGAGACGGCCATGCTCATTCAAAATTATACGTTTGTGACAGATTACGTGCACTTTCACCAACCATTATCAAAAAGCATGGCCGTCTCTAAAGAGGAAAGTTTATGAAGGCCCGTTATATAGGTATGAAGATGAACAATTTCCTGAATAAATTTTACAGCTCCACGTATGTAAACTGGCGGACAAAAAAAACTGACCCATCATACTGACATTTAATAACATTTTAAGTATATTTACATGGTGTGAATTTGGTGGTTATACCTTCTTCTACTTAAATGAAGTAGGTATAACCTCCAAATCCACCATCGTAGTAATATTATGACATTACATGACACATTATGACAGCTATAATCAATAATAATTATTATTTTGAACATGTCAAAATAATAATTAAGACCGTTTTATAAAGCAAAAAAAGTGGATCAGTTTTTTTTGTCCGCCAGTTTACATTTTATTTCGTAATACACATTATTGAAACAAAATATTGAACAACACGAAACTGTGATGATCTACAAGAAAAAATAAAAAAATGTGTCATCTCTAAAATAAATATCTAAATAATATAAATTTGACGAATTATTGAATACTTATGTATGACTTATATTCTCGTCAATGACATAATAAATTCGTAAAAATAATGAAAAATTGAACTCAAACATTCAAATATAAACTAAACTTTGTCGTATTAACTGCCGCCATCTAACGAGCAGGAATAAAATGTTCGTGAAATAATCAGTCCCAATAAATTAAAATATTTAATTATATCTTAGCTACATATATAGTATATTTAAAGCCCTGTATACGGTATTATTACTAGTTTCAATATATTATAGTAATTTAGTCATATTAATATCAAATGTTTAGAATGATAAACACGCATATCCCTATTATCAAAAATAATCATCTGTCAAAGTGACATGCATATCTACACGAGGTGACGACAACAAATTTACAAGAAACTTATTAAATGCAGATGTGAAATCTAGTTTTTGTATTTTCATGGTTAATTGTCCCCTTCTGAAAAATGGACACTTCAGATAGTGAATATTTTGAAAGTGCCGACGAAGATTTCATTAGTGACGATGAACAAAGTGGAAAAATACAGAATATAAAACGAAAAGTTGGGATAAACCTCAGAGATAAATTGGAAGATTTATCTATAAATGACAATCGGATGTGTATATCCATAGACAATAATGAAGAAACAAATAAATCTAAAGAAAAATTAACAGATGAAGGTAAAAATGTTGCATTTACATTACAATACGTAATTCACATATGTATAATTTAAAGCATTGCCTTATATTGTATTAAAAAGTAAAACAAAAATAATATGACCAAGTACTTAATAGCAAAGTAAATCATTTTGTGATACATTTTTGTCTTTTAATTTAATTACAAAAAGCCAATATGTTATTTTCTAAATAAATATTTTTGTTATAGAAAAAAAGGGCAGTGATAATACGATTACAAATACAAAAAATAAAGAGGCTGTCTTTGAAAAAACAAATATTAACCAAAATAAAGAAAATGATAATGAAACACAAGTAGCCAACAATTCTAGACCAAAAATACAAATACCACCAGCTGTGTCTGGTGATGGATTATGTATTGAAAAGGCTAATGATAAACTATCAGAAAGTCCTAAATTACAAGATAATTTTGAGAATAAAAATAAAGAAATAAAAAATCAAAAACCAGAATTTGGTATACCACCTGCTTTAGCTACTTGTTGGGAGCCAGGTACTACAAATATTGCTCAGCAGTTTAATCCTCATCCTGCTTATGAAAAATTAATAGAAAACCGTAAACAAAATACTGAAAAAGATGCTAACGGTAGTGCTAGTAATGTTAGTCAACAATCAAAAAGACCAGAATTTGGTATACCTCCAGCAAGAACTACTTGTTGGATACCAGGTGTAACACGAACAGATAATATAAATACTTCATTCGAACCACATCCTGCCTACATACAATTATTAAAAGAAAAAGCAAAGGATTTCCATGCATCATTGGAGAGATCTAATGAATTAGTGCAAAAAGTTGTAAATACAGATAATACAAATCAAACTATTCCTTTAAAATCAACAGAAAAGCCAATAGAAGCTACGGAAGAGAATATGTGGAATGATGAAGATGATTGGGGTGACTTTGACATTCCCACTAGACAAGAAGAGAAACTAGTTAAATCCAAAGATGAAAGGAAACTTCTCGTACAAAAAGAAAGTAAAGAGGATGAAGAGAATATGTGGGAAGAAGATGACTGGGAACCTATAGAATCGAATTTTCCACACCAAAGCTCTGAGAAACCAAAATCAACTATACAAGCCAATGAAGAGAAATCAAGTTGGGGTGGGTGGGGTAGTTGGGGGTTATCTTCTGTAATATCTACAGCTTCAACATTAACTAGTCAAGTTTCTCAAGGTATAACGAATGTTTTAGAATCTGGAATTGGTGCTCCAGATCCTGCAGAACTAGCTAGAATAAACAAACTTGAAAAAGAAAAAATTAAAAAAATTACTGTAGCTTCAAATGAAGAACAACCTCCTGAAAAGTCAATGTTAGGTTTTGGATTGGGGAATTTGGTACAAGGAGTTACAAAACTTGTTGAAACAACTGGTACGAAAGTAATCTCTGGTGGCTTAGATACTTTAGAAACTATAGGGAAAAAAACTATGGAAGTCCTCCAAGAAAATGATCCAGGGTTGAAGAAGAAAAGAGCATTTCTTAAATTAGATGATAATAAACCAATTTTATCGCAAATTTTGCGAGAAGCAAAAGAGAAAGCAGAAAAAGAAAACACGGAATTAGAAAGGAAACATTTTGCAAAGAAAGCTAATTATGAAACATTGTTTGATGATCACCAAGGCCTTGTTCATTTAGAAGCATTGGAAATGCTTTCAAAGCAGTGTGATATTAAATTACAGTCTTTGCTAGAGTCTACTTCTACTGATACTTTAAGTGACATGCAAGAAACTCTAGACCAAGTAAAAGAATTATGTGAACTTCCTGAAGAAGATGATGAAGAAACATTATCAATGGAAGAAATTAAAGAAAGATTAGAATCAGCTGTTTCAGAAATTAATGTTAAAATTACCTATAATAAATTGTTAACAACATGGCAAGAAGTTGAAGACTGGCTCGGGAAACTGAATTTGAAAATTTGCAGCAAAAATGAACTTCATCAGCAGGCGATTGAATCTTTAGCCCAACTTACAGCTATAGCAGTTGAACAGTTCCATAAAGCAGGTGAATTATTGTTGATTAAAGATCACAGAAGTACTGCAGATGAAGCAGACTCATTAGTACAGTAAGTTATTTTCTGAGTGTCATTGCAAAATAGTTATAGTTTTTGTTTTTAAAATTTTCAGGCTTACAACAACACTTACGTCCTTAATTGGAATTGTGGCAGCTAGATTCTCTGAAAAATTGAATATGGTAGTCGCGGAGGGTGCCAATAAAGAAGAAGTAAATAGTTTAATTACTAACGTCTTTTTTGAGGTGTGTGAGAAAACTTCATATTACTAGTATTTCTTAAAAAACTTATAAATGTTTTAGACTGAAAGTTGAATCAAAATAATGAACTTTCAATTTCCCAGGAAGTGATATTTGCTTTTATTTTCTTGACAGCTTGTCTTTAACATTGCTTACGTATTTTTGACATATATTTTGTGTTTTATTAGCAACCGTCACTTAATTAAATTTAATTGACGATTGCTAATTAATAATATTGACACTATATTTTCACAATAATGTTGTTGATACATTAAGGGCAGCACTCTTTTACTTACAAGGGAAGGTTGCCAATTCGAAAATTTAAAAAAGTGAAAGTTTGTGAATAGTCAATTCTAGAACATGCTCTAAACTATATTTTTTGCACAGAAAAGCTTTTAAGTGAGTGAAGACCCTCTCCAAAGTAAAAACAATTTTCTGTTTTGGGCATGTATGTCGGAATAACAATGGGTAAAATATTAGTATTATATAACAAAGTATTTAGTTTTGGACGCTGTTTCACATATGTGAAGCTTGCCTTACATTATAGTTTAATATCAAAAGCCCCCCCCCCCCCCCCCCCCCCCGTGCACTCCAAACATATTCTGAAATTTTAATCGTATAACACGAAGGAACCTTCTAAATGGTGCAAACTATATACATAATGTATACATCTTTCCATTTTTAATACGTTGTCTTTTTATTTCAATGACACCCGGTATACAGGGTATTCCACGAGAGCCGTTCGTTAGAAGTTTTCGTGGTTAGAAAAAACATAGAATTCTGAAATTTTGGGTTCCAGGGTTATTCAAGATTCTCTTTCATTTTAAAATATTTTCAAGATCATACTACTTCCGGTTATACCGGAAGTCGCCATTAACTTCCTTATTTTAAATGGAACACCCGGTATATTATTTCATTTTTGGATTCCTGAGAAAATTTCATAGTGGGTTTTCATAGGTTTCCCTATACTTATTTTCAATTTTTTCTTAGATATCTCGTTTTTTTTGAAAATTTTGACGGATGTAGCCCTGTTTTGAGCATTGCACCCTTTAACCAATTTCGATTGGTGGAAAGCGCTTCTGGGTTAGACGGAAGCACAGGAATAATACTTTCGAATGCCATATTGACAACTGATTTATCGCATATAGGGTATCCAAAATTTAATGACCAATTACATCATTTTAAAAGTTGAAAAAGTTCGTTTTTTCAAATGGGACACCCTGTATTTTATTGGATGGTCAGATGCAGAATTTGATTCTGCATCGATTTGCTATAACATTCCCTATACCTACTTCCAGTGGTTTTCTTGTTAATCCATATTTTTTATTTTAATGTGTTTTTTTGGCAGAAACCAAAACATCGCTTGCCTTTCGTAGCCAAATAAACATCAATGAAACGATAAAAAAATACTTTAATTAGAACATGACATTAGTACATAACATTTAGAACGAAATATAAAATAAAAACAAAAAATTGGAACATAATGACAAAAAATAATAAGAGAATGTAATATTACAATAATTGTTCTATATGACCTCCATTTTGGTTCAAACACTGAATAACTCTGTCATATACTCCTCGCGAAACAGATCTTCGAAGTTCGTCTGGACTTATATTAGTAAACGCCTGGTGAACACGGTTCAATAATTCCTCTCTAGTTTGTACCGGCCTAGAGTACACTAGTTCTTTTATACGACCCCAGAGGTAAAAATCCAAGGGGGTCAAATCGAGTAATCTGGGTGGTCAGTTCCAAGGTCCCCGCGGGCCAATCCACCGATCCTCGAACATCATTGACAATTGCCGGTGTACAGCTATAGTTGAATGTGCTGGAGCACCATCAAGCTGATACCAACTGTTTGCTCTATCACGTGGAGGTAGGGCATTTAGAAAATCACTAACAAACCCTCTCAGTATCTCCAGATATCTAGCCGCATTTAAATTTTCATCGTACACTTGATAAGCCACTCTGTTGTCCATAATTAAACAAAAAACA
Organism: Melolontha melolontha; assembly: GCA_935421215.2. Taxonomy (NCBI): domain Eukaryota; kingdom Metazoa; phylum Arthropoda; class Insecta; order Coleoptera; family Scarabaeidae; genus Melolontha; species Melolontha melolontha. Next base: position 96,435,661 of record OW285238.1, read on the forward strand.
TTGAAACTAAAGCGGTCTTGGTGATTATGTTCCCTAATAACATGTGGATTATCTTGTGCCCAGTAGTGAGTATTTCGGCGAATTGTAATTCCTTGCCTGTTGAATTTCGATTCATCAGTCCACATAATCTCATGAAGAAATCTCGGATCTTCGGTCATTTTCAAAATCATAAATTCGCAAAAGTTGACACGTCTTGCCTCATCACCAAGACGTATTCCTTGAACAGTTATCTCACAAAAAGGATGCATTCCATGTTTTTTTAATATTCTGTGGATTGATGTTTTTGAAATACCCAAATCCAGCGCTGCTGTCGAAATTGAACTCCGCGGATAAGCTTGAAAAAACGCCAACACATTCACCACGTTATCTTCATTATCAGTTACGGGCTTTAGGTTATTTTGAGTTGCCCTTACGTTTCCAGTTGCTATAAAGCGAGTTTCGATTCTTGCGAATTTTCCGGGAGTCATTGTTGGTAGGTCCGGATATCGTTCATTAAATAGTCTGCATGTTCGTCGAACAATTCGTCCACATTCACCGTGCGTGTAAAACAAATTTAATAAATAATTATTGGAATATTCTTCAACATTCTCCATTATAAACTGTACTTAAGCAAGTTAACAAAATCCCTAGAACTGTAAGTAGATACCTCACGTATCTGTACGATGATACTGCGTTGACATTAAATCAACATTGTTTCAATTCCTGTCAAAATCAAGGCTTACTAGGTAGAACTTTTGGAGTTTGATCACCTTTTGATAAAAATATGGATTAACAAGAAAACTACTGGAAATAGGTATAGGGAATGTTATAGCAAATCGATGCAGAATCAAATTCTGCATCCGACCATCCAATAAAATACAGGGTGTCCCGTTTGAAAAAACGAACTTTTTCAACTTTTAAAATGATGTAATTGGTCATTAAATTTTGGATACCCTGTATGCGATAAATCAGTTGTCAATATGGCATTCGAAAGTATCATTCCTGTGCTTCCGTCTACCCCAGAAGCGCTTTCCACCAATCGAAATTGGTTAAAGGGCGCAATGCTCAAAACAGGGCTACATCTGTCAAAATTTTCAAAAGAATCAAGATATCTAAGAAAAAATTGAAAATAAGTATAGGGAAACCTATGAAAACCCACTATGAAATTTTCTCAGGAATCCAAAAATGAAATAATATACCGGGTGTTCCATTTAAAATGAGGAAGTTAATGGCGACTTCCGGTATAACCGGAAGTAGTATAATCTTGAAAATATTTTAAAATGAAAGAGAATCTTGAATAACCCTGGAACCCAAAATTTAAGAATTCTAAGTTTTTTCTAACCACGAAAACTTCTAACGAACGGCTCTCGTGGAATACCCTGTATACATGTAGATAGAAAAAAATGTAGACAAAATTAATGTTTATTTATATAATACGAGGGGGATAATTGAGGTAACTAAAACAGAGATGGCGCGATAATCTACGTATGCGTGTCATCTGACAAATCTATCATGTTAGAAGACAGCTGTAAAAGTTTAATAGTTTTACAGTTGTGTAAAAATTAAAGGAAAACGACCGCATTTGGCACGAAAGAAAGTTTTGTTTCATCATGACAACACATCGGCTTATGCGTCGAACATTGTCGCGACAAAATTATTTGAATTGCTATTCGAAATACTTCGTCATGTACCTTACCACATTTAGCTCCTACTTTTTCTTGTTTCACAACTTGAAGAAGCGGCTAGGTGGAAACCGATTTTCATCTAATGAGAAGGTGATTGCAGCAACAAATGATTATTTTGCGGGGTTTGATTCGACCTATTATAGTGAAGGCCTTAAACGACTTGAACATCAATGGAATAGGTGCATCGAATTAGAAGGGGACTATGTCGAAAAATAAATGTAAAAAACTGGAATAAAGTATCTTCTTTTGTATATACGATATATTACCTTTATGCCTTATTATTACTTTATACTACTTACCTTAGTTTTCAGACCACTTTCGTATACCGATAGGACCAGATCGGAACGGGCCATAACAAGCAATAAGTGGCAACAGCAAATCCCCTCTACGCGCAGTAGCTTAAATTGCCGCACATTGCAGTTATGAATTTAGTAAGACTTAAACCGCGCAAGGATATAGTCGTTTGCATATTCGTTCTGTATACGTAATTTGCCCATTTGCTTCAGACATAACAAGGTCCAATTTATGATTATTATTATATTCTTAGCTGCTACGGAAAAGTAATTTTAAGTAATAAAAAAACAATAACGTTTTCTAAAAGATAAAAGTAAAAAAATCAATAATTCTGCAAAATAAATTTAAATTTTAAGAAAGTCACTCAATATAGGATTTTTCGTCTGCAATTTGCCGTGTACACTTAAGGTTGCCCATTTCATCTAACGAACAAACCCTCACGTCTCTCTCCTCCCGATCGGCAGGTATTAGAGGGATATGAGGCTGTTCGTCAATTTGTTGGCATTTGCGGCAATTTCCGACTACACAACCATATTTCCTAAACGCATTTACGATCCTTTCAATCGTCGAATGCGAAGGAATAGGCCGATTTACGTACTCTACAGCAAATAAATCAGCGGTTGTTCGACAGGAATTGCCGGCAAGATACCATGAAACTATTTGTACCTTCTCTGCGGTTGTATACACTGACATGATAACTACCTTTACGTTTGCACAGCTAAATACGAATGACGGGCAATCTGTTGCTCTCGATCATCGGACTTATGTATGCGCACGCGGAGTGGCATCGTACACACGTTGCCACATCGCATTACGTTCCATACGTATATTGTTGCGTATGGCCCGTAGCGGGCTGAACCTATCGATATATGCATGTCAACCTGGTAATAATTCCGCTATTGAGTCAGAGAAACCTTTGTCTAGATTACCGAAAATTAGCGACTATATCTTTTCAACTTCAAATTGAGAATAATCAGGTTTGTTTTGGTTCACAATTCAGAACAGTAATAGAACTGCGCAGAACTGATGCGCACAACCTTGTTAATTCCAGAACCGTTCTGAATTTGTGTGAACTCAAGAAAACCAAAACACATTTAAACTTTCCTGGTGTGCCATCTAGTGACAGCTTATATTTGGACCCAAAAATTATCAAAAAAGATAAACTTGAACAATAAAGGTGAAAACTTGATATGAAATATTTCAAAATTATTTATTTAAAAAAATTATTTTAGAAATCCAGTATCAAAGCTGGAGTAATGATGATGATTAGGGCTAGTCGATACCGACGTTTTCAGTATCGGGTATCGATACCAATCAAAGTATCGATACTTAACGATGTATCGGGTCTGTGCACGGTATCGATTCTGAGTACTGGAATCGGTCAAGTATCGATACTTTGGAATCGATACCTTGATTCGATACCTAGGAATCAGTATTCATAATCCGTTTTCTAGGTATCGATTGTTTGATACCGGTTTCAAGAGATATAAAATTAATTTACCGATTCTACCATATCTTCTGTACGAAATTTGCAATATTGCGGTATTTTTTTTTTGTAATTATATTTATTATGTCGTAATATGGATATTTGCTACGCATAATCTAAAATTCAACAACATCCTTTTAAATATATATTATATAATATACAGGGTTAGTTAAAAGTATGGAGACGGCGATTTATTGTCGTTAATATTCATTTTAGGGAATTATGTTCAATATAAAAGTTTGTTAGGATATTTTGATCTACATTTGAGAATTTTTGTTTTTTTTTTCTTGAATTGTTTTTTAGTTACGCTTGTCCGCGCAGTTTTTTTAAATGGGAACTAGTAAATTTTACTCTACCATTCGATAGAGAATTTTTTTCTCTTTCTTTTATACTTTTTTACTATATTTTGTGTTTTTTTAAAATTCATTTTAATAACTTTTTTATAAGAAAAGGCCGGTTCATGTGTTTAACAGATGTTCGGTACATCGCAGATAGACAGAAGCGTAGCGATAAACAAACTTGAGCGACATAATTTTATCAGTGGTTATTGTGTACGTCAAATCTTTGACAGAAATAATTCATTTGTGCAATTTGTTGCTGTTAATATTAACAATGGCGAGTTTAAGTGAACATGAACGAATTGAAATACTTATGATGTTGGGTTATGGAGATAGACGCAGAAGTTTACAAGACGTTTGTAATTTATTTAATGATACGCATCCAAATAGAAATCCAATTTCTAAATCCGTTGTTGGTAAAACTTTAAGACGCTTTGAACAAACGGGTAGCGTTAAAGATTTGCCAAGAAGTGGTAGACCTAGAACAGCAAAAAGCGATGATAACAAACTGGATATTTTATTGGCTGTATCTGAATATCCCCATTTATCAACCAATCAATTAGCGGTCAATTTCAATATTTCACAGTCATCGATCGTGTCATTTTTAAAAAGTGAAAAGTATAAACCTTATAAGGTGCACCTTGTACACGAGTTAACGGAAGATGATTTTGATAGGAGATTACAATTTTCTGAAGAAATGTTAAATATTTGCAATAATAATGAAAATTTTGTCAACAATATTCTTTTCTCTGACGAAGCTACTTTTTGCCTTACCGGTGAAGTAAACAGACATAACTGCAGATACTGGTCATCGGAAAATCCCTCTTAGTTTTTGGAGCACCATTACGCAGTACCCCCAAAAGGTTAATGTTTGGGTTGGCATTCTAGGCGGTCATATTATCGGTCCCTTTTTCATCAATGGCAATTTAACTTCGGCTCTGTATTTGCAATTATTGCAAAATGAAATAATATCTGCTTGTGCTACGCTCTATCCTCATGAAAACAATGAACACCTGCCCAATGACAGTATCTGGTTCCAGCAAGATGGCGCCCCACCACATTATGGTGTAAATGTTCGTCAATATCTGGACAACGTTTTTCCCCACAGATGGATTGGAAGACGAGGAACCATTGAATGGCCAGCCCGTTCGCCAGATTTAAGTCCTTTAGATTTTTTTCTTTGGGGATACGTAAAAAACAAAGTTTACAAAGATAAGCCCGATAACGTCGAAGATTTACAAATCCGAATTACCAGAACGATACAAGAAATTCCCCGAGATTTTTTACAGAACTCTGTTCGGGGTTTTGTAAATCGATTGGGTCATTGTCAAATTACTAATGGACGACAATTTGAACACTTACTTTAATTAATTTGTTTAATCTTTCTTGTAAAAAAGTTATTAAAATGAATTTTAAAAATACAAAAATATTATTGTAAAGAGAAAATAATTCTCTTTCGAATGGTAGAGCAAAATTTACCAGTTCCCATTAAAAAAAAATGCGCGGGCAGGCGTATCTAAAAAAACAATTGAAGAAAAAAAATTCAAATATTCTCAAATGTAGATCAAAATATCTTAACAAACTTTTATATTGAACATAATTCCCTAAAATGAATATTAACGACAATAAATCGCCGTCTCCATACTTTTAACTAACCCTGTATATAATGCATACATAGTTAAGAATTCTTTACATAAAAAGTTAGTGCATCCTTTCTATACATTTAAAAAAATGCACAAAGGTAAAATAATATATACAGATATGCGTACTTTTACCAAATTATACAAAAAGCCTAAAACATTCTATTTAAATAAACAAACGTTTTATACTATAAAAATTCTCGACGCCACTTTTTTTTTACCTATTAATCTCCATTGGTATGAATCATAAATTAAACTTGCAACACAAATGCAATAAGTAAAAAGACCCTATTAAATAAAAAAAAAAGGAAATTGCTACAAATACCAATATATGTATAAGTAAGAGGCTTGTAGAATTTTAATCGATTCCAAAATTGTAAAGCAATACCGATATACTATCTTATATCGATGCTTTGGACACCTTTTTTGGAGTCGATACCTTGGAATGAATACTTCGGTATACATTGAGATCGATTCCAGTCATTTCTATAGTTAGCAGCGATTTCTTGATATCGATACCTTAGTATCGGTTAATTGGTATCGATTCCTAGGTGTCAATACCTTAAAATCGATTCCTAGGTATCGATACCTTCGTTATCTGAGGTATCGGAGAATCGATACCAGTTATGGTATCGGGTATTGGGCGATGTATCGATACTTCTCCCAGCCCTAATGATGATTGCACCTCGACATTTTTTTCTCCACATCAACTACAATACAGTTAATAGAATTATTTGCCACATACAAAGCAAGCTGGGGCAAGCCAAGTGAAGAATATGAAAACATTGTTTAAGTTAATACCTTTCAAATTATAAAATAAACAATAACTCCCGAGAAGTGTGAAAACAAGTGGAAGGTTCTAGAAAGGAATTATAAAGAAGCAGTGGACAATAACAATAAAATAGGTAGATCTGAAAGTTTTTGAATTTGAAGATGAATTTAATGACATTTATCAACGATAAAGAAACATTAACCCTTCCTTATTGTTATCAACATGTACAATTACTTCATATGAAGGGAGCACTGATTCGGATATACCACCAGGGTCCAGCAAATCAAGGAGTACAAATAAGTATCCCTGAAGAGAAATTTGATCTTTCTCAGGAAGACCAATCACGCACAACCGCTCCTATTGCAACAACAAGCGCCTTAACACCAAAGCGAAAGATATCTGTTCGAGTCTGTACAAGTACATACAAGAAACGCAATAATATTTTAAGTGGAATACGGGATGACCTGAAAAACTACTATAAATATAAATAGAGAACGGTTAGATATAAGCAAACCTAGAATAGGAGAAAGTAAGAAGGAGAGAGAACTCTTAGAAAAATTTTGTGGTCCATAAATTTATCTGTATTGCTTCATTTCTGATATTGCATAGCTACTACTGCGTTTTGCAATGATACCACTTAACAAACTTGTAATAATGTTAAACTTTTAATTAAAATACATATTGTCAAAGAGGAGTAAAGCTTTTTTTCTATAAAAGAAACGAGTTTTTCATTATTGTTTTTAGTTTTTATTAACACATTACATTAATATTGTTTATTTATCTATTTTCATATAGCAAAGTTACCAAATAATTTCTGTAATTATCTCCATCAACATTATTCTCGATATCTGCATGTACGAGGATAACACGATTATTTCTGCAAACTAATAAAACAAAAGTATTATTGTTTTCCAAAATATTCGCCCTTAAACTCAAAGGATTTAGACATTTGATAAAACTAGTTGTCAGCATAAAGTTCCACTCTTCTTGAGTCACTTCAGATAGAAGGATTTTGAAGCTCTCCACCGCCTTTTCTGGGCTTGCAAATCGTACACCACGCATGTTATCCTTTAGTCTTGGAAATAGAAAGAAATCTGAAGGTGCCAGGTCCGGACTATATGGTGGCTGATCTAGTAATTTTAATTCAAAAGCTTTCAAAAATTCGTTTGTTTGAAGCGCAGTGCGACTTGAAGCATTGTCGTGATGAAGGACAATCTTGAAGCATTGTCGTGATGAAGGACAATCTCCGATCTAGGGCGTCGTCAACGAGCCTTTTGAACAACATCTGACAGACATACTGTCGTGTACCATTCTGCAGTAACCGTATGTTTATTTTCAAGCACAACTGTTGTGATAGGTCCTAATTTTGAGAAGAAACCGACTACCATTTTCTTTCCAACACTTCGAGATTTTTTCACTTTGACCGGATTAAGTTCTGTTGGAAACACCCATTGAGCCGACTGCCGTTTGGATTCCGGTTAAAATGCATATATCCAGCTTTCGTCACCAGTAATGATGTTGTGAACTGTTTTAGACCTACCTCCATCATATTTCTTAAGCGTTTTTTTACACCATTCCACTCGGTATTGTTTTTTGTTCCTGTGTTAAATTATGAGGTATCCAACGACAACAGACTTTCCTCGCAACCAAATTATTATGTAAAATCTTGTTTATTGCAGCCGTGCCAATATTCAAGGTGCTCCTAATAATCCTATACGTGACACGATTGGTGCCTTGAATCATTCTTCGTACGGCGTCTACATTTGTTTCAGAAACAGCTGAGATTGGCCTTACTTCGCAAAAATCGTCACTAAGTGAAACCCTTTGAAATTTAAATTCGTTATATCAGTTGTGAACACTCCTCTGAGAAGGAGCTTGATCACCAGATACAGTACGAAGTCTTGAAACACTTTGTTTTGGAGTAAAAGAACTTAGTCATGGTAAATCATGGCTCTAAAATTTTCTCTCGTTAAATGCAATTTTACCGGCAGACAACTCGGTTTGAAATTAGCTTGCAAAATAACTGTTGCAGTTATCAAAACTAATAAATTCGAACTGTCAAAATAAAAAACAATAAACATTTGTTTCATAGCATCTTTGATTCAATAGAAATATTAGTTTCCAGAAATAATCGGTGCTATCCTCGTACATCTCCATTCACGGGGTCATCGAGATCATCTGGAATTTCGCACTCATCCCCATTACCCAGAGCAACATTATGTAAAACACAACATGCCCGAAGGAAATGGCATATTGTATCAATATCCATAAGCTTGATGTAATAGAGATTACGGAATTTTTATTTCAAAATACCAAAGGTGTGTTCTATTCGAACACGACAGTGGCTCTACTTTATATTTTTGAATTTCATTCAAATTTCAAAAATCCTTGTAAGATGTAATCATGTTCCTGAGGCATGGGTATGCTTTATCGGCCAAAATGAATCTTCTGTCACATTTCGTTTCTAAAGTTTCACAAAAATTAGAATTTATAAACACTCGAGCATCGTGTGATCCTGAATATCCAATGAGAGCATCTATTATTCTTCGTCTAGAATTGCAAACCCCTTGCATTTGTAACAAAATAAATATATAAACAAATCTAATTTTTAAGAATATTTTAAGTTGCTGTCTCAACAAGAACTAAAATATGGCAATAGTGTTTGATACATTATTTACCTGATATGTTCACCTGTATTGAAAAAAAAATTTCTGTTGTAATAAGAATCAGGATCATTCTTGGGTTTGTCGATTTTAACATGAACATCATCCACAACCCAATTACACCTTCAATAAAGCCCATTGCAGCAAAATCATTACTTATTTGCTCTTGTTCTTCTTCGGTTGGTTATTTTATTATTGTGGGATTGCTGAAAAAACGATCTGCCAGATCTCCAAATCCGGCAGCTTCATGGCCCGCGTACCAACAAAATATCCATAGTGAGTGTTCGGCAGATATTCTTTCAAATCCGGTTTCTGTCTTTACTGCCAATTCATTAACAATTTCGCGACCCACTTTAAAATGTCCCTTAAATTCTGCTTCGGTGTAATTGGACACTACATTTTGTAGATATAACTCATTTTTTTGATGATGCTGGTATAATTCCGCAAATAGGTGATTTTCACCGGGCTCATCTTCTTCTGAGCTGCTACTGTAATAAGGTCCTATGTGCCTGGAGGATCGGCATGTAATAACCTGTGCCCTAAAGGGCTGGTCAGGATCGCCATATAATAATGTAGGGCCCTATGCCCTAGGGTAGGCAGAGTTCGCCTTGTAGTAAGGTAGAATCGCCATGTGATGTGTGCCGTTTGGGCGGCCACATCGGGTTGCAGGTTAGGGCGGCATATAGTACTAAATGATACACACACGAAGTTCGGGTAACATTCTATAATTAACTTAACGCTTACAAACTGGTTAACAATATATTTACATGATGTACATAGTTTACTAGGTTCAACTCAGACAGGGCAGAACGTGGTTATTAAGCGTAACACAGTTCGCACCACTGACTGGTTGTAACTCTCTATCGTAACTATCCTCTTGACTTAAACTATTGTCTATTTATATTTAGAGAAGATCCTTGTCTTACTTAGTATTGTTTCTAGAACAATGCGTGTAACCCTGATGCGTAGTTCTGTGTATGCATCAATATGCAGAGTAAGGTCGTGTTTAGATAACACGTTATCGTTTGTATTAAAAAGGCGAGGCTGTAGCCTTGCTGAAAGTGTTACGTATACACATGACTACGTATCGAGTTATTACACTACTACTGCAGGCTGAATCCTTCAAAAGAAAGAAAGTGTTTTCATCTACAAACAACAATCTACAAAAAATCTACAAATATGAGTACGTATAACGTTTACCTTTTATTTATTTGCCTTTGCTATGGTTTGATGTGAAAGTAAATTAAATTAATGCACTTAAATAGGTATTTTACTTCAAATTCTTTCTTATTAAGATTGTATTTGTCAGACTTAGAGCAACTTATAGAACAAGTTCTTACCAACATTCAAAAATGTCAAAAAAGAAAAACAGTGCGCACGCCTCGAACTACTAATTCAGAACCGGTACTCGCTAAGGAGCAAGAACTGCTAGAACGGTTCTAGAATCGTTCCGAATTAATTCTTGCAACAACCAAAACATAATTAATTAATTCGGAACTAGTTCATATGTAACCAAAACACCAAATAGATAGTACGATTGCGCAGTTGTTCTGGAACTGTTCTGAATTGCGAACCAAAACAAACCTATAAATTTCAAATTGACAATAATCAACTTCAAATTGAGAATAACCAAGTTCAAATTGAGAATAATCAACTTCAAATTGAGACTAATCAACTTCAAATTGAGAGTTAATAAATTTGCAGCACCCGTTGATGTAACAAAACAATACCAAAGGTCAGTGTTACTGAGTAATACTTATCGTCAGTGGTAAGACATTTACCATGCCTTACATTAAAAAACGCTAAACTGACAAAGTTATTCAGCAAATTTTTAGCTGTATATAACAGTCAAGGGAGAATGATTGCTTGTTTCTTCGGAAAAATGGGTCATGTTGCAACTGTTACATTAGAGGATCGACGAACAGTTAATGCTGACCGGTATACGTCAATTTGTTTGCCGGAAGTTATCGATGAAGTCAGAAAAAACAACATAAACCGACGAAGCATTGTTCATCATAACAATGCAAGCGCTCACACAGCACGACAAGCTGTCGAGTTTTTGACCAACAGGAACATCGAATTAATGACCATTGCCCATATTCGCCCGATTTACCGCGCAATGACTTCTTCTTATTCCGAAACATCAAAAATAAAATGCGTGGAAGGCGGTTTTCATCGCCTGAAGAGGCTGTTGAAGAATTTAAATCACTGGTTTTGGAGATACCTCGCTCAGAATGGAAAAAAGTGTTTCGAAGATTGGTTTTATAGGATGCAAAAGTGTATTCATCTTAAAGGGGAGTATTTTGAGAAAAAGTAAAGCGATTTACATTGCGTAATTTGTTTTATTTCACAATTTTCCGCGAATTTTAGCAGTGGCCTTCGTACTAATGTTCATGAAATACATCCAGCAAACTATCCAAGATATGTAGCGCATATTCAATGATTTATATTAGACGCATTAAATTTAAACGATCTAATCATGTAATTTACAAATTCTCTTTATTAATTGTGTTACTTTACATGTTACAATATAATAAAAGCAGTTGTCATTTGTAATTGTTTGTTCTCGTTTTGAATGTGTTTATTACACACACATACTTTAGATCATTTGCTTGAAATAAGTTATGTATATATATTTTGCACTATTTTAACTGTTCTTTCGTATTGTAATGTATCTGTCTTTTCGGGCTCTTAAATAAAACTAACGGTAATTTAAACACACACTATATTAACAATAAAAACAGTATACACTAAATAAACACCTTAAACATCTAACAACTAACTATAACAATATTTATTTACACAGAATTTATATCAATGTTTATTTATTACAATATCAATTCGACGCAGCGACTACCCGTTGAATGGATCCTCTCGAGTGTTATTTATATTCACGGGAAAACTTCTAGCATATTCGGGAACCTTTGTCTAGATTTTTTCCTGATGCATCGGCATCTTTCGAGATGATACCAGGCCTGACACATCGTCGGATGATTCATCACAGTATTATACAATCAAGATTTTGAGTTATTTTTGGACTGCGGCAGGGTGTAGGTAAACTTTCAGTTTTTGAATTACAATGTATGACAAGTTCTGTATATGTCATACTGCATCAAAATTCGATTTTTTGCTGTATAACATTAATATTTTAACAATTTTTATTATGGAGATACGTGCTAAAAATGCGAAAAAACGTTTTTCGGAATGAAAAAAATAGTTCCGAGCATATTCTAGACTAGAAGCCCTTGTTATCCCAGCTTTAGCGGTAGTATCGCGGTATTTGCCTTCTTGTTTTTCTTTTCTTTTTTTGTTTAATTCGCGCTTTGTTGTTGACCATTTAAAGAGCTTTTGCGTATGGAATTTGTTTAGATAAGCACAGATTCGGTTAAAAAGTAATCCAAGGGTATATAGATAAAAGAGAATTTATTAGTTGAGGTTTTATACTATAAAATATGACACGAACGTTTGTACTCTTTGCCATAGTAAACATATAACTGACACGCGCGTAACATGTCCAGTATAAAGCATTCAAAGTAAACTTTTATACATGATAATTCCAAAATTGCCACAAATATGAAGTTTAAGTTAGTGAAAATATAATACACAAAATGAATATGGCCATCGCTATACTACTACATTATATTATTACATTATTTTCTTTAGATTGACATTTTAAATTTTATCTTTTGAATGGAATGTCCGATTTTAATAATTTAAAAAGTATTTTACTGGTATTGAAATGGTCTTTAATAAAATATCATTTAATAGGATAAGGAATAATACAGAGGTATGGATAATATGGTTTGATTATTGTCGGCACTTTTATTTACTTTTAAAATGTAAAAAAGTAGTTATAGTGGCATAACTACAGTAGTTGGACATATGGTTTCGCAGACTTTTTTGTAGATATTAATACGTTCTATACTACATACTGTAGAACATTTTTTTGTTCTATCAACAATAGTTTCCGCAGCGTACGCGATGACAGATTTTTTGTGACTAATTTTTTCACACCTTGGGTTACATTAATGCATTTTTATTGGGGATCCCTTTTTTATTTGAAAATGTAATATAGCCTATGTCACTCAGTGAAAATGCAGCTTTCTAATGGTGAAAGAATTTTTGAAATCGGTCCAGTAGTTTTTGTGTGAAAACATTACAAACATACATACAAAAACACAAATGTTTCCTCTTTATAATATTATATATATATATATATATATATATATATATATATATATATATAATGGGTGATTCATTTAGAGATACTTTTTCCAAAAGCAAAGAACAAATGAAAAAGGCCAATTTATTTAAGAAACTTGATTATCATACAAAAGAACCATTCTTTACAATTAGTTTTTAAAGATTATTTCTCTCAAATGTTGGCCGCGACTGCGGTTAACGTAGTCTATTCTGCTGTTCCAATTTTCAATGACGCGTTCTAGCATTTCGAGTGGTATTTGTCCAATGACCCGAGTAATATTGGCCTCCAATGCCTCGATTGTAGCCGGTTTATCCATGTAGACTTTAGACTTCACGTAGCCCCACAGAAAAAAGGCTAATGGTGTGATGTCACAAGATCTAGGCGGCCAATTTACTGGTCCGAAGCGTAAAATTAAATGTTCACCGAATCGTTCTCGCAGTAAAGCCATAGTTTCACGAGCTGTATGGCTAGTGGCGCCATCTTGTTGGAAGTAAATGTCTTGTAGACCACGGGTGTCAAGTTCAGGCAGCAAATAGTCCCTTATCAAGGCGCGATAACGGTCGCCATTCACAGTCACATTCCGGCCGGCTTCTGGTTTGAAGAAATATGGACCAATTATTCCACCGGCCCATAATCCGCACCAAACAGTTGTTTTGTCTGGATGTAATGGTAGCACTTCAATCTCTTCAGGTTGCCCATCACCCCAAATACGGGCATTTTGCTTATTCACGTACCCATTAAGCCAGAAATGGGCCTCATCGGAGAACAAAATTTTTGTCGAAAACAGTGGATCTTCTGCAAGTTTATCAAGAGTCCAACGGTTGAAACGGAAACGATTCGGAAGGGCGGTCGCCTTTAGTTCTTGCACTAGTTGAATTTTGTATGCTTTTAAACCAAGATCCTTTCGTAAAATACGCCAAGTTGTTGCATACGACAAGCCAAGCTGTTGAGAACGGCGACGAATTGATTCTTCCCGGTCTTCGCGTACACTCGCTGCTACCGCCGCTATATTTCCTTCACTACGTGCTGGATGAGGTCTATGTGGTCGCGTATTATCCATTATTGTAAATTGAGTTTCAAACTTATTGATGGTATAGCGAATTGTGCGTTCGGTAGGCCGATTATGTGGCCCATATGTTGCTCTAAGCGCACGATACACATTCCTTGTACTGAACCAGAATGCGCAGTCCGCTGACGCGTCGCATGCGCGCTCAGCAATTAAATCTCCACCTAAAAAAGTACCTCCAAATGAATCACCCATTAGTTTAGATTGGACTACTCGCCCACAAAATTTCAATTTTTTAAGTAGTAGTGGAGGTAGTAAATTCTGTTATTTTGAGACGTTCTGCTTCATTTCTTAACTACCGTATGTTTTTAAGTCAGTGTATTACTGGAAAGTGCACATGTTTTTCGACTCAACAGAGATCACAAAGGATAGCATTGTTTACACCATTATTTGATAGTTTGAAGCGAGTTCATCTTCACTTTTTTATTAACTTTGCACTGTACCTTTTCTTAGTCATCAGATCCAAAAATATTATATTTACTTCTAACTTTATGGAACGTGATCGAAATCTTTGTTAATATTTAAAAATAAGTTTAAATTTACTATAATGTCCCTATGGATTTGGATTTGTATCCTGATACAAAAGAACTTTAGTTGCAACGGACGTACCCTGGTACGTCCGTTGCAACTAAAGTTCTTTTGGTATATTATAGACCACATCAACCTTAAGATGAAGTACAGTTCTTATGGGAATTGATTTAATGGTTGCCAAATCATATTTATTGTTACCAAATCATAATTACATTTTCTATAACTTTGCGTTATTCGGTCGTTACAACTTGCAACATAACTACCGGGCAGAGGAATAGCATTATTAATAAATTACTAAGGATAATAAGAAACACAAAATTGCTACTGAATGCCATACTTCTTTTTGAGGTTGTGACGGGCTATAGAATGGTAACGCAACCTACGCTACTAATCAACCGTCTGTTATTACTTTAGATTTAGTTAGAGGTACTTGTTTTACAATAGCAAGAGAACTGAGACAGAAAAATAATATGGTCGTTGTTCGAAGCGATCCTCAACGTCTCAACGATTGTAACTATAGGTACATATATCGTGTTTCCCCGTAAATAAGACCCAACCAAAAAATAAGCCCTAACATGATTTTTCAAGATATTTCTAATATAAGCCTTACCCCTAAAATATGCCCTAGTAGAATTCGTCAACCGAACGACTCGGGGAATCCCGCGAATATGAATATGGGGATGTGCACACTGAGCGTACCATAAGCTTGTTACGCACAATTTCAGTTAGTTGGCATTCATACTCCGTGTTCGCAACGAACGTTTAGTTATTTATTGAAATTTTTTTTTAAATTTAATTTGTATTTACAACTTCCAAAAGTCAGATATAATAAACAGTTTAAATCATTAGTATTATTTAACGTTTCGTTGCTTGCTTTATTTAATAAAATGAGTTCAAAAAGAAAAGTTATTCGATCGAATACAAAAAAGCAATTGTAGAAGACTCCAGACATATAAATCTCATAGTTTTCTGTAAGGAAAATAAGTTGGATCTACGAATGATCCGAAAGTGACGATCCGAGTACAATATCCTAAGTCAACAGGTCGATGAGGGAAATGCCAAGAAGCGTAAGTGTGGATCATGTCGACGACCATTATTGTCTGAATTGGACAGAATTTGACAGAAGAGCAAAGTGTTTGGTTGTTAGTAGTGCTGATATTCAAGCATTTACTCTTGCAATGGCACTACACTTAGACATACCGCCAGACAAATTCAAAGGATCACAACACTGGGTGAATGACCCAGTACTAACGTAACTAAATAAAATGCTGCACTTGAAGAGAAAATTAAAAATATGCTGAGAAAACGCATAATTCCATCAAAGAAAAGAAAAATTCTGTGTATCTATTAGTAAATTGCATAAACTTGTAATATGGATTTCAGGTGAAAAAGTACTGAATCACAGCCGTTACGTCGACAAAAAATAAAAAGTTTGCTAACATAACAAAATAAAAACGCAATATTTCAATATTGCTTATTAACAATTTGAGAGATTGGAAGAAATTTGCAGTGCACTACACCATGATATTCAAAGAAATCTCAAAACGTGTTTTTAATTTTTTTTCAATCTTGTTTAGACACACGATATTCACTGCTGTTTCGGTATCACAAACATAGATCTATATCTCATTGCCTGTAATTATGCCTTTCATGATAGTCAGAAATAATATCTGTACAGACATAAAACTTTCTTTTCCAAAAAAGAATTGACGATTTTGATACTAATCGAGATGAGACATGTATGACGCTCAAATGGACTTTCCAAATTGTTTGAGTCGATCCAAATGAAATCCCATCTTCATTTACAAGGTCTCCAATCGCCAATCGACGATTTATAAGCACGAGATCTTTCATTTCCTTGAGGTGGCTTTCATCAGTCGTACAATGCCGTCCATATCGCTCTTCGTTTTCAATGCGTTTTCTCCCATCTTTGAACACCTTATACCATTCAAACACTTGTTTTTGACATGCACTCGTCGCCCAAACCTTTTTGTTTACTCACTAACAAGAATAATGATCCTTTTAAATTTAAAAAGCATATTTCTTTAATTAAATTCTTAGAAATTTTTATTGATTTGTAAAGAGTAAATATTGACATTAGACATAGAAATAAGATATCCGTCAAATGGCCACCAAGATTCCTTTGACGAGTATGTGCTCTTTTGACGAAATTTCAGAAGACGTTTTCGAATAAAGGCGGCTGAATTTAATGAATGTTGCGTTCGATTTCTACCTTGAGTTGTTGAATCGTTTTAGGGTGGTTCACATAAACTCTACTTTTCAAATAACCTCAGAGGAGGACATCCAAAGGGGTTAAATTGCAACTTCCCGACGGCCAGTTGTTGTCTCCAAAACGAGAAATGACACGACCTGGGAACTTTGTAATAATGTTATTGTTTCGCGTGCAGTGTGACAGGTTGTGCCATCCTGTTGAGCCCACATGTCATTTACTTCCATTTCATCCAATTCCCGACAGCAAAATGCCACAATAGCGAATACCATTAACCCATAACACCATAAGGACGTACCTTGATAGTTTTCAAAAAAGTATGGTCCGATGATCCCTACTACCCACATAGCGCACCAGATTGTCACTTTTTGATGAGATTGCGCCAGAAGTTCCTGCATGACATGTGAATATTCTATTGCTCAGATTAGAGAATTCTGTTTGGTGACGTAGCCATTGAGGTGAAAATGTGCTTCGTTACTTAAGGCTGTCAGAGAAACGCTACGTGCCATTGGTTTACCCATCGTAGCAAGTATAATAAAAATATTAATACAAAGTAACTAGCAAGAAATGCACTATACCGTTATAGATAATTATAACACTGTGTGCAATACTTACCCTCTTAACTAGCGTGATCAACTAGCCTCATAATCATCAATCTCATGAATTGGAGATGATTCGTAAAACTTTGCAGCATCAGGTATCTTTCCATACTTGTCTCAAAGAGTAATGTTCGTAGTGTTCTTTTATTTGGAGAACGATCGTTCGACATCTACTGATATAACAAGGTATACGTAAAATACTCTTTGTACTCACTTATCTAATCTGTAGATGCACTATCACTATTTGCAATATTATCACAAACTTGTCTTAATCTGTTAAAATCGATCACATTTTCGAACTCTTGCTTGAGGCGCTCATTTTTTACAGCCTCAGCTGGATTAAACTGTAGTATAAGTTTTTATTTGGTGGAAATATTCAGCATAATAAAAAGCTGCCTTCAACCATGTTCCCCACCGTGTAGAGATCGGCTGTGACGATTCGGGAATTCCAGACCACTTTTTGTGAAACTTGCCAAGGCGTAGGAGATTTTAGAAAAACTTTTTTTCTACTCGCATTTAAAGCATCTATCAAAGTCTAATATACGGGCACCTCGATATAGTCAATATCAACTGCGGCTGTGAGAAATACGTTGCTGATCGCCTTCCACTATGGTTCATCGACCGTCCACTGACTTCATTTCCGCATTATAGTACCGTTATGTGAAATCTATTCAGATATTAAAGTAGAGTTCCCCAGATGAATGTAGCATATATGGCATGCAGAGCGCGGCGTTGACAGCTTTACTCATCACCAAAGATGATTCTGTTGTGGAATGCTTCGTTAACTTGGTGCTATTCCATGATCCAGTTGATTTTTTTGCACCGTACATGGTTGGCTTCAGTTTTCGAATCTATGCGATCTTATACGGATGAAGATACAAATCCCTCGTCAACATTCCTTGAAGCGTGCTGCGATTGATCTCTAATTCTTACTGCTTACTTACCCTTATTGTAATGCGTTTTTACAATTAGTAGACGTGCATTGAAATTGTAAAGTACCATTTTTATAAATTTCAATGTTTCCTTGTGACAACTACCAATACTGACTAAAAGATATGACAGACTAAAATAGCGCGCGATTCAAATTTCAAATTCTTATTGAGACATTCTTTATATCTATATGATCAAAAAGTAACGGGACTGGTTCATTTAAACTACGCAGCTTATTTCCAATCACATTTAATCTTTTGTTCCATTGGTGCCACTGTCTTTGACATCTGTGTAAATAATGGAAGACTATAAATGATTGAAAATGTTTATTCTTAAGCTAGCAATAATTTTACTTTATGTTGACATACCTGATTCTTAAATGTAAATTTGTCAAAAATTTTACAAAATAAGAGTCACACGATTATACAACGTGTTTCAAAAAGAACTTCATCTCAGTAGGCACTGAGTAGCTACTACTTGCAATTATTATAATGTCATTTTGTGACTAGCAATATAATATTTTCTTACAATTTTTTTTACTTAATAAACAATACTACTAAATAATATACACATTGCAAGAAAATATTTTTATTATTGAAGCATATTTCCGAAGTACACAACTTCTTAACGGAAAATGGCAATATTCCTACGCGGAATGTAAGCGACAGTTCCATTTTCAGGTTCCTAATAGAGTTGTGGATAATACCGTTTTAGATCACATTCGTCCAGTCGTGGAGAAGTTTCGGGCTACAGGATCTGTGTTAAAAAGCAAAATTTCTGGTAGACCACGTACACAGCAAAATATTGTTGAACACGTAGAAAATCTTGTTGGAGAAAACCCACAAACATCAGTTCATACGAACGTATCTTCTAGTACCGTTCATAGAATTTTGAAGCGTCGTTTACGTATGTATCCATACAAAGTATTGATTGTTCAACAGATCTTACCTAGAGATCACGCTAGTAGGCTTAATTACTGCAACTTCTTTCAAGGAAATTTAAATAATGACGAAATTCTTGATCTAAGTTTTTTTTACTGATGAAGCATGGTTTCATTTAAGCGGGTGTGTAAATAAACAAAATTACAGAGCATGGGCTATAAACAATCCAAGTAATCACATCGAAGTTCCTTTACATCCCTTTAATATTGGAGAATGGCTAGCTGTATATCGTCATAGAAAAATAGGACCAATATTTTTTCACAATAACATTAATTACGAACGATACCGAGAACAGTTATTAACACCATTTTTAACCTAAATGCAACAAGACGAATTCAATGGGGTTTACTTCCAGCAAGATGGGGCTACTGGGGTTACTGATGAAGCATGGTTTCATTTAAGCGGGTGTGTAAATAAACAACATTCCAGAGCATGGTCTATAAAGAATCCAAATAATCACATCGAAGTTCCTTTTTACATCCTGTTAAAGTTGGAGTATGATTAGCTGTATCTCGTCGTAGAAAAATAGGACCAATTGTTTTTCGCAACAACATTAATAGCCAACGATACCGAGAACAGTTGTTAACACTATTTTTAACTCAAGTGCAACGAGACGAATTCAATGGGTGTTTGCTTCCGGAAAAATAGGGCTACTGCACATACAACTCGTGAAAATTTAACGCTTTTAGAATATTTCTTCCCTCATCGAGTTATAAGCAGAAGTGTTTGGTCAGCGCGGTCACCAGATCTTATTCCGTTAGATTTTTATATTTTCGTATTGCTACAAAATGTATATAAGACAAGAATGAATAACTTAAATGACTTGATGAATACAATTACAATTAAATGTAATGAAATAACACCAAATGTATTGCAGAATATTTTTGACAACATGAAACATCGTGTTGCATTATGCATTGAACAGAAAGGTGACTATTTTGGACACTTGTTATAAATTATAATAATTAAAATTTCTACAAATTAGTTATTTACCTTGGTTCTTTGATTAATATGCCATCTTTAAAGGTTTCTTATTAAATAAATTAATAATATACAGTAAAACACCTTGAACTACGAAAGCCTATTGATAGGGGAAGGTAGTGGGAGGTAAAATTAAATGTATCTATTTTAGTATTGTCAACTTTTTATATTTTTTTTTATTTGATGGTTCTTTAGTTGCAATTAGTATGCAATACAATTTCAGTTTTCCCATAATATAAACTTAATTTAACAAACTCTACACGTTTATATTAAAAAACATATTATAAGTAGCTAAATAAGCTAAATGAATACATTTAATTTTACCTCCCACCACCCTCTCCTATCAATAGGCTTTCGTAGTTCAAGTTGTTATACTGTATATCAATATCATCATATCTCCCGATGATAAATTAGATGGAAATTTTGACCAATGGCACCGGCAAATGGACGCACAAGGGGCTGAAGAATATTATCCAAATATTGCTGTGCTGTCAAAAAACCATTTGGAAAAATGAGCTCGGTTCGACTGCCAATCATTATTCCACCCCATATCATAATAGTACCACCTCTGTAAAGCCTGAGTTACATTACACTTTTTAGAAACTTTGGCAAGTTTTCAAACTAGATGTACTTGTCCAAACTTTGATAGTGTAATTCAGAAGAAATACATCAAAGTTTCTAAACTACAAAACTAGATCCGATCCCACTTTTCATCCAAGTTTCATACTAGACTTGCGCATTAAACACCATTTCGTTTGTACCAACTGTTTATTTTAAATAAAAATCATATAATCATTGCAGGTTACGTAGTGTTTGTTTTGTTCTGAAAATTAGTAGAAATTGTGTCAGAATGTTCAGTAACAAAATATGGGGCACCGATATATCGGTTTTCGAATTAATTTTTTTAATGTTTTTGTATCTCTAAGAGGTAATAAATAACCACAACCCGTCTAAACGTCAAATATATAATATTAAACAAACAGAAATTTTTATTTTATGTTGGTAACGCACTCAAAGTTTGGTGCCCTCTATTCAATATAGCATAAATTAAAACTTGTATGAAATCTTGTAAAGAACTTGTTCAAGTTTCTAGTACGAAAAAAAGTGTAATGTAACTCACGCTTAACAATGTACATCCTGGACAAGATTCAAACGTTCGATATTTCCAGATCGTCTCCATACCCTTGTACGACGAGAATCAGGATGAAATCCAAATCTCGATTCATCTGTAAACAAAACTGTAGCCCAAGCATTTTCATCCCAGTTTATAATTTCTTGACACCAGTCTAATCTTGCTCCGCAATTACCTCTTGAGAGAGGTGGACATCTGATTGGTCGCCGAGAATGTAGTCCAGCTTCATGGAGACGATTTCTCACAGTATCTCGGTGAACAATTAAATTATACGCATAGCATAAAAATAGCATAAAAATCTATCCTGAACTGCCGCTGTACAGCGTCCACGACCTAGATGTCGTTCAGCTGGCTTCCCTAAAACGCCGCCACAGTAGACTGACGACACTTTGGGAAACTCTTATCCGCTCAGCTACTTCGACTTGCCGCACGCCACCTTCAAGATGACCTATTACTCGATTCATTTCATCTAAAGTCAAATGTCGGTCCATTGTTAAACATAATAATTTGCAATGCAGTTTTTAAGAAAAAGCGACTTATAATCAATAAAATTATAATCTGTCTTCAATTAAATAAGCACACTAAATTAATTTTTTTGGAACTATCGTTTTTATCGAATTCTTTATTTTTTTAGGACGTTCTCAAACCAAATCTATTCCCCATTGAGCATGATACATACACGTTAAATGTACAATTCAAAATATATACAAGTTTTTATTATAACTTAAAGCAAATATCCTTAGACTTTTCTTGTGTATATATATATATATATATATATATATATATATATATATATAGTAAACCTAATCAGTAGGCGATTAAAGGTCTGTATATTACTTCAAAATATATGTATTTAAAAAACTCTACATGTTTCGGCTGTATACGCCTTTTTCAAGAGAATACAAAATATGAATCAATTAATTCATATTTTGTATTCTCTTGAAAAAGGCGTATACAGCCGAAACATGTAGAGTTTTTTAAATACATATATTTTGAAGTAATATACAGACCTTTAATCGCCTACTGATTAGGTTTACCATATCATACCAAGGTCACGAAGTTATTATATATATATATATATATATATATATATATATATATATAATATTTTCGTGACCTTGGTATGATATGGTAAATTAAATCAGTTGGCGATTAAAGGTCTGTTTTACTTCTAAGTACATATATTTAAAAAAAAACCCTACATGTTTCGGCAATGATGCCTTTATATTTTGTATCCTTGATAAAGGCATCATTGCCGAAACATGTTTTTTAAATATATGTACTTTGAAGTAAAACAGACCTTTAATCGCTAACTGATTTAATTTACTATATATATGTATATATATATATATATATATATATATATATATACCATGTGGCCGCGTGCGTCTGCACTATAGCGAAACCTGTAGTGTAAGCAAAACACACAGAGGTGTCCGTGTGTTAGAACGGTAAAGAAGTAGACGCAATGTTCCAATGGATTACAAGAGAGCCTAGTATTTCGCATATCCCTATGATGCACTCGTATTTGTCCAATAAATTCACATTTAGACGGTGTAGTCGCGCAAGCGCATTAGCTGTCGCTCCCGCATATGGGTGTTAGTTGCAATGTTTATATCGTCAGGGGAACTACTCGCTCACAATATTTAACAAACCGCGTTGTTGGTGTACGTAACGGTCATTTAAAAAATGGAGTATTATACACCGGAGCAAAAACTCTTTATGATTAAACAATTTTACGGTGGTAATTCCGCGGAAGTAACTCGAGCTTTATTTGCAGCTAATTACCCTCAAAGTCAAATTCCCAATGCAAGCATCATTCGTAGGACAGTTAATCGATTCGAAACTACATTTTCTTTAGTAACTAATAAAAATAAAGTTGTTCCGGATAAGAATATAAGTGATATAGAAATTCGAGTATGTGCTTTAGTCGAAGTAAATCCCACTATGTCGTCTCGACAAATTGCCCGCGAATTAGGTATCTGTAAAACAACGGCTCAAAAGATTTTACGTACTAATAAATATCGTTCATACAAATTTACAAGTTCACAAGTACTTTTTCCCGATGATTATTATCGCCGTATGCAATTTTGGCGAAAGAATGATAAATAAATATCACGAAAATGAATTCTTTCTTAATAACGTATTGTTCACAGATGAAAAAACATTTCGGCTACACGGACATCATAACCGCGCAGTTTGTCGTTACTGGTCGCGTAAAAATCTACATTTGAAAATACCAACGCGAACGCAGTATCCAGAGAAGCTAAACGTATGGGCAGGTATAATTGGGATCATATAATTGGGCCTTTTTTTATTGACGGTAATTTAAACGGAAATAGATATCTACAGTTACTTGAAAATAGAATTATCCCCGCAGAACGGGAGCGGTTCAATATTAATGAAGTTTGGTTCCAGCAAGATGGTTGCCCAACGCACAATACCCGTTATGTAACAAACTTTTTAAACGTGGTTTTTGGAAACAGATGGATCGGTAACTCGGGTCCTTTTAAATGGCCAGCGCGATCTCCTGATCTAGCCCCTAACGATTTCTTTTTATGGCCCTTTTTACATAATTCGATCTGGGGATACGGTGATGAACGTCCATCAAATCTAGAGGAACTTCGCGCGAGAATTACCGAAGTCACTAATACTGTCACAGCAGATATGTTAACAAATGTGCGTCGGAATTTTTATAATCGGTTGGGTTACTGTTCGTGTCAAGAAGGAGGTTTATTTGAACACTTAACTAATTAATTTATTTAGAATTTAATTATTGCTTAAGAATAACATTTTCTTTTAGCTAATTGCAGGTTTATTGCAATGTTGAATTACAATTCTGTTTTAAGAAGTAAATATTTTATTTTTAAGTATTTTATTATTGTTAAGTTTTTAGAGTGTAATACTACTATAATACTAAATATTATTTTCGTTAAGAAGTTTTTTTATGTTAAAGTCTAGTAGTTCTGTTTATGTATGTTTGTTTTTTTTTTGTTGTTTATGAAGCTGTGATGAGTTACTTCACTGAGATGTTATCAGTGATTATCTGATGCTTCAAACAACTGCAAATATTTACTTATATCGGGAACAAAATACCTCCTACACTGCTTTTCACTTGCTTTGCCTACGAATACATTTATACGTATAACTTAATAATACGCCCGCTGTCGGTGTGGCAATTCAAGTTGACACGCCCATTATAGTCGACCAGTAGTTACTAATACATGCATCGCGCTATGGATGGCGGCCACACTGTATATATATATATATATATATATATATATATATAAATTTTATTGTAACGTTTTCAATGTTTTCTCTAATTTACAGGCTGCAAACAGTAGTTCATACATTCAAGATGCTTTCCTGCTTTTAATACCAGTGCTTCAAGTAGGTGCTGTATAAAATGTGAATGAAAGTGACCACTTTATTAGTATAGGAATAAAGTTGAATTAAGTTCAAAGATATTTTTATTGTATATAAAAAATAATATAAGAAATGTAACATAATAAACTTATATTCACAGAAAGATATCCAATGTATAAATATAATAATTGTAAAGACCTAAAAGTGTTATTTATATACATTCAAAAGAAAATAAATCATTTTAAAACAAATGTTTATCATAATACTATAATATTTGCTTTCCTCGTTTATTTCCTGACGGCGGTTTTTGTAACTGAAAATTATTAGAAGTAGAGTTGAATGATAGTGATGAAGGTTGACCAAAAGTTGTTCCTAAAGATGTAGTATTGCCAAATAGACTCTGTGTTCCACTTATTGTAGTAGGTTGAGTATTTCCAAAACCTAAAAGCAATAACGTAATATTCATGCTTTATTTTGCAACCAGTAGCCAATATAGTAAGAACATGATGCAAATTTTGGGTATTTTAAAACTCCAATCGTGTATCTTCTACCTACACATATTTGGTTGAGCTATACAAGTAACTTTATGTGTAAACTTCAAAATTACACTGCCTTAGTGGTTTCCGTGACGCATATCAGAAAGAAGTATTCAAAAAGTAAATATTAATTAAATGTGATGAAATGTACTTATGTACTCATATTTATAAAATTTTAATAAAACTTCCTTATAAATTCAATAATTGTATCAATATGTGGCTTCAAAATACAATTAAATTTAGTCGTGTTCCTAATGTTTTGGCTAAAAACTGTAATTTTGGTTGACGTCTTACAAACAAAACCAAAGAATAGGTATTAAGATTATGAAAACATAAAAAGTTACCAATATTTCCAGTTGTAGTGGTAGCATTACCAGACTGGGTCTGATTTTCTACAGCTGCTTGAATAACACTAGGATGACTTAAAGAACTAAATGGACTTGGCCCTGAGGCAAGAGATGGTGGCTTATAGTTAAAATTATTTAACACAATGTTGAGTATATCAGTTGGCTGTTTTGGCGTTTCAAAGATATTAGTATCATCGTTCAACATGTATTTTCGGAAATTTAAATATTGTTCTTTTTGGGATTCGACTTGGCTATGAACAGTTTGTAACCGACCAGCCAATGCAACAAAAGTTTCATGTAATCTCTTCATTCCTACCGCCAAATCTGAAAAAATAAAACAATTTCAAATAGTAAATAAAATTATTGTTACACTTTTGCATTTAAGTAACACTTTTTAATACCATTTATAGCCTGGTTAAATCCATCAATAACGGCTATTATATCGTCGGATTACTGAGAATACAAGAAAAAGTTTTGGAAATATGAGTTAAATTAATGTATAAGATTGTTTGATGAAATCCACCGTTACTTAATTTATTTATCTGATTATTCAGACTGCCATATATTGTATTTTTTCCAAAGTGCTACTCTACCTCTCTTTAACATAATATAGACCCTTAGTTTTATCACTTTATGGACTGTATTGTATAAACCGTAGTTCAATATTTTTGTAAAGTTTTCGTTCATAGACATTTAAGTAATAAATACTACCCATCCCTTCAAATATCCAAAACATGTGTTTCTTATGGTATATTTATGTTAAGAAATGTTAGGTTCATAAGTTAGTTATATGTCTGATGATGCTCCTGTAAGTGAAACGATCGTAACTTTGTGAAGTAAAAAGTAGTGAAATTCATTAAAACTTGTATTTTGTCCCGATAATAATTAATTTAATTTCTTCTGTACTTAAAGTTTGTCAAATACTCTACTGCGAAAATATAGTCATTCGTTTATAAGTATATGAGGAGCTATGTAAAACTTTAAAAATTCTGCTAAAATGATTTTAGCACATTCTGTTTTAAATGAAGTTTTCTTGTTTTTGCAGTAACCCAACGATATTGTATTTGTCACATCTGTTATCGCGATATTCTTTTTACCATAGATTACATTACTTGAAGTCGCCATTAAGTCTATTCCTACTAGAGCGTGGGGTTATTATAGGATTGTTCCTATAGAACAAGTGACAAATCATCATGGGAAATCAGAAATGATTAAAACAAACAAAACTGGTTGTTTTAAAATAGCAATATTGTACCTTATTTTGTCTTAAAATTAATGACAATATAATTTTTTTTCATTAACTTTTAAATAAATGGAAAATAACAGTAACATTTCGAAATGTTTTTGACAGTAATAATTGTAATAATTGATCAGCTAAGAGCCGGTTGTACAAAAGACGTTCAACGCTGAACGTAGTTCATCGATAATTTATACATGTGTTGAATTATCGACGAACTACATTCAACATTGAACTTTTGTAGCTTGTTGCAATAGAAACCAAAATGGAATAGCATAATAATGGAAGATACCACACACACACACACACACATTAGTATTTTATGGAATTATCTTTATTTAATATAAAATTGCATTCTTAAGGCAAAAAATTAATATTTGAAAAAATGTTCAACTGTTTTTCTAGAAAGATAATTTACTGATAGGTTTACATTTTAGTAGTTGAGATCCCTTCATTGAAATATTTATAGAAGAAAAAAAATTATTTTCTCTATTGTCTAAATATCAACATTAGTGGAGAACATTTTCTACCAATGCTGAAACATTTTTATTACTGGAAAGAGTGATGAATCGAACATAAGTATTAGGAAAATAAATTTAATTCATGAAATCTTTTATTTTTCTATGTTCACACTCTTCTCGGTGCAGAAGCACAAAAATTTAACAGAAAAAGAACAAATTTTATTAAGAAAACACCGAAATAGATTTTGTAAATTCATAAATCTGTTTTTATACTTGATTCACACCATTAAATAAAGTAAAAAACATCTTTATATGGAAAAAGTTTATGAGAAAAGTATGCTAAACATATTAAATATTAGTGCTACATACAAATTCAATATATGTATGTATATACAATAAGGGTAAAGACAACTGGAAACACTGAAAACAAAATACCGCACAATTTGGGTGTGCTGTTCTATGGGTAAGAGTGACTTAAGTCATTGCAATATATCACTGTAGTAATATGTCAGTTTTGAGTTTTACAAAATATTATTAATTAATTTATTTATATAAATTGGCACAATATAGCTTTATTAGAAAAAGCAAATTATAAAGTAGTATCACAGAAGTAATTCAATAAGAAATATAGTTCATTTATTTGATGAGACATACAATGTACCGTCCGTCGTGTGGTACTATTCCCAAAATTATAAACAGTTCGCAATGAAAGAAAAATAAATATATGTTATAAATTAAAAAAATCAAATGAATTATTTTCGGTGACGAACTGCACAGAATGGAATTTTGCGATCAAATATTTGAGAAAACCAATGCGGATGCAAATTTCATAAAAAATATTTTTTTTACTAATAAAAGTACTTTTACATTGCACAGTAAGTACAATTAATCAAAAGCGCGATATTGGTCTAGAGAATATCGTCATTTACATTATGAAATACACAGTATCCCCAAAAACTAAATGTGTGGGCTGGGTTAGTTGGAGAAAATATTATTGGACCTTTTTTTATAGATGGGAATTTGAATGGACAGAAATATTTAAATTTGCTGCAGAACTATATTATACCTGCCATTGGTGAATTGCCTGACATTAATTTTGATGAAATATGGTTCCAACAAGATGGATGTCCTGCACATAACTCGAGAAATGTACGAAATTACTTAAGTGATATCTTTCCTGGACGTATGCTAAGTAATTGGAGTAGAATACATTAGCCGGCTAGGTTCCCAAACTTAGCGCCAAACGATTTCTTTTTGTGGGGGCATATAAAATCAGAAATCAATGGTTTCCAGCAAGATAGAGCCAGAAATTTAGCAGAACTAAGGGAAAAGATAGTAGAAGCACTTCATAAGATTACACCTGAAATGTTATTAAATGTTCAACAGGCTTTCTATGACAGATTAGGTTATTGTTTAGCTGAAAGGGGTGGTCTGTTTGAAAATATGTTGAAATAAATAATTAGTTTATATCTTTTATTACCTATTTATTGTTGTGGAATTTTATTTTATTTTTGCCGTTGGAATAAACTATTTTTGTTGTTAGAGTTAATTTTCGAATGTTCTTTTATGTCTATTTACCGCTTAGAAGATCAACTTGTTGAATAAACACATACAAAAAATAAAAGTGTATTTATGTTACTTAAAAAACTATAAGTTGGTTGTTCTGACACATTACGGTGACAAATTTCAGATATATGCCATACATAGTATGGCACATCCAAATTGTTGTGCGGTATTTTCAGTTTTCAGTGTTTCCACTTGTCTTTGCCCTTACGGTATATTCATCTTTACTCAAGAAGATATCAAGTTGTTTCATAAGAAATAAGGTATTATTATATGCAAGTTACAAAATATTTATTAAAAGTTCTATGGAAGAATCAATATATAATATATATTTCTTTAAAATGTTATATCACTTAATAGGAAAGAAAATATACTTAACTCACTCACCTTGTGAATTTAATTGCACAGGTCTATCAAAATTTCTTACATATTTGTCTGTATATTCTATTTGCATTTTCAAATTTTGCAGTTCTCTTTCAAAATTATCTACTAATTCCCTGAAGAACGCCATAGGCATTACATTGTCATACTGGAAACCAGGCGGTGTGTCCATTGTTCTTTGTGCCATTTCTATATTTTGTAAACCTTTCGCAGTATCGATCTTTAATTTTTCTGCTACTGCTCTATTGTTCTGCAATTGTTTCTCCAACTCATTTAATGCATTACCAATTTGATCAATATCACCAGTCACTTTCTTAAATTCCTTTAATGAAGACCTAGCTACATCTGAACTGCAATTTTTTTGCTGTTTGACACAGTTTTTGAAAGTGTCTACTGTTTGAAGCAATTCATTAGGTAACTGTTGATCACATGGAAGAACTTCTGGTTTGCTTGGCAAAGATGCTTCAGATTTAGGTGTTGATTGGATTATCCCTCCTAAACCAAATGTGGGTTGACTAGATGTTATGGTAGTAGTTGTAATTGGTTTAGAAAAACTTAGTGCAGTTGTAGTTCCACCTAAACCTAATATAAATAAAAGTTACAATTCTAACACAACTATATATATAATCTAAATAAATTTATAATGTTACTTTCAAACAAGTAGTAACTACACTAATAAGTTCACAAATCAATTTTCATATATACCAAAAGATATTCCACCAGACTGAGTTGTTGTAAGACCAAAGCTTAATCCAGTTGTAGCAGTTGTACTTGGGGTGGTTAAATTAAACGTAGGAGCTACAGTTGTAGTGGAAGATCCAAAACCAAAATTTAATGTTGGTGCAGATGTTGTAGTTGCTGTTCCAAATGAAAATGTAGGTGCACTGAAAAGTCCGCCTGTTGTCACTTGCGTTTGCCCTAAATTTAAAGTTGGCTGAGTACTTGGGGTGGAAAATCCAAATGATGGGGTAGTAGTTGACACAGGAGTGGTGAAAAGACCAGTTGCAGCAGGCGTGTTACTTCCAAGAGAGAAACCACTAGATGCTGATGTGACGGTTGGGCCAAACAATAAACCAGTTGATACTTGTGCAGGTGTACCAAAACCAAAATTAGTGTTTGTATTTGGTGCTGAACTAATTGGTGTACCAAATGTAAGTCCTGTATTTGGAGCAGATGATGCTGGTGTGGCACCAAAACCGAAGCCAGTGGTAGATGTGCCAAATGTGAATCCTGTATTTTGAGTAGTTGATGCTGGTGTCCCAAATGTTGAAGTACCAAAACTAGTTGAACCAAAACCTTCAAAATATATCATTAATAGACATTAATTACAATACGTAAAATTTGTATTTTCTTAAGGATACATATTTAGTAAAATCTGAAAATTCTCTCTTCTGAAATCTTTTATAAAGTGCTAAAATTATAAAATAAAAATATGTACAAGCAATTTCTTTCTTTACTATTAAAATTATAACAAAAATTATAAGACACTATAATAAAAGGGGCATGATGTAAACGCAAATTACAATGTATAATCACTTTTATACATAGATACCTGTAGATGGTTGAGATGAAGCAAATGGTATTGGATTTTGCTGAACTGCTGGAGTCCCAAATGTAATACTCCCGGGGGTTTGTGTTCCAAAACCAGTCTGGCCAAAGCCAGGTGCAGGAGTCCTGATGACATATAAACACACTATATGTATTAATACAATAATAAAGTAATTAGTACATACTTTGCTCCGAAAGTAAATCCTGAAGACATGGTGTATGTACGGTGTTATATATTAAGTTAAAATAAAAGTTTTATAAGAATTAATATTTGAAAAGAACCTAAACGCCAGAAAAATAATCATATGCATACAGCTTATTCGGATTACTTTGACTTGCGCATATCACATACACAAATAACCTAACTTTCCAAGTTCTACTTTTTATTAATTTTGAATGTTAATTTTTATTCGGTGTTGTATTTCTTGTATTTGATTTAAATAAATCACTCCAAATTTTATCAAAACATTAAAACGTAGTATCCTTAGTAATTGAACAAATTTTGTATTTATTTTGTATTTTCAACAGTACTTTTAAAGTCCCGTTTCAACGTTTAGCATTGCATTTAACTTGTTATTGTTTTATTCTATAAAATATATTACTGATTATATTGATAATAAAACAGATTTGCCGAACCAATTAACATAACCAAACAATGATGCACCTAACCTTGTTTCATATTAGTCTGAAATAATTAATTTGCAAACAAAGATTTACCTCACTATGTTAAAAAATCGAGTTTTTATATCTAAATTATTTAATTTCAAAAGATCATCTTTATTGGTCAACTACACTACAATAGCTGAAGTATTTGAACAAAAAACACCAGGTGACAGTATTGAAATTAAAGTAATTAAAGTAAAGTTTAAAATATGTATTAAATTTAAAGTTTATAATTCATAGGGATGGGTAAAATCAATAAGAAAGATGAAAAATAATTTATTTTTTGATATGAGTGATGGCTCTTATATGAAAAACTTACAGGTGGTTTTATCACAAAATAAAAGTGGTAACGATCTATCTATTGGATCATCTGTACTAGCAAAAGGAAATTTAAGCATTTCTCCATCAGGCCAATTAGAATTGCATGCAGATAAAATTGATATATTTGGATCTTGCATTATATCTGATGGTTATCCTTTTGCCCCAAGAAAATCGTATCCTCCAGAGTATATAAGGCAATACCTACATTTTAGACCTAGGACAAAAAAATTTGGATCATTACTTAGAATTAGAAATGCTATAAACTTTGAAATACACAGTTATTTACATTCAAATGGATTTATAAATATACATACTCCTATTTTAACATCTAATGACTGCGAAGAAGCTGGTGAAGTTTTTGTAGTAAGGCCTGACAGTGAAACACTGTTGAAAAACATGCAAAGACCAAATGTTTCTGTCGATGAAGCATATTTTGGTACAAAAGTATATTTATCTGTATCGGGACAATTACATTTAGAAGCAGCAGTTCATGGTTTAAGTAAAGTATATACATTTGGACCTATTTTCAGATCAGAAAATTCTCGATCTAGACATCATTTATCAGAATTTTATATGTTAGAAGCTGAAATTGCTTTCATAGAAACCATAGAAGAGTTAATTTCATTTATTGAAGTTATGATAAAAAATATAACATCTAAATTATTAAATACACATTCAGAAGACATTGCTAATTTTCAACCAGAAGATTCGAATATTACAATGTATACAAATAAATCATACCATGTATTAAATTTTGATGAAGTTTCATCTATACTTTGCAAAAATACAACTAAATTTAAAACACCATATATAAGAAATGAGAGCCCATCTAAAGAACATGAAATGTTTCTTGTAAAGTATTGTGGAGCTCCAGTTTTTGTAATAAATTGGCCAAAATGTATGAAACCCTTTTATATGAAGGAATGTAGTCATGATGCTACAAAAGTAAGCTTATTCAAAGACATTACTAAATTTTGTATTTATAGTAAGGAAATTATATTATGAATACTGACATGTCAACAAAGCTTTGGTAATTGTTCTTGATATGAATTTGACATTTATTATATAGACTTTATCTAAACTATATATTTTTACTTAGAATTAGAAAATTGATCTACACAGACTTTTATGATATTAATAGATAATAGCAAAAGAGTTGCAATTAAAAAAGACCAAAATTGTATTTTCCAAACCGATGTTTATTTCCCAGTAATAATATATTTAAATAAATAAACAAATAAATACTCTATAGTACATTCAAATTTAATTATTAGAGAAATATTGATATACTAAAGTAGTTTGCATAAGTAATTTGTTTAGACATTATATATTAGCTTATTTTCTATACTTACCTTCATTGCAATAATAAGATAAATTCAGATACAATCAGTTTTCATTTTCTTTATGGTTTAAATCACATCATTAAAACAAACTAAACAGAGTAACCTTCCATAATCTGTATATATTATATTCAATACTTCCTTAAAATAACATGGAATAGAGGAAAAAAACGATACTAAATAAATTAATTCAGAAAGAAAGATGTGTTAAAAGATTTAATAATACGAGTAATTTATGGTAATTGAATTGTTCATGTACGAAACAGTAAGTACTGGATAAAACTATCACTTCAAAAAGGCTTTTGTTATGTACTTTACTTTATGGCATTTTATAGAGCAAACTAAATATTTCAAAAGAATTAAACTATTTGCATTAACATAGGTAACAGTAATAATTTTTTAAATTAAAAAACATTTTGTAATTTTTGTCAAGAGTAGATACAAATCTTATACAAATAAATAATAAAACCAGCAACTATAGTAATATGTAAATGATATATACCTTTATAAATAGGAAGATTTAAAATATATACATATTTTTATTCAGTATTCATGAAAAGTACGCTATTTAAGAAGTGAACTAAATAACCAGTTATTTGTCAATTTGTAAAAGACATTATTTTTGTTCTTTTTTCATTTTAGGTCGCTGCTTTGGATTTTTTAGGCCCGGGTGTTGGTGAAATAGTAGGAGGTAGTGTTCGTGAAAATAATTATGAAAAATTAAGGTCAAAAATACCTGAAAATAAAACTAATTTAGATTGGTATTTAGAATTGCGAAAATTCGGTAGTGTACCTACTGCAGGCTTTGGTTTAGGTTTTGAGAGATTTTTGCAATCTATTTTATCTATAAACAATATAAGAGACACCATACCATTTCCACGTTGGGCCCATAATTGTTTAATGTAATTACTATGAAATAAATTGTAAAATACAGTAATAGTAAATTCTCAAATAATAATCTTTTCGTTTTGTTATTTTTTTTACATCATATGTAGGTATAAGTAAAAGGGAATTTTTTTGAGCATACAATTATTTTTAATTGAATAAATACGTTGGTTTCTAAAATATGGATGAGTCGCGTTAAAAAACTTGGGAGATCACCAGAGAGATTCCCAAAATAAAACAAAAACACCTTTGCAGGACATTAATTTCCTTTTTTTTCTCATCATAAATGAAGATATGTTAAAAAAGTAAATACACTGTGTTTCACTTTTCATGAGGACACCTAAATAACTTTTATTTTGAAAGCAATCAATATAAAATTTTTCGGTTGTGTAGGCCATGAGAATGCATCATTTTGTATGAATAGAGTTTTTATTAAATCAAAATCATACATAGCCACCTATGATTAAAATAAGAAGGAGCTTTTCAAATAAGTCATAGTAGTGATAAGTTAGAAACAATTGAACTGCACAATATTGTTGAATGAGTTGAAATTTCGCTCGAAAGCGTGCTTGGATTATATCGTTGAGTGAAGGAGTAACTACAGAGTGCAACTAATGTCAATATTTACCTATAGTCGGTGCTTAAGGCGGTACCTATGCTTAAGCATGTGATTGTGACGCATTTGTGATTTATAAACCAACCCTCAAGCACCGATCGCTGATCGTACTTTGCTATTGGCGCTACCTTATGTAGCTGTTTGACAGTTCGAACATATAAATATAAGCTCTAAATTGCTTGGAATATAACGTTTATTTAAGATTATTAGAGGATTTTTTGAAATATATAGATGTTTTAAAATACTTGTCTTTCTGTTTGTTTAAATAAAACTAACGGTAATTTAAAACGTTATATTAATAATAAAACGCATTAAAAAACATTTATTAACTAATAATAGCAGTATTTATTTCAATACTTATTTCACATTTATATAACAGTATCAACACGACGGCGATCACTCGTTGAATGAATCGTCTCCCTTCATTTCGATTTCTTATATAGGTCTATACACTTTCGAGAATAATTCCGAATATCTGCTCCTAGAACAGGCGCGGCTCGTGACGACGAACTTTGGTTTGCAGTACAAAGATACGAGTGCCTCGTGTGTTTTCGGTGTTTACTAAGCAAACGTTACAGTTAGTACACGAGAATACACGAAGCACTCGGATCATTGTACTGCAAACCAAAATACGTCATCACGAACCGCGCCTGTCCTAGAATCCTCCGACGAGCGATTCGAGAACGGCCTCGAACGTGCGCACAGCGGGTGATGTCATTATCATGACTCACATTACAATGTTATAGATGTAGAACATGTCCGAAAAAGATACATACGAGATGTCGAAAATCCAATGAATTTTTTAACTTAAAGGAATTTCGTACGTCGCTCGAGCGACTTTTTGCCTGTTCCATTGTCGGTATAAATATGTTCAGTTTAGCTGTAAACATAATCTTAAGTGCCATACTGTCCGCCGGCATTTGAAATATCGGCTCTTCCAGTATAGTTTCTGTGATATCTGTATGCCCCCCCTACAACCTTATCAGGACACCATATGTTATTGGCCTTCAGGATCAGACTCGTGGAGGCGGTTGCAGTGCTGTTCATAGCTCCCGTGATTCCCAACAGAGCCTGTCGCTGGAGAGTCGTCAGGAGCCCCACCGACGATGTCAGCTCCGTCCTCCTCCACCAGACAACTATTGCTGTGTACAACTAGAGTACAACATTTGGTTTTGGTCCCCAGGTCTTGCCAATAACTTTTCTGCATCTCCAGAAGAGCTGCGTCGCCCTGTCTGCCACATTGACTAGGTGTTATGCCTATATACCACTTCATGGGTTAGTTCTAACTCTTACCCAAACAGCCATACGCTACCCAGATCATTTAGTTTTCTCATGTTGATAAAGGCTACCAACTTGTTTTTTTGAGGATTAACAGTTAATACCTTCTCAAGGCATCATCTTTCCACAATTTGCAGAGCATTTCGCATGGTGTTCGCCATTGTCCCTGGGAATTTCCTCTGGGACACAACGACAATGTCATCGGCGAACCCCTGCGTCCATATTCCCTGGTCATTTAATGTCCTGAGGAGATTATCCACTACTAGACTCCGTAGTAGCGGTGACAATACGTCTCCTTGAGGACACCCTTTTCTTGTCCTCATGGAGATCGTTTCGTTTTGCATTTGGGCATGAACTGCTCTGCTACGCAGCATGTTATAAACCCAGTTATATGTGGTGCTTTTTATTTTTCGAACTCTTAAAGATAGTAGAATCTCTGGCGCACCTTCCCCAGTGTTTTATGGACGCCAAAATCCCCCTAGAAGGACCATTGTGGAGTTCTCGGAATATCTCTGGTATGCCTTTCTTGAGCACCACTATTTGAATTTTTCGCTAGCTTCCATCGTGATTATCAACCTGACATCTCAGGAGATCATCTTCCATGATCAGGCAATCTCATTGTGCCCAGTATGACTTCAATTCGCGTGAACGGGGAGCGATTTATTGCCAGATTGGTCTTTGCCCATTTTTCTTCCAAAGCCTAAAGACTGCTAGGTCAGGATGAGCTTCTTGATCTGCGCGCAAATTGTCTGGTTGCCACTGATCATCATCATTGAAGAGCGCTGGGCGATTTGTCTTCGATTCGATTGGAATGTCGACAGTCTTCTGCCCTTCTGGAAAGAGCATCAGCATTTCGATGTTTGAGGTCTGCTTTGTGTTCAGTGTCGAAGTCGTGTTCCTGTAGCCTCTCAATCCATCTAGCTACTTGACCCTCGGCATTCTTAAATTGCAAAAGTCACTTCAAGGCGGCATGATCAGTGCGGATGAGGAACCTCGATGGGCTTAACTTCTGTCAGTAGTTCTCACCTGGTTACGCAGTAGTTCCTCTTTGGTTCCGACAGGGTCTTGCTGAAGTATCCAATAACCTTTTCTTGTCCATCCTGGATTTGACAGAGCGCACCACCCATTCCAACGTTACTGGCATCTGTATCCTAAACAAATTTCTCAGATTGTAATGGATAGCTGAAAACAAGTGCACAGCTCAAAGGACGCTTGGCATTCGTTGAAAATGAATGCTAGGTTTTCTGTTGGACGGGTTAGAGGTTTCGCAATATTAGCGAATCTAGAAACGTAACGTCGATAGTACGTGCATAATCTCAAAAAGCTTCTTAGCTCATGTTTGTCTTTGTCTTTTTCCACAGCACCTAGTTTTTCCGGATCCACAGCAACTCCTTTTCCGGAAACCACATGTGCAAGGTAATTTACCTCTTTACGGAAAAGGTGACACTTCTTTGGACTTAATCTCAGATTGGCATCTCGCAGCCTCCGTAATAGCTCTTCCAAATTTTCCATGTGATCTTGAAAGGTCTTTCCTACCACAATCATATCATCAAGATACACCAAGCAAGTATTTAATGACAGTCCCCTTAGTACAGTGTTCATGAGTCGCTCAAACGTAGCTAGGGCGTTACATAATCCGAATGGCATGACTGTAAACTGGCAAAGTCCCGTGCTTAAACTAAAGACAGTCTTTTCTTTGTCATTGGGGTCCATTCCCACTTGCCAATAGCCGCGTGGAGAACCATTTTGATCCTGCCAAGGTATCTAGTGTATCGTCTGTTCTTGGAAAAGGATAACACTATTCAATCGACGATAGTCCACGCAAAATCTTGTAGATCCATTCTTCTTTCTTACGAGGACCATGTTAAAGCCCATGGATTATTCGAATGTTCAATTACTCCTTGCCTTTCCATATCTTGTATAATCTGCTCGGGTTCCTCATGTTTTGCGAGTGGTAGCCTTCTTGGTCTTTGTCGCATTGGAAATTGGAACTGCAACGCTGGTATTTATTTTATGCATGACGATATTGGTTCTTTCTTTCGTACCACTTTCTGCTTCAAAGATATCTTTATATTGCTGGATTAGATCCTTTACTTGGCTTTGTTCTTTCTTGCTTAATCCTTGACAAGCTAAGTCGATTATCTTGGACAATATCTCAGGAACCTGCACGAATCCATTCTTCTTTGCCTCTACACGATGAACGATAGCCGACACTGGCGAACACCACCCCAGAATTGTACCCTTCTTCAATTAAACAGAGTAAAAGTTTACATTCCTTAATCTCCCTCCATACAAGCCGTCAAAAATGTCTCGCTTCTTGCATCCAGAACAACGTTCTCTGCTGTAATTACTTGTACCATCGGCGCCTAAAAAAACGGGTACGCGTACATGATTTTTATTGTATTACTGCGTTGATTAAAGGAGTACATAAAGATACGCAAACGATTACTGTCATTCTATATAACCTTTGCACATCGCTTGACATAGCTTGGCATTAAGGCGAAAACACACTATACGATTTTTGATAAATTACGTTAGTTCATCTATCAATGTTGTACCCATTTTTTAAGGCGCCGATGGTACATCCACAATCTTTTCCATGAAGTACCAATTTTTCATTATTTATTTTTAAAATGCCTTCTTTCATGTTGAACTGGAAGCCGTAGATATTTATGATGTCTAATCTCAAGATTATTTCTTTTTCTATGTCGGCTACGAGAACACGATGTCAGATTAATGTTGATCCTATGATAAAATTGACAGCTTCTTCACCTGCCACACAAGTTGCTTCGCCAGTTGCTGTCTTAAGTTTCCATTTGCTAGAAAATCATGTTTTATTTCTGCAAATTGAATCAGGTCGCAAGATGGTTTTCGTCGATCCAGTATCTTGCAAGCAGGCATGGGTCCGTCCCTTTATAATAGCGTCCACATACGGACCAGGCCGCTGGTTTGATGTTGCAAGGATACGATTTGGGCTAGCACCCTTGGGGCTTTCTGATTCTGGACCGATGATTGCCCCCACTCATCGACCCGCTTTAGTTTTCCTGTTGTTCAGACAACACTTTCTTGGCCGCCTTGCCACATTTGCTTCGAATGTGACCGATTTCTTCACAATTACAGCATCGCAGTGCTCTTTTATTCGATTTTATCTGGTTTGGTAGCTGACTGACCACTTGCCCAAGGAATTCCTCGTTTTCCTGGCTGTCAACAGTACAGACTCGAGCATGGTTCTGAGAGGCATATTTCGCGGTTTCGAATTCAAATGCATACGCCTAGGCATCGATCAAGGTCTTCGGTCGTGTTCCATGAAATTTTCTGGCTCAATCGGATATGCATGTCGAACCAGACGAGCAATATTTGCCTCGAATTCTTGAAGATTCTCGTCTTTCTTCTGGGACCGATTCTTCAGTTAGGTATGGTATACTTGCTCTAGATGCGCATGGCCATACTTCATCTCAAACTGTTTAATAAGCTGGAAATAATCTTTACCTTCCTCAGGAGACAATGTCTGCAAAATGTAATGGCCTCACCCCTCAACGCTATGATTAGAGAAGTAGCTTTCTCGACAGATGGCCATGCGTTTGCTTCTGCGGCTGCTTCAAATTGCGTCAGGTAAGTCGCCCATGACGTTTTTCCATCAAAAATTTATGGCTTGATTCTGGTATTTGAGATAGCTTCTTTTATTTCGATTGCCTGTGGGACAGTTTCCTCGTTGATCTGATTGAGATCAGAATGACTCATGGTCACAGGTAATTTCGTCTGAGCCATTAATTCCTCTAAAAGCCTAGAATGTTTTTCTAAAAGAATTTTCGTTTAAAAGTATAGAATTTTCTCCTCTAAGCAATTCTTTTAATGCTTCTGACTTTTCAATTAGTCGCTGTTCTAGTACTTTCTCCAAAGCCCTCGAATTTTCAACATTTTTCTGTTCTATCAATTCCAGACTTTTCTCAAAATTTCTAGAATTGTTTAGTAGTTGTTTTTCCAGATTTCTTTCTAAAATTCCAGGCTCCTCTGTTACATTTGGGATTGCGAATCTATTAGACGCTGTTCCAAAATTTTCATACTGTCCAAATTTCTCTGCTCAATTTGAGTTTGTGAATTTATTATTCAAAATTTTTACACTGTCCAGAGTCTTCTCAGAAAGTTGGTGTTTGGTGTGGTATAAGTAAGAGAAGAATTATTGCTCCATTTTTTTTTAATGGAACCATGAATACACAAAGATGCAACAAGAAATTTTGATGCTGTTTGCTGACCAACTTAATGTAAATGCACAAAATACAATTAACATGTTACGTCAATTTTTTGACAATCGCTTGATTGGCCTGAATAGCGTTCACGAGTTTCCTCCAAGATCTTGCGATATCACTCCATGCGATTTCTTTTTATGGCCTATTTTAAAAAATCTATTTTCAACGTACAAATTTCAGATCTGGCACACCTTCAAGTACAAATTACACAAAAAAATTAATGAGATCAACGAACACCATAATATGTTAACCGATGTTTTTGAAAGCGTAAAAAGGAGATGTGCAAAATGCATTGAGCACGTGGATAATGTCAGTATGATTTGTAAAATATGTTTATTAATTTTAAAAAATGTATATCTAATTTTCTAGTTTATAAATAAAACCTATTGTGTTACAATATAAACGTTTTATTTCGTTAGATGACATTTTACTTTTGAATGAACAAAATTCATAAATTGATAATTATGTACAGCTGCGTGTAATAAATTTTGGTCGTCAATGTCATTCCTTGACAAAATGTAAGTTGCTGTATTGTGAAACGGTCGTAATGCTAATAACCTATAATTTAATCTGTCATATATTAATAAAATTTACGGAACTGTTACCGTAGCTTCAGAGAGACCAGCTTCTGATAAGGAAATAATCCTTACTTTGTTAAAATAGGATATTGAAACCATAATAAAAATAATTCAGGAAACAAGACTTTGTTTGACAAACTTCAAATTTATATTGACATTTCATTGACAATGGATATAATCAATCAGGGCAAAAATCTAAATTGTGACAATTCCTCAAATTTTACAATGACATTGACGACCAAAATTTATTGCTCGCAGCTGTACGTTGATATTACAAATGCTTAAGTTAGAAAACACGTTTCTTCGTGCAAAACCTACTTCGACTCCGGATTTATTTGTGTATGTATACCAGGGCAATGAAGTAATGGGACACCTTGTTCTCTTGTTCGTATATAGATGGATAATAAAAATTGCAGACTAGTAGCAACTTAAGAGCTAAGTCCTCGCATTCAGTGAAAACATATACCTACATATACGGATATACAGACTTAAGCAAATTATGAATCCATTCTAATCTTTGATTCTAGTACATTTCACAATTAATTAACTGCAAATCCGGGATTCGATTAGTATATTTATATTCGATTCAATAGTATTCATATTTTTTGTATATGTCAGTCAAAAACTGGACAGACATTGTTAAACTGTTTAAGACAATAACGTTAAAATATATTGTCTTGAAAATGTAAAGAAAATTATGCTTGAGTAATTATTAGACATTTTACATTTAATTTTGGAATATATCTCATTAAGATAAAATTAAATTATCATTGGAAATTTTGTATAGAAAAGACTTATATTTATAAATTTAGAAAATTTATATTAGAATGACTATGGTAAATTATTTACAAAATTTTTGGAATTATTTTTTCTCTCTGAAAAATGTAGTCCAATTATCGCTTTTTGGGAATGTGGATATTGCTGCTCAGATGGATAGTGCATATCGAAGAAATATAGCATTGCACAACGAGAAAGTTAAGTACAATCGATATGTAGTGAACATTATAATTAATTGTGTAAGTATTTGTGGAGCTTTTGAACTTGCTTTCTCAAGAAAGATAAATTTGCGACTGCGAAAGATCGTCGCATGGATTTCTTGCTTCAATAAAATCAGGATCAGAATCAGTGAGTTTTAAAAGCCTTTTTTCTTCTTTATATGTACCTTAGCAAAATTACTTTTAATAAAACATACTTAGTGACCTACCTTGTTTACCTACTGTAAAAAGTATTAGTATTCACTAAATTTGCAACCCCCACATTTTTGATGCACGAGCCGCCGCTGGTTTTCTCCAAACCTCTGCGTCAACTTTGAACGATGTCGTTCTAGAAACTTGTTTACCCAATCTGATCCGGACATATTATTAGGAAATTTTTGTATTTGTAAACCTCGACGGTCTAAGTAAGACTTCAACATGTAGCGGATATCTAATTTCTCCATGGGATATCCCCATTCACCAGATAAATGATTAACTCAACCAATCTATTTTCTTGAGCCGAAGTTAACACTGTCTGCCCTCCTTGCTTGCGTTGTGGGGCCTTTACATGACGATGAAGAGTTGTTTTTGGTATGCCATATATCTCGGTGGCTTCTCTCAGGGTAATCTGCCCCTTTTTGTACTGCATAATAGCAGTGTCAAGTGTTTCCCTGCCATAATTTTGATACTCTCGCCCTCCGACTTTACGCTTGTATGTTCGAACCATTATCGAGTACTTGTCCCGATTCACCCCATAGAACGCTCTAAAATAGGAAAATATTTTCCAGGAAAAGACGAAAATTATTTTTTAGAACCTAACTTCAAATTCTTAAACTAAACATCATAACCTAACGACGTACATAATTTCATAACCCTATTTATTTTTTAACCTACCTTAAAAAAGTAAGATTTTCAGACAACGAAAAACTAGAGAAAAATTAGCAACAATTAAAGATTTTTTTGCTGTGGAAACCTGCATCACCTTCACCATCAAATATAGTTTGTCAGCAAGCTGGATGTATCTACCGCACCATCCACGGTATAATGAGCCGATAAAGTCGCTA
Source organism: Melolontha melolontha (assembly GCA_935421215.2). Taxonomy (NCBI): domain Eukaryota; kingdom Metazoa; phylum Arthropoda; class Insecta; order Coleoptera; family Scarabaeidae; genus Melolontha; species Melolontha melolontha. Next base: position 96,478,537 of record OW285238.1, read on the forward strand.
TCAACCGAGCTAGGCGGGAAATTCAAAATTAGAAGCACTTTGTCCCGATTCACCCCAGTTGACGGTACCAAAAACACTTACAGAGCAACACAAAAAACATCTGAGCAGTGCACTTGAGTTTTTGACACGTTACGATAATGGCGGTGATGACTTTCTAAGGCAGATAGGGCACACTTCCTGACTAAAGCCCAGCAAATCTTGACATCTCGAAAAATGAGCTCAAAGAACATGTTACCACATGGTTGACAACACAAGCAGCAACCTTTTATGAAGAAGGCATACAAAAACTTGTGCCACGCTGTGACAAATGCCTACAAAATGGCGTGAACTCTGTACAAAAATAGCTTAAGATTTGTAGATTGTTTTGAAATAAATAGTTTTTCTGTATCTCTACTTGATTTCTTTTCATTACCAAAGGGAACTTACTTCCTGGACTTACCTCGTATGTATGTTAGTTTTCGTTACGACATAACCATCCTCAATGTTACATTCAAAGTTTGCGAATTATTAAAACATTCTATGTACTACCAACTGTACAATGATGCCAAACTAATTTTTCTCGCCAACCTCTTTCACTTGAGATAGATCACTCTGTATCTTTCCATTGCTTCTATAAAATTTATTCGCGTGATTTTTCAAATTTTTGAATTAAATATGACTAAAATTACAGTAATCCCATTATTATCAAGTAGTTTCTAAATCTGTTGCGTCAGTCGACGTTAACTTTTATTTCTGTTGGGCAGTTTAAATCACATGCTTTCGTTTTAGACATTTTTTTAAAGTAAATATTGATTATAAATGGTAATAAGTAAACTTTAAAATTATTGATCATTTAAATTCCATAATTAACAATTACTTAACACTAGTATTTATGTAAAAAATTGAAAAAAAAAACTGGTGACTTTACTATAATATTTTAATTTCTCATACTTATTCTTTGGTTACAGTTTTAACATTAATAAATATTTATAAAAACAACAAAAAAACCTACACCACCAAGTGCTTATTAGTTAAGTACAAATGTGCCTTTTTCTCTTTTATGTAAAGCTTAAGCTAAAACATTCAACAACAAATTTCAAACACCTCATAAACAATACAAATACAAAAAATCAGAAATCAAAACGAAATACATAAAATATTTTCTTAATCTCAAATGCATTGAAATCACAGTTATTTTTATTAATCTACTTGGAGTACCTAGTAAGTAAAATAAAATAGTATCTAGAAAATGTGATTTCTAAATGATGTTAAAGAAGTGTTAATATCTAATTAAAGATTTAATTTTATGACTTACAATACAAATAACCGTGTTAATGACATTTTAAAAATGATGTTATATATTCATAAAAGATCCAATAACAGTCGTAAGAGATCTACAACTTCAAAACTATTTTAAAAATGGTGTCAATGACACCAAAGAGTTTAACATAGCTTTTATAGACTGCTCACTTGGAGGAAACATTCGTTAAATGTAAATAAGACCCTGGCTTTAGACAAATGTATTGGATTACAGAGCACGAATCACTTCTCTCTTTAGAAAATAAGATTTTGTTTTGCCAATTCGGACTTTCTGAACTGGGGTTTTAGAGAAGCTTAGAAATAGGGTAATGCATATTATCGCGCCTTACTGTACACGCAATTTGAGGTACCCATTCAAGTTACTTTTCTTTTCTTTGTTATATCATCGCAAATGTAGCAAACCCTGTATTCTTCTCTACCTTAACATAAATAAATACACGTTTTTATGTACCGTACATTCGACTCTAACATTAGGAAATATTTCTCCGCTGCACATCTCGTACATGCACACTCCACTTTACACTAATGATACATGCTAGAGACGGCAAGCTTATAGGCATGGTGGCTATAACCTCACATTATTTATCTCAGTCTAATAGTACGGATCGTGTTGCTATTGTATAGCTATTGTTAATATAATCGAAAATTTAAATTTAACATGTTGCACTTCTTTAGGATCCTCAACCATTCTTCTTTTCTTAATTTGTTTATTGTATTAAATAACTGTAGTCAGTGGCGGCACGTGAGCATATGTGTTCTGCCAATTGCTACATGCCCGGAAGAAAAATAATAAATTCCAACTTACCATAATTACAAACAAATACAATTAGAGTCCAAAATTTCAGGTGTATTTTAACTTAAAGAAGTACTACAAAAAAACCACAGTCAGACAATAATATTATTTTTTGTCAATTAAATACACGCGCCATTGCTTTACATTGGCACTTACTTTTTCATTGAAATTAATAAGTTGGTTCCAACAAAAACCGTACAGTGATGGTCTGGTTCATGCGCACTGCAGAAAGAGCATTTTAACTTCATTTCTGGCCGTACATTGTACTAGAATACCAAAAGTGTTTCAATTAAATTTTGACCGTACACAAACCAGTTCACAGACCAAAGAATGTATCGTTTGGACGAACATGGGCATTACATAACTTGATCCTGTGCAACTACAGTTGGCAATAGCAATATCACACAATATCATAGGACAGAACAAAGTTGATTATTTCAATTATTACTGTGGACAGTACTTCAAACTAGATTAACAACCAAACGATTACAAATACGTACCAACTTCTTTATAATTGTCACTGGTTCACAAGCAGTGCACAATTAATGCTTGTGCACAAAATGATCACCAAACGATACGCGTACCGTAACGAAATCGGTAGTTGGAACAAACCTAATGTCACTTTTAATAAAACAGTTTTCGATGGACAGCATACATAGCGCCGATAAACACGGAAAACAAAAAACTTCATTTTTTATATCACATCTATATTTATATTCTATTTTAGTGTATACATTTTTATTAAATTGCCTTTTGTATGTTTTATTTCGACTGGATTCGCTGACATTTATATTTAATTGCGGTGTTGGTCGTCCTAATTCTTTTACTTTAATTTGATCTCCATAAGAGAACGAACTAAATTTATTTAGTTGTAAAAATGAAACCCTATTCATTTTAACCGATTTTATAGTGATCACGAAGTTGTGAAATATCTCCGCTTAAGCTTCCACACTTAGAACGTCAGCTCTTAACATTGTTTACTCGGCAGCTGAATACTGCGCCCCAATCTGGCTAAACAGCTGCCATGTAAAGAAGATCGACATCAAACTCAATGAGACCATGAGAATTATTAGCGGTTGTTTAAAAAGTATACCTCTCCATTGGCTCTCGGTTCTAAGCCATATTGCACCTCTCATCATACGGAGGCAGGAAAGCCCGGTAAGAGAATATAATAAAATAATATCGAATCCCCACCTTTCAGTACATAGTGATATAACTGATGCCGGCCTGTCGAGACTGAAGTCTAGATCTCCTCAACTACTGCTAGCAGAACAACTTATAGCAGAAGTTTTCAACCCAAATGATAGATGAAGAGGTATTGGGAAGTCTTGAAACCCGCTCAAGCGGCTCATATCATTGATACTACCATGCCCTTGCCAGAAATGGAGCTGCCTCGCCATGAGTGGACGTTCTTATTCAATAGAATAAGAACGTCCCACGGAATTTGCCGTGACTCATTATATAAATGGGGACTGACTAAGATACCAACTTGCGAATGAGGAGAACCTCGCCAGACTATTCACCATATTACAGATGAGTGCCCCCTCAAAGCATATGGAGGTGAGATGATTAACTTCTTTGAAGCTGCTGACTCCGCGTTGGAGTGGATCAATGGCCTTGATTTTAAAATTTAACTTTTAGATGTATATTTTTAATCCATGTTAGCCATACCTTAAATAACTAAATAAATCGGCTTAAGCTGCAAATTTCGCAGCACACAAACACTATATAGTCACGTACTTAAGTAGTCAATGATAATGAAAGACATTTATAAATGCGCGCTGCGCACACATTTTCTATGCAATGGTGCATATACAGTCGTGTGTTGGCCAGAATACAGATTATAATTTATAATATTAATTTTTAAGATATTCTAAGAAGCAGTCAATATAATTAATTTAAATAATTTTATTGCTGCAAAATTTAATTAATGTGTTCTGCAGCTCTTATACAAAAACCGCCACTGACTGTAGTTTATAAATGTACATAATTGTAATTTAAAATAATTATAAATTTTATTATGTATCTAGTGTCACTTAGTTTTTAATGAAATTTTATTTAAATTTCTTACTTTTTTTTTGTATAGACACCGTTGAATCGAAGAAAGCACGCAAGGAAATTTCTTCATAATATTCGCTTTAGAAAGTATCTTAATTTTATCCAGTCCTTGGAGCTATACCGGGTTACTGACATACATAAAGTTACTATGTATTTCTGTTTGTATAATTTTTTATAAAGAATCTGTTGATGCTATTTACATATACATCAAGTTTTATTTAAACTTGCGTCAGCCCTCGTGAAATGGTTAAAGTATAACTATTTCACGGGTCTAGGAAAGTTCACCGAAAACAATTTACTGAAAACCAATTCACCGAAAAACATATTCGCCGAAATTTTCATTTAATAACTTAAATTATGTGCTATGCCTCGTATTCACATAACCATACATACACATTACATTGTTTACACAATAATAAAACTATTCCCTTGGTATTACAGATTGCAGAAGTATTTCCACAAACTATACATCGAGGATGCTTTTTCCATTTCTCTCAATGTATATTTCGACAAATTCAGAGAGAAGATAGGTCTTAAGAACAGTTACGGAAACGATGCCGATTTTGCGATGATGCATTTGAAAGACTCTATGACGAAAACATATTGCCTCCAGAAGCACAGACTGTTGAGGATACGTGGATTGGACGTCTCCAACGGCGCCAGCAACGGTGTGCGCCACGATTTTCTCATGAAAATGTTTTCACGGAGTACAACAGTGTCTATACCAAATTTGAACAACTCAATTGAAGGATGGCATCGAGGATTCAAAACACAAATTGGGGTGGATTACCCGAACATATGGCGGTTTATCGATACAATTCAGAGAGAACAAGGTGTAAATGAAGTTAAAATAGAGCAGTAGATAAGCGGACACAAAGGGTCTCCGGTGCGTAAAAAAAAATAAAGATTGTGCGGCAAGAATAGCGCAACTAGTTCATAATTACAACATCTATGCGATTATCTACGAGACATAGCACATAATTTAAGTTATTAAATGAACAGGAATGACAAGGACATGAAAATAACAAAATTTGACAATAGAATTCATTTTCCGCATCAAGTTTATATGACCGGTAAAGAAAATTAAAAAAATTAAATAAAAAACGAAATAAGACAAAGGAAATCGTTTCCAACTTTTCAACAAGCCAGAATTATTCTGCCAGTAATCTAAGTCTGGATAAAGTGTGAAAGAAAGTTGATAATAATAATAATACAACAATTTCACAAACTATTATTTCGGTGAACTTTCCATTCAGTGAACTGCTGTTTCGGTTAATTGGTTTTCGGTGAATTGTGTTCGATGAATTGTTTTCGGTGAACTTTCCGGTACCGCTATTTCACGTGTCGTTACTTCTAAAATTCAATTTTTTGTAAATTCTTTAACACTAATCTTACATCACTTAGAATCAAAACGTCGATCATAAGCGTTTAATATAAAAAGTACGTATAACGTATGTGATGTTCTTAGTATTAACAGTCTAATTAGAGTGTATATATTTACAGTTGCGACCATATAATCAGTAGAGGCAACAAAATTAGCAAAAATGTTTTTAGGTTTCCAGATATAGTAATTGGAAGTTTGTATTATAAATATTATTCTTAAATTATTAATTCTTTGTAATGTTAAATTTTGGGAAGACAAATAATTAATAACAAAGGTTATTATTAGATTCAGAACAACCTCAGTTACAACCTTACATTTTAAATACTGCAAGGGAAAACCACTCCAAATTACTGCTTGACACTGCATTAAGAATGTTTTTAATTCTATTATTTACAAGTATATCGAATTTTAAATATTAAAAACTAATTAGCCATTTTGTGTCAAATTTGATACGTATTGCAAGAGAAAAATCTTCTTTTGTATCTCATTGGTTATACGAGATGCATTCAAGTTCTAAGGCCTCCGATTTTTTTTCTCCAGACTGGAAAGAGATAGAAGTATGTGCATTGCTTTAAAATGAGCGTGCGTTCGTTGTCAATACGTCACAGAGATGGCAGCACTGTACGGCAGATGGAATTGTAGCGGCAGCGTCGAGAATGAGAACTGTTTTAGATACTTAAAATGGCTACGTTTTCCTTACTTGAATAGCGTGCAATCATTCGTTTTCTGAATTTGCGTGGTGTGACACCAATTGAAATTCATCGACAGTTGAAGGAGACATGTGGTGACGGAGTTATGGATGTGTCGAAAGTTCATGGGTGCGACAGTTTAATGAAGGCAGAACATCGTGTGACAACAAACCGAAACAACCTCGGGCTCGCACAAGCCGGTCTGACGACATGATCGAGAAAGTGGAGAGACTTGTTTTGGGGGATCGCCGAATGACAGTTGAACAGATCGCCCCCAGTGTTAGCATAACCGTGTGTTCTGTGCACACAATCCTGCATGACGACCTGAAAATGCGAAAAGTGTCCTCCAGGTGGGTGCCACGAATGTTGACGGACGACCACAAGGCTGCTCGTGTGGCATGTTGCCAAGCAATGTTGACGCGCAACCAAGGCATGAATGGGACTTTCTTTTCGTTGATTGTGACAATGGATGAGACGTGGATGCCATTTTTCAATCCAGAAACAAAGCGCCAGTCAGCTCAATGGAAGCACACAGATTCACCGCCACCAAAAAAATTTCGGGTAACCGTCAGTGCTGAAAAAATGATGGTGTCCATGTTCTGGGACAGTGAGGGCGTAATCCTTACCCATTGTGTTCCAAAGGGTACTACGGTGACAGGTCCATCCTACGAAAATGTTTTGAAGAACAAGTTCCTTCCTGCACTGCAACAAAAACGTCCGGGAAAGGCTGTGCGTGTGCTGTTTCACCAAGACAACGCACCCGCACATCGGGCTAACGTTACGCAACAGTTTCTTCGTGAAAACAACTTTGAAGTGATTTCTCATGCTCCCTACTCACCTGACCTGGCTCCTAGTGACTTTTGGCTGTTTCCAACAATGAAAGACACTGTCCGTGGCCGCACATTCACCAGCCGTGCTGCTATTGCTTCAGCGATTTTCCAGTGGTCGAAACAGACTCCTAAAGAAGCCTTCGCCGCGGCCATGGAATCATGGCGTCGACGTTGTGAAAAATGTGTACGTCTGCAGGGAGATTACGTCGAGAAGTAACACCAGTTTCATAGTTTTCGGGTGAGTAGTTAGTTAGAAAAAAAATCGGAGGCCTTAGAACTTGAATGCACTTCGTAGATGAAAGGCTTCCGAGAAATTATCTACCGAACGGTAAACCCACGCATTCTCCAATGTTCGTTTCCAATTTTTATTATACATTCCAATTTAGTTATTAGTTAATTGCGTCAACTTCTCTTGTTATTTTTGAGCTATTTTTTTCACATGTCAAAATTATACCGACCCCGTATTAAATTGGCATATTTTGTAGCCAAATTTAAATCACTAGTATAAAAGTAACAACATTTTAATGTATTTTTTGCAAGGAATATTTTAATGATATTAATTTCATTGACATCACAATTCTTGATTTCGCGTCTTTAATTAATTCTTTAGACATCGCTAGTTTCAATATGATTGGTTATCGTTAAACTAGATCATCAAATTGCCCTTTCACCACGAATTTTCTCTCACACAAACTCTCTTTTGCTTTCAAGCCTATCCTGAGCACTATACATGCTTGTTCAAGCATACAGATATTAATTTAATTACATTCATCAAGCTATTAATTTATTAAATAACTTACTTCTCAGTGTGTATTTATTATGTTTTATTTGTCAAATACTTATTCGTCGTTACTTGTATATATAGCTTCCATTTAGTGTTCATGTAACAACTCATAAATGTCATCAGAGTCATAGTCTAGAGGTATAGAATACTATGCTAATTTATTGTTTCGTAAAGCTGATTTAAATTTACATAATCTCTAGTTCGTTCCACGGATTTTCAATGAGTTGAAGATTATGGCTACAAAAGTCTAGTAAATAATTGAAATAAAGCTTTTTATCACATATTTAACAGCCTGTGCTTTGCTTGATCCTATTGGGAATATTTATCTTATAGGGAATTATTTCACATGCCTCTATATAGAGTACGTTCCCTAATATATTGTGATGTGAGTCGTCCGACGATACGTCACGCGAGCGATGATCTGGCGGTGATATCACCCGGCGAACACGTCATCAAGTCTCCAAACCTCATAGAGAGAGCTTGTGGAATAATACGAGATTTGGAAGGTTCTCGAATGAGCTGTGGACTATAAAATAGGGCGTCGAAGATCAGGAGGGGATTATTCAACCAGTAACCGACCGCCGTGTTAACATAGTAGTTATAAATAAATATTGTGAATATAAATAAACATAAATACTGCGATTGTTGTTATAGTTAGTGTTATTTAGTGTATTTTTTTATCAATATAGTGTTTTAATTACAGTTAGTTTTATTTAAACGAATCTGAAAGACAAGTATTTTATAATATTGATGTTGATTCATTATACCAGCGGTTCCCTACCTAGCAAACACAATTACAAAGTTATTGAGGTCAGAAACAATGACGTAGTTCCATTCACCACCAAACATATTACGTAACAACGCATGGGCCTTCCCCGTCTTTGCTTGCGCATCACACTTCTTCTAATTCTAGAAATAACTTTTCACACATTATCACCTTTTCGCCTCTGTACTTAACTGTTAACCTGATACATTTAGAATAAAATTCCTTTTTCGAAGGACATCGTGCATACAATATTACACTAGAGCCAAATTTATTTACTTTAACTTCATCTACGGATTCATCTTGTCGTTGATTTATTAGGCAATTAATTTAATTTTTCGCAAATTCTAATCGACGCTATTACGTTTTCCATAAAATTGTCTTGCATGTTATTCCACTATAAATAAATATTGAATTTTCTTCTCACTGTATGAATTGAAGTAGTATTATTCTTAGGATTTTGATACAATGCCTTCTAAATGTCGATAGCAATTTTCACTAGAATTACGAATATTGCGACGATCAATTCCCGATTTGGTTTTTCTTAAAAAACTATACAGCATCATAAACGATTTTTCTGGACAATTTAATTTAAATATTTGACTATTTAGCCATTCCACCTTTTTTCCTTAACAAAATTCAGAATAAATGTTCGTGTTTCCGCCGTACAAGACATTTTTTTTATTACGTACATATATTGAACTTAATAGTAATTACAAAAACTTATATTTTTATTTCAATAGAAATTATCACACTCCTCTTCAATTACTAAATGCACTTTATTTAAATTTTCCTAAAAAAACAGTTAAAATTAAAGCATTGTTAATTATATGTCCGCTCAAAATCGGCGGTAAAAGAATGAACAGTTTCAAGATTGTTGTAACGTCTAGTTGTGAAGAATAATACATGCAGTTTGTTTAGCACAAAATATAACATTCTTACAGCATAAGTAAATGAACCAGTTCATATCGACCAATCAGTTTACTTTTCCAACTATCCAAATACCAAAGATCCTTGAAAAATTAATCGTCAAGAAAATTCGTATCGAAAACATCATAGAATAAATGCTGCTCAATCAATTTGGATTCAGAACACATCAATCAACTATTAAATAATGCCATCGCATAAATATTTCCAAATTACATAAAGAACAGAATGTTCTGCTATTTATCTGATCAAATTGGTACCATAAGAAACGAGCATCCTTGCTTCTATGTTGTACAACTTATTTACGGCTGATATACCCATAAGACCCGACGACAGTAATTTCATGAACAGCCTCTACAGATCAACACATATTTGGATAATGCGGCTATATATTATATAATGGAAGATAAAAGTAAATGTCAAAAACATTTATGCTATCTAAACTTTAAAACGTTCAGAATGTTATCCCATTATATCTGAATAATACAGATATTTCTCGACCAAGCTAGGTTTCGTACCTTACCCGGTCTTTACCTTGATAATGGACCTCTACACGAAATGCGTGTACTGGTTATTATATTGGTTTCTATTGTTCAGGTGATCTCTTTCAAATGATCATCCTGAACAACAGAAAACAAGTTGTCATAAAACCAACGTGCACATATAGGACCAATTTATGGGTATGCTTCAGTAAACCAAATACAAACATAATTCAGTAATTCAATTCAAAAGTATTGATAATTATAACAAATGCCTCATGGTATATATTTAATCGTATTTTACATGTAGACTTTGATATACCCTTTATTGAAGAAGAATGCAGAGCGAAAGTTGGAAAACATTTCACTAGATTACAAATTCACTCTAATGAATGACATCACCAACAGAAAGAGGAAGAAATTTAAAGGAGCTGAAAAAAAAATTGTCGCATCATCTACTCTAGGAAACTCTATTGGGATTGTATCAATGTCTTACACATCATCAAATTAGGTTGTCATAGAGCTTATATTGTATAGATTATATCGATGTGATGCTCCGATTGTTAATGAACAGAAATCTGAAAAAAAGACTTATCTTTATTAAATAAGTTGCTAATTATGCGGTCGCAACTGTAATTATATATGTATGTAAATATACATATACAAGACAGAAGGAATTCGATGATTGCACAAGCCAAGGAATATTGCACAGTATTTAAGTTCAATTATTTTAATCACCATCGATATGTTATTACTGATTAATTATAGTGACTATTCTACAAAAATAAATAATTCATTTTCAAAATCGTTTAGCGCATCTTATTATAGTGTTCTATATTAAAGAGAAACACAGTCTTATGTAAAATCGTTTACATAAAAGTTAAGTGTGTTAACAGACACAAACATATTTAAAATGGTTACGTAAATGCTAAACAAATCTTTAAAATGGGTACAATTCCACTATGATTTGTTCGTTCTATTGCGATATATATTAAGACCCTAAGTTCTTTTAAAAGCGAATGAGAATCTAAGATGTCAGATCTAGAAACTGGTCCACAACCGTTCGAAAATTGCGCTTCATTATTATCATCGTTATCACTTAGCAAAAAAATAACAAAATAATCTTAGCGATAGACACTAGAGAGCACTTATTAATACCTGAGTAACAACAGAACGATCACAAAATAATTACATAGAAATTAATTGTGAGAGAAAAAAAATGTACAAACTAGGCTACAATTTAAATAAGTTTGCTGCAACAGTTCGAGTCGCCTACTGTTGAAGTTCTGCTGTCTATATTTGCTGCGGAAGTGTCGTACCTTGGAAGATCTTTACTTCTAGCCTGCTACAAAAAAGTATGTGTTAATTTCTGCAATAGATATTGCTTCAAATTTAAAAATTAACAATAAAGCAAATAATTAATAATTGTACGGTCGCGGTTACATAAAAGCGACCACTAATTTGACATTTTGTGTTATTTTCATAAATTTTGGTAAATCAGGTTTTTAAAATGTTATATATGTTGTCAGCAATGACAGCAAAAATTAAATAATATGATAATAAAACGTCAAAGTGACAAATATTATTACAACAACTTTAATGTAAAATCAATAATGTTACTACGAAAATAATTTCAAATCTTTATTAAAATTAATATTTTGAAACTCCGCCGTTGTTCTCGATAACGTAGTTTAATCTTCTAGGTAAGGAAGCTACCAAATTACGGGCATACTCTGGAGTAAAACTGTTCCATACCTCTTGAATTGTATTTCATAAATGCTCAGCATTTCGTAGATAAAAATTATTTCCTTTATTAATTGTCTTCAACATCAAACCCCAAACATTCTCTATAGGATTAAGGTCAACACTACGCGCTGGCCAGGGCAGCACTGTTACGTTGTGTCGTTGCAGCCATTCTGTTACTGTTTGGGCGGTATGAACTCGGCAATTATCCTGCTGGAACACAAAGTTATTTTCAGGAAACATTCCGTTGACTGATGGTAGCATGATGTTCTCTAGAATGTCTATATATGTTAATGCATTGAACCTGTTTTGAACATGTGTGCAGACACCAAGACCGTTGGCACTCATCCACCCCCAAACATTAACAGAAAAACGGCCACTTTTTCTAACATTATGGATGTATACTTCCTCAAAACGAGTGTTTGGTGGTCTATATACTCTAACGTGACCGTTGTAATATGATTGAAAGACTTTCTCATCCGTGAAAACTACGTTCTGCTAAAAATTTGCGTCGTGCATATAATATTGTATCGCAAACCCGATTCTCTCTTCTCTATTACCTTGCGTTAAAAAAGGCTTTTGCACTGCAACACGACTTCTAATGTTAGATGTAGTTTTTATACGACGCCGTGCCGTTCTGATAGATCCTGGTAAGTTTGTCGCACGTCGTGCTTCCACAGCAGTTTCAAAAGGATTATTTATCAAAAAGTTTATCAGATTATTGTCCTCTTCCTCTGTTGAAACTTTTTGCTGACCAGTCCCCACCTTTCTTTCTAATGAACGTCTCTGATTCCATCGGGCATTTATATAATGAACAGTGCTTTTCGCCACTTGAAATCGTTCGGCTACCCTTCTCTCTGACCAACCTTCTTCCAAAAGGGTCACTATACTACTTTTTTGTGCAATATTTAAGTGAGGCATTATGACTTTGTAAGTAATGACACTAATGACAATTTAAATAATATTTGACTTTTTTCATTATTAAGTGACATGATGTATACAATAGGAAAAAGTGCCGGTCGCTTTTATGTGACCGCGACAGTACATGCTACGAGGGATGTCTTTTATATTTTGCACACTGGGACGTAGAGGACGCCACCAAATGTCAGTACTAAAAATTAATTTTCATATTTAATTAGCCTTAATTCAAAGTTAAGTCGCCAAGTTGATTTGTTAGTCAACCATTTCTCGTTGGTATGGGGAATTCAAACATGGACGGATTTGTCTTAGCGACGATCCAAAAGTAGGTGCACCAAAAAACGGCACGCACTCAGGAAAACGCCGACGCTATGTGCAAGCTCATCAAAAAGATCGACATGTGACATTTAGCGAGACATTATTGGGGATTTCATAGAGCTCAATTTAAAATGCATGAAGAATTGTGTGTAAAAAAATAGTTTCCCGTTGAATATCGCATCTGTTGACCGAAGAACAGAAAACAGCTAGGGTGAATATGTCTCGAAACCAGGCCAGGTAGCAACAATTTCTCTACAAGATCAAAGAACTGTTACTGCCGATTTGTATACAATCTATTATTTGCCACAAGTTATCGCTGAACTCCGAGAAACCCAGATCGACAAATCATCCTCCACCAAGACAATGCAAATTTGCACACAGCTCGCAAGCCAATTGAATTTTTAACGCAACAAAACGTGGAATTGTTAGACCATCCATTCTCAACGATTTCTTTACCTTTCCGAAAATCAAGGACGGATTGCGTGGGCAGTCATCAGGAGCAGTCGAAAATGCAATTTTGACTGTACCAACAAACGAGTGAAATAACTCCTTCCAGAGTTGGTTCGAGCGCATGCAAAAATGAAATTAATCTTCGTGGAGGATACTTCGAAAAACAATAAAGTCTTTAAAAGCTATCTACTGTTTTATTCCAGCTCTAAATGCAAAAAAATAAAAGACAACCGCCGTAATACTTATTTAGAATTACTGTTGACTTAAATACTTTGAATTATAAAAGTTAGATTGATAGATGTTACTCTCTTACTACCCGACTGTTGCGTACAGTCACTTGCAATAAAACTACGTATGTATAAGTCTTATGCCAATTTCCATGTTTTTTCGATGTATCGAAATGTACTTTTTAATAAGTGGTTAGGAATGTCGTAATAGTGTCAACGTGACAGTATAATTTTAATGTTTAATATATTGGGTGACGGTTTAATACTGAAGCTGATGCTTAACATCTTTTGCCATAGTTGTACATGCCTGTTTTCCGTTAGCTTTTATTGTTCACATTTTTTGTTTAGAACGCGGCATAATCTATCCCATTTTCTTAAATAATTGTAATTAGTAAATTTTGGGAACAAACATTTGATTTTATCAATTTTTATATTTACGTCAAAAGTGATTACCGTATAGGATGCTAATGTTAATTGTTGCCATCGAAATTAAGTACAGTAGTGCTAACTTAACCAAAATTTGACACAAACTATCAGCTTTAGTATTAAACGGACACCCGTTACCACTTGTGATTCAGACTCGGATTAATTTGTTGTGTTTCTTTATATACAATACATAATATCAAATTTATTGTGCTACAAATATATATGCTATAATTACCTCAAAATTTTAAGATAAGAAATGCGAACAAATTTTAATGGTTGAACTATATTATTGTTCATAATTTTCATTATTAGTTACTGTAATCTAAATTTTATATTGCAAATTTGAAATATATATTTTTGAATGATCTATTATGATAAACTGTTACTGTCTATAATTTTCAACATGTCATAATCTAAATTCTATTATGTAATTTTGACATGTGCAGTACAAATATAATTGATCGAACAATATTTTAATATAAAAACTCATCCTTTTCTTTTCTTCGCAATTCAAAATAATTACTATAGGTATACCGCCTAATTCTGAGTAAACGCAACGATCCGAATGTATGAATATTTCTCCCGCTTCGAATACAATTCCCCTGAATGCTGTAGGCGCGTCAACATCGATGTCATACATATAGCAAGCGCCAATTATGTTGGCGCGAGGAGGGGGTTTAGCAACAGACTGTTTTGTGATTGACTTAACATCGATGTCATACATATAGCAAGCGCCAATTAAGTTGGCGCGAGGAGGGGGTTTAGCAACAGACTGTTTTGTGATTGGCTTAACGCGTTCAGGGGATTTTTATTCGGAGCGGGAGAAATATTCGTACATTCAGGCCGTTGCGTTTGCTCAGAATCAGGCGGTATAAGTTTCTTCTATAGAGCGTTTCACGCCCACGATGAAGTATGGGCTCTTATGGAGCATTCCCCTCTTTTATTTTCTTTAAGAAATTGCATCGCGCTATCCTTTTCCACCGCTCGCTATGTCGAAAGTTTATATTAATTTTTATTGGCGATTTTTAATTCGTACAGATAACCAGACCGCTACAGTACAGTAGTTTGTTCACTTTGTTATCTTGTCAAGTGTCAGATTGTTCCTTTCCGTATTTTTATTAAATATTATTTGTTGTTCTTCGTTCTTGTTATATTGTTATAGTGTTATTATATTATATACCTTATATTCTTATTATTATATATTATATTCTCTCTCTCTTTATTATATTCTCCCGTTGTTGTTTACAAAAGTTTGTGGTAAGTTGGAATGTGAAGGAAATGTGCTCGTAAATAAAAACATTACCGTTACAGATTCTAAACTTCAGTAATGGAGCCTGGAGAGAAAAAATCACGAAGGGGTGAATGTTTTAGTCGAAGAGAAAAGCAGATGATACTAAATGTTTTTAATCATTTTCTTAAAAAACCTAATTAATTGAAATAAAAAATTAGGTTTTTAAGACGTTGATATTTTTATGTTATTGGTTAAATATATCTATATTGCAGTATTTTTTGTATGTTTATGGTCTACACAAAAAAACTTTTTATGATTATTGCTTGTATTCTAATAGACAAATCAAACTATTTTTTATAATAAAGGAAACCAATATATATAAAATAATTGTTTTAATTCAAAACAAACCTTGAGTATACAAATGGTGTGTTGGTTAAACCAAATTATAACTTAAACATACAATTTTAAGTAGTTTGTTAATATAATGATTTACTTTTCATATACATTAACTAGAATGATATTTCACTCTTATTTACTTTTTCTTGGCATCGAATATACCGCCTCATTCTGAGCAAACGCAACGGCCTGATTGTACGAATATTTCTCCCGCTCCGAATAAAAATCCCCTGAACGCGTTTAGCTAATCACAAAACAGTCTGTCGCGTATAGTTCCAACAAGATGGTTGTCCCGCTTACAACTCGAACTAATTTTTGTGACAGATTAGGATATTGTCCAGCTAAAGAAAGAGCTAACTTTGAATCTTTTATTTAAGGGTTGTGCATTTTTAAAGAAAATTAAGTTTATATTTTCAAAAGTAAATACATAATTGCCTTCCGTTATTATATAATTAATTTCTCATTACGAACAATTTATTTTATTATTTGTAAGAGTAAATTTTTCTTTACATTACTAGAATTTAATTTAGTTTTTATTTATTTCTGAAGTTTATTTAGTTTACTATGAATAGTTTTTGTGACCTTTATTATTAAAATTTAATTTATTAAATCTCTTGATGCCTTATTTGCAATTTTCTTAACCGCTTATTAATAATTTCATTACGCTTTGTGTGACCATCGTCAGTATAACATATTGCAATTTACTCATTACCATAACACAGGACTAAACAATTTATAGTCCTTTAATAGTAATTTGGTAATCAGATAGTTTTTTTACGCGGCTCCATAATATGTAAGTATGTATGACATATGACATCGATGCTAACGCGCCTACAGCATTCAGAGGAATTGTATTAGGAGCCAGAAAAATAATTGCACATTCGGATCGTTGCGTTTGCTCGGAATGAGACAGACTGTGTTGTGATTGGCTAAACGCGTTCAGGTGATTTGTATTTGGAGCGGGAGAAATATTCATACATTTCGGATCGTTGCGTTTGCTCAGAATGAGGCGGTATTATAAACAGATGCAAACTAAGAATAATAATTTTAAAATTTTGTTCATTATAAATACAATTAAGGTTATGTCAATACAATACTATTGACAGCAGGCCTGATTAACAGCAATATAGGTATGTTGGTAGGAATGAGTTCGCGACTTGGCAACTATGTACGCTATCTCCATATGGCCTGTACTTCATCATGGGCGTGAAACGCTCTATAGCCTTAAATTTAAACTTTCAATTTGACATTTGAAATATACATGAACACAGCCTGCAGTTTATACCAATTCAAATTAAGGCGGCCTACATTAACAGTATTGCAAAAAAAATACGTCATACATTAGATATGACGTATAGTAAGAATTAAAATATTTTCAAATTATTGCAATTAACACTAAGCGGATTATAAGGAGTACAGCTGCGGCCACTACAAACTCAGACAGTGTGACAAATAATAAATGTTGGCTTTATAACATGGTCTTAATATTGAAGTTTATAAAATGTCACCTAACTGAAAAAGTCAGTGGTGTAAAAATTAAAAATTTAAAAAATGGAAAAATTCAAATACAAATAACGTTTTTGCAACATTACGAGGGTGAGGTGAAAATTTCTCGGCCTGATAATGAAAGGCTGCGATTTTCAGTTCAAAAATGATTTAATTCTTTTACGTAATCTCCCTTAACTTCAACGCACTTGGTCCAGCATTTCTCTCAGTATTCCTTCCCGGAAGTGAGAGTCTGGAAGGCTGTGAAAATATTCATCTATGGCCCTCTCAACTTCTTCATTGGACGCGAAGCGCTTCTCCGAAACAAATTTCTTCAAGTTTGGGAACAGATGGAAGTTTGAGGGTGCCAAATAAGGAAAATAAGGATGGCCGAGCAAATAATAACCCAAATCTCGCAGTTTTCCCATTGCCAACGCACTTTTGTGAGCAGGTGCGTTGTCCTGGTACAATATGATTTTTTTTTTCAAGCCAGGCCTCTTCTCGTGAATTTTGGCATCCAGCTGGTCAAGAAGGTTGAAGTAATATTCGCCTGTAATTGTTGTGCTTTTTTAAAGGTAATCAATTAACAGGATCCCTTTCGCATCCCAAAACACACTGGCCATGACCTTTCCGGCAGATGCGATCGACTTCGCTTTTTTTGGCGCTGAACTACCGGCTTCCATCCACTACTTCGACTGCTGTTTCGTTTCTGGTGTGTAGTGGTGGGCCTATGTTTCATACATGGTAATAAATCGCCGTACTAAATCGGTCGCATCCCTATTGAATCAGTCCAAACATTGCCGCGAAAGTCGTTTGCGCAATTGATTTTGGTCGGTATTCAGCAAATGCGGCACCCACCTTGCGCAGAGTTTTCGCATCCCTAATTCTTCGTGTAAGATGTTTCGCACCCTTTCTTCCTATATCCCCACGGCCTCAGCTATCTCACTCACCTTCACACGTCTATCGTCCAACATGATATCGTGCACCTTTTCAATGTTTTAAGGTGTGGTTGCGGTTTTTGGCCGTCCTTCACGTGGGTCATCTTCAGAGGGACGTGCGACCACGTTTAAAATCAGCTGCCCACTTTTTAACGGTTGACATTGAAAGAGCAGATTCCCCGTAAACTTTTGTCAACTTCGGATGAATTTTCTTAGGGGTTAACCCATCCAAAATTAAGAATTTTATGACCGCACGATATTCAAGTTTATTCATTTTAACGAAAAATACGCAAGACGTCTATTGCCAAAATTCGTGTAAACAAACTACTTGACAGAACAAGTTGAAACTTGTCATATGAACTAATGACAGGTGCACCCAGGTAGGCAATTTTCGTTGGTTGGACGCCATCTCTGTGTCAGGGCGAGAATTTTCCACCTTACTCTCGTATGTGCGTTTTAAAAATGAAAATGCATTCCAGTTTGTTTTTCTTGATGAAATCTGGGTTTTTCAAGATGAGAATAGTAAATCTGTAAAAGCAAAACAAGTAGGTGGCAAAAGGTATTAATTATTTAAAAAGTATTGGCATGAGCAATATATCATTGACTTCTGTTATATAGATATATAGTTGTACATGCTGGTAGCAATAATGGTTTTGTTCCTGGAGCAAAATTAATCCAACAATAAAATCAACCTTGACAAGACACCTTAAAATAGAGCTACTGGAATTGGTTAGACTGTTAGTACATAAAATAATTACTAAATGATCGTGTTTTTATCAACGTTTATTTCATTTGCGATGTGCCTGATGCTCATGCTGTCCTTTAGCCTAGTTCTAATTATCGACTTTTGCAGTTCGTTTAATTGAGGCATTTTAAAAATTGTGTACGCTTCTGACTTACGATAAACTCACACTAACATAATCATATCGGATAAAAGTCAAATTTACACATTACGAATTTTTTTTAATTTAGCAGAATGTCAGAAGTCAGCGTCTGAGTTTGTAGAGGCCGCAACTGTACCTGCTGTGAGTTTACCTGTGGGGCATGAAACATTTAGAAATAGTATTTGTCTATCAGGAGTGTATTCCGAAAAATTGTAAAGCGGCAACAGGTGCTGTTTTAAATAATCAATAGTGAAAATATTAATCATCGAAGTTTATGATAAATATGAACATGTTATTGAGAGAGTTATGATATAAGTATATCTTCTGTAAAATCAAGGCCGTCACATTATCTATTATATGAACACAAATAATTAATATGCCTTACTCCAGCTACCTATAATAAGTAGTGTATAGGTACTACTGCTAACAAAGTAATATTAAAACTTTTAATACTTAGAGAACTTCTAAAAATCTCATCCACAAATACCTACAAAAGTTTTTCAATTAACTATTTCGAAAATTAAACGCCAAATTCATAATAAAATAAACAACACATTTGGAACAACATATTTAACAAATAATGAATTTCATAATAAAACTTCAATTAATGGTATCATTACTTGAGCCATATTTCTATACATTCCCGTCCCTTTTAATCTTTCCGGAAACTAATAAACTAATTAGTGTATTAAATGTAGAGGACAATATTGTAAAATCGGGCTTAATAATATTCCACCTTAATGCGATCCTACTGTATTTATTATTGCTATTTACAGCTTCCATTCGGGTAATCTTTAAAATCTCATTACCTTTACTCAAGTCATTTTAAATTATCTTGACGAGAACTTTACATTAACTGACTCCCTGGTCTCAATATATAAGTAATATATTTTCAAATGTAATAAATTTTGATAAATTGTAGATGACAGATCACATCAAAATCACATAGATATAATAAGGCGTACGCAATTTCATTGCAAGTGAGTGTACCATTTCTCATATAAAGTGATATTACAACCATCGTGGTTTAAACACTATATATTATAATTTACACGTTTAACTTAAAATTTAAATATGACAAATTTTGCTCATATCATGTGCTCGCTATACAATTACTTCGCCATAAAGAAAATTAGATGAATTATGCGTGTTATAATATCTAACAATTACTGCTAGCATGAACTTTGCAATTTTATTACTAAAAGAATAAGGCAACATAGAAGTTTCAATATCGACTGATAGCGAAGTGATTGAGGGTTAGGGAGGTTGAGGAAGGTTATTGAGGTTTTCCTTCTCGTTTAAAATGAATGCCGACAGCCAATAGTTTAAGTTGGTCCAAGTGCGCGTGGAGCAACTTAACATTCATGCATCTAGAACAACTGAATAACTTCACCGGTAATTTTCTTTGTATTGGCTCACTATTTCCACAAAGAAGGTGATGTGATTTGTTAATATGCGCAATATATTCAAGAATGTTGTGATATAACGACCGCATATGTATTTTTATACAGATGCGGTCGTTACATCACGCGCTAGTTTATTAGCTTCCCTATTTGCTTTTTTATTTGGAATTTTATTCTATTCATAACAGAGTGATTTATTGCGATGAAATTTGGTAAATAATTAAATCACAAAATATTGAAGATTGAGACATTAAAAAATAATGGTACTATAAGGACAAATTGCATTGAAAATTGTTGAAAACGTTAAGCAGGACATGTGAGTATATAATCTATTAAGTGAAAACAATGAAATACGGTTGGCTTAGCTTCAAGATCTTTACTTACAATGGGCAAAATTAAACAAGTAGTAGCGACTTCTGCAAATGTAAGAATGGCACAAAAATACTTAAACATTGGCAATATTTGAAACAGGTGTCTGCCACAAAAACCACTTTTAACAAAGCGTCATAAGAAAATGTTGTTAGATTTTGTTAGAAAATACATGTAATGGAGACCAATGAAAACAAGCTTTTTTTTATAAAAACAAATCCGTATGGACGGTTCCGGTGGATTTTAACAGTGTCTTTCCGACTTTCGGAACGAATAGAAATACTTATATGACGCCACAATCTAACTAGAGGCGTTATGATATGGAAAGCTATTCTTTTGAAGACTAAGTTCACATATGTAGAAGGTACATGCGAGGTTTATAAAAAATCAGTTTGAAGAAGCACTTCCAGTATTAGAAAAACCGTGCGTTTCTCTAAATTTCTATATTACGGATGGACAATATCAAATAGCAGAAAGTATGTGAAACCAGATATTCAAAATTTGAGTGGATTTTCTTTTTATAATTCATTGCCAGCAACAACTTTCGAAATAACACAAACATTAAATTATTATTTCTTTTCTAGGGTATAATAATTTAGAACAACTTCATTTCATTAATTTCTTGTATTCTGATCAATTTTTCGTGTGAATTATAATTATCGGGTTAGAGGGCGCGCCACACAGGTTGGGAATCAGTTCTGTAATAGATTTTTTTGCAGTTTATGTAGATTAAAATGATAACCTAAAATAATTATCGCGCCACACAGGTTGGGAATCACTTCTGTAATAGATTTTTTTGCAGTTTATGTAGATTAAAATGATAACCTCAAAACCTTGTTACAAAGTTGAAGTAGTTTTAGGTACTACTGTTGAATTAAGGATTAGAAAAAACGTAATCAAATGCAACATTTCAGTCATGATGCCGCTATCTCACTTTAATTTCTTCCAACGTAATCTTTCCCCGTATACTATTGAGCCGGCGAATACCTTATTAAGAACTCTACTTATATCATTAATAATATATTTTTCTATTTTGCGTTCGAAATGAACTCATTATGAAACCCAAAACAGTATCGAAATGAGCTTCATTTCGATACGCTTTTTTTCATTTTTCAATGTTGGCGTTGTTCGAATACAGAAATAAATATCATTGCTGTCATTTGATTTTAAGAATTTATGTACATTTGACAGATATGATATATGTCCGTATTTTACACAAACAACGTATGTTGTATACAATTGACAACAACATATATATGTTTCTACGTCACTCATGTTTATATTTTTAAATAAAGTATCAAGTAATGTTAACGAAAATTAGTAAATAATATGTAATATAATATACTTCGCGGATAGCAAGATTTAAATTTGAAAATGTCAAGTATCAATGTGACCAACTGCATGCTTTATATAAAAATTAAACTCTGAACTTTCAAATTAAATCATTCCAATTTAAGCAATTTATTAATATAAAAAACGCAAAATAGAAAAAATAGTATAAAAAACTCGTTTCATAAGGCCTTTTGCCGCACTCGCTCTTTAGAAAACTCGCCGCAAGCGGCTCGTTTTCTAAACTGATCTCGTGCGGCAAAATGGTGCCTTATGAAACTCGTTTTTTAATATACTATTTTCCTAGTTTTGCTGTATCTTCGTTTTCGATGTTATCTAACAGAAAATCTCGAAAATGATAATGTGAACAGCGAAATGTCGTGTAGTGGTAGTAATGACTAAAGACGGCAGACTATGTGCCCCAGCAGTGGCGTTGCGTGGAGAGTTTAGCAGAATAACAGTGCGCTTACTTAAAAATAAATATATCGAATCCCTATACAAAACGTTAAGAAAAAACATAAATAACTTACCCAACATGTTTACATTGTTGCAAAAAAATGCGGATGTGCGCGATGAAAAAACTGCACCATAATATATGTTTCTGTATTAGTCTCGGAAAGGTTCGTACGTAGCCACGTATATATATGTTTATATACAGAGAAGGATTGTTCGACGTTGAGAGATGTTATATTTGCATAGTTAAAGCGCTCTTTGTATCTGTACAACGGATCTTCAGTATTGGTAAAAAGTTGCCCTAATTTTGTAAAATCTACATTTTTATCTAATACACTGTTAAATTTTTCACGGGCACAATCACTTTTTTCATCTTCAAGGATATGCAGCACTAGTTTTACGTGGTCAATAATTGCTAATGAGTCCGATAAGGACAGCGCAGTGTTCTGTAATTTTTTTATTGCGTCCAGTATTGGAACGTAGCTGTCGTAAATAATTTTTAAATTTGCTGCAACTTGAGAATTGTTAAATTGAACCTGGCTGAGCCGTATTGCAGCTGCTTCTTTGGCATCTAGTTGTAAAATCACTGATTTAATTTTTTCAAAATGTTTATAATAATAAAATGCTGCTTCTAACCAAGTACCCCATCGTATAAGAATTGGTTGCGGCGGCTCGGGTATATCAGGACACAGCGAATGAAATAGCCGAATCCGTTTCGGAGATTTAAGAAAAACCGCTTTCGTTTGTCCTATCAGTTGATCCACATCAGGATAAGTTGTACGTATAGTGTTTGTTACAAGGTGTAAAGCGTGAAGCAAACATGTGACATGCAGCAGGTTTGGTTGAATCATTAACACTTGCTTCGGTAAAATCTCAAATTTGTGTAGTGTTTCTATTAATACATCATATATCGCTCTGGCAGTACACCCTTGCATTCGTTTACAGGTTAGTAAATAAGGAGGAGAAGGTCCTTGCGGAGTCAGCGTCCGTACTAGAATGGCTAGGATGGACTGTTTTTTAATATCTGTAGTTTCGTCTATTGTTAACCACAGGAATTTTTTTTTACCGTATTTTTCGTACAATTTACAATTCTCTCACGCACTGACGGTACGTAATTCCGTAGCGTACTTCTTGCTGGTAATTTCCACGTAGGATTGTATTTCTTCCAAAACTGACGAAACATTGGGTGTTCCACTTTCTGCATTGGTATATTGGTCGCAATTAACATCATTGTTAAATCACACACAAATTTATTATATGATCTGCGTCCACTATTATTCGATTTATGTTTGTCACTATTTATATGTCTTTGGCACTGACTTGCTTTCCAAGTTAATAAAGTTGTTTCACAAACTAAACATTTCACTACGGTACCGTCATATATTAAATCGGGAAACCGATGGAAAAATTTCTTTACTACGTTAGCATGCAACCGAGTCGATGCATTGTTTCTACGCACTCCCGACATTTTCAACACGATTGTGTTAACAATGTATCGCTTACAACGTCCCAACGGCAACTGAATTGATCGTCGTACGCCTCTACTCGATCCCTCCATATCACGCTACTGTTCGGGCACATAGTCTGCCGTCTTTAGTAATGACTAGAGCTGAGGATGTTTGCGGTATAACCATGGTTATATCATATAACCATAGTAATTTACTATGGTTACATGATATAACCATGGTTATACCACAAACATCCTCAGCTCTAGTAATGACACACAGCGAAACTTGGAAGAATGTATTATTACTTACTAATTTTTGATAAAATCTTGTAGCATAAATACAGTGCAAATTTAATTTATATGTGATATTTTTATACCAAACTGAAAAGATAAACCTTAAAAAATACCTCCATGAGATCCTCGGCTATTTGCATAAAAAGTTTTTCTACATTATCTGCTTCTTTTGCGGATGTTTCCAGGAAATACATATTGTGCCTAGCTGCGAAGTCTTCACCCACATGTGTTGGTATTTCACGATCGTCACGATCTATTTTATTGCCTACATACGGAAAAAACCTATAATTTTCTTATAATAGAATATTATTGTATTTACATTTAGAAATATATAGATCAACAAAGTCAATTAGATACATATTCGATTATATATCGGTGCAGTAAATGCTTCAAAGTGCAAAGTGCTTCAATAAGGCTTTTTGTCGCCTCGTGCGACAAAATGGTGCCTTATGAAACTGTTTTAATTTACTATTCTATACTTAAATATATTCAATGTAATCTTAAACCAAACACTATTTAAAGCTACACAGGAGGAAATTGATATTTATTATAGTACAATTAATCAATTAAATAAATATTAGATATATTAATATTGAATATATACATATATATATTCAGGATCCGGCAACGAAGCGGGGACGGAAGATTACACGCGTATTTGAAAGTTAGTCAAATATTTAGTCATCGGATATCCTTCCGTACCATCAAGCGCACGTTTTAAAAATATTTTGTTTTATACAGGGTGTTCCAAATGGAAATGCCAGACTAAAGTTGCATTTTTTTAAATGGAACATCCTGTATATTAATAGATAAAATGATCCGCGCTTGAAAGACGGTTACATCGATATAATGTTGTATGGGTCTAAAGTTGATAGTTTCTGTGTAAATAATTATTTTACTTGATAAATTGATACATTTCAGTAGGCTATTCTGCATAAGGAAAATCAAAAGATCCGAAACCAATAGAATAGAATATTTTCTACTAGTATGCACTTTCGTTGCTACGTGAAATAAATTCTTCAACTGCTCGCGTTATACAGGGTGTTCACAATTTCGCAAAATCGAAGAAATCTCGTAATTTTTAAATAGAATACCCTGTATATTTTTAGCTCATTGAAAAGCCCTTTTACTACGCTTTCTATTGATACCTCATTTGATGCACCTAGGATAGATCAATTGCTAATTATTTATTTTTAGAGTTGAATTAATGAAAAATGCTTGTATTTTTGGTAGCTAATTTGCGTTTTTAAACCTTCTGTAAGATCGGATATTCAACAAATTATCCATAAATGGTCTATAACAAGAAGAAACCCCATTAAGTACGAGAAACAGTTGATTTTCACTCAGCGGTGAAAGCAAACATTAATATTATTAATATATTAATTAATATAAAGTAATATAGCATTTTCAATAGATTCACTGCTGTGGTGTCAGTTTAATAAAAAATTTGCGCTAATTAATTTGTATTTTAAAGAATTTTGTAAAACATACATATAAAAATACATACCTAATTAGCTTAACATAAATCGAAATCATGTAGGAAAGAATCAAGTACGAGTAGTATTAAAAGTTTGCACTATTTTAAATAAATACTAATTATTAACCACAACATCAAATTTAATTAACAAAAGTAGTAGCACAGTAAATAAAAATAAAGTAAATGAAAATAGTAAATGCAAATAAATCAAAGAAAACTTTCAAATGTCCTTCCATGTCTCTCAATACATAAATGAAGCCGCCTGGTGAAATTCTGTTGAACATGCTGTAATGTTTCTTGGCGAACATTTCTAAATGCCTCTCTTATGCGTTCCATCATATTTTCCCTTGTTGTAGGAACTTCCACATAAACTAGAGCCTTGACATATCCCCAAAAGTAGAAGTCCAAGACAGTAAGATCTGGACTTCGTGGAGGCCAAGCGATTGGACCATCCATCGCCCTAGAAACTCCCTAACGTTAAGGCTGTAATGAGCAGGTGCACCATCGTGTTGCAACCAGAAAATTTGTCGGGTGTCAGCATCCACATGCTCAAGTAAATTAGGCAGTTCGTTCTGCAAAAATGCCAAATACGTATCGCCTGTAACGGTTCCATCGAAAAAGTACGGCCCAATGTTATATGGACCAAGTATACCTTCCCAGACGTTAAGAGACCATCTATTCTGATTGTCTGCATGACGTATCCAATGCGGGTTTTCTGTTGCATAATAATGAATGTTATGTTTATTTACCGCCCCATTACTCTGTTGCATAATAATGAATGTTATGTTTATTTGGTATTTCTCGCATTTCATTTAACAAGCAACCACAAAAGTCTGTTCTTTTAATGAAATCATCACAATGCAATTCCTGATTTAATTCCATATGGTACGGATGATACTTATGACTTCTTAAAGTTCTTCGTGCTCCTATCTTCAATAGCTGTTACCTTTGAAATACTGTCTATACTTATATGTGGATTTTCCTGTATTGTTAATAATACGGCCAATTCGCCTTTTTCATTGATTACCGGTTTATTTATTTCTCTCTTCTTGTAGGTTACACTACCAGCTAGGAGACAATTTCTTGTACACTCCCCAGGAATAAATATCATATTCACCATTTCTTGAATACTAAAATTAGTCATTATAGCAATTTCTTTTAAAGATTGAACGAAATACTGTGTAAGATGGAACGAAATTTTTGTCAACTTGGTTATTAAGTATACAAGCTTAAAACTGACACCAGATAACTTGATCAGCAGTGAATTTATTGAAAATGCTATATTACTTTATATTAATTTAATGTTTGCTTTCACCACTGAGTGAAAATCAACTGTTTCTCGTACTTAATGGGGTTTCTTCTTGTTATAGACCATTTATGGATAATTTGTTGAATATCCGATCTTACAGGTTTAAAAGCGCAAATTAGTTACTAAAAATACAAGCATTTTTCATTAATTCAATTCTAAAAAGAAATAATTAGCAAATGATCCATCCTAGGTGCATCAAATGAGGTATCAATAGAAAGCGTAGTAAAAGGGCTTTTCAATTAGCTAAAAATATACAGGGTGTTCCATTTAAAAATTACGAGATTTCTTCGATTTTGCGAAATTATAAACACCCTGTATAACGCGAGCAGTTGAAGAATTTATTTCATGTAGCAACGAAAGTGCATACTAGTAGAAAATATTCTATTCTATTGGATTCGGATCTTTTGATTTTCCTTATCCAGAATAGCCTACTGAAATGTATCAATTTATCAAGTAAAATAATTATTTACACAGAAACTATCAACTTTAGACCCATACAACATTATACCGATGTAACCAGCTTGCAAGCGCGGATCATTTTATCTATTAATATACAGGGTGTTCCATTTAAAAAAATGCAACTTTAGTCTGGCATTTCCATCTGGAACACCCTGTATAAAACAAAATATCCGATGACTAAATATTTGACTAACTTTCAAATACGCGTGTAATCTTCCGTCCCCGCTTCGTTGCCGGACCCTGTATACAAGAACAATATGTTTATTAAATTTATCACAGCAGATGTTTTGAATGTCAAATAAATTGTACCATATTTTAGAAAATATGATACAAACATGCATTTCCCAGTCTACAGCCGCCCAGGACGTAATAGTTACTTATGCACCAAGGGGGTTATGGGTATTATATTGCTCCGAGGTCGACGTTAATTCAGCCCGAGGGCCTCTTGCCCGAGGGATGAATGTCGACCGAGGGCAATATAATTGCCATAACGCCAGTGGTTGAAACAAGATTTTATTTTTCACGAAGAATTAATTTTTTAAGCGGAAAATTCAAATTACATTGGAAAAGTGAGATTTCTGTCAACTGTCATGTCATTGGCAGTCGTCACGCATCTAATATGTTGAGGCCGGTGCATCGTTCAAGACCCTAAAAATGAATGGGAAATGGAAAAGTACATCTGTAGCAGAAGGATACATAGAGAAAAGCATTTCTTCCAAGAATAAAGTATCCAGCATGATATTAAATTGTTACAGTATCAGATAAATCCTTGTTTGCTTGTCAAAGTAACTTAGTGTCGTTACGCATCATTACGCATCTAATATGACTCCTTGAATTAACGATTAATTTTATTTTAAATAACAGTTGCTGACACTTTAAAGTTTTCAAATTGTCAATGTTTAGATACTCTTAATTTTAATAAAGAATTCCAAAGTTTTGCTTCTTTCTTTAGACTTTCCTAAAAATTCAAATTATTAGTTCTTTAAAATGTATATCCTTTCTTCTCGGACCTTATCTATACTCACACAACATTAAAAACTGTGAGTAAATTAGCGGGCGTTATGGGCTATATCGCCCGGTTATAACGCCCACGGGCGATATGACCGTGTTTATGGTAACCGTATCCAAGATGAAATGAACAAATAATACTTAACTGAAAAATAAAGATTTTCATTTTTCACTTAAGTTATTATTTGTTTATTTCACTCTGGATACGGTTACCATAAACACGGTCATATCGCCCGTGAAGTTTTATAATGTAGTGTGAGTATAAATAAGGCCTGAAAAGATATTATATACATTTTACAGAACTAATAATTTTAGTTTTTTAAAGTATAAAGGAAGAAGCAAAACTTTATAGCATTCTTTAATAAAATTAAGAGTATCTAAACACTGACAACTTTAAACTTCAAAGTGTCAACAACTGTCATTTAATATACGTAAAACTTAATAGCTGTTTATTTTCAACAATTTCTAAAGAAAGAATCAAATTTTTAACATTATTTAGCAAAATTAAAAATACAGTTTTGGGTCTCGAACGATGCACCGGCCTCAACATATTAGATGCGTAACGACTGTCAACGACATGACAGTTGACAGAAATCTCGGTACTTTTCCAATGCAATTTGAATTTTTCTCTTTTTCATAAAAAATAAAATCTTGTATGAACCACTGGCGTTATGGCAATTATATTGCCCTCGGTCGACATTCATCCTTCGGGACAGAGACCCTCGGGCTGAATTAACGTCGACCTCAAAGCAATATAATACTCATAACGCCCTTGGTGCATAAATAACTATTTTGAACGCCTGTTAGACATAATAAATATTATAATAGGTTCCCAAAATCTTTTGCTTACTCTTGCATAATAGCATGAAGACTTGAAACAAAAACTAAGCTCCACAAATTTTACTAATGTATATAAGGGAAAACGGCAGAGAATTTATCATGTACACTGCTCGACATATAAAACGTAATGTAAGCCAGGCTTATCAAATTTGATGTTTTATTTAACTTCTCTAATTTGACATAAAGTTGTAGGTATTAGCCTATAATCTATGAAGTTTATAAGTGACAGTATTAATATATTTGTCCCGTTTACGCAACTAAAAAACTCTGATTTTATGCTCATAAGAGTTGTACGGGTTTTATATGTCGCGCAGTGTACTGCTGCGAGCAATAAATTTTGTTCGTCAATGTCATTATTTGACAAAATGTAAGTTGCTGTATTGTAAAACGGTCGTAATGGTAATAACCTATAATTTAATCTGTCACATATACCGGGTGTATTATGAAAAACCTTTCGTGCTGTAACTTTTTTATTATTTATCCGAATGTAATAAATTATACGTCGAACTAAATCGTTTTAAAAACACTGTAACGTGATCCGCTTTAAATTTTTTTTTACACTTTGTTTTTGACAGACAGCTGCAAACTTTGTTTTTTTAAATTGCACTATACTTTTCTTTTTTCGTTATTCAAATATATTACTTTTTCTGAATATTAAACTGTAAACAACGATATCCTTGTATGAAAAAAAATCGAGAAATTGAAGGTTTTTTTTTAAGTTCGATTTATTCTGGTTTTTCCGAACACAGAGATTTCTTAAATGCATTTTAAATACTCTATTTCATTTTATTACCAGAAAATGTGTGTACCTTTTAAAATCACTTACATTCAATACTATATAGCCCATAAAGGATTACAAACCATTGTTATCAGTGAGCGGTGGGTCAACAACATTTACAGTTTATTTTAAAAATTTAAAAATCAAGCAGTCATATTGAACGATAAAAGTGCATTCCAAATTTTCGAAGAGAGCTGTGACATCTGTCAGTCACACATTCATTATAACATTTTCAACGATTTATTTCTAAATTTTGTTATTGAAATGGATAATGGCGAATGTGTGGATGCGATTCAAGCATATTTTGAATGCGGAACAAATTCTGCAGCTGCTTTGCGACTTTATGGAAATCGTTTTCCTGACAGACGGCGTCCAAGTGCCGATAAGTTTGGAAGGCTCGTGCGAAATTTACGAAAATTTTGGATCATTCAAAACACCGAAAATAAACGCACGTGTAATTCAAGATCAAAATTTAGAATTAAGTGTCTTGCTCTATGTGGAAGAAAACCCTAATACGTCTACGCGAGAAATTGCTCACTACATGCAGGTATCACATTCTACAGTTCAGTACATTCTGAAGAAGCACAAGTTCTTTCCTTATAAACCACGGAAGGTGCATGCTCTCGGTGAAAACGACCCTCAACGAAGGGTTCAATTCTGCACGGTTTTCATGAATAAACTAAGGGAAGATCCAATTTTTTATCGTCGTGTGTTGTGGTCAGATGAATGCACTTTTGGGAAAAATGGTGTATTCAACAGAAATAATCATCGCCATTGGAGCACTGAAAATAACCATGTTGTGATGCAACACAATTTTCAAAATCGGTTCAGTGTAAATGTATGGTGTGGCATTTTAGGCGATAGAGTAGTAGGGCCTTTTTTCGTGAAGGGTAATCTAAACCAAGAAAAATATAATAATTTGTTACGCACGAATTAGGCGATTATTTAGATGAGTTGCCACTTGCTGAGTTAAACAGGGTGATGTTCCAACAGGACGGTGCCATACCCCATAATTCACGAATGAATACTGATTTTCTAAATAATTATTTTGGCGTTAGATGGATGGGCACTTACGGACCTATTCGATGGCCTGCTAGATCGCCAGATCTGAATCCACTGGATTTCTTTCTGTGGTCTTACATTCAAGATCATGTCTATTTGACTCCACCTGATACCAGAGATGATTTAGTAAGAAGGATAGTACAAGTATGTCATGAAATACCACCAAATCTTATATTAAACGCAGCAGTTGGAGTTAATAGAAGGTGTCAAATGTGTCTGGAACAAAATGGGGCCAATTTCGAACATTTGATTCATTAAAATATATGATAGCTTGATTTCTGTAAATTTCGTAGTTTTTTTTTAATAATAAAAAATTTGTCACTCAATTTAATGGAGGTGTCTTCAGGAAATAAATGTTTATTAGAATAAGTTAAAAAGAATATGTAGTACAATTTTACAAAAAAAATTACTACTGTTTGTCAAAAACGAAATGTCAAAAATTTTTTTTTAAAAACAGGTTACAGTTCTTTAAAAACGATTTAGTTTGACATATCATTCATTAAAATCAGATAAAATATAAGGAAGCTACAGCCCCAAAGGTTTTTCATAATACACCCGGTATATTAATAAAATTTACGGAACTTTTTGCAAGTCCTAAATGAGATGCTACCGTAGCTTCAGGAGTCCACTTTCTATTAAGGAAATAATCCTTACTTTGTTAAGATAGGATATTGAGACCATATTAAAAATTCAAAAAACAAGACTGACAAACTGCAAATTTATACTGACATTTCATTGACAATGGATATATTAACCATCAGGACAAAGATCTACATTGTGACAATTTCCTCAAATTTTATAATGACGTTGACGACCAACATTTATTGCTCGCAGCCGCATACTGCGCGAAATATAAAACCCGTACAACTACTATGAGCATAAAATGAGAATTTTTTAGTTACGTAAACGGAACAAATATATTCGTACTGTCACTTATAGACTACATAGGTTATAACAAGTGTTCATTTGAAAAGAAAATCTAGTAGCATGTGATTTACTGAGAACATTTTGAAGTGTCGTAAATTAAAATTTACTACTTAACCTACGAAGTCGTATATTTTGACAGTTTAATACATACAAATAAATAACAAGTAATAGGTATTTATTGAAAACTATAACAAATGTTGAAAATGTTGTCCTTCAAGATTAATGCACTTTAAAATCCTCCGTTCAAAATTTCTGATGATATTCTACAACATTACTGGATTGTTATTAATTTCCATGCATTTCTGTTTGATTCTCTGTAGCATATCATTCAAATTCAATATAGGTGTTCGAAATATGTTATTTTTTAGATAAGGCCACAAAAAGAAGTCGCAAGGTGTTAAATCGCATTAACGTGCAGGCCAGGCAATTTCAGTATTTCGACTAATTATACGCTCATCAAAAAATTCTCTTAAATAATCCAAAGATTCTGCAGTACAGTGACAAGGTGCTCCGTCTTGTTGGAAATATGCATTTTGAAGTTCATCATCATGCAACTGATTGACAAATGGTTGTAAAATTTCCGTACGGTACCTTTGAGCAGTTAACGTTCCCTCAAACAATATTGGTCCAATGATTTGCCTTTGGCTTATCGCTGCCCAAACACCAATTTTCTCTGGATGTAGCGATTCTTCATTAATTACATGTGGATTTTTACTACTCCAAATTCTTGTATTTTGTGAATTTAGGTATCCCGTTTTATAAAACCATGCTTTATCAGTAAAGATGACTATTTGCGAAAGTTCTCCATTATTGTTCATATTTACAAACCAATTACAAAACTGTAGTCTACATGGGTACTATTTCTAACAATTCTTGTACTGCTGTGACATGGTATGGATAAAGTTGCATATCTTTTTTAATAACTTGTGAGTTGTACAAACGGAAAGGTTTATTTGTTGACTCAAATGTCGAACAGATGTTTGTGGTTCATTTTCCATTATTTCTTCAACACGACTGACAACTTGAGGTGTACGTTTCTTAACTGCTCCGCTGCCTGACTTTCTTAAGAGACTACCAGTTTCAGAAAAAAGTTTTAAAGTTCTATCCAAAGTATTTTTAAATTATATATAATCTATTACAAAATGTGGAGACTCAACTTGAAATTCTACCACGCAATCTTGAACTGAATAAACCCATAAACCATCAATTTTATTACCACTTCGAAAATAAGCCTGGACTAAAAAAATTTTATGTTCTAAAGTGAAAGCCATTTTAAAACTGAGAAGCAATTTATTTAAACCAGAATCGACGCACGATTATTTTATGCACTAACTGATATTTGTGATTGACATTATCAAATGTCATTTGGATTTACGTTTACGGAACAACAAACACATACTAATATATTTGTGTCTTATTCAATCAAAATTTCAAAGTAACCTAGATTGACTTTTCAAATAAACACACATTACTGTTTTATAACAAAATCAGTAATACTAATAACAGTAATAACAACACTAATATAAATCTTTAACATACCGTGATATCATAAAGTTTCTAGGACGAAGATGGCTTTGTAATATAAATTGTATGTCTGAACCTAAGTTAGGAACTATAACTCTGTTTTGTAAATTATTTTGACAGTGACAATATCTGTCATCCATTAATGTGTTAGAATTGCTGAAAGCAAGTTTGAACGTCGAGTTTGAAACATAGCACATTCGAGTAAATTCAAATATGGTTTACAATGTTCAAAAAGCGTACATGATTGAAGCCTATTTTCGGAGTGGACTGCGAATTGATGGAATTTGGGTGTACAGTCAACGTGCATGTTTGGATGATTTTAAAGAGCACTTTCCAGAGTTAGCTGTAATTCCCAAATATTTTTATAATTGCCTTTCCAATTGTGTTGGTGTGTTTCGTGAGACTGGTTCTGTGGGTCATAAATCACGTACTTGTAGACCAACTGTTCATTCGGAACAAGTTATAAATGATGTTCGTCAACGTATGGTAAATGAACCCACAAAACCTTTGAAACGCCTTTCTCAAGAGATTGGACTTTCTTATGGAACATGTCAGAAAATTGTAAAGAAAAACTTACACATGCATCCATATAAGATGCAATCACATCAGGCTATTTTGCCGGTAGACTACCCTAGACGTCGTGCGTACTGCCAGTGGTTTGCAAATAACTTAATAGAAGATGATGACCTGCTAAATTTGTCATTTTTCTCTGATGAAGCATGGTTTCATCTTTCGGGGTATGTCAATTCCCAAAATACTCGAATGTGGAGTAGTGAAAATCCTCATATTTTTATTGAATCGTTTCTCCATAATGCGAAACTTGGTGTTTGGCTAGCAGTTTCTCGCCGCAGAGTTGTTGGCCCTATTTTTTTTAATTTCACAATTAATGCTGAGAGGAATAGAAACATTCTGAATGAATTTATTGAACAGTTGCATGATGATGAATTGCAATATGGATACTTTCAACAAGATGGTGCAACGGCACACACAACACGAGAAAATATTGCTTTTTCTTCGTGAGTTTTTTGACGATCGGATCATAAGTTTACATACGGAAGTTGAGTTTCCACCACGATCACCTTGTTTGACAATTATGGACTTTTTCGTGTTTCCTCATCTAAAGAATAGAATATTTAAAACTCCTGTTGCTAATTTGCAAGATATGCAACAAAGAATTATTGACGAATGTGCATTAATAACGCCCGCAATGCTGCAAAATGCCTTTAACAGCATGAAAAGGCTTGTCACATTGGGAATTGAAAATAACAGACAACAATTTCAACATTTGCTTTAATTTTGCCTTTTTTTATTAATAAAATTTTGAATACAAGCTGAGCTTGTTGTTTTATTGTATCTTTATTAAATCAATTTCAATGCCATCTTGGACCCAGAAACTTTATGATATCGCGGTATAATGTATTAAAGTATTATATATGTATTTTTAACTATACTATTAATAAAGAAAAGTAAAATAAATTTTTGTTTATAATAATAAACTAGGTGGAAATATTAAATATTGTAAAAATTATAGAATCATAACTTACCAACTAATATTCTTAATACTTTGCTACTAGCATACTCTTCAATTTCTCTAAGCCAATCAGGTAAACAATCAAATGTTGGTTGGCAAGATATGTCATAAACTAAAATTAATGCATGAGCAGATCTATAATAACTTTGAGTTATAGATCTAAACCTTTCTTGTCCCGCTGTGTCCCAAATTTGTAACTAAAATTAAATAAAATGTAACAATTAATATTAGTTTGTCATTTCCTTACTCACTTTAACTTTTTCTCCTTCAACTTCAACAGTTTTAATCATAAAATCAACTCCAATAGTAGCACCTTGTCCTGGAGGGAATAAGCCTTGAGTAAACCTTCGTACTAGGCATGTCTTCCCAACACCCGCATTGCCTACAAGAACTACTTTAAAGAGAAACTTATAGTCATCCATCTCTTGCACTAAATATCTTTAAATTTTAAGTCACTTTTTGACAAGCTGTTTCACAGACATTCCTTTGTTTATTAACAAAAAACTTTTAAATCGCGTTGTTTACATGCTTAGTCTTGCTGCTCTTTCTTTAAATTCCTTTTTATCATCGGTGAGATCATACTAGTTTCACCTGATGCCTATAAATATGCAAATTTTGAAATTACTAATTACGTCACCTACATATTCACGGTCTTGAACACGCATTTACTGGAATTAATACATACAAGTAACAGAAACTCATGCCTTTCCAAGAAACTTCACATTTAAAGAAGTTTCTCTATTATTTATGAGCAAATGCTTCTCGTATATGTAATTTATGTCGTTTACTAGCTTCAAATTGTTAACACACGTTAAATTAATACCCTTTTTCTGGCAAAATCAGTTGTCAACAAACATCTGTCAAGTTTGTTATTTTAATCCCCACCTTTTTGTTAGAACTAAAAATATTTGTACTATTTTAATACTATTTAATTATAAACAAGAAATATTAGTAAATATTAAGTTAAAAAAATAATAAATAAACTAAAAGTGATTTACTAAATAAACCACTACGTATTATATTTAGATGTTAATAAATATTTCTCCATACATATTTAGTATTCGTATGAAAAAGTAAAAATAAAGTATGTAATAGGAAAAAGAAATAAAGAAAACATATAGCCAGAAAATTGAAAGCAATTTAAAAACAGCGTTCAGGTTGTAATATGTAAATTGTAACAATTTTGATCTCGCTTTAATCGTGCTTTCATCAAATTAAACTCATAGATGTCGATTTTGTCAAAAATTCATTCGAATGCAATTTAATAAGTAGGTATTAGTAATGTAATATTAATATACAAAAGTACTCAG
Organism: Melolontha melolontha; assembly: GCA_935421215.2. Classification (NCBI taxonomy): domain Eukaryota; kingdom Metazoa; phylum Arthropoda; class Insecta; order Coleoptera; family Scarabaeidae; genus Melolontha; species Melolontha melolontha. Next base: position 96,515,079 of record OW285238.1, read on the forward strand.
TACCATAGATTTATGGTACTGGGTTCAAATTGATTCCTAACTAATTATAACCATATAAATATACATAACTGTACAAAAAGTATTGTTTATTAAATACATATTAAATATCAAAAAACAGTTCAGGAATGGAATTACTAATATTCGGGCAACTTTATAGGCATCTCGATGCATAATTAGCCCCGGAATTAGTGCCATCTGGAAATTGCTAACGCGTAAAAGATAACAAACGGTATGAACTTACATGTAAAACTGTAATATAAGGTGCGTAACTCGATTAAATTTGAAACTTATAGGAGATAGCATTTTTTTGGTTTTTAAGAATATTTATGCTCTTAGGTTTTCTTAATCTTAACTTACAAAACTATGAATGTGTTACACAAAAATTTCCATACTTTTGATAGTAATATTTATTGCTTTTACTGTTATTGTTGTGGACAAAAGAATAGGATGTTTTATAAGACATTTACTAAATTTTTTGCCATTTAAATTTGACTTTTTTCAAATACAATATAATGGCATTGAATTTATTCTATCCATAATTATACTGGGTACATTTAAAATATAGTCCGTTTCTAGTAAAAAGCGTTCAAATAAGTTTTGCCTCTAGTAGGCCATTCCTTTAAAAACGTATGATTATTAATAATTTAAATTTGCATTAGTTGTCAATTAGACAGATGCATAGTTGACAAAAATTGCTTTGTAATTTAAAATTGATTTAACATGGTTTTTACTATACAACACAAATCATTCATGCTAGAATCTTATTTTCGAAACGGACGTAAGATTGACGGACAATGGCAGTATTCTCTTCAAGATTGTTTAGAAGAATTTAAAAATGAGTTCCCTAACGTCATCTTTGATTATGACAGTTTTCGGCACACAGTGACTCATTCCGTTATGGTTTTCAGAGAAACAGGGAGTGTTAAACAAAAAGAAGGCGCAGGTCGGGCGAAAAAGCGTACAGAAGAGCTAGTTAATAATGTAAGAGAAATTATAAATAATGCACCAAGAACTTCCGTACGAGCATTATCACAACAAGTGGGTGTGTCAATTGGCACATGTCATACAATTTTGAAAAAGGACTTACATTTATTTCCATATCACATGACCTGTTATCAAGAAATCAAGGAAATCGACTATCCCAGAAGAATAACGTTTAGTCAGTGGTTCTTAAATAATTTTGATAATGACCTTCTTGACAAAACCTTTTTTTCTGATGAGTCATGGTTTTATCTGAATGGATATGTGAACTCACAAAATATGAGGATGTGGACTAATGAGAAACCACATAATTTTTTTGTTGAAACCGCACTTCATCCGCAGAAAATTGGTGTATGGTGTGCGATTAGTCGAAGGAGAATTATTGGCCCTATTTTTTTTTGACGGAACCTTAACAGGAAAAAGGTATCGGCAAGAAATTATTATGCCATTTATCGAACAGCTTGACGACGAAGAAATAACACAGGGTTACTTTCAACAAGACGGAGCTAGAGCACACACAGCAGGTGAAACAATTAATATTCTGCAGCAATTTTTTCAAAATCGGTTGATAAGCTTAAACACTGAACATGAATTTCCACCAAGATCTTGTGACATTACCCCATGTGATTTCTTTTTATGGCCATTCTTAAAGAACTCAATTTATCAAGTACAGATACCTGATCTTGCAGGCCTTCAAATCAGAATTGCTGAAAGAATTAATGGAATTGACAATGCGATACTACAAAACACTTTTTCCTCCATTAGAAGAAGATGTGAGAAATGTTTCGAACAAGGTGGTGGACACTTTGAACAATTTTTATAAAATTTTGCTTGTTTGTTGGAAATAAACATATTTCATTCACTTAAAAATGTTCGTTTTATTATTTTGACATTTGTCATTTCAATCAAATATCTCATCTCATAACCAACAAAATTTCTATTAAAATTAGTAACAAGCTAAGACATAATCATAATTTCCAAGGGCTACTTTGAGGTAAAATTTATTTGAATTCTTTGTACGTTTATTGTAGTTTATGTTCTACTTCATTCACGGGTATATATATATGGCTACAAAATACGAAATTAATTTTTATTTGATCGCTTTGTCGTTCAAGTTGAGTAAAGGAGTATTAATATTTACTAGCAATACCTTCTCAAGGTTCTCTTCTGTAAAATTTGTTATCTTTGAATGAAATACATCCTTGTAAATAGAAAACGTCCTTTCTACATCGCAACTGGTTATAGGTGCGTACTGGAAATATTTGTTTATGTTGGGGCAACTCGTGGTTTTTCGTCGCTCCTGTGTTGACTCACCGCGCACGGGTTGTAAAGCCGTATACGCACTAATTTTTGTACTCTTCGGTGACAGTTTTTAATGAAATGCGGCACATCCAATTTAACACCTTTATTTACATATTTACATTACTTCATACATAAAATTTGTTGTATAATGAAAGACGGTGGTCTTTTGATAACATATGAGACTGGTGTCTCTTGATATTAAATGTCGATTGCTGTCTTGAACGTTGTTCTTACGACTGTAGTCTAGAACGTTGTTACGTTAAGACTCGCGACTGTTAATAATTAATATAGACCAGGGGTGGCCAAGAGGTCGACCGCGGTCTACCGGTCGACCGCGAAGGCAATTTAGGTAGCCCCCAAGAGATAAATAAATAAACTGAAAAAGAAGACAAAAAAAATCAAGTGTATTCGCGCCAATAACTACCCACGCGCTTTGGTCGTAGCGCAGTGCAAGTTACGCCATCTAGTTTCACTAGGTAGTACTAACTTGCCTAGAACAATATCGACGGCGGCGATGGAAGATTCGTGAAGACGCGCGAGCGAACGCTGTGTGGGTTCGCGAGTTGTTTCTCGAAATTTCTAGATGTCGCTAATCCCATCATATAATATAAATAGCTGGCGGAAGCCACAGCTAGTCAGTTTGAATTCAGAAGCGACACGAAATGATAAAAAGTGCGTGAAGAGTCCTGGACTGAGTGCGTTTGGACAGACGTATGCGTTGTGACTGTGAATACCGAACTCTCGGTCGACATCGTTCGTTCGTTCGTTCCTCACGTGAAATTCGTCAGGCAGCGGCGTAACAATACTAAGTAACGTAGGGACCTTTGTGAGTTTGTGACTTTTATTTATTCAAAATGAGTGTGCCATCTGGTTCAAGTGCAAAAAAAGTAAGACTTACCATTATCACAGTGAGTGGGAAGAGGAATTTTTTTTCGTTATGGTCAACGACAAATGTGTGTGCCTAATTTGTAATTCAAGTGTAGCATTACCGAAAAGAGCAAATGTGGAAAGGCACTTTAAAACTACACATTCCAAATACGCCACAGATTTTCCATTTGGCAGTGAAATTCGGAAGGTAAAAGTACGAGAATTAAAAAGCAGCTTAAGTGCGCAGCAATCTTTTTTTACGAAGCCAGACTTGAAATCAAAAGCTGCTACACTGGCGTCATTTGCTGTTACGGAAATATTGATAAAACGAAAGAAACCTTTTGAAGATGGAGAAATGATCAAGGAAGCCATGCAGAGAGCTGGAGAAGTACTGTTTAATGACTTAAAACATAAGAAAGAAATTATTTCAGCCATAAATGCCATTTCTCTGTCACGAAACACTGTGATGCGACGAAGTGAAGCCTTAAGTGGAAATTTGGAACAATTGCTTAAGGAAGATTTGCAAAAATGTAGTTTTTTGTTACTACAATTCGATGAATCCACCGATGTGACGGACACTGCTGAATTGTGCATTTTCGTGCGTCTAGTTTTTGAAGATATGACGTCAAAAGAAGAATTATTGACGATGATTCCATTGAAGGGGCAAACAAGAGGTGAGGATATCTACAGATCTTTTAAAGATTTTGTAGAAAAAACTGAGTTTCCGATTCACAAAATAGTTGCTATTACGACAGATGGAGCACCCGCTATGCTGGGACAAAGAGTTGGTTTTATTTCATTGTGTAAAAATGATGACAACATTCCAAGTTTCACCAACTGCATCATACACCAGCAAGTTTTGTGCTCTAAAATTCTTGACTCGGATATTATCATGAAAATTGCCTTTAAAATAGTTAATTCTATTCGAGCCAGAAGTTTGCAAAGGCGTCAATTTCGAGCTTTACTTGAAGAGACTGAAGCCGAACACTCGGATCTTTTGCTACATACAGATGTTAGGTGGCTTAGCCGTGGTGCTTTTTTGAAGAGGTTTCGCCAATTACTGCCAGAAATCAAAACATTCATCCATTCGAAAGAAGAAAATGTACCTGAGTTTGAAGATGAAAAATGGCTCATTCTTGTGACATAGCGGAGAAACTCAATCAGTTGAACTTAAATCTTCAACGAAAAGACAGGAATGTGATTGATATGACAACTTTGATTAAAACATTTTAAAGTAAAATTCAAGTGCATGCATCTCAATTAAGACGAGGTGAACTAAGAAACTATAAAAACATGGAAGAAGAATGCACGCACAACTCAAATCGGGACTTTGAAACTTTCGCCAGACAGCTGGAGAACTTGCACCTGGAGTTCGAAAGAAGGTTTTTGGATTTCTTCGCTCTCGAAGAAGTGCTAAGTTTTAAGACATTCCCTTTTAATGAAAGCAATGACCTTCAGAGCTTGACTGCAAAAATCGGCAAGTTAACTGATTCTGAATCTGTTGTGGTGGAATAAGAAATAATTAAAATGAGATGCGACATATTTCTGAAAGCAAGAGCATTTGGCAGTAATACTGATTTTTGGAAACTGATTTGCAAAGAAAAGTTCCCATGCCTTAGAAAGGTTGCCTTATATTTGACTTCGTTTTTCGGTTCCACCTATCTTTGCGAATCGACATTTTCTACTATGAATACAATAAAAACCAAACATCGTTCTCGTTTAACAGATGCCCACTTAACTTCCTGTTTGCGCATCGCAGTTACTTCTTACACTCCTCAATATAATAAACTTGTGGAGAATATGCAGTGCCAAATATCCACCCAAAAACCTAATACAGAATGAACATTATGTATTTTGTTTTCAACGTATATAATAGAAAAATACTTACTAACTTATCGCTAAAATGTTTTATTTCTCTCTTGTAAACTCTACCTTAGAGTCGCCCGCAAGAAACATTTTTGAACACAAGTAGACTTCAGAGGCCAAAAGTTTGGCCACCCCTGATATAGACTGTTGTCTTGAACATTGTTCTTACGACTGTTGTAAGAACGTTGTTCTGTGGCGAATTGCTACTGGCGACTTGCAACTGTTGTCATCGCGCGCTGAGCTATTTAAAAACCTTTTAAGCATTGTAGGCAAAATTTACCCTTCCCTTCAATTAACCTTGGAACAATTAACAAAATAGGCCACATGCGGCTAAATAACGAAACAAAAGGTCGGCAAAGTTACAAAGAACCGCCTTGATTGTAAATTGTGCCTACTAAACTAACAAACGTTGCAGATGGTTTTTGATTCTAACTGTATACATGGCACGGCACGTTCACTGCTAAAATAACATAATTTGAAACGTATCTAAAGAATGCGGCAATAAATAAGTGCCGGCATGCATAACGGTTGACAAATATGTAATACGCAGCATCCTAAATTTAGTGAAACGTTTGCATCTTAATGCAATAAGAAAATATAATTATACAAAAGTTTTAATTTTGTTTCTGACTCTTAGATTTAAATACTATAATCTATGATTTCTTATATTTAATGTGTAATATTAAAATGAATAATACTTATTTTTAATATATAATACAAAATGAATAATATTTATATTTACTGTACATTATACAAATTGGTTTCGCTTATAAGACGAAACAGTTTATTTCCACGTATTTTGCAGTTAGATGTTGTGGCATTGTTCCCATACACAATTGCCGCAATGTTATTAAATCTGCATTTCTATTAAACACTGCGTCTAACTTTTGCCGAAGGCCACATCCGAAGTTACTTGGAATACTTTTCAAATTATTAATAGCCACATCTAATGTCGTTAAACCATCATTTAATTTGAGATTTCGATTTTCAAAATAAGTGATTAATTTTGGCAAACTTCCAAAGTGTTCCTGAAAAAAGTACAACTGATTTTTTAAATGTAGAATTTGTGTTAGTTCCTTGCACTCAGAAATACTCCGAGCATCGTCATTTAATCATGCAACGAAATTTTGTAGACTATCGAAATTCTCTGCATAAAAACTAGTAGCTTCCAAACATGTCCCCCATCTAGTTATTACTGGAGAGGAAGGCAGTGACAAAAATGGCAGTTTTTACCTGTAAAGAGCTGCACTCAATGGTGCTTTTCTGAAAACTTTTTTAAAAGCGGATACAAGTCTATCAACTTCTAGAAAGGTGTATCTGATATATTCACAGATTCTGTGGAGAGCGTGTCCTACACAAGTAATATGTAGCATATTAGGATATGTATCCTTTAATAGTCTGCCTGTTTTTAACATATCTGCAGCACTGTCACTTACAAATAAAGTACTTTTTCTTTGTACCTATCGTCCGAATGAAGTATTTTTTAATATTCTCTTTAATGGTTTTAGCAACTGTTCCCGCATTAACTGTATTTATAACTTTTGTTGCTATTACATATGCGTTATATGGAATAGTTGGATGTAGTACACCAACTACAATATTTACCACACATCATCCTAATATATCGACAGTTTCGTCGGCACTTATCCAGAAGTACTGATTTAAAAGGTGGCTTCTACTGCTTTCGTGTAGCACTTAGAAACATAATATTTGCGTAAGGTGAATTCATCAGGAACATTTCGACCAGTATATTTTTGGAGAAATATTGTGGGGATTGTTAAGTTTATTTAATGGAATACATATTAGCCGCCATAAAAGTTTCACAGAGTTCTTCGTTAAAATTGTCAGATTCCAATTTCTGTGCATGTGTTTGCGATGCTAAGTGACGTACGTTCGATTTCATGGAATTTTTTAACGATTTTTTTCAGATTTTTCAATAAATTTCGGAATCACTGACAATGGACATACAATCAGTATGACCGTCAATCCAACTCGCCATTGCTTTACGATGCCGTTCTCGACGTTCTTCCTTATCATATCTGACAAAGTAACTTAAACAATGCTCTAGATCTAAATAAATGAAAACTAAAAATGTATGCGTAAGTTATTGAAACTGAACGAAATTCAATGCACACTTACGTCGAAATAATTGGGAGAAGTAGTTTCAATCAAACGATATTAAACAAGATCTATCACAAAAATTACGATGTAATTAACAGTTAAAAAACTATGAGAACAAGAAACTAACTCACAGCACTTTATTTATCTTACGAAATCTAATCTAGATAGACTAAATTATTCAAACTCCACGCGCTTCTATCTACGCCCACGAAAACAGAAATTTAACAGTAAACATCCAATAAAAAACGTCGCAATTTTCGATGAAAACGATGTGCGCGCTAGCCAGATCAATAGTGCATTCAATAACTGCGTGATGTAATGTACTTACAGATGTAGACTATTTATATCGTCCGTCGTAATGACGACATCATTTCAACCCGATGTGTCCGGTCTCTGTTTATTATTATTACGACTGTTTCATATTACAGCAACTTACATTCTGTCAAAGAATAACATTGACGACCAAAACTTATTGCTTGCAGCTGTATATATTTAAGTCACCTATATAAAAAGGCAAAATTCGCGAATTTTGTAAATTTAAATTAGTGTAGTATTTTATCTTAAAAAAGGTATAAAACCTCTTACCACAATTAATAATCGTATCCTAAATACGTATTTCGACTGAATGAACTTTTCTTCTATTGATAGGACCGCCAATGCGTTCAGTCGATCTTCTGACATTGTGCTTCTCAGAAAAGTTTTAATGCGTTTGAGGGTGGAAAAACATCGTTCACATTCTGCTGTCGACATGGGCGTTGTATAAATAATATCCAACAGTTTGTATGTTTCCGTCAAAACCTTTTTTAGGTTGTTGTCTGTTATGAACACTAAAAGTGGCAAAACACCACCTACGTTACACATGTCATCGCGCTCATAAATTACTGAAAGTTCACATTTCAATTTTACACTGTCCAACATAAGATAAGATTTCACAGTTTTACCAAATTTTTTTTGTGGAAATGAATGACTATAAGTTTTAAAATTTTGAGAATCAAATAATTTTGCTGCACATAAGTGATCCCTAAAATCAAATCGGTCGCTAATTTGGCTTAAAATAGTGTCACATATTTCCTTTGCAATAACAGCTGTTATCTCCAGCTCTCGCTTTTTGTCTTTTCCTTGCATGTTCTTCATTATTGCGTTCTTTATTGTCATTGTCAATAGAATTTCTTAAATTTCTAATGTGAATAATTTGTTGTTGGAATTGTTCAATTGCCTTTTGCAGTTGAGCACTGTCAATCCTGCGCATTTCAGTCTGATTAAATAATATTTCAACATGTGGCATGAGGAAATGAAATATTTTCAACCAGTAGAGAAATTCAGGGCAATTCAAATGTTTCAATAAACCACTTGCTTCAATAATAGTAACTGAATCCATCCCACCTTCGTCAATAATTTTGTCTAAACATTCTTTCAAAGAATCCTGATATTCAAATAATGTGTTCACAGTTCGACTTTTGAAAATCCAGCGTGTAGTAAAATCCAGCTATTTCATCAAGAATTACCGTTCGTTTTGGCGATCGAGAAAAAAACTTGAAAATGACTGTAAATTTGCAAAGAAAATTTTTACATTTTTATTGCACTGTGCCGCTCGTTCAATAATTAAATTAAATTGATGCGCGTAACAGTTATTATAATGCGCATGTGGAAATGTTCTTTTAATAGTAGCTTGGACACCATTTGTCTTACCACTCATCACGGACGCCCCATCGTAACTTTGAACGATTAGTTTATTGTTATCCGACCCAGAAGGAGGAGTTAAAATAGTTTGCAATTCATTCAGCAATGTTTTTGCTAATACATCAGCATTATGTCCACCCGGCTTAAAGAAAGACCAAAAGCGTTCAAAAATTTGTCCATTAAACACGTATCGAATAATAACAACCATTTGCTGATTATTAGAGGTGTCTGTAGTTTCATCGGCCTCCAAAGCAATGAAATTTGAAGATTTAATGTCTTTTAATATTTCCTGCTTGTAAATTTGACATATTGCATCTAGCAATTCGGTCTGAATAGTTTCTGAGGCGCTTTTAAACACTTGCGAACCTTTCATATGTATTGCAAGCACAGCTGCAAAGTTGATTAAGCCTACATAAATACCTGGATTTTCTCAGGTTAATGTTTCATCCTGGCCTCGTAACGCCAATTCAAAAGCTCCGCAAAATTTTATACACATAATTAACCGGCGCAAAATATGACGATTTTTGTCCACATCTTCGTTGCACTTAATTTTATGTCGCAAATAAGCACAGTCTAACTGTTCACATATGTCCACTTTGCCTAGAACACTTAAATCCATGCATACATTCATGTGAGAAACGAAATTTTCGTGTTTCGATATGCTTTAAATCATTCAACCCTTGTTTATTCCACGCACTAACCTCTTTCTTAAAAATTAAGCAGATAAAACAAAATAGTTTATTTGTTAGTGAACATCCGCACATCCACTCATATTTTTCATATATATTTTTATTGAATACTCTATTGTAAGTTCGAATTTTACTTGTGGAAGTGTAGTTTATTTGAAGATCAGGAATAGGCCTTCCTTTCTTCTTAATTACAAGTTTTTCTTCAAATGATAGCGGGTTTTTTAAAAGATTTTGCACACAATTAACTTTCATCATTAATCATAAACGTCACTTCAAGCCTTTGAAATCACACACGCCCGGTACGCGCCGAAAACAATGCAGTCGCAATGAATACATGACGTTAACTGGAGTCGGGCAATTTTGTGCCCCAAACCGACGGTATAAGCGCATATAGCGGAGATAAGCGGAGCGGAGATAGTTTTGATCGCTGGCATATGCGCTGTGTCTGTGGTGCGGAAGGAAACTTTGATACGATCGTTATAAAAATACGTAAAACTAATAAAATAAAATTATGCACTGAATTACATGCGAATTTCTTTCTGTGTTTATCTTGTTGTTTGGGTGGACATGTGCCCTTGTGTCCTTTAGTACCAGCCGCCACTGACAGTCCGTATGAGCATTTCCGCACAGCGAGAATTCCCAGATTTGTGTTTATCAAGTCGGGGAAGTTCCAGTGAATCTACGAGCAATGAGGTTGACCAATAGGTTAGATATATCGCCAGTTTACTTAGTTCTCGAAAGTATATGTACACGTAATTTTACCTTGTTATTTTTGATACGTCGACATCATATTTCCATGTGTCGATCTGGATAAAAGATTATCCTAAATTTTGTGTAGATAATGGCAGAGTGTTTTGTAAGTATTGCAGAAAATTGAAAGTTTATATTTGTTTACGTTTAATTTCATATTTTAATATCCGCAATTAATTATTTTAGATTCGATGCGACAAAAAATTTCAATTAACGCAGTATGTAGGAACTGATTTACATAAAAGAAATATCATAAGATTTAAAAATGTACCACAAGCTACTCTGAATCAATCGTTTACTTCAAAAAGTAAAAATATAGAACAGAATATTTTCCATTATGACTTCTGTAATGCCTTCTAAGTGCAAACATTCCACTTACAAAGTTGAATAATTCAACGTTTAAAATTTTTTTAGAGAATTATACGAAACTGTCAGTTCCTAGTCGCTCGACTACAAGAAAAAAGTATATTATTCTATTGTTTGAGAAAACTATAATGAACATTAAGGAAACAATAGATAAAAATTATATTTATTTTGTAGTGGATGAGACAACAGATAGTTGTGGACGTTATATTACCAACTTATTGTTTGGCATATTAAATGAAAATTGCGCCGGCTAATCCTTTTTAATTAATACAGAAGAATTGAAGAAAACAAGTAACTATAACAAGATTTATAAACGATAGTTTAACGAGGTTTTATTTGCCGAGTGCCGATTCAAGTGACTGATGTTATCGGATGCTAGAGAAAAATGAGGGCTTTAACCAGCTTAGTAAAATATCCAGTGTGTTGCAATAAAACTATGATGAAACTATTGAGATGAGTCCATCAATTATCTGCAAATATATGTATGCGCCAATTACATCAGTTGACGTTGAGCGTAGCTTTTCAGCATACAAGCTATTATCGACGGACCGCAGAAAATCATTTTTAGTTGAGAATTTAGAAAAGCATTTACTTGTAAATGTTGTAAAATACTATGCAAAGGCAAATATCAGGCGCGGCTCGTGATGACGTATTTTTTTTTTTGGGGGGGGGGAGGCGTACAATGATGTGAGTGCTTCGTGTATTCTCATGTACTAACTATAGCGTTTTCTTAGTAAACACCGAAAACACACGAGGCACTCGCATCATTGTACGCGCCCTCCCAAATACGTCATCACGAGCCGTGCCTGGGCAAATATAAATACAAAGAGCTATTGTACAATGTTTAGCTTTCTTATTTTTATTATTATTATTAGAGAACGGACGCAATTTCCATAAAACGCAATCGGCAATTGGAATTGTGTATAACGTCGGTCAGTACATCCCGGCGTAATTCAATGAAGTATTTGTTTGACTTACTCGGACACCTGGTCTCGCCGCGATAACAATGGGCAAGCCAGCTATTGTATTCGGAGAATATAGTGTTTTTTAAAGTGTTTTCATGAGCGTAGATAGAAGCAGGGTTTTTATAATGTATTTTATTTATTAGTTTATATTTCGTAAGATAAATAAAGTGCTGTGAGTAAGTTTCTTGTTTTCATAGTTTTAACTGTTAATTACATCGTAATTTTTGTGATAGATCCTGTTTAATATCGTTTGATTGAATCTATTTCTACCAATTATTTCGACGTAAGAGTGTGCATTGAATTTCGTTCAGTTTCAATAACTTACGCACACATTTTTAGTTTTCATTTATTTAGATCTAGAGCATTGTTTAAGTTACTTTTTCAGACTTGATATGGAAGAATGTCGAGAACGGCATTGTATGTTGGATTGACGGTCATACTGATTGTATGTCCATTGTCAGTGATTCCGAAATTTATTACAAAATCCGTAAAATATCGTCAAAAATTCGTCACTTAGGATCGCAAACACATCTGAACTCTGTAAAACTTTTATGGCGGCTAATATTCTATTAAATAAACTTAGCAATCCCATTTTAAAAATATTTCTGAAAAAATATACTGGTCGAAATGTTCCTGATGAATCAACTTTACGCAAATATTATGTTTCTAGGTGCTATACGAGAACAGTAGAACGCATTAGAAGCCATCTTTTAAATCAATACATATGGATAAGCGCCGACGAAACGGTGGATATGTTAGGAGGCTGTGTGGTAAATGTTGTAGCTGGTGTACTACATCCAACTATTCCCTATAACTCATATGTAATAGCAACAAGTGTTATAAATAGAGTTGATGCGGAAACAGTTGCTGAAACCATTAAGGAGAATATGCAAAAACTGCTTCATTCGGACGCCACGTACAAAGAAAAAATACTTTTATTTGTCAGTGATAGTGCTGCGTATATGTTAAAAACAGGCAGACTATTGAAGAAAACATATCCTAATATGCTGCATATTACTTGTGTAGCACATGCTCTCCACATAATCTGTGAATATATCAGAGACACTTTTCCGGAAGTTGATAGACTTGTATCAGTTTTTAAAAAAGTTTTCAGAAAAGCACCATTGAGAGTAGCTCTTTTCAGGGAAAAATTTCCATCTCTGTCACTGCCTTCCACTCCAGTAATAACTAGATGGGGAACATGGCTGGAAGCTACTAGTTATTATGCTGAGAATTTCGATAGTCTAAAACATTTCGTAACACTGCTAAAGGAGGATGCTTGAAGTATTGGTGAGTGCAAGGAGCTCACACAAATCCCAAATTTAAAAAATCAGTTGTACTTTCTTCACGAACACTTTGGAAAATTGCCAAAACTAATAACTTATTTTGAAAATCGAAATCTCAAATTAAATGACGGATTAACCACATTAGATGTGGCTGTTAATAATTTGAAAAGTATTCCAAGTGATTTCGGATGTGGCCTTCGGCAAAAGTTTGATGCAATTCTTAATAGAAATCCAGATTTAATTACATTGCAGCAATTATGTATGGAGACAATTCCACAAAATCTAACGGCTAAATATGAAGTAATAAAAGAATATTTCCAGTATGCACCTATAACCAGTTGCGATGTAGAAAGGAGGTTTTCTATTTATAAGGACGTACTTAATTCAAAGAGAACAAAATTGACAGAAGAAAACCTTGAGAAACTATTGCTAGTCAATATTAATACTCCTTTACTCAACTTGAACGACAAAATGAACAAATAATAATGTTCCAATTATAGAAATAAAATTAAAAACTTTAAAAATACAACTTTTCAACAAATACATATTGTCATGGATTTTTCCATGGAGAAGAAAGGAAAATAATAGAACTATATATTAAAATTTTTGTGTGGTACATTTATTAAACTTATGTATTTCATTTTGGTGTTTATTTTATTTCAGACGGGGATCGTTATAAATATATTTAATTTTAAGTGATAAATTTTATTATGTTTGAAATTTTGATCCATCCTCGTATATTTAGGTTGGTCAGATGTTCAAAGCTGCCGCCATCCCGGATATTATATTGAAATAAGATGTATATTATTCTATATTTTGATTTATAGTTGGTGGGGATATCCGTGTGGATGCTGGAACTTCATTTTCAGAGATTATTTGAAAGTCCTTGAGGATAGGTGTGTATAAGTATATTGGACACGACTTAATTTTGTCTAATATTATTGAAATTTTGAATAATTCGTTATTAGTTTTTGGTGCGTCGTTTGTGATTTAAACGTAAATTTTCGTGAATTTACAAATCTTTTATATTTGTAATTTTATTTAAATGATACACCTATCTGAAAAAAAGGAATCTCTCGTGTTTAATTGTGACTTACTTTAATTAATGTAGGTATCTTTATAATTATTAATATATATTGATGAAAGCGCTATAATTAACTTGTAAAAATTTTGTTAAATTTTTTATGTATTCTGAATAATATCTAGAAAATTTATTAGAAGATTTTTTGTGGAGGTTGGTTGTTTTTTTAGTCACTTTGAATATTTCAATACGTAGGAAGGTGGGGACGAGTTTGTAAGGTCATGTGATTGCATTCATGACAGTTCAGATCTTGATTTCGCGCGCAGAGTAAACAATTCTTTACTTTGACGTTTGAGTTTTGGTTATATTTTATTGTTGTTTAATAAATTTTCTTGTATATTAAAAATTTATAATTTTGATCGTGGATAGTCAGATAGAGGTTTTCAATGGTTTGTATCTTCATATGATATCCAAACCTTTTTGCCCTCTACACTGTGCCTTTAGCAGTTCAACGTTGCACTTAGTAAAGTTGATTTTTTTTTTATTTTTTTTATTATATTAATGTAAAGGGAAAATGTGTGTATAATTTATCTGACACCTCGTGTTTTATTTTATGATATAACCTGAATCCGAGAGGATCGACCCGAGTGATGTAAGCTCAAGGAAATCTACCAGACTGAACAGCCGGAAGCATAAGTTGTAGTGTGAACAAAAAAATTAATAAGCAATCAAAAGCACATTCCACAGCAATATGTCTTTCGTAATTTTATAGATCACCACCCGTTTGTTTTCCAATTATATAAATAAAATTAAAAACTTTATAAATACAACTTTTCAACAAATAAATATGTATTTCGTAATTTTATAGATCACCACCCGTTCGTTTTCCAATTATATAAATAAAATTAAATATTTTAGAAATACAGCCTTTCACCAGTACTGCACTGGGTGGTAAGCGTGTCCGTTTTCTAATTATTATATACATGATGTTTTATAAAACTAATGACGTTAATAATAATAATAATAGTTAATAAACTCTACTCGTCATCAGGTATATTTTTTAATGTTTCTTCATTTATTTTCAATATCAATTTTTTGTCTATTTTAAAATCGAAACAGCTATTTTTATTTATATATGTCTTACTATGAAGAAGTCCTGTGACTGTTTCCGTGCTTAATTTAGTACGTTGTTTAGTTTTCATTAAATTGATGGAGGAAAAAATTCGTTCCACATTTGCTGAAGAATGTGGTAAACACAACAAATTTTGAATAAAATTACATAATAATGGAAAGACATTCGATTCATCACCACGTTTTATTGCCCTGACACTAGCCCAGAATTCCAACATATCTGTGCTGAAATTTTGGCGTTCTGTGTAATTTCGTAATTGCCTCCATTCGCTATCTAAATTTTCAAGTTCGTTTTGTGGTATTAAATTCGGAAAAAGTAAAGCTATATCTGCTATTGAACTTATAGTTCCGCTTTTTACTATCTCGGGGTCAATGAAATTAAATTTTTTAAGCGGGTTGTTTTTTAGTGGAAATCTAGTCGTGATTTGTGAACATCTTTCAACGTAAAAAATCCAAACAACGTAGTCGCAAATATTTTATTTGTTCTGAACTCAATTTACCTTCTTCTAGATAAATTCTAACATTTGCTCCTAAATACAGATCTTCTAATGCTTGATAATTATGTGGATTTTTAAATTCAATGTTTTTTAATGCTGTAGATAATAAATAGTTACGTTTTAGGAAACAGTCACAAATTGTTCGAAAAATATTGGATACACTATTATATAAAGTGTAAAGTTTTGGCGATTTTGATTGCATTTCACGATTTAGACTATTAAAGAGTGGCAAAACATAATCTAGAAATAATAGAAAGACTTTGGTTAGGGGATTATTTAAATGATCGAGTATGTTTTCAGCTGTTCAGACATCGCCATCTGCAACAGCAGTTGTAAAATATAATTATAATCTGAGCGGATTGTATTGTTCTAGAATTCGTTTAATAGCTGAATCAACCGACAACCATCTGGTTTGGGACGGGTGTAAAATTTTTGGGATTTTAACATTGCAAAATAATTGATACTCTTGGAATTCGCTGATTCTTTTTGGACTAGAGTTGAAGTAATTAAAAATATTTCTTGTTAAAGTTTTCAAGGAAATTTGCCAATTTTTCGCATGCGTATGAAGCAACTAAGTGAAATGAGTGGCAGATGCACTTCATGACAAATAAATTCGGTATATCTTTTTTTAGTAATGTTGTAACGGAATGATGTCTTCCCATCATTTCATTTGCTCCATCAGAAGCAAAGCTAATCATATTATCTTTATAAGGAACAGAATTTGAGACAAATGTATTTATAACATGATTATATAAAGTTTCCGCATTCGCACTATCTAATTTTACATGAGCAAAAAAACAGTCTCTGATTAAATTGTCTTTTGCATACCTGACGACGAGACAAAGATAAAACATCTTTGTCTCGTTTTATCGTTGAGCGATCTGTAGACTCGTCTATAATAAGGGAAAATTTATTATATTTAATATCCTCACATATATTTTCGAAACATTCAGCACCTATGACATTTCGAACAAAAGCTGTGGTTGGTTTTCTTTCTGCGCACGATATGCCTTGAGCAATCTTTGAATCGGGACAAATGTTAGCTATTAATTTTGGCAAAAGATCCATTACCAAAAATGGAAAATTATGTTCTGCAATAAATGCAGACAAGCGGATCTCGGCTAAAACTAAGATAATTAAAATTATTGTAAACATGAAATAATTTAAATAATCATACCAAGCCATCTCTCAAAGTCTTCCCAGATTTTCCCAATCTTCCTTATAATTTTGGGAATATTTTATTTTTTTTGCTATATTACTTGGGCCAGCTTGTTCACAGTCACTGTCACTACCCATATTTTAACACTAGGTATATTAATTTAAAAAAAAATCAAGTGACACCCATGTATGTGTTCTTCTAGAACCGATATAGGATACTGATTTCAAATTTTAAATGCAAAAACAGAAACAAACCCTTCACTCAAGATGCCCCACTGTTTTAAACTCATAGAAATAAGCAAATAACCAAATAGATATCGCTTTTATTCATTATTGAATGATATGTTGTATTTATTTCATTCATTCATTTGTTCGAATGAAAAGGATTATTTCATTGTTGTTGTATTTTGAAATAATTATTTTCGGGGGAATAAGTATTTTTATTTGAAAAACAATGTTTCTTTAAGATAATTTTTAAATAGTTAATTGACGAAGGAGATACTTGTTGAAACTTCATTATAACGCTAAGAAATAAGTAATTAAACTTCTAGTTTCAAAAATTCTTTTATTGTAAATACCACTACAATATTGTTTCGCCATACAATCGCTTCATCAGGTGGATGAAATACTGTAATCAGTAGTTCATCCACCTGATGAAGCCATTGTATGGCGAAACAATATTGTAGTGGTATTTACAATAAAAGAATTTTTGAAACTAGAAGTTTAATTACTTATTTCTTAGCGAGATAATTTTTACCCAGAATAGTCCCTTTATTTAGAATAAAGAGCGCTTGAGAAGCGTGCAAATAAATACCTACCGACATACATAATTGTTGCCTTTGAATTCAAGCATTATATCGACTACAATCCATAGTAGCTTTTATTACTGTCCCTGAGTGTCCCTACTCATAAAATTGCTTGCCTGTTTTAATTTTCTATTTATTATAGTCATAGATTAAAGATGAATGCCATTATAGTAGTAATTTATTATATTGTATTTTTATTCTTTATTATACATTAAAAAAAAATACCCCTATAATTTGAATACGTCAATCGGCTCGCGGTTAGCCCAGTGTATGTGTTTGGTGCGAATGAATTTTAATTGTCGAGTGTAAAATTTTTGTTTTTAAGGTGAGTATTCCTTCATTTTTTGTATTCAACATACAAAATATTTGCATTTTCGTTAATTCTATTCAATCATAAATATATTGATGTTTATTTTACGTTTTATCATTAGAAAATAACCAAGATTCTATTTGTGATGACTGGTAAAATCAATATGGCGGATTTGTATATAGTGGCTCAAGTCCGTACAGGCAACATTGACTCATGAGAAAGGAACTCTTGTGACCACATGCTGCATTATTGGCTCAAATAGAACAAGTTTACCACTTGTGATGGTTTTCCCTCGTAAAATATTTAAAGATCATATGATACACACACACACACACAAATACACCAGTGGGAACCCTTGGAATAGCAGCACCAACAGGATGGATGAACTCCGAAATCTTCCCAGAGGTGGTGAAGCATTTCGTGAAACATACGAATACTACGCCGGATAATCCAAGCATCCTCATTATGGATAATCACGAATCGCATCTGTCAATTGAAGCGTTGAATATCGCATAATCATTTGGAGTTCATATCCTGACGCTGCACCAACATCCAATAAGTTACAGCCGCTAGATGTTGGGATTTTCGCTCCATTCAAAAGCTAATATACCGCAGCCATTGATTCCTGGATGTTGCGTAATCCCGGGAAACCGGTAACAATCTACGATGTCGGAGAGATTGTTGGGATAGCTTTTCTGAAAGTGATGACGCCCATCAATATTACTCACGCTTTTAAAAAATGCGGCATATTCCCATATGCAGTGACGCGCCGCCCATATGGGCAAGGTCGTGCAGCGCACAACGGCGCCAAGGCCTTAAAGGCGCTTACGGGCACTTGTGATAAATTTTAAAAATTGACTGACTTTTTAAAGCAGCTGAATATTGAAAATC
Organism: Melolontha melolontha; assembly: GCA_935421215.2. Classification (NCBI taxonomy): domain Eukaryota; kingdom Metazoa; phylum Arthropoda; class Insecta; order Coleoptera; family Scarabaeidae; genus Melolontha; species Melolontha melolontha. The sequence goes on from OW285238.1 coordinate 96,533,766, forward strand.
TTATTAATGAATTTGCCAAAAGTAAGGTAGAAAAGTCCAATTTCTATAAGACATTTCCGTTGTTTTCCTTCACGTTTATCTATTTAAAAACACGGGCACTCTAAAAATATTTTATTTGATCTTTTGTTTTTTAATAATTTGGAATACTGTTTTTTATTTTGTTACTGTTGTTTCAGTGTGCAATAAAAATTTTAATAATATTTTTTTGTATGTGAACCTATTATTTGCCTCAAATAAAAAATACCTACCAGTACTAACAAGTCTAAAGAGTTCGTCATAAATTTCAATGTTGAACTGTGGGAGAGTGGCTGGTAATTTTGGCTCAATACATATAGGGTAAAGGCGCCTATCAGTATTTCGCACGACGGCGCCGAAGATACTTGGCGCGTTACTGCCCATATGATCGATATGTCTTTGACGATTAGGACTTTATGCCCAGTTCAGTCACCGATCGCCCTTGTCCCGACTGCCAAAGGAGAGAAGATCCTTCAGGTACAAATGATCATCCTAAATCACAATTGCAAACAAATAACATAAAAGATCCACCATCAAATGTCACTGAAAATATCAGCACCAACTGTGAAGAAGGAAAAGAGTTCACAACTTCAAATAATCTACAATATCCTTTCGCGTCTCAATTGTCACCAAATGAAAACGAAGGTGAACCGTGTAATTCTGGAAGAGACAATATATCAATTGATCGAGAAATATATCCGTCCTTAATGCAGGAAACGTGCACACTAGACGGACAACAGATCGAAGGAGAAACATCGTGTGTATTACACGAATCATGCACTTCTAAATTTGATTTTATTTCCCCCTTTCAATTTAGAAATACAATCAAGGCAGGTCCAAGAAACAATAAAAGGAAGCAAAGAAAACTTGGTCGAAGTTTAATAGCGACGGACACTCCTGAAAAAATGGAAATTGAAATGGAAAGAAATGCAGCTAAGAAAAGGAAGAAAGCAAATGAGAAGAAAACAAACAAAAAAATATTACAGAGTGATTCAGAAGATGAAAACGTAGAAATTGTTTTGCAAGATGAAGACGAAGACCACGATTGGGCAGAAGAAGAAAAAGAAAATGAAATTGTTACTGAAGATGATCTCAATAAAGCTCTACATCGACTACCACAGCAAGATGAATATGTTTTGGTTGAGTTTTCTACAAAAAGACAAAAGATTTATTATATTGGGAAAGTACTAGAGTCGAAATGAGAAACTTGAATACTGTATAAGTTTCTTGAGACGAAAGAGCAACAACAAATTTCATAAGCCTAACTTACCTGATGTTTCGAATGTTATGGAGAACGATATAAAACTGATACTTCCGAAGCCAAAAGCGGGTGGAAGCACCTCTAGGCAGCAATCTTATTATTACTTTACTATAGATTTATCTTTATTGAACATTCACTAATATTTAACTTAAAAATAAGTACTACCGTCACAGTATTTTTGTTCCTTTTCATTCAATAAAGAATTTTTGTTTTACTTACGGAGTTTTAATCATAGTAACCTACTGTAAACTCACTGAGCCACTGTCGACTTAGAGATGAGCCATTTTACCCTCCCTTATGTAAACAGTGGCTCATGTTCAACTTTTTGAAAAATATTTTCAAACTTTCTTATTTCATTTGTTATAAAGATAGTAATCCCGCAAAATGAAAATAAGTAAATTAACTATATTTATGCAAAATATCAACTTCCTAGCCCCACACAATCTAATTTTATAGCTTGTCAAAGAAAAGTGAGCCACTGTTGGCACCTTGACCCTAATATAATAATAAAATGTAGTCTGTGTTACAAATAGTATTTGTGTTTTGTGAAGGATTATTTTTACCTGAATTTGAATAATAAATGTAAAAAATAGTATATCGCTGTTTACTAACGTCAAGTGTATAAATATTATAATACAAATATATTAAAACATTTCTGTATACATAGGAAAGAGTGGGCCACCTTGAGACGGAAAAAATTTTTGGTTAATTAGATTAATTTTTAAAGATAATGGAATAAACATATTTTTCTTTAATAATTAACAACAAGTTCGTTAGTCTAGAAGAATTGAAAAATATAACAAATTGTGGTGTTGCAAGGAAGAATTAAATTTCTATTTTTTTGTCTCGTCTCATAGTGGCACGCAACGTGGGCCACTGGGCCACGATGAGAAATGATGAAATATATACAAAGAAATTAAAAAATTTAAACCAAGCCTTTATTTAACACTAACTTTTAGTAGAAAATATTGAAGAACATTAAGACACTGAGACTAAAATATAAAAAACACTCAAAAAATTTTTTAGCATATGTTCAAATCATTAAAATTAATTTCGAATTTGTAGTGAATTTGCAGCATTTTTGTTTTTCCCAGAACAGATGGCAACGGTAAAATCAATTTTATATCTTCAAGTGGAACTACTGCAACATCGGGTTCAAATGGAAAAACAAAATGTCTCTCGACCTTTGCAGATGTTCTTAGAAATTTAACTTCAACGTCGCTTATTGATTTCAAAAGTCTCGTTACTTTTCCTACATAAAATATGTAATTTTTAGCTTTAAATAGCACTCGGAAACACAAAATTTTTGGAATTCAGTCTATTGAATCATCAAAATCGATGAACAATATTTTTTTCTTTTTCATCATCATCATCATCAGAAGACGTAATGTTTTTTTGGGATAGATGTTCTTTTTCCTCCGAATCCATTCTTATTAGCAGCTTGTTTCTTGGCCTCTTGTAGTTTTATTTTTCGATTTTCTCTTTCTTTCTTCTCCATGTATTTAATTTGTATCATTTCTTTCTCAGGGGTTGGTAGGAATGCAACTGGTAGCTTTCATACGTTGATTATTATTCAGTTTTCTCTCTCCTGCTTCGGGGTATCCTTTAAATATTTCGAGGTTTATAAAAATTTGCGGGTTCTCCTTGCCAAGCGAATGGTTGGTCAAGCGAGGTATTTCGGATGATGTTGATGCAAGTTGGTCATCAGTACTGGAAAAATCTAATATTGTGGTTGTATTTATAGTATTTCTATAAGCGACAGAGCTACATAAATAACCAGACGTAAATACCTTCCTGCCAAATGGGTATATTCCTGTTTTTTTAAAACCCAGATTTAATATTTGATGGGGTCATGTAACGTTCAAATGCCACACCTACGAAACCGTCAACATCATAAATTGATTACGGGGGTTCCCGGGTGATGCAAGAGTCAACAGTAGCATTATAATTCGCCTTGAATGAGGCGAACATCGATATCTCTAGTGGCTGCAGCTTATGACGGCAATGCGGGGGGAGTGTGACTATTATAACCCCATTTTCCTTTGCTAAATTAAGCGTTTCAATACTTTCGAGGTGACTCTTGTGATTATCAAATATTAAAATTGTCGAGTTCTCTTTAGATGGCCCGGTATGCTGTATATAAAATGCTTCATTATAGATGGAAAAGTTTCCCGTTCATCCACCCTGAAGGCGATGTAAGACCTAATGTGCCTGCAACATATGATGTTTGAACTTTTTTCTGGGAAATGCCATGACAGGTGGCAGTGCATTTCTATTAACAATTATTATACAAGTTGTTATTAATACACCGCGTTCTCCACTGTGGGTGCATTGACTCACTTGCTTAGTTCCTTTTGACGACAAGACCTATTTTGGTTTCTGGGCAGTTGTCGTACCCATTTCATCGAGATTATATGTGTGGGTACGTTACGAAATTTTTCGGAGCGTCCATATACGTTCTAAAGATTTTCAAAAAATATATTGATATTGATTGTTTGTTAAAAGAGGACGCTCTGGAAAGGCTACGGCCTTCTGGCTGACGTACACTTAACTCTTTATTGTGCCTTTTGTAACCAGTCAATGTTACCTGCTGATTAATTTCTTCCCAACTTAATGGTATGCTTTATGAGTTAATTTTAGCAATTTCATAAACCAACACGCAGGTTTCTTTCGTTATTTCCCATAGCACATTTTTACATTTTTGAGCATTTAATAACGTAGTCAACTAACCCCTTTTCTTCCTTGACACTGAAAATTAAGCGGTGCTTATACTGTTCATTAGGATTTGTCTTGTTTACTTCCTTTTTAACATACCTCTGTAATGTTTGAAATGACAGACATTTTCTTTGGCTGCTTTTCGAAATGATAATCTTACTCCATTTCCCCCATTCAAAAGTTGCAGAACAGTCCTTTTCATACTTTTTTCAGAAAATGCGTTTTTTTGGCTTATCTTTTTGCGATCTCTGGACATCTGCAATTTATAAAATACACTAATTAAAAATATTTATTACTTACTGCAGACATGTGTCACCATGAGACCGTGTCTCAAGGTGGCTCCGCGAATATGTCTCATGGTCTCATTTACACGTTTTTCAAAAATGTTTGATTTGGTATAATATAATTTTTGATAAATGTGTTATACCCACAAGAAAGCTTATTAACCAACCTTTAAATAAGTATGAATATTTTACCTTTATCTTTGAATTTTGCCTCCACACAAAGAATCGAGGAAAGCGCGTGAAAAAGATGGTGCACAACAGCACACTCCTTCATCATATGCTCAACTGAGAGTAGTCTGATGCAGTAAGAAATTTTATTACGAAGTCAGCACATGGGTATAGTTTACCACACGACTAATAGATAGTTTGCCTAGCCAGAAATATTACAATGTCTTATCGTGGCCCTTGTCTCATGGTGGTACACATGAATACACAGCACATATCGTTCATATCAATTCGTATTGGAGATTTCAACGTACGCACTCGTGTTTCTGACTTTCCTTGTCTTCGTACAGATGAGGACAAGGGATACTTTACAATTTCAAAATGAGTTTTACAATTAATATTTAAAACCTAGCAATTTCAAACTAATTGGGTTCTTTACTAGTCTAAATTTAAAGAACAAAATATTATTAAATTAGATAAAACTATGACCGTTTCTCTGGAACCGCGGTCTTGACATTGCTTCCTTTTTGGCCCACGAATTGTCCACTATTCAAAGGGATATCTCCAAGGGTGCTACTACGATTGCTGCACTGACATTCTAATTTCAGTGCAGCAATAGTAGACGAAACGTTGGGCAAGAAGAAAGCAGTGTAAAGGACGCAGTTCCTGTCCGGAATCCCAGAAGTAATCAGCCAGTTTAGATAACTAATTAACCTGAGTTTTAAAAAGAATTTGAAAGAAATATACATTTGAAAACATTTGTGAATCTTACGTTTTAAATCGTGCACATGAAGCAAAAGAAATAAAATTGGCTCTTGAAATTACATATTTATTGTGAAAATATTACAAAGTTCTAAAATTTGGAATAGTATTGACTTATTTTTGTTTTTGTACATCTCTTTGACAGAAATTAACTGGAACAACATTAGGCTACCTACTTGTGGCTATAGCAAGCGCCAATTAAGTTGGCGCGAGGACGGGGTGCGCAGAAGCCGTTTTTAAAGACGTCCACCCCCACTACTCAAGTAATTGTCAGAATACATTTGTCATTCACGTTTGACGGAACATCATGTCTTTGCTAAATCATAAAGTGATACACGCTCAGACGTTAGAATTATCTGACATTTGATGTAAAACCAAATACAAATCTCCCCACTACTTTTAATCCGGCGCGAACTTGCCCCTCCTCGCGCCGACTTAATTGGCGTTTGCCATACTTATTGTTTTACAACGTTGCCAGATGTGTTTTTCGTCAAAATAAGTTATAAACAAAAAATAAAATAAATATGAAAAAGCAATATTAGGTACCTAATTATAAATTTCTATCAAGTAAGGGCTACTTAGATTCAAAAGAATAAACAAATATTAAAAAAAAACTTTAAAATCAAAAAGAAAACTTTAACGAAATAATAATAATAATAATAATTCATCTTTATTCTAAATTGTATCTTTTCCTATCAACAATATCAACCAATAACGCTTATTTAAAGACTGAAAGTCTCCGAATTTTAGTGACCTTGTGCAGAGGTATGAAGCATGCTACAACATTTTGGTTTTAGGATTTTAGACTCCGAATTTAATGAAGAAGATTGCCACGTGTAGTTAGTACGTCAATTTATACACACTTGTATATATAATTAATAACAAAAAAGAATAGCAATTCTAAAAGCAAAACAATCTTCTTGACAAAACACAATCATGAGCATATATCGCATAACACAGCCAATGAGGTATAAAAATCGATTTAAAATAACAATTATACCCTATAGTTACCTAAGATTACTGCAAGTAATTTTAAAGTCATATTGCATTTTAGTTTACAGTCGCTTTATAAAACCATAGTTTGGTGAAATAATACTATAATCGTTACAATAAATATTTTAAGCTAGATTTTGTTAAGATTGCTTCAAAGATTCCGGGCTGAAACCGCATCATTCAGGGTAGTAGCAATCCTGCGAAGCAGTGTGAAGAACACGATTCCAGTCCGGAATCTCAGAAGGAATCATGGAAAACGATCGCAGAAGCCTACAGGCCGGATTAAAATTTGCTACTTAATTTTTTTGAAGCTTCGACAAATATTTTCCTTTATAACAATTTTGTATTTATTGTAGGTTTAGTAGACTTAGGCAAAAAGTATCCAAACAAATTATGTGAATAGTGATATTGTTTTTAGTTTTCAAACTTAATAAATAACAGCAGATACGATTTTATAATGTTTACTTAAAATACGTAAATGCTAAAATATAAAGGAAATTAAAAAAGTAAATATTTTGTATAACCACACAACACAAATGAATAAAATTCAAACAGTTGTTGAGTTGTCATCTGTTGGCATCTTTTGGAAAAAGTTACGCGCTAGCAAACGTTAGAGGGCGCTACATTCATCAGTTTTTACATGATTGATCTAACAGGCAACAGTTGCTAGTTAGTTTAGATGGCATGCGCGTTGACGTATTATGTTTCAAGCAGACCAACAAACAGTTGCTAGTCGCCATTTTAAGAGTAAAGTTTTGTATTGTGTAGTTTATTGTGTGACCTTTTAAGATGACATTAGTTTGTAGAAAAATGCATTCCAGCTCAGCATGTTTGTTTGGATGTTAGCTAAAATTAAATAAATCGGTGAGTAAAAGCACAACTATAATTTGTTTGTATGCAGTAACATATGCATGCTAAATGTCGTATTCAATCAGAAAAGACGTCTTGCCCACATGCCAAATATACTTCTTTTTTTACAGAATTCCATTATTCGTAATTGTAGTGTGATAAACCGTGTCTGTGATATATTTGCAATGTCGACTGGTAAGGAGGCCAAGGAATGTTATATTTCAACTTTAGCGGATTTAACATTCAATAGCAGACCTCTGATAAGTGTTCTTACAATGTTGGCGGAAGAGAACATAGCACATGCTCCTGATATAGTTGAAGCTATAGAATCTCATCTCATAAAGGTTATTTTTTAATATGTTTGATATTATTTTTAGCATTAAATAAGTTATAATAAGTGATTTGAGGTTCTTTGTATGAGTTGTATATTAACAACATACTACATAGATCCATCTTTCCTGTTTCTAGTCGCACTTAATTTTTTCCATAAATTTGTGAAATATTTTAATAAATAATTTGAGAAAGGAAGTACAATTATTTATTTTTATATAATGCATGCTAGTCAATCAACACTTTCGATTGTAATTTAAAGTGAAATTATTTCATATGCATCAGTGGATTAACCAACAAAGAAGAATACGTATTAAAAGGCTTTTATAGTGTCTTTGGAACAACCTGTGTATATATTAATATACATAGGCTGAATTGTACCAAATTGTGCATTTGGTAGTGCAAGAAAATAGAATTAATTTTTTTTATAGAAATAAAAATAAAGTGGTGTTTAATATAAAATCCTAATGATTATATTTATCAAATTATGGTCTAAGAATTACTTACAGTTCAAAAACAAAGATTTAGAAACAGTTTATCATATTTCCATGAGTTTATGTAAGTATATAAGTTCTGGATCTTTTACAAAAGTTTAAATAGTAGTTCTTGTATACCATTCAATTTCATTTAGAAGGAGGAAATTCTACAAGAAAGTGAGTTTGTTTGTGTCTAGGGTCTTGTGGATGTCAAATTGCCAGCTCTGTACCTGATAGATTGCATTATCAAGAACATCGGAGGAATCTACAGAACTCTCCTTTCCCAAAATATTGTGACGATATTTTGCCATGTTTTTCAAGTGGTATGTATTTTCTATATTTGTATAATTTATTCCATTATATTGAATTATTTTTTAAAAGTACAGTAACACCTTGTCGAGATTAGTTTCTGACTAAAAAGCTTTTTATGGAGAAATTAAATATTCTATGCATTCTATGAAAAAGGTTTTACTGTATTGGAATTGTTTTTTCCTATATTCTAAAATTGTTTTTGGTATCTGAGTTTATACAAATTTACAATTATCTGATAAGATTTGCAAATTAACAGATAGAAATAAATATCGAAGTTTATACTGATAATTTTAATTTTCCATTTTATCGCGATTTTGAAATGGGTTCTTTAATAATAAAGTTTTCGCGATAACGTTCTATGTTAGGTTGCAAAATTTGTCAGAAGTATCTTATTTTTTCTATATCTTATATATAATTTTTCATTATTAAATATAAAAGCATATAAGAACGTGTAATAATAGACGTTTATAAGAACGTGTAATAATAAACGTTTTTGCGATAAGACCAACAATGACATTCAATTAAAACAAAGTATTAAACAATCATAAATTATCAATCATTTTTATGTTTGTAAAATGTATTAAGCTGTTTCATTTAAACGCCTAATAAGCACTGCAGGTAAATTACGTAGTATTGCGTAAAGGAAAACATTGCATCTCGAATATATTCTTTATTTATTCTTTCGCAAATTATACAGTTTTTGAAATAAGGTTAAATGATTGAAAAGCAAAAGTTTTGGCCAATTGCATAGGAACCTTCTGAGTTTTTTTAAAATTTAGTAGCGTTAACTTGGACCGGGTGAATCTTAAACCACATTGGTCAGATTCTCGAGGTTTTTTTACCATATTATCGTCTCCGTGAACACAATAAAACATCATCCTCATAATATATAGGATTTATATTTAGCGTTATATTTTTTATATCATGTCTCCTTATTTCGAGGACCTTGTATGTACAATTGTGAAAAATAGGTTCCCAATGCTAGCAAATCTCCGTTTATTGTCAGTGTAAATAGATTTCATTCATGTTAACATTCATATTTCTCTTCGAAATAGTAGGTTTAACATTATTGCGATATTAATTAAAATTTCATAAGAGTTTTTGGTTTTAATACGAAATTTGTAGCAATTATGTAGTAATACCATGTAACTAATTCTCGGCCAATGTTTTTGTACGATGAAAAGTATGTCTAGATTAATTTAATAATAAAAAAGGCTTTTACACGTTTAACTACATATTAAATTGATCTTATAATCTTATGGAGATATTAATAAAATATTTTTTTATAAGAATGGAGTTTATTTAAGTAATTGCTAGAGACCGGACACATCGGGCTGAAATTGACCTTATTACGACGGACGATATAAATAGTCTACAACATCTGTAAGTACATCACGCTGTTGTTGAATAGCACTATTCATTCGGTTAACTGCACATCTATTTTTTGTGTGCGGTTAACCGAATAAATAGTGCTATTCAATAACTGCGTATGTACTCACAGATGTTGTAGATATTTATATCGTCCATCGTAATGGCGTCTTTTCAGCCCGATGTGTCCGGTCTCTAGTAATTACATACTTATTAAAATAATATACGTTACCGTTCATAGGTTTAATTTTATTATGAAATAATACTTACAATATATGGAAAGCATATTAAGAACAGTTATTTAAAAACCTAAACGACGAAATTAATATGATTGGAAAATCAAGAGAGCTAACGCTCTTAGGAGATTTGAATGGAAGAACAAACAGGAAAGGTAAGGATAGTGTAGTTGGCCGATTTGGTGAATGTCAACGGAATGCGATTGAGCTCAACGAGCTAAGAATAACAAACGGATTTTATGAGCATCGATGAATACACAAATACACTTGGATGCAGCCTAGTAGAAACCTGAAAACAATTATAGATTACGCAATAACAAAACAAAATTAAAAGTTCAGGATTTTGGAGTTTGTAGAGATGCTTCATGTGGCACCGACCATCAATTTCAAAAAGTAAGAATATTGTTCGAATAGATGAAGAAAAAAGAAACTAGGAAAAATTAGCAGATATACAAGAACAAAGAAGAGGTACAATCTATCTGGATAGTCTCGAACACGTTAGTGTGCGAATATTATATGAGAAAAGGTTAGATTTAAATCTCGGAGACGATGTTTTTAACAGTGTACAAGAACACTCTGCATATTAAAGAGTATATATGTAATTGCAACGGTTCGCGAAGCGATTGAAATATATGAATCAGGGAATGGAACAAGAAAGCCGTATTGGTGGGACGTAGACATTAAAGATGATAAAGAGGACAAGAAAAGCAAGTATCAAAAATATGTGACTACCAGAAAAGACGTCGATAAATTAAATAATTTGGCGTGTGGAAATTACCGTGGAATATCAGTCACAACTTCTATCAGTAGAAGTGTATGGTAAAAATCTAAAGCAGAAGGTAGAAAGTGAGTATAATGGTTTGGAAGCTGAAGAACAAGCTGGTTTCAGGTAGCAGGTAGATTAACATTGATCCGCCCAAGTTATCGAGAAAAGATTAACAATTAACCAGTCAATACATTTACTCTATGTAGATCTTAAAAAGAGCTTATGGCAACGTTCCTCAGGAAAGACTTTGGGAAACATTCAGAAATTTCGATGTCGTCCTATAATACAGTTTATTGAAAACTGTAAAATTATTCTGGTCATTTAGTGGCACGAATTTGATGAGTCTTAAGTTTCATGAGTCTTAAGTTTCTTCCTTGATATGCAGTCAGAAAAAAGTTTCGACGGTAGCAAGTTGCTTTTTTTCACTCGAGCATAGCTGGTTAACTCTTATTATTCTAACATTAAATCTCATTCTTTTAAACCATTTTGCGTAAACTCGTACTCGTTAGTGTTATCTAATCGCAAATAAATGAGTATTAAACTGTGATGTATTTAAGCGTACTAGCATTCATATGCTACTGCACTAATCTCAATGATCGCCCTTTTTTTTCTAAAAGATCATCTCCATTTGATTAATGTACAAATTGTTTGTCTGAAAGGAACTCATATTTAGGAACTGCAGTTGCATTTTCTTTTGTTAATTATTTATGCAAAAATTAATTGAAATGAACTCGTCTAGCAAACTAGTTTTAATCCTGGATACGTACCCTCATTTTACAAAATAAAATAATTCTTGTTCTTATAGGTATTTATAAGTAATTTAATTTACCAGGTTTGCCTATAAAATTCGGTGAATGGTAATATATTGGTATTCAACGCTTAAATCAAGGTCGCTCGTATGTATATTCATGCATGGGCATGTCTGGACATGTCCTCTGCCGGAGATTGCGCGAGGCTGTTAAAGCAGTACTATTGAACGATTTGTTTGCACACTTTTGCGCTGACAAGGAATCAATGGAGGACATATCGCGTTTGAGCCGGCCATACACAAGCAGGACATCGGAAAACATTGAACGTGCGCGTGTGTTGCTAGCAAAAGATCGGCGATTGACTCTGCGATTAATATCGGAAGAAACTGGTATTAGAAAAGATACAGTTGGAGCCATCATCCATGAAGATTTAGGTAAACGCACAATTTGTTCACGATTTGTATCAATACATTCTTCTAACAGACGAGCAAAAAGCAAGATGTTTTGAGACCAGTGGCGATTGTGGCCCGGGATCCGTCGTTTTTGAGTTCCATTGTCACAGGAGACTAGTCTTGGTGATACCAGTACGACTCCGAAACGAAAAGACAATTAATAGAATGGTGATCACCTTCATCCTCGCGACAAACAAAGAGCCGTGTGCAAAAATTCAAGGTGAAGATCATGCTGATCACATTTTTTGACAAAGAGGAAATCATCCATAAGAAATTCGTCCCTGCTGGCCAAACAGGGAATGTGGCATTTTAGCTGAAGGTTTTCATAGCCAATATTTGTCTGCGTGGCGTAACTGTTTTGAAACACCCACTCTACTCTCTAGATTTTGCCCCTGCTGACTTTTTTTTATTCTCTCGTATTAAGAAGAACTTGAATGGATCACGGTTTGGCACGTCATGGAGATTCAGGACCGTGTGACAGCTATTCTGAAAACGGTTTTAAGAAAATACTTTTCCAACAGGTCCCAGAACGTCAAAACTGTGTTGTGTCTGGTGGCGACTACTTCGAAGGCCAATAAAGGTATTTCCAATGCGGATTCTGTTTTTGTGTTTTTATTATACCATTCGCCAAATTTTATAGACAAACCTCGTATAAATTTTAAATTTATAAATAATTTAAATAATTTATTTATAAAAATAAAATAACGCCATCAATTCGGATAATGGTAAGTACCAGTCTAATCTGTACAAATTGCTGGATTACCGTTGGAAATACTATTAGATGCATATTTGTATCGTTAGCTGGTGTAATGATATGCTAGTATTTTGAGTATAATACTTTTTTTCTACTGCTGGTGATAAGGACTTAGTTGTTGCAATACGTATTCTGGATTAAAACTACATTGTGGTAAAAACTATTTCCGGCTAACTTTTATAGTATTAGCTAGTCTCAAATTTAATCAGTTTTTTTTAGTTATTTGTGTGTTCATTTTCGTAATATATATAAGGTATACATATATTGAAATTTTATCGAAAACTTTTCGGACACTTATTTTATTATATATTAATTTTATTACTTTCAAAAAGAATATAAAATTTTTAATTAATCAATATGACTAAGCGCAAGTCATTTCCTAGAGATTCGTTAAATTAATCTTTGCGTGTATGTAGGCATCCATGTATGTATTTATTTACTTTTAAATCATTGTTCACTCCCCACATGTATTGTAAAACGTCTTTTCTAAAAATCACGCAATCAACTAATACAATTATCATTTAAATGAAAAAAAATGTGTCTTAATTAAAACAGTGGGTATTCCTTCATATTTTTTTATTTCAATTTATTCCGAGATATAAAAAATATCTTTTTGTAGTCGATGCCTAAAATAAAACATTTACTGTTTTTATCTAATCATATAACAAGTTCCAATACAATCGTTAATATAATTTAGATTTATTGATTGTCTGCTTTTATAGTCGAGAAGCTTAGCGATTTTCATTGTTTTCTTCGCTCTTCCACATCTGTATGTATTCTCTTTTATATTCTTTCTCCCCTATGCATTTAATATAAAATTGATCGGTTGAACAATTAACATAATTACTTTTTTTCTGTATTATTCGTAAAATATACCTTATTCTTCGTGAATAAGAATCTAATAATATTATCTACTCAATTGCTTAACATACATATTTTATGTACATTTATCGATTTTATGTTCGTATCTGTTGTCATAATTAAGTAATATAGCTCAAGTTAAAATATATTATAATTTGATGTGAAATTATGTTAGAAAACGTGTTTTTCTAACGTTTTAAAAATATATATACCGTCTGAAATTAAAAAATCTTGAATACATACACGCGTATCTAGGGCTCATCAATATACAAGTGTCCCGTATCGTTATGTTCAAATTTTAGGAGTGTAAAGTAGACTTCATTTCAAGTAACAAAAACGCAAAACTTGTATATTAATTTTTATTTGTTTCAAAGTTACAGATCTATGAATGTGATTGTCAGATCATGAAAAAAAATGTAATCCTAAAGTCAATACAAACTGATTTAATTTAAAAAAAGTTATACGATTCAATAACAGGCCTGTGATTGTTAACGTCGCATAATAACATATTATCCTAAAATAAATAAACACGTGTCGTAGTGCATACAGTAATTTCTTGGAGATCTACAAAAAAGAGTACTGTAAATTGATTTATGATAAAGAAGCTTCTTACTTATTTCGTAAGTGCTGAACCATGAATATCATACAATAAACAAATGTTCAGATGACTGCTAACGTTGCATTTTTTAATAAAGGATTACATTACGTTTCAGTTCATACAACAGCTTATTAGTGAGTGGACACGCTTTCTTTATTCAAAATGCTTTACTGATTTTCTTCTCAAGAGTATGCGGACATGCACCTTGTGTATGGCTACTGTAGCGGCAGTGCACGTCAAGCAGTTATTGAATACCGACATCGGTTTCCCGATAGGCGCATTCCTCATTACAGAACGTTTCTGGAAGTACACAGACAATTTCGGGAATGCGGACTGCGGAATTATCTTTTCGACCGAGGAGTAAATTTGCCAGCAGACTTAGAGGAAGAAGCAGTAGCTATTGTTACAAGGGATCCAACTCTAGACAACTAGGAGTGCCACGAACAACAGGTTGGCGAATTTTAAAACGTGAGGGCTTATATCCATATCACTATCGCAGGGGACACGGTTTGCTTGAGGCAGACCGCTATGCTCGTCTAGTTTATTCTACCTGGATATTAAGACAGTCACGGCTTCATTTTAATTTCTGCAGAACAGTCCTCTGGACAGATGAATCTACGTTCATGAGAAGTGGTGTTACAAATCTGAGAAACCTGCACAGGTGGTCATCAGACAATCCCAAAGCTATACGCCCATCTAAATTTCAACATGAATTTTCTATTAATGTTTGGGCGGCCCTAATCGATGACTTGTTGATTGGTCCTATCGTTCTTCCTGGGAGGTTAAATGCGGACAATTACCTTCAATTTCTTATTGACGAACTGCCAGGTCTTTTAGAGGATGTCCCACTGAATGTTCGACGAGACATGTGGTTTCACATGGATGGGGCACCACCAGATTTCGGAATTGCTGTCCGAAATTGGGTTAACGACAATTATCCAAGATGGATTGGTCGAGGTGGTCCTGTTGCATGGCCACCCAGATCACCCGATCTTAATCCCCTTGACTTTTATTTATGGGGGTACATGAAAAATTGAGTCTACGCGCAAGTTTCGAACACGAGGGAAGAGTTATTGGATCGTATTCACCTGGCTGCCGAGCAAATCCGACAAAACAAGTATGAAATTCGGATAAGTACTTCTTCTGTTGGCTTACGGGCACAAGCCTGCATTCAACAAGGAGGTGGACATTTCGAAAATATTATTAATTGGACTTTTTTAAATAAAATCAGTTTTTATTGACTTTAGGATTACATTTTTTTTCATGATCTGACAATCACATTCATTGATTTGTAACTTTGAAACAAATAAAAATGGATATACAAGTTTTTCGTTTTTGTTACTTGAATTGAAGTCTACTTTACACTCCTAAAATTTGAACATAACGATACGGGACACTTGTATGTAACCACGCCTTTATCCGTTTACAAACAAGAAATATCAATGTTGATTTTCAACATACTCGCCCTATTAGTTGCCTGTTTCTGTGTTTAAATATCTAAAATTACTGAGACTGTTTAAAAAAAAGATCATGCCTTTAATTTTTTAGGAAGGTATTAGTACTATATGAAATACAAATTTCATACAAATTTCATAACAATTTTTGCGCACCAGTTCAAGTTTTGAAAACGAGCTGCTTGTGGTGGAGTTTCTAAAGAACGGGTACCCAAAATATCTTATGAAACGTGTATTTTATATTATTTTTGTTTTAGAATGTTTAGAAAGCTTTAAGGAAATAGATGTTTGATTCGAAATTTTTAGAACTTTAGAAATGTTGCTTGTGTCTTGAACCGTTTAAGTATTTGAAAATAGTCGGTGTTATGATCATGTCGTTTTAAATTCAAAATGTGTAGTGATTTAAATAATAAATTACTTCGAATCATCATAAACATTCAATAACACTTTTTTCTATCTCAGAATAAAATAAGAGTCATCATAAAAATTCACACTCGTAGCAGCCGTGTATACCGGGTGTCCTTGAAATAAAAAGACAACGTATGAAAAATGGAAAGATGTAATTATATAGAATATAAATCCAAAATAGTTTCCCAAAATTCCCTCTCATAAGCGAAAAAAGAATTACAAAGATATTTAAAAAAAATTGTCACGCCACTGCGATCGACAATATTATAAAAGACGATATCTTAATGTTGACATCTCATCCAGCTGTTACGTGTGTAAACATAAGCTGTAGCATATATGAAGTATTTATTATTTATACAGATTCTGAATATTTTGAATTCATAAGCGTCACGTAATACAATTTTCGGGGGTTTTTAATTTTGCGGTTTGTGTCGCATTTGATTCATAATATTTTAGGTTTATGTTCTATATAATCTTTCCATTTTTGTCTCTTTATTTCAAGGACAACCTGTATAAAAAGTATGGCGCAACTTAACTCAGAAAGATATTAATTCAAACGTCTATCAATGTCATAGTTTGATCAAAAGAAAAAATAATGGCTTTTAGCAATATGCATAAAGTTTTTATGGTAGACTGTTACTTTCTCACATCTTTTATAAAAAATTATAAATATATTTAATATAAAATCCAACGTTTTAATTGATTTTATGACAACCATGACGTTTGAAAACATATTAATTGATCTCCTCTAGTAACTTAAGTTACGACTTGCTTTTTGTATACATGGCTTATTTGAGTGGAAATTTAAATGATCACCCATTATATTGTCTGGATTCGCAAAATTAATTTGACAGTATATACAGTCGATTAACTTTAAAACGAAATGGTATACGGAATTGGTGGGAATATTAATGAATTCAAGAAATCTTCGAATGCATTCTTGGATTACAGAAAGTATTTAGAATATATTTATGCATTTTTGCAAATTTTAAGAATTGAAGATATGTGTATTTCGTCATTTATTTACAGAAAATTATTTTTGTGTTATTTATTTTTATATTCTACGAAATATTAGATGTTATTTTCATTAAAATTGATTAAAAATCTATTTCTTTCTTACGATTAAACGTTTGAATTTAAATAACAAAACGAAATTTTTCGTGAGGTTTTATTTTTTCCACGTTGAAATAGTTATATAGAGTGTATCAAGTGTATGTAAAGTACATGCAAATACATCTTCATATTTGGGATTTTATCATAACATTTCCAATGCATTAATCTTGCAATTCTAAGATTTTATTAAAGATTTATAAGTACACACAAATATATTCCAAACACTACTTGTAAATTAATAACGGATTCTTAATGAGGTTCAGAATCGATTTCCTAGGTTCATAAAGACGAACAATTTCTTTTAACGGCCTCGTTTTAAAATTGACCCACTGTACATATATATGTAATAGTGATGAGTAATGTTAGGAAATGTTCTGGTCAAGGACGACCAGTATTGTAATTTTTTCTTATAAGCTCAAGTGCAAACTTTGAAATCTCATATATAGTACTTCAGCAGTTAAAACAAAACATCAAAAAACACATCAGTCATCGTATTTCGAAATTAATACGCCTATACTTGAGCAGATAAATTTAAGAACTATGGTAATTATGTCACCGAGAAGTCACAAAAAACTAGGTATGCTATTTTGCGATTCCTGGACAACTCGAAAATAATAATTTTATGTGTAATATAAATCAATAGTTTTCTAATTATAAAAATACGTTTTCTGAGTGTATCAGTTCTTATTTCAGTATACGAAAGTTCACTATTTCGTTTATATTAATAATGTTCAATCTAAATTATTAACATTTAACAAATATGTGAATTTATAATAGTCGCGAATCATTTGTATTAATACCAACCATGCGACGGCCTGTCATACGACCAATTTTGGATGGAAATTCTGCATTTCCTATTACTGTTTTCTCAATTTTATAATTGCCATAACATCAATTTAATAATTTTGTCAATATTTACGCAGCCATTTGTTTATTTATTTTAATGAAAACATGTACCTTTTATTATCTACCATAATCGCTTGCAAAACTGACAACAACTTGCGATATATAATTCCGAGTAAAATCCTTCAAGCTATCTCGGACGTGATACTGGCACATTAAAAACAGCCTGATGTTGAAAGTTCCAAACAGTATAAACATTGCTAATTAATAACAATAAGTGACTAAAACTCGTAATACCTAGTCGTTAGTTTATATTTATTTTACCGCATTATCTTACTATTTTATAATACGAGGGTAAGTCAGTAAGTAAGTCACAAAAGATAAATAATTTACCATGATAATCACTTGGAAACAATTTTATTTTTCAATATAATCTTCACACTTATCCCATCGTTTTAACAGCGCCCGAATTCCAGGTGCATAAAATTCTTTGGGTTGCTGTATCATCCACACTAGGACTTCGAGCATTCACTGTTTCACCTTTTTTTTTTGCAAACTCGGCAAGTATCATTGCTTTGCAATCCCAAAACAGTGTAAGCATGGACCTTACCAGCTGAAGATCTAACCTTGAATTTTTTACTGGTGGGTGAGGAAGGATGCTTTCAATGCATTGACGCACGTTTTGATTCAGGTTGGTAGTGATGCACCCAAGGTTAATCACCCCTTATTATTCTGTCAAACATGTACTCACCTACATTCGCATACTGCAAAAGATATCGCAAGGACAGGCCTATTCGATTTTTTTTGTGTTTTTCGGTCAATTGTCGGGGGGCCCCAACGTGCGTATATTTTTCGAAAATTCAAAGGATTATGCATTATGCTGTATGCTATACTTTACAGCAGTGGTGCCCAACTAATATTGGTACGAGGGCGATTTCGAAAATCCCGATACGCCACGCGGGCACTGCCAAGTTAATAAAAAAAAACATAAGTGATATACTTTAAGGAAATTACATTATACTACTACACTACTTTTTATTTATTACGTTAATTTAGCAGTTACTATGACACACTTACAACACTTCAAGTCTAATAGACCGGAACAGCAAAAAGCTAATGCGATACTTGGCTGTTCACATTTTCAGAAAGCTTCTTAAAGTCTGGTTGATAATTTTCTGTGCAACCCAAAATCATACAATTTTTGATGTGTTCGTTAGTTAACATGCTTCTGTATTTGGTTTTAATTACTTTTAGTTGAGAAAAAGCACGTTCAGATAGATATGTTGAACCGAAAAATGCTTTAACGATGAGAGCACAGTTACGTACGTTTCTGTATTTAACAGGGTTCATGAGCTTGAAAACATCGTCGCTTTTATTATCTGTGCTTTTCAGGATGATATCACTGCGAAGTGTAATAATTTCTAATTCAACTTCCGCTTTATTAACAAAGCAATGGGTTTCCATCAACGAAGCTAGTTGTGAAACATCACTATCGATAAATGGATTTTGGACAAAAATAAACAAAGGTTCCATACAGAAAATGTTGTCAAAACGCCTTTCGAATTCCGATTTTAACTGGTGAAGCAGCTCCACATGTTTAGTTGGGTTATACTCCGCAAAATATTCAGCCTTCAAAAGAAGAGTAAAAGCAGGAAAATGTTGAACATTTTTCTCCTCTAACTGCTTCTTCCATAGATCGATTTTTTTTACGAAAGCTGAAATTGCGCTCATCATGTCTGATATGTGTTTTTCTTTTCCTTGTAGTGTTTCGTTGAGTTTATTAAGTTTTGCAGTTACATCAGTCAGAAATGCCAAGTCGGCCAGCCATACTTCATCGTCGAGTTTTTCTTCATAGCTATCTTTAGACTGCAAAAATATTTTGATTTCTGTCATCAAACCAACAAATCTTGTCAGCACTTTACCACGGCTAAGCCACCTTACTTCAGCGAAGTAGATCAAATCACCGTGTTCACTGTCCAATTCATCAAGCAAATCTTTGAAAAGACGATGGTTCAACGCTCGTCCACGAATGAAATTCACAATTCGTACAACTACGCTCATAACATGTCCAAGGTTAAGATTTTTGGCAATCAAATTTTCCTGGTGTATAACACAGTGATAGGAATTAAAATTAGGAAAATCTTTATCCTTTTCACACAGACCAATAAATCCAACATTTCTGCCGATCATAGCAGGCGCTCCGTCGGTTGTCATGGCTACCAGTTTCTGTATTGGTATGTTCTGTTCAGTAACCATCTTTTTGATTGCGTCAAAAATGTCTTGTCCTCGTGTATAAGTTACCAACGTCAAATTGGCGAGCAATGCTTCTTTAACAGAAAAGTCAGAAAATACCATTCTGATGAACACCAAAAGCTGTGGTGAGTCAGTAATATCCGTCGACTCGTCCATTTGCCATGAAAAAAACTCGCATTTTGCCAAGTCATTTTTCATCTGGTCAACAACGTCATTTGCTATTTCATCAACTCGTCGTGTTACCGTGTTCCTCGATAACGGCACTTGTTTTATTTGTGAAATTATGTCATTTTTGTTTTTAAAATCATGAAACAAAGATTCTGCCATGCCCAACATAGCTTCTTTTATTAAAACTCCGTCAGAGTAGGGTTTTTTGTGAGAGCCAGGATATAACTTACTTTCAAGGATGCTTCTGTGTGAGCCTTTGATTTATTTTTAGCAGTAAAAAAGGTATTTTGTTGAGCGCGTAAAGCAGCTTGCGAAGTTTGAACTTTATTCTTTCGTAATGCAGACTGCGGTGGATATTTATCTGAAATAATAAAAAAAAAACACATGTTATGTAGATAAGTACCCACACTTTTTTTAATATTATTTACTTACATAACAAAGTAAGGATGATGATAACATGTATTATTGTGTCGAAATTCAAATAAAAATTCATAAAAGCTGGTTATATTACTTGCACATTAACATGCTTACCTTTGAAATCCGCATGAAGACTTTTATGATGACGTTCGACGTTCGATCGCTTTGGTACCGCTACAGAAGCATTGCAGAGTAAGCAAATAGCTTTCTCGCCAACACTCGTAAATAAAAACTCTTCTTCCCATTCCCTATTGAAGTGATATATTTTCTTTTTCTTTGATGGCCCAGGTGCATCACTCATTTTACGGCAAGGAGATGACGTATGTATGATGTGAATCGAAACCTAGTTAAGTATTTAATATAGAATGAAATGAGAACACGTGCATGCCACAGGGCGAATAACGATGTATGCCAGCGTAACTGATTTAACTGACCGCTCGCCGCGCAGCCGAGTCCGACCGAATATTTTCTCGGCGATAGAACAGGACGCCGCGACGACGCAACCTCTCGCTCGTATTCACGCTGTAGCCTACCTAAACCTACGCATGCGTAGGTAATGCAGACACACTTTCAGAAGTACATACACGTCACAATGCGCAAAGCGAGAATTTGTGTCGGGCGATTCGATGTTAGCGCGCCAAGCTCGTTTTAGGGGTGGCCGCTTCAACAGTAACATTGTACCGCATCGTATCATTCATTCAATTTATTACAACGCACGCGGCTGCCAATTTTAGCTCGCGCACATTTTGACAAACCAATATGTACTTCTGAAAGTGTGTTCACTATACCTACTTACGACTCATACGGCGTGTTGCTCTGTTATTGTTTATTTAATTTATTTTACCTAATTTAATTTTTGAAAATTTGTATTCCTTATCCAATTTTGTTCGCGGGCGCCTAGAAAACAGGCCGCGGGCTACCAGGTGCCCGCGAGCTACTGGTTTTGCACTACTGCTTTACAGTATGTCATGCATTTATGACTTACTGACTCCCTCGTTTTTACCCATAAGCATGTCGAGACGTAGGTATTGGAATATATAAACGATATATCAAGTGAAGAATCTTCAGGAGATAATGAAGAAAAATTCTAAAACTGAAGATAACCGAATTCAGATTGAATATAATTTATTCTACTTACATTGATGATGAGTTTTTACATGCTGATGGTAGAGAAGAGAATATGCATTTAGAAAAGATGTAGGCGACAAAAGATTTCTGTCTAGTTCTGAAAACGAGAGTGAATAAATTAAAAGAACATTGAAGTTGCTATTGTTTGAACTGTTTGGGAAGAAATGGAAGAGGGTTCAAAATCTGGAAGGCTATCGCGTTAGAATATTTTCAAAGAAGTGTCCGGGCCAACGAGGTATGCGAAACGAAACATAATTGTTGATAATTGATAGACATGTTATTAAACACACAAAAATGCACACAATTTGAAGCAAATCGAGTATTAAACACTTGATGGATTGTATCTCTACCAAAATTATAAGCATTTCTTGATGTCTTGTTTGCATGTGGTATAAATTTAGCAAAACATTAAAATATTTGTGAAATAAGAAACAGGGCCTTGTATTTTTTTCAAATATGATGAATAGGAATTGTTTAATATAGATTTTAAAATTTATCCGATTTGACAAGAAGGTACTGAGAGCCAACCTTTACAAACTAATTAATTTGTTTTGGGTTTCTGGACTTTGGAATACATTTATTGGAAATAACTAAAATTCTTTGAAGCTATTTATGAACAACTGTCTCCGACAAAATCTAGATGCAGATTCACACAATAATATGCCAAATAAAGCTGACAAATTTGCTCTAAAATCTGTATGAGCGTGGAAAATATATTGTGGAAAGTGCACAGTAGAAAAACCTATAAGGCTATAAATATCTGAAAGAAATATCTGCCGTTTAGTTTTAAGTGAAAGAAGATATGACACTCTTGTTTTCTGTTCTTTGAAATTTGACATAAAAAATAAAATTCACTATTATGTGTTTACGGTTTCATCAGATGTTTTATTTCAAAACCAGTCAATTGACCGGTAATGATAAGGATAGATATATAAAAATTTCGGTGCGGTTAGTATTAATAATGCTGATTAACAAATTGAAACTTTTTTTCAGTTTCCTAGTTACAAATAGCCGACCTTGAATAATTTCTTCATGCTGATTCCAAATCTGCTTTTGTTTTTTCCTAGCACGCATAATTTCAGGGAAAAAACACTATTTTGTTTCGACTTCTTCAAACTTCAAATGTACATATTTCAGAAACTACACATGTTAGAAAAATCTGAAAGGAGATTTGAATTTAGTATGAAAGTAGTAGATATCTAAGGTCTCAAGCAATGACATTGTGTGAGTAGTGAGGATAGAAGCAAGTTCTAATGTAAACGGTAATTTCGAGTATCTCGTGTTAGCATGCAAAGTTTCATTTTCCTATGCATGAGTTCGATTTCTGAGATGCGTACCAAGCAATGGTATCCACGTGTACGATTAAAATGCAGAAAGTCATACTCTTAATTTTCTGGGATGCAAATGGAGCCATTCATGCCGTTTGCCGAAGGGATAAATGATTAATTCAATGTCTGAAATTCACGGTTGTTTTGCACCCTTCGTACAGTCTTGTTTTCGCACTTTCAGATTTCCTGTTGCCCCCAAAGTTGAAGGAAGAATTGTCATTTTTCATTAGAAACTGAAGTCGGGCTAGTTTTCGCAATTGGTTCAATAGTAAACGGTTTTTTCATTGCCAGAATGAAGAAATGGATTCAGCGTTTGGAAAAATGTCTTGCACTAAATGGAGATTATATGGAAAATAATTATGTACATTGGTAGTGCGATAAATGTACTTCATTTTGGGACTGGTTTCATTATTTCGTCATTTCTTATTCTTATTTTATAGATTTGGAGACTTTATATATTAATCGGCCTTCCTAGTTTAAGAACCAAGAAGTATTTTAATCGGTGTAAGAATTTTCTTAAATTTTGTTGAGTAGAATTAATTATTTTGTATTATATTTCTTTAAATAATGAAAATGTCCTTTCAACATCGTAATTACTTATGGACGCGAAATGAAAATAGATTCCTAGAAGTGTGGCATCTACTTCTTATTATATTAAACTCTTCCTTAACGTTTTTAAGTTGGACTGTTACTGTTACTACAGTTAATGTTTGGGTATTTGATAAAGAGAAATATTTTGATTTTCAGAATATTAAATTCTCCAACAATACAATTAATATGAGTTGCCATAAAATCCAATTCTTTATTGAGGAGTGGGATTCCAATACCTTTTTATAGACAATATCACATTTTATGTCGGTATTACAGATGCTATTGTATCTTCAGAAACAAAACGATTTTATTATTGTTGATTCATCGAACATTTTTTTTGTACAATCATTCTATAAAACTGGATTTTGCGGATTAGATTAGAGAAATTAGTAGTTAGAAAAGCCGCATAGAGATCTTTATTAAACATATATTTTAGTCGTGTATTATGTCACTTAAGATGTTCCTCGATATCTGGTGTATGGTGTACACTAGAGATTGGTAAGCATATATTACAGTATATTTAAGTTTTAAGAACGTTTTAATATGTATCACATTACATTTAGGGATCCAAATGGATATTGTTGAAAGACGTTTGGGCAACCGAAAAAAAATATGAAGGGAAATAGAAATACCAACTAATAAATAATGTTAAAATTAAATATAAATACTAAGAATAAAAATTCTAAATGCTCAAAATAAAACAATAACTTTTAATACCGAACTGCAATTAATTAATATTTAATATATACATATATATTATGCGCGGCAACTAAAAAAAATACATTGAGTCATACTCATAAGTAAAGACGGCAGACTATGTGCCCCACACTGTTAAATTCAATAATACACATAAGGTGTATTAGATAAAAATGTAGATTTTACAAAATTTTATGATTTTAAGTATTTGAAATGTGTTTTAAAAACATACGAAAAGGTTGTAAAAGGGTATGAATCATACCCTTTTTTGTAAAATCTACATTTTTATCTAATACACCTTATGTGTATTATTAAATTTAACAGTGTGGGGCACATAGTCTGCCGTCTTTACAGTCATAAGTCTAAAAACAATACTGGCAATAAGTATATATTAGGCTTTTCAATAAGTGTGCCACATCTTTCAAGTGCAACAGTAACAACAGTGTTTCCAATGTAAATGTTAAACCTTGACAGCTGTGTTCAGTTCACTGTGGCAAGAAAACCTGGAAAGAACAGAACGTAGAAATGTGTTGTATTTACCATCATGTGTGCGTTCGGTTTGCCAGACGTTTCGCGCGGGTCGTGATATTTATGATCAAGACGTACGCCTAACCGAACGGTCTTTTTATCGTTTATTAATAAATTTTGACAAAGTGGCTCAGTTGCAGAGAAGTGTCGTGGGGCTGCCGAGGTCAGAGAACACCGCTGCTGTAAGCAAGAGTGTAAGGGATAAATCGAACCTCTTTATTCCACGTCGTTCTCTTGAACTCGACCTTTCTATGACGGCTACGTGCATAAGTCTTCGCCTGAAGGCTTATAAATTTCAATTAACAAGAACTGATGCCTCTAAAGCAGTTTGAAGTCGATTCACATTTAGGAAAAAAATCTTTTCCGATGAAGCGGATATCTGCTTAAATGGATTCCTAAACAAGCATAGGATTTTGACTGACGAAAATGATTCACAAAATGGCTCCTTATCCTCAAAAGGTCGTCGTTTGGTGCTTTATGAGCTCAAGTCATAATCGGAATTTTAATTATTCCAAGATTACAGAAATCGTGTTACTGTTAAAAGTGAGCTTGGTACAGACATGTTAATGGAATAGCTTTGGCCTAAATTGATAAATATTGATACAAACAATGTTTTCTCTTAAAGAGACATGTCATACGGCACGTCAAACAAACGAGTAATTACGAGTTATATGGATTTCTAAAAAATAGCTACGAAGATCATGCGATCTCAAATCTTTGGACTTTTTTCTATGTGGTTATGTGAAATCATTGGTTTACAGAAATAAGCTACGACCTTAAACAGCACCGTTCAAAACATATTACGCGATATGTTTTAAAAAATAATTGAAAATCGAGTGTCAGATAAACTCTAGGAGAACATTAAACGATATTATTTTTAAATAATAATGTCATCGATTGATTGCTCTACAATCTAAAATAAAGATTACAGAATGATTGTTTGTACTCATTATTGTTATATGTATGATAAAGTTCGGACACACTTTTTGGGAAATTATTTATTTATATTATGTATTAAATTCATTATAAAAAAAAACATTATTCATATTCTGACAATTCCTGAAATGTACAAAATATTTGCTTTTACAGTATCTGACAAAACGGTTCATATGTATATATGTATTTTTTATTTATGTTTTGCTAATATCACTCCAGTATGTAAAAAATAATGACAAATCATTTGTGTGAGCGTAATATGTATACTAAAATTAGTATAATCACAGATACAGCAAGCAATTCGATAATTCTTCGTACATGATAGAAGAAATGCTACTTTAATGCTGAGTTAACCTATTTTCAAATCACATGTAAGTGTGTATTTATGCTATTGCAATCTTATACAGTAACAACTACAAACGACTAGTATGTGTGTTTATTTTATATGCATTTATTAAAGGCTATCTGTTCATAACTATAAAAATACCTGAAAAAAGTAGATACCTAGATCTGAGGCAATTAATGGGTGAAGATCATAAAAATGGTTTCAAATATAACAAAATTGTACAAAAGTATAAGAAAAGCACAGTAATTGTATAGTCTATAATAATAAAATAGTGAAAGTGTAAAAATAAACCAAGAAAAGGTTGACGAAAAAGATCCTTGAAATATGACGCACGAATAATAAGAGAAGTGAAGAACGAATCGAGTATTTCAGCACGAAACTTTAAAAAGAAGTTGATAATCAATATTTTAGAAAAACTTCAAGCAAGAATTAGAAGAGTGGTTTTAACAGTTTCATTATGATCAGACAGAACTCTTAATTTCCGCCAAGAATAGAAATTCTAAAATAGGAATTCTAAAAAAATCTATTTCTAAACCTTTATATTATTGGAAAAATAATGACGAATGAGAGTAAATTATTTGAGTTGCGACACTATGAAAAAGGATTAATGGTGTGAAAATATCCTACCTAACCTCTAGATAAAAAAAAAAACAGTTCAAACAGCCGCTAAACGCGGGGGAGGGAATTTAATGGTGTTGGGAATTTAGTTCTAATAGATAAAAAATGAACAGGAGCGAATTATGTTAATAGTCTCAAGAAAATGTACCTATATATATTTCTGCTGAAAAATTGGCGCTTGCAAATCCATTCTATCTTTCAACAAGATAACGATCATCAGCGCATCAGTTAGGTTGCCAAAAATTATTTTAACGAAAATCACAAATATGCTTCAAGCAAGACACTTGTGGAGATTTGGAATAATATTCTGGGCAAATTGGCAAACTATTAAGAAAGTTGGTTGAAAGTGTTCCGCGACCATTCAAACAGTGATAAGTGCGACCAAATATTAAGGCAAAAGCTACTCAGTGTAAAGACTTTTCAGTTAAATTTAGTTAAATAATTATGGGATATGAATACTTTTGACGCTACTTTTTATATTTTTCAGATGGTTGCAATAATATGTGTTTAACACAGAGGATTATTTATTTCTTTTTCGTAGCTTTATTAGATATTTAGTGTAGTTGTTTTAATTTATACTTAAATATACGTGTAAGCTTAATTAAAAATTAATTATTTTACCACTCCTTCAAGTGCAATGATATTATAATGTGCGTCGTGCGACGGTGACCCAATCGATGGCGCACGTCAGCACACCCTAGGATTTTCCCGATTAGACTAGACACAGAAGAGTTGAGAAAACCGATGGACTATAAAAGCTCAAGAGAAAGAATGACTCATTCAATCAGCAGAAATCGTGTTGTAGTTGATAACGTAGTTTTAAATGTGTATATAATAGTATATTATTTAACAAGCATATAATGATGGCTATTATTCACTAGGGTTAAGTTTGCGTCACAAGCGAAGCGAATGGCGCAAATCACCCGTGTGAATAATAGCCATTATATGAAGAGAATACTATATTTTGTCCACGACTGTTAGGTATTTATGAAAATATTTAAAAATAAAATATTCAAAATTTGACGTTTCAATTTGAGTAACTAATTTGACTTTTAGATGACAGCCGTGGCTTACTAACAAAATGGATAAAACTGCTAGTCGGAAGAATTTACATCATGGTTATTACATTGAAGTTTGACAGACCAGTGAATTATGATCTCATTATTCACAAATGATTAATGGATATCATAATGCTTGAGGAAACACATGCTTATGAATATTTTATACAATAGTCGTGGACAAATAAATATAATTATTGTTATTATACTTAGTTATTGTTAAGTGTTATTTAGTGTAATTTTTATCAATATAGTTATTTTTAATTACCGTTTGTTTTATTAAGTCGGACCGAACAGAAGAATTATCAGAATATGAACAGTTTTGTCCCATATTGTATATGGATATGGCTACTGCAGAGGGAGATTGTTACTGTGTAACACCTGAATAAAAATACATACAATTTGGTTTTTGTTTAAATAATTTATTAAGAAAGATACCAATATTGAATAGAAAGGTAATGCCACATCGTTTTTCATAAATGAACTCTCTCTACTCAATTTAAAATACAATATGTGAATTTGATTTTGGAAATCTGATCAATTTTATTAATGGATAAAAGTTGAACTTTATACTTTTAATTACAAGAACGATTTTTAATGGCTTCTGTGATATATAATATTATTCAATAGGTAGATATTGTTACGAAAGATAAAAACAATTTTTTATAGTGAAAATATTTGCCTGAATTGGTTATATTCTACGAAGTTATCATCTGAAAATAGTAGATTCCCTACATTTGGTAGTTGTTACGCATGTGGGTTTTTCATATTGCTGACGGATAACGGATAACCTCGAAAAACAGGTTGCTGGAAACATGTATCCTAAAGTAATTGAGATCTTATTGTTTATTTAGTGTTGTTAATATTAATTGGGAATTTAATACCCACCATACCGGATAAAACGCATAAAAATCAGACACAATGAATGAAGAAACACAAATTATAAGCTTGTTAAACATAATAAATATCAAATCCATTTAAATTTTTATACATGCATGACAAATAGTAATAATGACTACCTGCTATTAATTATAAGAAAAATAACTTATTATCGAGAAATAGCGGGGTTATGTTTCAATAAAACATGGTGTAAATCAAAACTGCTTGTAATGAAACCTTATTTAAATACGGGGGCGGATTGATATATAAGGCCTTCAATAACGCCATTGCGTGAGTAGTGAGGATAGAAACAAGTTCTAACCGGCAAGAGGAAATTTCGAGTATTTCTACTTGGATGCAAAGTATCATTTCCCGTATACCGTTGTTGAATAACAGTGTTTATTATGAGTTCGATTTCTGAGATGCGTACCAAGCAACGATCCGTGATAGAATTTTTAACGCTGGAAGTTTGCGACCATTGAAATTAACAGGAACGTCAATGGGATATCATCCTCTTGATTTTCCACGTGTACGAAAATTCAAAAATTCAGAATTTTCTGGAATGCAAAGGGAGTCATTCATGCCGAAGGGATCAACGATTAATTCAATATGACACTGCAAAACTTTACGATCACTAAGGAATCGTATCCGTAGAGTGAGACTGGAAAGAACGAATTTTTTCTTGTACCACGGCAACGCCAGACCGCCTTGCAGCAACGAAATAATGAAAACGGTGAGGTGTCTGAAATTCAAGATTGCTTTGTACCCTCCGTGCAGTCCTGATTTGGCATCTTTAGGTTTCTGGCTGTTCTCAAAGTCGAAGGAGGTATTTGAAGGTCAACACTTTTCATTAGACACTGAAGTTTGGGTTGCTGTTCGCAATTGGATCAACAGTAAACAAGAAAGTTTTTTCATGGACGAAATGAAGAAATCGATTTAGCGTTTGGAGAAATATGTTGCACTAAAATGGGGATTATGTGTACATCGGTAGTACAATAAATTTACTTTATTTTGAGACTGGTTCCATTTTTTTGTCTTTTCTTATTTTATAGTTGGAGACCTGATTTTATCAAACCGCTCTTGTAAATAAAAATTTAGGGATTATGTTCTACCGTTATAAAAATTAAACAATAGAATATATTCAAAAGTGATGTTTTCTTAAAGCAACTAGTAATTGATGTTTGATTTGCTTCGTACGCTAAGTTATATTGTAGGGGCTTAGTACTAATTCATTCTTTTTTGCTTTTCAAACTTTCCATGACTGGGACTGTTCATATAACTTCGTTTGCCAACAAAAAACATTTATTCTCTATATGATAATAAGTTTTTTGTAACGTCTTTCTCTTCGCAGAATTCATTGACTGCTTGTTTTTTTTCACCATTTCAATATAAATTGTCTCAACTAATTCTAAGTTGTGTGATTTTATTAGTTCTTCTACATCGTTTTACATAAGATCACAAAATTCTTCCACTGGAAATTGTTCTGTCAACTAATTCAAATTGATGTGCGGCATTATAACATCGCCCATTACGGGTTGCCTCCTATCCTAGGCTTCTTGTACTCAAACAGTTCAATTGCGACCAAGAACCCACTAATAGTTCAACACCTGAATGGGTTTGCTTCTTTATTTTGGTACAATCGGTGAAAGCCACAGATTTCACTAACAAACATTTATGGTTAATTGTTTTTTGTTATGTGAGTCTCTTAATATTTGCTATGCAATCAGCGATAGTGTAGGTGTTCTAATATTTGAATAAGATTGTAGGTGAATCATTTTCTAACTTTTCGAACAGTTTTTGGATAACGTACGTACTTTCAAAGTTGCAACATTTCTAAATTCATATGGTTTTTGTTAGTAAAAATTACACTTGAACGTTAAAATGGGCTTGTTTTTACTTGCTCAACTGGATGACCTGTCGTATTATCCAAAATCAATTGGCACGAAACAATTTTAATTGTAAAAAGTATGTTGATAACTCGTGCACATTTGCTCATGGTCCAGAAAACGAGTAAATTCGTTTATACTTACCCTTTAGTTCACGCGGCATATTTTTACACAGTATTGCTTGTACATTCTCTACTTTTTCTTTGATACACGCGGTTGGTTTCAATTTTATATGGTCTGCGCTTTACTGTACTGCGCAGATCCCTCTCCTGTTATGTTCATAAGATAATGAAATTCAGTGGAGCAGGAAAGATTGTATTAAAAGAGAATACAGTAGCCGTTCGATGGAGTGAATACCTCTATTCAGTGAACAACTCGTTTATATGAACAACTAAATTTTTTTATCAACGCTCGAAAGAGTGACCAATAACACATTTGATTTAGTGAACAGGTTAATTCCCGGCTTATGCATAATTTTGCTGACTTGCTTTGTAAGACGCAGCGTAATTTAAAAGAACAGCGTATTTTATTTAAGTCATTTTTAGATATGTTGAAGTTGTAGGTGCTGGACTGTTTTTGTGTTTACAATAAAAATGAAGCGGAAAGTGCAAAGTTTGTTCGTAAAATGTGAAATTTTGAAATGTCGGGACAATGGAAGCTGTGTAACATATTTGTCGCGATCGACAAATCCACAGTGCAATCAAAAATAAAAAACGAGACATTTTAAAAGTAATATCAAAGCGTAATGGAATACAGAAAAGAAAATTTTAAAATCCTTTAAGATGCCACGAATGGAAAAAAAAAAATTCATGGTTTTGTGCACAAAGACTTAAAAAGGTATCTGTTTCGATTGAACTTTTAAAAATAAAAGCTTAAGCTTGTTTCGATTTAATTTTTAAAAACAAGCTAAAGCTATCAATGAAAACCCAAATTTTAATGTTAGTGACGGATGGAGGCAAAGATTTAAACGAAGATTTGGAATAAAAAAAAATTGAGGAGTAAATTTCCATCCATGTAGATCCATTCAACATTTATTTTAGAGAGAAAATACAGGAGCTACAACACATGATCAATTATACAGTGCTGACGAAACAGGTTTGTTTTGGAAATTACTCCCGAAAGGACCTTGGTTACGCCTGAAGAAAGATCGGCCCCTGGTCGAAAAAATGGAAAAAAGTAGGGAAACTTTTCTTGCATGCACCAATCCAACATGTGAATTTAAAATCACACCGTTTGTAATTGGACGTGCCAAAAATCCAAAATGTTTTTAAAACTTTTCACTTTCATTCAAATTTTCAAATTCGAAAAATGCTTGGATGACGTCGGCGATATTTGAAGATTGGTTTCATCATTCATTTGTCCTGCAAGCTCGAAAATTTTTAAAACAAAAGAGATTATCACAAAAAGCCTTCAATTTTTGGACAACGCTCCAAGTCATCCACCAGCAGAAAACATGGTTTCGAATGGAAAAATTCTTACTATCCACATGCACCCGAATCTAACAGCCCATGGATCAGAATGTCATTAGATTAACGAAACTATTTTATAGAAGAACTCTTTTATTCACAATAGTTGCTCCTTATAGCAATTATATTTCAGTTGCCATTAAAAATTTGAGTCTAAAAGATGCTGTTACACATCTTGCATTAGCATGCAAGAATGTGAAAGGAGAAATAATTGCAAAGTGTTGAAAAAATATTTTATTAGATTCTATCAATAGCGACTCTGATTCAGAAGAGGATGTTCCACTAGCTGTTCTACAAGAAAAATACAACAACGTCGAAGCAGTGACAATTCAAGAAACGGTAGCATACTACAGGAAGTGAACGGAGACATATCATACACCCGCGAAGACAGAAAACTTTAATAAGGATGTCATAGAAGAACTTGAAGAGGATGTAAATGAAATTGAAGATGTGGAAGAAATAATGGATGATGAACCAATTCCAACTAACATCCCGATCAAGGAAGCTTTACATGGTCTTAATATAGTGATTTCTTGGACAGAACAAAATAACAAAATTTAGCATGTTTTGTTGCGAAGAATAAAAGAAATCGCAGTAAAGATGCTTAAAAGACAAGAAGATTCAAACAAAATTAACTAGTTACTTTATAAATCAAAACCGACTTCTTTAAATCATTACCTATTCATATATGTATTTATGTAGTGTATATTTTTCATTTATAATTCTTTTTGATGTTACTGAATATATAAATAAACGATTTAAACTGTACATAATCGCGCGGCTACTGTACCTTCTTAATCCAGAAAAATTAAATTATGAATTGTTTAAATATAAAACAAACTATTGAAAGAATATATATATATATATATATATATATATATATATATATATATATATATATATATAATATTGAACTGATTGAATTTACCATATATATATAAATATATTTATTATTAAAAATCTGGTGTGAAGAACACAAATACAGGTTCACTATTAATATTTTTGTGAACGTGTCCGAAATATCCCTCCCCAGAGACGTAGATACGTATTTCGCCTTTCTACAGGCTCATCGGCACGCCCCTGCTGGAGAAAGGATATCTTCAGACACATTCACAAAAAAGAACCACATCGCCACATCACAGTAATTATCCAGACCGAGCGTTGACTTTGTTGACAAAATCCTAAGCGATGATAAATTCCATTTCGCACATTCTGTAATATTTCGGGAGTTATTAGTCTGGTTTCGTAGATGATGCGTTGTCGTAAAAGTCCAAATTTTCCGGTTGTGTCGCATAGACTTTTCTAATGTAACACTAACACCAAAATGTTTAAATCATCGAATAAAGAATTGTAAAAGCTTTCAAAATCCATTAAAAAAAATGGGGTTGACATTTAAAAAAATTATCAATGACGTCATAACTTATTCAAGGTCAACGGAAAAAAACAAAATGGTAGCATCTAAATATAGCTAATAAAAAACATTAATCGAAGTATCTTTACATTTTGTCAAATAATGCACAATAACGTTATTACGGGCTAGTGTCCATACTTTATGGACGCAAATGATTACTCAAAAATTTTCTAATGTAACATACCAAAATTTTTACATCATCGAATAAAGAATTGTAAAAGCTTTCAAAATCCACAAAAAAAAATGGGGTTGACATTTAAAAAAATTATCAATGACGTCATAACTTATTCAAGGTCGACGGAAAAAACAAAATAGTAGCATCTAAATATAGCTAATAAAAAACATTAATCGATATATCTTTGCATTTTGTCAAATAATGCACAATAACGTTATTACGGGCTTGTGTCCATACTTTATGGACACAGTGTATATATATATATTTTTACATGCGTGAAAACCAATCTTCCAAACATTTTCTCCGATCTTTCCTCGTTAGGTTGTTTGTTTGATTTTTAGATGCATCAATAGCTTCTTCGGCCTATGTAAAGGGATAAACCCTGTAACTTGTTCTTTACACCTAAAAACAAAAAGTAGTCGTTAGGTGCCAGGTCTAGAATACACGACGAATAACCCATTATTTCAATATTTTGGTATTCAAATATTCAATCGTTCGAGTAGTAATGCGAGTCAGAGCGTTATCGTGATGCAAGATGATCCTTCTTCTTCGATGATTTCTGTGGCCTGCTAGAGAGGTTAATACTTATTTTTTCGGATTTACCTAAACGTTAAAAAACATTGTAAAATGATAATTATTATTTTTACAAGAACATGAATTCCATATATTAGAATGAATATGGTCACATTAATGAATAAAATTTATTGTAAATTTACCTTAGTGAACATTATATTTTTATAGTGATAAGTTGGAGTAGTAATGATAACTTAAAATTAAACTTGTAATTTTTTTTTATGTAAATCTACAATTTATGTTAATCATTACATCTTAATATTAGTGAAAATATAAAAATTGATATTCTAGGTGAACGAGAAAACTCGAGGAGAGATGTTCAAGTTGAGACAAACTTGGAATGAAGAATTACCAAAATCCAAACTCTGCGAATTGGATGTTAAAGTGAACCAGTTGGATCCCGCCTGGCCGATTGCCGTTATGCCTCAATTAACGAACAATATTCACTTGAATCCAAAATTTTTACATAATGTATGTATAATAATATTGTATCATCACTTTATTAATAAAGTATTTTGCACAATAAAAACGTCCTTTATTTATAACAAAATTGTGATTAAGTGTTATCTCGTGTCTTGCAGTCTGCGATACCCAAGAAAAGTCCACCATTAACAGCCTCCCCGCAAAATCGAATGACGACTTTAATAGCAAACCAAGAACTCGATTCAAGTACCTTAGACATGCAAAAAAAAATTATAATTAAGCAGAAGCAATTACTCGAATTGGAACGGAAGAAATTAGAATTGGAATTACTACAGCAACAAGTTAAGCTGCAGGAACAGATGAAATCGTCCGTATCGAATAACCAATCTGCTCCTACAGAAGAAGTTACCAAATCAACTAAGGCTCAGGTAAGTGTTTAGCAATGGCCATAAAACGCTTTAGACTTACGCTGGTGTTTGCTTTTCAGAATATCTTACTGAAGCCGGAAGTCGCGAAACAATTGGCCAATAATACTTCTACAACTACATCTAAAGGAAAAAATCCGAATGTAAGTTTAATGAAATCGTTTAATATGCGAATATTTTACACTAATATAGTTACAACAATTAAAAATGACCTAATGGGTTTTTTGTTTTCAGAATTCGGCAGTTCTTGGTCTTAGACTTCATGCAACACAAACAACAGTTACAGTAGTCAGCACGACACCTCGAATAGCTCCAGTAAACAGTGCTCTTGTAGCTGCCGCCACGTCTAGGCCGACCAGGGATCCCCGTTTACTTCGGCATCAAAATAATGTCACTAGTACGAGTGCTACCATTACAACGTCTAGCTTATCTACTACTGTAAATACTAATGTGCTATTAGAGACTAAACCTAGTAACACTGCAGAAACAATTAGTTCAAATAATAAAAATTTTACAAGTAAAGTGAGTGTTCGAGAACATCGCACCGAACCTCGTTTGGTAGCTAATAAAGATAATAACGTACCTTCACAAAGTAATAACAGTAAGCCCAAAACTTTAACCCAATCCCCTACAAAAAAACAAACGACAGCTGGTTTGAAACAATCCTCAAATTCCTCAGAAAGCAGTCCGTCCCCAACAAAAACTTCAAAATCTAGTCGCGTTAGTTCAAAATCCTCTTCGTTTTCTTCTGGTTTATCAGAAAGTGGTTCCTCGAAAGGATCCACGAGTTCACTTGATTCCCCACTTAAAAATAAAATTAGCGGCAAGAATGTTGAAGCTAAGATAAGTCGCCCTGCCATGGCTCCTCTTTCGAAACATAAAAAGAAAGAGGTGCTTGGTAGTGGTGGCGGATTGCCGATACGTATCGAGAAAAAGAAAGAGAAGCCTTCATCTAAAAGCTTTATCGGCGGTAAAATTGATAAAGAAAGTAAATCTCCTGTTAAACGTGATAACTCTCCTAGCACAGCTTTTAAAGATATCAAAGGCAGTAAGTCCAGGAACTATATTAGGCGCAACCGTGAGCATTCATTGAGTCCAGAAACCGTCAGCATGGATGTTGATTTAAGATCAACGGGACCACCTGAGAAACAGGCACGATTACAGCCTGATATTACGGAAGAAAAAGGTAATTATTTGAATAACAAAAAACAAATACGAAGCGCAATGCTTCATAACCTTATAAAAAAATTATGTTGTGGTAGCTAGCTAATTTATTAGTTTTTATATAACGAATTTTAGAAAAATATCGAACGTTTTAAAGATCGGATTAATGTTGTTTGACAGTATTTATTGTCAAATATGAAGTAAGGGAAAATTGAGTGCAAGGTGAATTTTAAGAGAATTATTTTTACATGGCCTTCGAATATAGTTTTCTATAACTTAATGCCTTTTGAGAAATTATTTACATACCTACACATTAAAATAAACTTATTTTAATATATTACCGGGAGTGTTTATAGAATGGATTACACGTAACTAACACCAGTTAAACATTATTTAAATGGTGATTCAATTTTAAAATGAACTAGTTAGTATCTATTGTCTTTTTCTCATCTTATTAAATCAGTGTACGAGTTATTACTGTGAGAACCTATAAAACAAGATGAATTAACTGTGGAACATTGTTGTGATTTATGAAGAATATTCAGAAAAGGCATTTTGGAAGTGTGTCCTCACAGAAAGGCATTTAAATTTTAGGGCAAGAGAGGGAAGATAAAGTGATTGATGGTTATGGACGGTAATCGTTGCTAAGGCCAGGTTTATGAGATCTTATTGTACAATAAAACTTTCTCGATACTAGTACTAACAAGTACTTTTACAAAGAAACTGTATCAACGTAACGAGAACGGTGACCCACAGATCAAATTAAAATTTAGTTTATTTTTGTGATTAAAACTGCAATATATACGAGTATTATATTGAATTTGGCAAAAACTGTTGACGGTCACCGTTATCTAATGCAACAGATCATAGTTCATTCGGAATTTCTCGCTTAAGTACTTCAATTCTCTTTTTAAAAGATGTTACTCTTTTCAAACTTTTCATGTACGTCTAATGTATATATAGGAATATGTGCACTAGATACATATATAGATAATAAGTGTTTTTGTAGTTTGCATTAAGTATATATACACAATGTTTCACAAAGAGCCTTCTGTAGCATCTATTAATAAGTTAATTAATTCTCTATTTAGGATCTCATATGTTGTTATATTCATAAAGGTATTTGTTTATTTTGTTGTATAACTGAAGCTTAAATTATTTTCGAGAACTTATACAACTACACTTAACTTCAAAAACACTGGTGATATAGTCTCAATTGAAAAAACATTTAATGAAATGGAAATGTTTATTATTCTACTTAACAAAAGTCACTTTTAGGTGTACGAAAAGATAATTTATTCCAGCAGGTTGTTACCAATTTTCTGGAAAATATATAATTAGGTATGTTTACTAAATGAATAAATTACGCAGTATATGGTCATGAAATACTTAAAAAGACTAGAAGTAAATGTCGATTTTAGAACAGATTCAAAAAACTTCTTTGAAATGGTAAACCAGTTTGAAAGTTTGAATATCTTAGGTACATACATTAGCAACAGTGAGGAAAAGAAGGAATGAATTAAGGCAGTGGAGGTCTTTGACAAAATGATGTTCAGAAGAATATTAAGAGTAGCAAAGAACAGAACTTATAGAACAATAATTACATCCACAGTGACGTACGGCAGTGAAACACGGGTTCTAACGAATAAAGACGAAGCTAAGGTTGAGATTGAGAGAAGAAAATGCTCAGAAATATTTTACATGAACTAAAATTAAATTTGAAGAAGTCAAACTAATCAGGAACTAATAAAATTGTATGCACATCATGATATAATAGAACACATAGACATAAGATAAAAAGCTCAGTTGGTGGTATGAGTATAAATACTTGGTAGTAAGTGAAACGAGACTTAAAATAAAGGCGACAGTAGCTATGAAGAAAGCCACTATCATAAACTATTTTTATACAGGGTGTAAATGAAATACGCTAATATATAATAGATACACAAGACAGCAATACAATTCTACAAAAAAAAATATTCTTTATTAATTATAACTTTAATTTTTGCAAAAATTTAGGAATACAAATTTTTCAAATACGGTTTTGTATTCAGATTGACTCTAAATAAATAGAAATATATGTTTATATGTTGTCGATTCAACAAATCAATAGGCATTTATTTGTTCAAGTTCACAAAAAAACCGTTCACATTTCGATAATGTAATAATACGTCTTTGCGTGAAAGGTTTTGTAGACATAAATTTTCTTATGCATCGGTTGCTCTGTTGTTATTTATAGGTATGTTAATAGCCTGACCTTCGGAATATCCCGAAAAAAATACAAGTTTCTTTAGAAATTTTAAACGGTTTTGTGGATATGGAATTTGTAATTTAGTTGTCTTAATATTAAAATCACATCGAGAAATAATAAATTACATTTGTAATTTTAATCGAATGTTCATACTTGATGACAATTTCTTTGCCCTAAAAAGGGCAGATTTGTTGGAAAGATGTTCAATGTGGCTGCCATTTGCGTAAATACAAGCTTCTAACCGATCGGTAAACTTTCGAAATACACGATTTAACACAGCTCAGTCTTAATGGATATGGGCCACAGTTGGAAAAATACGTTGATGCTGTGTAAGTTTCCGACTGAACCATCTATAAAAGTTAATTCGCGGCAGGCGATCGGCTACCCCAAGTTCTTGGACACGTTGCACGTGGTAGGGCTGTAACAAATTCCTTCGAAGTATGTAATGGACTGTTGTATGTGAAACGCCTACCTCTCACGCAGCCGCTCGAGTACATATGCATGGATTTTCATTTACAATAACCAAAATTTGTTCCTCTGCTCTAACATTTTCACTTGTTTCACCGTATAGTAAGATGATATCTGTTAATTCGTGATTTGAATAAGCAATACTTAACAGAAGTTGATAACAGACAGATTTCTGACTTACAGTATGTGTGCATCATCGCATCTACAACTCCCATCATTACGCTTCAGTGCAGTTATAAAGGAATACTAAATTTATCAGGGTCGGGCCGAGCCACGCGCATTGATTTATGCTTAATATTATTACAGTTAGTACATATTAAAGTATGTAGGCTTATTTCGTTTTACACCCTGCATTATATTGGGGGATAAATCGTAAAAAAAGTTAATTTATAAAAGTACGGAGCAGTTTAGTGTGTCTCGCCGAATTAACAAAATTTTCCTCTACTAAACAGATTTTATGGAGAAGAATTTTTAAAAATATGGAAATGTAAGAAATCAGAAATGCATAAGGATATGGAAATGATTTTGAAATGGATAAGGACATGGAACAGGATTTAACAGAAACAATTAGTTAGTTAGAACTTGTAATAGAGTTAAGAGAAGAAAAACGATATATTAGCCAAAATTGATCAAATAGTATAACAGTCGATTACAGAAATAAGCAGAGATAGTGTTTTAGAACCCGTAACAGGAGTTACACTTTCATTAAGCGTTATAAATTTTATATTTTGTTTGTTCATATACGCGTACGCATTCTTTTTAAGGGAAATGGTTAATTATGAATATGTATGTGTGTTATATTTACGCGCGTTTTTCTTTATAAATTACAGAACAGTTATGTTATACAAAGGTCATCTGTTTAATTACTTAGTGGGGAAACGAATGTAAATTTTTGGTAATTCTGAGTTACAAGTGACAATAGGACTCTAGTTTTGGTTCTATTGAACTTTTAGATTATATTTATATTAATTAATTTACTACATACATGTATGGTGCTAAGTTAACTTGAACATCATGTGTCTACATAGCATAAGACATTTTTGTTTGTTTTGAAACTTATCCTCTTGGTTATTTACTTGAGAGACAAGACAGTATATCTTTAAATGTAATAAAATTAATTATTTCATTTTTATTTATTAGGATAATTCGCTATGAATTATATATATTTTTGCAGATATATTTTATGTAAATTTTTCATTTTAAACATTATATATTCAAAATAGGAAATGTTCATGTTTAAACGGAGATTATCATATAACATATATTACGGATCGAAAAAATCTACAATTTTAATTAATATTACACGGTATTCGAGTACTTCTATTAAAAATGTTAAGTAGTCTACAATATTAACAAATGAGAATTGAAAAAAACTGTAATAAAAACAATTAGGAAGAGTGGAAGAAATTAATTCTAAAAGAATCAATTGTGATTTATGTGAAAAAATAAAATACAGTATATTTTCTGTAACTACCGCGCGCATGTTTGATTACCTCTTAGTTCACTTTGCTTCAGTTACCGCTAGAATTTCTAGTATATTTCTCCCTTTTAGCTCTTTTTAATAACCTTTATTTACTAATTTTTTTTTAATATACGAGGGAAGATCAGTAAGTACCCGTGTTTGAAGACAGGTGGCGCTGCTGAGGGAAGTTGGCATTACCGTCGTGTACTACCATCTGTCAGACAACACCATAATAAATTTCAGACTGATTCATAGGTTAGTTTTTATTTGGCAGCCAGTTGTAACACACGTGTTTCGTGTTTCTCGATAAAATGGAAGAAGAGCAATATCGATCTGTAATTCGCTTTTTATTTTTGGATGGAAAAACATGCGAAGAAATAAAAGCGAAGTTGGATGCT
This sequence comes from Melolontha melolontha, assembly GCA_935421215.2. Classification (NCBI taxonomy): domain Eukaryota; kingdom Metazoa; phylum Arthropoda; class Insecta; order Coleoptera; family Scarabaeidae; genus Melolontha; species Melolontha melolontha. The sequence continues at coordinate 96,574,578 of OW285238.1, forward strand.
GTCTATGGGGACCCTTCACCATCTATGACAACCGTAAGATATTGGTTCAACGAATTTAAACGTGATCGTACATCTGTTTTTGATGAGGAGCGCCCAGGCCGCCCGGCAGACGTGGTTACCGAGGAAATCGTTGAAAAGGTCCACGACATGATTCTCGCTGATCGCCGAACGAAAGTGCGCGAAGTAGCAGAGGCCGTAGGCGTGTCGTACGGAACGGCAATTAATATTTTACATGATACGTTATTGGTGAGAAAGGTGTCGGCCCGATGGGTGCCGCGATTGCTTACGGTGGACAACAAGCGGATACGGTTGTCAATGTCGAAGCAGTGTTTGGACCTCTTTAAGAGAAATTCGCAGGAGTTTTTGCGTCGAGTCGTCACCGCTGATGAAACCTGGATCCATTATTATACGCCAGAGTCCAAGCGACAGTCAAAACAATGGATTTTTCGGGGTGAATCTGCTCCGAAGAAGGCAAATACGGTCCCATCGGCCGGAAAGGTCATGGCCACGATTTTTTGAGATTCCAACGGAATAATCCTCATGGACTTTTTGCAGAAAGGAAGAACGGTCACGAGGCAGTACTACAGTGAATTATTGGACCGATTCGATATAAAATTGAAGGAGACACGGCCCCATTTGGCTAAGAAAAAAGTGCTGTTTCACCACGATAATGCACCAGCACATTCATCCAGAATTGTCGCGGCAAAGTTGCATGAACTGCACTACGAATTGCTGCCGCACCCACCGTACTCGCCTGACTTGGCTCCCTGCGACTTCTTTCTGTTCCCCAACATGAAAACGTGGCTCGGGGGAAAAAGATTCAGCTCAAACGAGGAGGTTATCGTCGAGACAGAAGCGTATTTTGCTGAGTTTGACAAATCGAATTTTTTGGAGGGGTTAAAGAAATGGCAGAAACGTTGGGAAAAGTGTATTGTACTAAAAGGTGATTACGTTGAAAAATAAATAAAAAATTTGTGAAAAACTTGCGTCTTCTTTCCTAACACGGGTATTTATTGATCCACACAAGGTGTGTATAAATTGATGTACTAACTATTATACGCGACGACGTTCTTGCTCAAATTTGGAGTTAAGAGTTTTAATACTAAAACGGTGTATTGTGCTTGTTGTGTTTTCAGATTTGTTTTAGTTTTCAGACAATTTGAAAGAAACGTTTAGCAACATTTGTGAACCATACGCTTTAAATCGTGCACATGAAGCACAAGAAATCAAATTAGCTCTTAAAATTACATATTTAGTGTGAAAATATTACATCTCGACAGAAATCAATGTCATTATTACCTACATAATTGTTCGAACTGGAACATTAGGCTACCTACTTGTGGCTACTTATTTAACAACGTTGACAGATGTGTTTTTCGTCAATATAAGTTAATAAACAAATAACTATATAATCAAAAAGAAAACTTTAACGAAAAAATAATAATAATTCTTTATTCTAAATTGTATCTCTTTCTGTCAACAAATATCGCTTAATAACGCTTATTTAAAGACTGAAAGCCCGAACTTTAGGAATCTCGTGCAGAGGTATGAAGCATGGTACAACATTTTGGTTTTATTATTTTAGACTCTGAATTTAACGAAGACCATGTAGTTAGAACGCCAATTCATACACACCTTGTATATGGAATTGATTAGGCGTCTACTTGATGAAAACACTAACCTAAATAGTAAAACTTTAAGGAGATCGTATTTCTACACTGTGATATGATCATGACTAAAGGCCGGATTATATTTAAAAAAAAACTGAAAATATGCGCATAAATATGCAGATGTTTTAGCTTAAATATGTTGCTTATGAAAAATATGCAGGCAAAAAAATACGAGGAATGTTAGAATGTTAGGAATGTAGAAAAATGTTTACTTCAAGTTTATTTAGATCATTTTACAACATAATTAACTATGAAAACAATTTACAATCACACATTTCTCAAAGTTTTCAACAGAAAAATTGTCTGAAAACATGTATTTATATATTTAAAAGGTTCGTTCTACGTCGACGCTTGTTGTAGGAGCATATTTCAAATTAGAAATATCATCTATTGTGAACTTCAATATTTTCTACTGAATCAACATACAAGATTTTAGCAATGTCCTTTAGCTTTCTAAAACCCTCATTTTTTTCTATTACACTTAAAAATTTTTCATACGTGGACTGTCCCACTCCTCATTTAACATCAAAACATGTCTTCAAATTTCTTTCTTAATACTACTAATTAAAGTATTTATTAAGGGAAAATGGTTTCTGACTTCTTCTGCAACACGATTGAGTCCGTGCGCCAAGCAAGTTGTGTGAATTAAATTTGGGTATAAGATTTTCAAGCTGAAAGCTGCCTTTACCATGCATGGTGCAGCATCTGTCAAAAACAATAGAATTTTCTCGGTTGGAATCGATTCCGGTATGAAGAAAGTTGCCAGTTATTCCTGTATAAGCCTTGTTATGTCAAATTATTTGCCTTTTCCAACTGTTTGGATGAAATTAAATGAGATTGTGCTGGAACCGATACGTTAAGGATACCAATCATTAAATGAACTATGTATCAGCCCACACTATCAGTAGTTTCATCTACGCATATATAAAGATAATTGTTTGCAACAACCTTCTTAATGCTATTCAATGTTTCTGCATAGATACAGCGAATATAATTTTTTCTTAACGTGCTCTCGTCGGGAATGTTAGATTTGGTGATGTACTTTTGCAAAAAACTTTTAAACATTTAAATTGTTTAATTTATGTAATGGAATATCTGCTGACACAAACATTTGACACAAATCTTCATTAAATTGTTCTTGTTCCGATTTTTTGGAAGTTGATGGCAAACATTGCGGTAATGTTTCCTGACTCTTCTTCGCCAATTTCATTTTTGTTAGTTTTCCAGCATGAGATGGAGTTTTCATAGGTGGGTCGACTTGGAACTTTCTCTCAGTTGTAATCTGCAAAAAAAAATCACATCATCGGTTGTTTTGTTATAAAATAAATGTTAGTAAAAGATAAAGGAATAATTAAAAACATAATTAATTAATTAATGAGAGGAAATAAACTTCAAATTTTACTCACAATCTTGCAGTATGCAACGCAAAACACTTTTTCTCCATCTATACGCAATTCTGAATAAGGTGCAATCCATCCAGGCACAGTCGCCATTTTCGGCATTTTTGCTACTATATATCACAACTCACAAGTTTACACTTCGGAAAGCCAATGTAAAATGACGTTTAAAATAAAATTACTTTCGAATACGGGAATAAATTTCTCCGAATAGCAAAGAAACACATATACTCCTAATTTTCTGGTAAAATGTATTTATTTAGAAGTTTTAAGGTATTAGCTTTTCCTGGAATTTTGTCTCGGCCTGGATGTATGGGAAGAGCATTAATAAATTCTTGGAGACGCTTCTCGGAAAAGTAACGGGAATAGGCTTAATAAAATGCTATTTTTAATGTAAAGAGGGCTGTTTAATTTTTGTTTGTTACATCCACGACATATTTTTAGTAATGCCTATAATAAATTTGATTTAGTAAATAAATAAAACTCGGATACTTAAAATATGCAAAAAAGCTGAATTACTACAAAATATGCAAATAAATGCTGAATTACTACAAAATATGCAAATAATATACAAAATGCATATATTATGCAAACTGTATATAATCCGGCCTTTAATCATGACATGATACTTTTGAAGTTTTACTGTGTTTTAGGTTAGTTCCAACATTTGAAGAAGTCATTGTTGCGAAATAATTGTCATGTAAAAAATAAATTAGTGAAAATTTCTGACATTTTGGGCGTTTAGAACTAATCGAATATATATATATATATATATATATATATATATATTTAGTTTTTACATATTCTATACTTCTAATACTCAACTTTTTTTCAAGAAGTATTCCAGCACTTTGTACACACACACACACACATTATATAATATTTTTCGTAATAATACAAGCCATCTTTTTCTCATTCTTCATTTGCATAAAAGAACGATACGTAATTCGTTTAAAAAAATGGTTCGTAAATATTCATCTACCACGGATAATGTACCTATCTTGATTTGGAGAGCGTCTCCAGGACCCGGCTGAAATCTAGGAGACCCGATTGGGCTGGATACGGAAGTTCAGCATTCTATTAATGTGAATGATTGCTGAATAGCCCCCTTCCAACAAAACCTGAATTGAGGAATAGAGATTTAATACAAAGGTATTTTTAATAATATAAAATATTATTAAAAATCTGGTGTGAAGAACACAAATACAGGTTCACTATTAATATTTTTGTGAACGTGTCTGAAGATATTCTTTCTCCAGCAGGGGCGTACCGATGAGCCTATAGAAAGGCGAAATACGTATCTACGTCTCTGGGGAGGGATATGTTCGGATACGTTCACAAAAAATATTAATAGTGAACCTGTATTTGTGTTCTTCACACCAGATTTTTAATAATATTTTATATTATTAAAAATACCTTTGTATTATACAAAACTGGTGGGGTTTACCTACTCATGTATGTTTCAATTATTCTGAAATAGAGATCTAATTTCTAATCCTTCAGAATCTCTGCCGGGCGCAACCCTTCCATATAGGCAATGGTCTTAATTAAATAGTTTCCGCATAGGCCACTGAAGGTGAAACCCAATGTTGTATAAATGGAAACCAACAGATACTAGCTTCTGCGACTGCGGATATGTGGAAAAAATTATGGCGCACATAGTAAGCGACTGATTCCAAAGAAGTTTTCCTGGTGTTAAAAAAATTAGATATTAGTGTATAAATGAGTTTTATGACTTTATTTTTGCCATAAAAGCGATTTATACACTAATATCTAAATTTAGATTTCGTTTCTCATACGAAATAAATAAATAACCTATCTAGACAGTACTTAGATAAATAAGTTTTGGTAAATATTTAAGCACATATTTGTATGAAAACTGTGAGCCAGGTATGCAGACACGTGTTTCATCTTACTATTGACTCATCAGTGCATAATAACCGATTAGACAAATTTCACAAAAACATTACCACATACAGTCAAGTCATAAAAGATCGTTTGGAAGAAACATGTATCTGCATGTCTAAATGACAGGTTTCTCACAAATATGTACGCGTATTGTGTTTACCACACTCGATTTTTAATAGTATTTTTGATATTACTAAAAATATTCTTGTTTTAAACAAATTGTGACGTTTTACCCTTGAAGTATATTTCAAATTATTTTTGTTTTCCGTAATTATCGTGTAGATAGGTGAGTATGAATAACACTGAATTCGGTCCTGGAAGATGAATCTATGAAAAAATTACTCGAATATAATTGTCTCATTTACTACTTTTTATGTAAATAACCGAGATATGTTAATAAATCAGGTTGTATTATTTCGAAATATGTATATACATATATGCAAATACATACATACGAGGGACAAGGTGAAATTATTGATAATAAAAAATGCTTAAATATGTTCAAAGTAATTCCCTTCAGCGATGATACACTTGACTATCCTTTCATTCCACTGTTTAAAAGCTCTCAATCAATCTTCTTTCGGAATACCTACAAAATAAACATCAAACATTTTTCAGTGTACCACTTAGCTGTAACTGTCTTTTGCCTATCTAGCTTAATTGCATTTACCAAGCCCGTACTTCTGAAGAATACCGCATACTTAACCTTTTTCATAGCTGTCATTGTAGGGGTTTCCGTGTCTTCGTGAATCCATACACGAGTCTCTTGGCGGATAGGAAGGTCGAAAAAGGGAATATAAATTTCGCTACTTGCCACTGTTTCGCAAAAAATGTGATGCCGCCATTTAAGAAATTTAAAGTTTCATGGCAAATTCTTACACGCCCTGCTTTTTGGAACTCAGAAAGGCGATGCGGCACAAAACAACTCATCACTTTTTTCACCCTTATCCGGGCAAGGGGGGCCTGCCAGGCCCGAGCGACGATAAAAAATACGATATCTTAATGAGTAATTTTAGTACGACTTAATGCTCTTTAGAATTCCTCAGAAATGTTAATTACAGTTTTCTTGTTAAGTAATATTTATTAACTTATGAATAATCGTTAGTTAATTGACGGATTGTACTTAAAATCCCATTAACGGGCAAGCCGGGCTTAGCAGGCCCATACTTTAGGCAATTATGGTAACTTTATTTTCCGTTTTTGTTTTCTAATCCTCTTTACGTAATTAGTGTTTCCGATCATTTTTGTGTCATTTGTGCAGCAAATACATTGATGACGTATGTAGGTCGTAATTTTTCGAGGAAAGTAATATTAGGTAAAGTAGAGGTTCCCTGTCTATTTGTATATATACGAGCATTTTTTGTTCGTGCAATATAATAAAATCGCAAATGCATAAAGTTATCTTACCGCCGGGAAAAATTGTTGAAGATCCAATTGATGCATTTCTCTTATTTATTGATGAAGCTGTACTTACCGAAATTGCTTCACATACAAACAAGGAGGCAGAGGGTACTGATAGATATTCCCTGGAAACCATGTGATAATATCGAAATTCGCGCTTTTCTTGGTTTGCTTCTAACTGCCGGTCACCTAAGTGCTAATGATACTAGCTACGATGTGCTATGGAGTCGATTATATGGCCCTTCAATTTTTCGAGCAACGATGGGCTTGAAACGATTCAAAAGCTTGTTGCGATTTATACGATTTGATGACAAAGGTACACGTTCCGAAAGAAGGAAGAACGATAAACTTGCACCTATTCGAGTTATTTGGGAAAAAGTAAATAACAATCTGAAAAAGCACTACCTCCCCGGAGAAAACATCACAGTGGACGAACTACTTGTACCCTTTCGAGGAAGATGTCCATTTAGACAATATATGCCTTCCAAACCAGACAAATATGGAATGAAGATCTGGTGGGCGTGTGACTCTGAAACCTACTATCCTCTAAATGGGTTTCCCTATATTGGAAAGGAAGGAAATCAAATCGCCAAGGGCCTCGCAACACAGGTAGTGGAGCAGCTCGTACAACCGTATTATAATACAAACAGAAATGTCACATTCGACAATTATTTTACGGACTTATCATTAGCAAAAACATTATTGACAAATGGGTTGACGAGCGTTGGTACCGTAAGGAAAAATAAACGCTTTATCCCAACCGAATTTTTGCCCAATAGAAAACGTGAAGAACAAACGTCCATTTTCGGATTTACAGAAAAAGCGTCTTTAGTGTCCTACGTTCCAAAGAAAAACAAAAGTGTTTTGGCTCTGTCAACGATGCATCATACTAATAACTGTAACGATGACGATAAACAAAAGCCAGAAATAATTCTGTATTATAACAGCACAAAATGTGGCGTGGACACGTTAGACCAATTGGCTCATAAATACACATGTAAACGCAGAACAAATCGTTGGTCATTTACATTTTTTATGAACCTTCTCGACGTAAGCGGCATTGCAGCATATGTTACTTGGATGAATTTGAACCCAAATTGGAATAAAGCTAAACACCAAAAAAGGAGATTGTTTCTAGTAGATGTATCTGAAAACCTAGTTCTTCCGCACATTCAAAGAAGGAAGGCGAATGGACTTCCTCGTACCATCCAACACTGTGTCAGCGAGTTTGTAGGTGAAGAAGCAACGCCGGCAAAGAGAGCAAGAACTGAAACTAAAGCAAATTCTAGAAGAAGGTGCTACATGTGTCCTAAAACAAAAGACAGGAAACAAAGACAATGTTGTGATGAGTGCAAACAAAACATTTGTAACGAACATTCTTCATCAAAAGTTTTGTGTAATAATTGCAAGAAATGAATAAAATTTAAGATCAGTAAGTAATTAATGTTATTTATAAATGGTATTAAATATATAATTCCCATAAACTCGTTGTTTCATTAATTCTGTAAGTAAAAATATATACTAAAAGCACCGGGCCTACCAGGCCCGAACTGCCCGGTTACGTTAGTAAAATGTCTTTGCCCGGACAAGGGTTAAATGCAGGTGATCGTATGATTGTTTTAACGGCTGAGGATCCAATCTTTAGTTGATGCTCTATTATCGCAAAACTGACTTTATTGTCCTCTTCAATTATTTTTTTAACAGCAGCAATGTTTGTGTCGGTAGCAGCTGTCGGAGGACGCCCTGCCATTGGTAAATTGCAACCAAGGAAGGTGTTTGTTCACAAAATTGAATCTAAACTCTCCTTGCACTCATAAGCGCTTAAACCTCTTTTAAAATAATAAATTCGAAAGTGCTCTCTGGTTAATTCTATTTTCTTTTACTTTTAAAAAATAAGTAACTGAGTTATAATGAACGTAACTTCAACAACAAAACGTCAAATGACAGATAAATAAACACTATGATAGTTTTCATAGTCTACTAGATTTTCTTATTCTCATTAAATTCAGCTTATCCTTCGTATTTACAATAAGGAACTGAAATAAGGAGGCAGAATATAAAAAAAGAAGATGCGGTAATTTTACTAAATGTAAATGTGACGTACTTAATTACATAGAGATTGTGAAAAAAATAATAAAATAATCTTTTGAACCTCACACCGATCCTGGTTGATCTACGGACTGAAGAATATTTATACTACGATTTGCAAGTTGAGACATTTGCAAAATGCCGAGAACAGGATCGTACTAAGTAGTATTCTAATTATAAATACAAAGATATAGTAGTTATACGGGCAGCTCAAATTTTCTCTTTTAGTTTACTTCTAGTGTTTTATATTAAGTATGTATCTCAAGAAACTTTAAAATATAAAAAGTCCAAAAGCTGGCAAAAAGTGACAAAATTTCAATAATTAACAATAATTTTGGTTTGTCTTCAGCCCTTCACAATAATATAAAGTTTTAAAATAGGCGGACCTTGCTGTTTCAAGGTCAGGAACGAAGAATTTCCCGGAACTCATCCAAAATTAAGTCTACGGGTTCTCTTTTTGTAGTTAACTTAAGAAATATTTGTATTTCAGTATTAAAGTTTTCTTTTAAATTCAAAATGGAATTGTAATTTATCATTTAAATGTTTTATTTACCTAATTATATTTAATAAATATGTAAGTTAATAGGTCAATGTAAACACAATGACAGTTTGTATCCCATTTCATCTATCGAGCTTTCAAATAAATTCGGAGTTATTTATGTTTCATAATAAATTGTAAATAATTTAAGCAATTTTGCATACCTGTTTTTTTTCACATGTATCTTCGATGCCAAATTTATTTGAATTCTATTGAAAATGTTAATGAAGTAATAATTTTAGCTAGCTTTTCACAATTAAATTGTATTTTGTAATATATCATTCTTTAATGCAATCGTTTTTAGAAAGACAACAATAGGATTATCAAATGATAATATAGTCAGTCGTTTATTCTACTTATACAAAGTCTATATTGAGCGGACAACTTTTTTATTAGTTTGAACATTTCAGATTCTCAACTATTGCATTAAAGAACGCATGTGTAGGATATTATTTCCTTTGTATTATGGATTGTTATTGTTAAAATAGAAATTAATATAATGAAAATTCGATTTAAGGTATTAATTATGAGAAAAATATCCTATGTTAAATCTAAATATGTAGTTAAAAAATGCAAGTTTAATAATGCGTAAAGTAAAATAATTAAGATATAATCACAATATACCAAAAATATGAAATAGTATAGATTCCAGTTAGTTAAATCGAGATTTTTCTCTGTAATTATTTCCTTACTTTACTCGTAAAGTACATATATATTTATTAGCCACACTACAGTTACTTTAGGTTCTACAACTGATCTCTCTACCCCTGGAATGGATGTTGATTTAAGGCAGTTACCAGCAATTATCAGTAAGAAAAGGCCATCTATAGAATCATCAGATAGTTTGTGTGCTAAAAAGAGTAAAATGGAAGTGTTTGATGAGTAAGTTAAGATTTTATTTAAGAATATTCGACCTTACTTACAACTTGTCATTTTCCTCAGATTATTTGGCAATGAAGATACGGATCTTAGGCAGTTACCGACTGTAATGAATTCTCCGAAGCTACAAGATAGACCGCCGACGCCACCACCACCAATTATATCATCAAAGAGCAAAAATGATGTGGATGATATCACTGAAATTAAAGTTAAGAAAGATTCGCCCAAATCAAGTAATTTAGATTTAGTCAGAGAGAAATTGGCTAATGCTACTATCAGGAATAAGATTAACAGCATCAACAAATTTCATTTATCAGGTTAGTTCTTTAATAATAATAATATATAATAATAATGTAATAATTTCTTTCTAGATAAGCGCAAATTATGTTTTATTTTCTAATTTAAAATGTATTTTATATTATAGACGATCAAAGACCGCCTTTTTCTAAACCTAAATCACAACCTGTTCAAGAAGACGTAGATTTGCGCACCAATCTTGACGACTCTTATAATAAGATTATAATTTCTTCAGCAGATGAGCAGTGCATCAAAACGGGCAATATGACTAAGGAACAAGAAACAGCTCTCATGAATAAAATTTTAGCACAAATCGAGAACCAAAAGTTAAAAGAAGCGAAGAGAAGTGAAGAAAGCGTTTGTAATGTTTCCCTACAACCAATTAGTGATGAGGAATTGGAAGCAGATTTTAGCGCGTCTTCAGAAGAAGAGTCAACTGATTTTCGTGTTGCTTCATATGCAGACAAAGATGAAAGACTGCCTCCTCCAGCACCTCACATTAATCCGACTGATAATTTTGGTAACTTTCCAAGAAACAATATGGACATGAGAAGGGGTATGTGGAGAGGTCGACCTAGAAGAGGAATGATGCCCCTCAGAGGATTGCGTATGATGAGGCCACCGGGACCGCCTGAAAATTGGATTAGACCTAATGGACCCTGGAGACCAATGACGTCGGGTTTCGGAAAACCATTAGGACTTCCATTTAATCCTGAAATTATGGAATTGGAAAATGTGAATGCTAATATCGAAATTTTTGACCAAAGTAGTAATCCAGGAATCCCGCCGCCACCACCACCACCACAGGAAACTCCTGAAATAATGATAGTTGATTGTGCTAATCAAGACAATATTAAATCAATTGTTATAGATAATGAATCACGAGATATAAGGTATGTTTTTTGTTCTTTTATATTTTGTCTTCTAGTTATCTCTTTCGTTTATTATTTTACTATTTCTTGTGTATTTATTACTTAAATTTAATTTACTTACACCTACTGTATACATATATTATACCCTATGATTTTATCTTATATCTTGAACTTAACTTTTAACTTGAGTAGCTTTATTATATAACTCTGTAAACGTTAGTTATCAAAGATAAATAAAAGTTTTTTTCGGAAACGAAAATATGTACTCGTAACACAGGTCGAGAAGGCCATCCATTGCCTTCTCGACTTCTGAACTCTTAGGGCTGGAGCTGACGCATTTCGATGCCTGCGGGTATATTGAACCAAGTAACGATCCTCCCTTTCATTTGACACTCGAGGACGCCCAGAACGTAGTCTTCTTTCCACAGAACTACTTTCTACATATCTATGCATAATCCGTACGACAGATGTCCAGCATCATGCAAGGCAATAATTATTGTTCTATTGAAGACAGAAATTTCACGACCCAGCATTATAAAACGATATAATCAAGAAAATCGTTCGACTACAAATGCAACAAAACTGACCGTTTTCTTCAACAATTGACAATAAATCACACGTGTGCTATCATCAAACATCATTGCTGTTTTTTTTTTTTTTTTTCATACGATGTGCGTACTTTGATAAGTAGCCAGAAATAACAATACACCATTCATTTCTTTTATATAGAGGGGGTCCAAGACTTATGATGTGTGTATATTGAAATTGTTGGAAATCTTATAAAAATATTTGATAAAATAATGAAATAATTTTTACATTTTTCTTAACTAAAAAGATAACAGAACACAATAAGTTCATAATTTCATCAAGTTTCATACTTGTCAAGTTTTTTACATTTTATTTAGTTTTTCATTTCATTTTGTACCTCTTTGCAGATATTATGATGATACAGCTGTGGTGTTTATGAATCCCAGTGATCCAAGAGAAATCTGTTTCCAAAATGGTTCCCGCAAAGTTTTCTTTGGAGATATGGATGTAGTGATTTTAGGTTTCAATGAACCTTTTAAAGAAGTCAGTATTAATGGAAAATTACATTCGGTAAAATTAGGCGGGCCTTCACGCGAGTTACACATTGACGACAAATGGTATGAATGTTTTATTGGGGGTGCCGGTATACGAATAGAATTAGATGGAGAATTTGTTCTTGCAAAAGTGGAGGGACCTCCGCCGCAGGTGAAAATTGGCCAAACGAAGAGAATAGATTTAGTCGCCGGCAAAATAAACTTAATAGTAGATGCGAAGACTGTAGTGCCTGTATTTTTAGACGGAAAAATTCAGCAGTTCGACATTAATGGACAAACGCACACGTTGAGATTTGTAAATTCGTTGCAGATGGCGTTAATTGACGATACGCCTTTTGATGTTGAATTCGGTGGTTTGCCAAAACCATTTGTTATTCAAGACAAAAAATATTATATAAGATTCTCTGTTTTACCGAAAGGTGTTAAGCCTGGTCAGGTGAATATCCTGGGTATGGAAAATATATCCCTACCAGTGGATCAGAATGAACCGGCGTTGCCTATACTTTCTAAGAAAAATAAACAAAAAACTGGAGTTGAATCACCTGATAGAAATTCTAATTCACCGCTTTCATTGCAGAATCTTTTACAGCAACAGAACTTAAGCAGTAAGTATATTTATAGTTAATTCGCAAAACAGGTTATTCTCATAATTTGACAATAATTTTAGTTTGAAATGTTTACTGTTTACCAAGAACTTTTATTTTCGACGACTTTTATTTTCTGATAGAAAGTTAAACATAGGTTTGTCATTTATTTAAATCACTATAATCTCCCTCGGCGTTTGGCACGGGTCAAATAAGCTTTTTAAATCGATTTTGAAACTTTTCAAGGTGCATCGCTTTCCTTTCATTGTAAAATGGAGTATGGAAGATAGTGTTAAATCAAGGGAATATGATCGGTGATATCTCACAATTATCGAACGATGAGATTCTAACCATCTGCATCACGATTCATGTCGTAGGCGAAAAACTATTCTTATTAATCACTTCCAAACTTTGAGATAAAATCCATCATTGGTCCTTTGTCGAGCTTAAATGAGTGCCGATAATATCCGCAAAACTGATAATAATAAAATAATCGTGGAAACCAATTAGCATTTTCTTTTCCAAACGACTTACTCGGATTTTCTGCATTTGTTTGTCCAAATTCAGTTCTCCGACCATTTGTACGCACCCATACTTCAAGTTTCATTACCAGTGATAATGGTTTTTACGAGCGATTTTAATATGATCTTTTCCGTGGTGAATTTAATAATTTTTTTTTGGCAATATTTAACAGACTACTACTTCAATTTATAATTTGCGTTTCGGTAACACTTTTGACAAGTTTAATACAAGGGATAATTGTAACGTTTTGTTTATTACAATAAAGATCGCGTACTAGTAATTTTCCAGTATTCATTTCATTTTAAAAAGTGCATGTTTTACTCCATGGCACTCCGTGGCATCACAGCAAATCATAAAGAATGAATTTTATTATTATGTCAGTTTTTTAATGTCTAATTGAATTGATTCGGCATTTACTTGATGAAGATCCATAATTAAGAATAGAAATAAAACTACGGTTTTAATCTTCACTTTTAATCATTACTCGTAAAACGACAATTGTTTCGCCAACACAGTGGCTTCCTCAGGTGTTTACATCTAAACAGTACGTTACAAACTAAATAAAAAATAAATAATATATCTATAAAATCAAGAAGCATGGTATTTAAAATATTTTTAAAGAAATCTATGAATTACAAGTATTGTCGGTAGTGAAAGAATGTGGCGCATCTGGTCGCCCCTAACTGTATATTATAGGGTACTAAACGTATTTACGCATAAATTTGTTTAATAACCTACATATACATTTGTATTATCGTCTAAACAGATTTTAAGTAAATAAATTTAATAAAGGCGAGTTATTTAAATCTAATTTATCATTTAATAAAATTTGTGACTGTTTTAATTTATTGATCAATCAATAAATTAAAACAGTAATGATTAAAAGTGAAGATTAAAACCGTAGTTTTATTTCTATTCTTTTTAATGTCTATTATCATCTTAAATTAAAATTTTCGCTGTTTTTCTGTAATTAACTAATCAATAAGTTATGCACATTGTATATTCATATACGAGCTTTTTTGAATGGATTGTTTCAGGGTCGTATTGGAAAATCTACGTTTCGTCACAAGTGACGACTTTTTCTATCAGTTCAGGCTCTGTCATGAATTGGATCATTATCTTTTTGCTAATATTTTTACGTAAATTTTTTCGTCATTTGCAAATCGTCAATTTTTTTTATTGTCTCTGTCAGTGTACGACATGTCTGCCATCATTCGAATATTCAAATGTCAGTCTTTCCGCACAATTTCATTAATTTTCTAAATGTCTTCATCAATTCTTGATGTCACAGGTCGATCAGAACGTTAATCATTTTCAATCCCTTCCCGACTTTACAAAAATCGTTTGTGCCATTCAAAAACTCAGGTGCACGTTTATCGCCAGACACTTAAACAATTGAAAACATTTAGTTGGGAGTTTTTTTAACGTCATGAGAAATTTGAGATTAATGCCCGCGTTGCCTGATTTTTAAGCTTGTCACGATCGACACTCCGACAAAACAATGTCCTACTCAAGCAAGTTGTAACAAATAATTAAACAAGATAGAGAGGCGCAATATGGCTTCACTTGCACTGGAAGCGTCAAGGTTAACTACATTCCATCGTAATTCCTCCTCACTAAGCCTAACGGCTATCACATGTGTGGTCTCGTTATTTAATTGTCATACTTCGCATATTTTTGCCCATTAAAGGATGAATCTTTGTTAAATTTAGTAAAATATTGATATCAAAACAATGTTTTATAAGACAATTATAACAATTTATAAAAGACAAACGTGTTTATATTACTCTAATATTAGGATAAATATAAAATCTCGTTAAACCAAAGTTTTAAGAACTAACCTGTTCTGTCATCAATGACCTGTTTACTGATCTAGTGGCACAGAAAATCCGTACAACAATTCTGGTTAGCTGTTAGACGGCGTATTAAAAATATTCACCTCGTCTGTGTTATTAGTAGAGACAGGCATTTAGGTCGGCCAGCATTGGTGTCACTGCGTGGCGTTTACCAAAATAAAACTGCGTGTTGTTTAGAAAAAAATTATCGTAGAATTATTGAAAATCTATATTTTCAATAATTCTATATAAAATATACCAAACAACTTACCCCCAATATGCTTCGGTGCTTAGAAAAAATCCGGATGTGCGTGAGTGAACACCTGCAGTATAGTGTGCGTTTCTACAGTAGTCTGCTTGGGATTTGGGCTGTGCGGTGTATATATCTGTATATATCTGCTTATGCATAGATAAGGATCGTTCCACAGCTACCGATGTAATATTCGAGTAGTTAAAGTGGTCTTTAAATTTGTGCAACGGATCTTTCGCAACACTGTTTTTAAACAGCCTCTAAATAATCTAATCTAGTAAAATCAACATTTTTACGTAATACAGTATTAAATTTATCTGTTGACACAAACATTTTTCACATTTTCATCATTTAAACTATATAGCACTGTTTCTACATGGACAACAATTTCAACCGAATCCGGTAAGGACAATGAAGTGTTCTGTAATTTTTTCATTGCGTGCACTACTGGAACGCAATTCTCGTAAATATTTTTTAAATCTGTTGCAACTTGAAGATTTTAAAATTGCATTTGACTGAGTCTTATTGCAGCTACTTCTTTAGGGTTTAGTTATAAAATCACCAACTTTATCTTATCAAAATATTTAAAATAATAAAATGCTGCCTCTAACTACTTACCCCATCGTATAAGAATTGGCTGCGGTGGTTCCGGGATATCAGGACATTGTAAATGAGTCGAATACGATCCGAAGATTTAAGAAAAACTGCTGTCGTCTGACATTAGTTTATCCACATCGGGATAACATTTTCGTATAGTGTCCGCCACAAGATGTAAAGCAGGAAGCAGACATGTAACGTAGTAAGTTTGACTGAACTTCTTTAAATAATTGTCCCATGTGAAGCATAACTTCGGCAGCATCGGTAACCATCATTGCTTTGGTAAAATTCCGTCGTGTAGTGTTCGTTCTAACTACAGTATTATGAAGTGCTTCAGCAGTACCATTGTACATTCTTGCAGTCTTTTACAGACTAACAAATAAGGGTGTGGCGGCCCTTGCGCGATCATTGTCCGTACAAGGTTCGATACAATGGAATTTTTTTTATATCAGTAGTTTCATCTATAGTGAGCCACAGTCTTTTATTTTTTACTACGGTTTTTTCATAGTTATCCATTTTTTCGCATGTCGTCGATAAATACCTACGTAGCGTTCTCGGACTTAGTAATTTCCATGTAGGATTGTATTTGTTCCAGATGGATTCCAACGTAATAAACTTTTCTCACAAACTAAGCACATCACTACTTTACCATTATATTTTAAGTTTGGGAATTGCCATAAAAATCAGCTTAC
Source organism: Melolontha melolontha (assembly GCA_935421215.2). NCBI lineage: Eukaryota > Metazoa > Arthropoda > Insecta > Coleoptera > Scarabaeidae > Melolontha > Melolontha melolontha. Next base: position 96,591,190 of record OW285238.1, read on the forward strand.
CCTGTTAGCAAACAGGTGAGTTAATGCATTTCTTTGAACTTTGGACATTTTTAATGCTTTGCATTCGAATTACACATATGCGTAATTCGTAAATACATCTACTCATTGTGATACTTGTTCACGTACTAAAGTGGGAAACACGCGACACGCGCAACTTAAGTCGACAGCAGCTCTGAATCACTCAAACCCCTTGCTCTTCTAAGCTAGTGTAAGCCGACCGAGAATGCCTGTCTCTAGTTATTAGCAAACAGTATAATTGTAGTGTAAAAAATCAAACGGGAAACAATGAGATGTAAAAACACGATCGACAATACAATCTTTCATTAAGAAACTAATTCTGTCAGAAAATGTATTTATCATTTTAAACAGGGTAGCAGTCTTACTGAATTTGTCTTGCGCGACAGCAAATAATAACCAGAATGGATGATAAAAGAGTAAAATAGATTAGTAGAAGAGATTATTAGATTATTCTTCCGAGGTTTTTTTATTAAGCGGCCCTGATTCAGATTTAAATCTATGTGCAGTAGCCAAGAGATCCAAAGATATTGTTTAGCTGCCAAAAAGCACTGTAGCTCATTTAGCGTTAAACAGGGTGCACACCTAACCTTCTGCCACAGACGCGAGTTAATCTACGCCCATAAAATACGAAAAGAATCAGTAACGAATAAAACGAGAATTTCACAGTTCAAATATATTTATGTATATTAACTAGAAATATTTATAAGATTATTAAAAATTATTTTTTATTTGAAGATAATTTGGAAACATTATCAAGTTTAATGGCTTCTTCGCTGATGCCCAGCCAATCAACCACAAGTCTCAATTCAAGTAGTTATCAAGTTGAAAATGACGTGTTGCTTGAATCTTCATCTCAAAATCCACCAGAGATTACTACAATTACTCCTACAACCAATTCTACAACTGCTTTGCCACCTTCCGTTAATATAAATGAATTGTTCCAAAAATTGGTCGCTACAGGAATAGTCACTACTGTACAAGATAACCAGCCGTCGTTAATTACACAGCCACCAACTATTCATACATCAATTGTTAACCGTCCGTCTCCAGTTTTGTCGAAAAAAGAAGCACTTTCCAGTATAAAACCGGTGAATTTTGGAAAGCCGGAAACATTGAAAGTGTAAGACATTTTTTCTTATTTAAGACATAGCAAACTGTTTATTAAAAATGTTCAAAATAATTTCTCGAAATTTTCCCATGAATAATTTGTTTGCATCTTATTTTTTCAGGCGCCAACCAGCCTTAATAACAACATTATATTCTGGAATGCAATGTAGTAGCTGCGGCATGCGTTTCCCACCTGAACATAGTATGCAGTATAGTCAGCACTTAGACTGGCATTTCCGACAAAATAGGAAAGGAAAGAGAAATATTCGAAAAGCATCTAGTCGTCGTTGGTATTATTCATTATCAGATTGGAAAAATTATGAAGAAATTGAAGATTTGGAAGAGCGGGGTAAGTAAATTTCGTTTAATCGAATTTTATTGATTTAATTTTTGCAATTAATTTCCACTTGCAATTTATTACTATTACTACTTCCAGAAAAAAGTTATTTTGAAAATCAACAACAAGCACAAGCTGAAGGTGCTCCTGATGAAGTCGAAGAAGAAGTTGAGATACCAAGTGTGCCTGCTGATCCTACAGTTCAAGATGCCAAATGTGAAGTTTGTCAAGATAGATTTGATCAGTTTTACAATGAGGAGAAGGAAGAGTGGCATTTACGAATGGCTATCAGTGTTGATGGTAAAAATTACCATCCCCTTTGCTATGAAGATTATCAGGTAAAATATTCATTAAAAAACATATACTGGGTGTTACGTATTTGCATATACTGACGTTAAATCTTGGAATTAAGCCATAGCGTCTGAACGGCGCAGTGGTAAGAGCAACGCGCAACGGGAGTGAGAGCCCTGTTGGTCGAGCGTTCGAATCTTGGGACCAGCGTGTGAGAGGTTAGTTTTTTCGGGATCGGTATCCTCTTCAGTTACCATTAAATGTCGAGGAAGTGAAAGTCAAATCAACATTTCTACTCTCATATGGCGAGGAAGTGTAGTAACAAACTCATGGAACACTTTACACACACCACATTCACTCTAAGCGGCCCTGGAGCCTTGACATGCTTCCATCTTAAGACACTATGCCGCTATACATACACCACCAAAATTGTTTTAAAGTACATTAACATTATAAAGCGTGGAGCATTCATCGAGTAAAAGTGTTTGTTTTTTATTTTACTTGAAATTCATTACTGAAAACGAAATAAAGTCTACAGCAAAACAAGGAAAATGACTGTATGTCCGTCTCAGAAGATAGTTCTTTTCATTAAATTATAGTTTTATTTGCAGAATATCAAAACTTGATTTATTTATATTAAACAATACTATACTTTTATCACGTTCTAAAAAGTTCCTCTGTAGTGTAATAATCTTATCCCAACGGTGTTGCTGTTGTTCAGACAAAACAGAAGCCATTCTACGACAGCGTCTTCAAAATCGCTTGTAAAATCTTGCAGCATAAAATTCAGTTTGAAATCGCCGTCCTTCAAAGTCTTAATAATTTTTGCTCTCAAAAATTCTGTCACAATAGCCAAGTGCGGGCGTACGTCATCCTAGTGAAGTTTTCATTTACCAATCACCTCAAATCGTTTTTAAGCGACGTGATCGTTATTAAGTGACGCAAAACTTCTATATAATAATATCTTATATATGCCACCTCCTTGTAATAAAAAAATGTTATGAATAGCGGTAGCTTTTTGCAGCGGTTTTTGGGGTGGTGGTTTTACTTTTTCTATCAATTTTGTGTTCTACTGCTTTATCTGCGGATCATAACAATACAGCCAAGTTACATCCGCTATAATAATCGGTTTTCACCATTTTTAATTTTCTTGAAGACCGTGACTCATAGAGTAGGTCACGGCGGTGACTCATAGAGTGGGTCACTTTGGTCTGTACGCCAGATCAGTACTTATTCTTATATGTGTATATGATATATGCATGCATATTATATTACTATATTACCCATTAGGGTTGAACGCAAGTGTATATCGGGCAAGAGTAATGTTAGTTTATTTATTTAATTATAAATATCATATATAACCCACTTGCCTTATTTACGCAGCACAATTTGGATAAGATTGCTGAAATAACGGTTTATCGCAAACTTTACACACTAATTTTACACCATCTGGATAATATAAATCCGGAAATTTACCGATACTTTTTTACATTATCAAGTGATGGTCGCTTTTTGCGCTTCTGTTCGTCTGACATTATAACTTACATTTAGAACGCGTAAAAGGTAACGGTGAAACGTTCGACTATCTTTCATCGAAACCCAAGATGAAATGACAGATAATATGACTGCTTCACGTTCTGCGTTGCGCGCTGATACGCACTGAATTCAGCCCTGATATGCAGATACGCTGGCCCACTCTACTCATAAATCGTTATATTATTCACTTTTTGATGGTCCTGGTAGCAAGCGCGAACTTCAGCAATACTCTATCCGCCCAATAGAAAATTGCAAAAAATGCGTGATCAGCTCGTGATCACAAAAACTAGCTCTTTGATTGGCTGCCTAGCATTAAAGAAAAGTCAGTTACAAACGATTGAAATTTCAGCGACTTAACCTAACTTTCTCAGCTACGTTGTTTGCTTAGAATTTTACCGTGTTTTAATATGGTATTTAAATTATACCACTGATATTGTGATAATTGTTGCAGATACTTAAGTAGATGTATTTATTTGTTTTTTAAGTTTATTGTCTATTTTTTTTGAATAATAAACAAAATTAGATAAAAGATTTTATTTTTATAACGTACATATAACAAACATATAGTTAAATAAATATTCACTCTTGTAATTATTAGAAAATGCTGAATAAATTACTAGATCGACTTTTTAAATTCAAGAAATCCAAAGCTAACAAAATTTGCTCATAATATTGGTGCTTTAGCTGTATTCTACCGTCTCAATATTTTCTAAATATCGATACATATAGAAAAAGTGCATGTTCATATATCAGTAAAGTCAGTATGTTTGGGCACTTGATTTTCAATAATTTAACACTTATTCAATTTTCATACGTATTTCAATTTTCTTTATGTATAAATGATAAACTCTTTCATGTTTTGTATATACAATATATTTAATATCCTATTTATTTATCTTTTGGTGATAAGAATTTATCAATATTAGGAAGCCTCAATAATTTCTGGTTCGTTCATTCACTTAATTATTGCCTTTTCTTTCCTCATGCTTGATAACAATTGCTGAACACTATTACTTCAATTCTTTATGTCCATAAAAAGGATACGTTCATATACATATACAGAATTTTAAACTGTAATATACCATTTTTAGTACTACTTGAGCAGAGAATTACAAAAAAATCTCCTAAATCTACCAGAAATTTCATCATTTCATACTTAAAACAACCAGAAATTGCAAGAAATTTATATTATGGTTTATGAAAAATATTTTAATAATTTGCTTTCTCAACTGTCATAAAATAACCGGTATAGCGACATCTATCGCCTACGAAATCAGCGAGTATTTTCATTCGCTCGTTTAAAATCGGTTTGACTCGTGCTTGTGTCGTGATCATCTATCTGTTCGGTGAACAGATCATAGCACCTACTCTAAACATGTTTAAATGTTTGTACGGGATAAAAAAAACTTTCGACAGATATTTTAAGAATGTTGCCGGATAGTTAAACGCGAATAATTAATGTTACAGTATTTATGACTTCTTCAGCTAGCCCACTAACTGAAGCGCCATGAACGCCTTGCAACTCGCAATTCTCCGACAATATTTGTACCATTTATGCCATCGAAAACAAGAAATCTTGCCATAGGCAATTCTTCAAAAGTCGTCTCAATCATGGAAAAAGTTTCTGTTGTGAATGTTCCTAGACGAACACAAGATTTCATGACATGTCTTTGCTCTTTAATTGCCTTCATCGCGAGGCGCGATAATGTACAATTTTTGAACTCTGCTAAATTCAAATAATTTTTCACGATTCAATTGCAAAATAAAAAAAAGCTTACTTGAATAATATTTTCTGCTTTTTAGCGTTTTGCAACTTATCGCGCAGTACTGTAATAAATGCAGTCCTAGTTTTTACTAAAAGGCCGCTGTATGCTTAATTTTTAGAGATTGATAAATATATATTTTCAGGAATCTTTAGTGAACACGGCATACGAAGATGCTTCGCTGGTTAGAGATTCTGAAAAAAGTGAAGAAGTAATACCCGGTTTAGAAGTATCCGCACAAAACCCAGACACAAGTCAAGAGTCTGAGCCTGCGGAAATTGTGATAGATGACGACGAATCTGAAAAATTTACAGATTCAGTGGGCAAGATGGATGAGGAAGAGGCAAAATCCCAAGATGCCTTCCCAGAAATGGAAGACGAAGGAGAAGATGATGATGTGATTATTAATGAAGTGGTGCCTGAAAAAATTGATTTGGTTGACGATGATAAATACGAAGAAACGCCGACACATGGAGAGCACAGTATTGTTGTTAAAGAAGAACCCATTGATGACGGATTTGTGGATGTTGAAGGTGGTGTTATCAAAGCCAAAAATATTTCAGACGTGAGAATTAAGACTGAACCAATGGATCCCGGTATGTCGTTTTGCTTTTTTTATACAAAATTATATATTCTGTCAAATATTTCTCTTTTGGGTTCGTTTAATTAAAACTAACGGTAATTTCAAACACCCTATATTAATAATAAAACACTAAATACACTTAATGAGTAATAACTAATAATAACAGTATTTTTTTCAATATTTATTTCACATTTATATCACAATATTAACCCGACGGCGATTACTTGTTGAATGCCTGGTCTCCCTTCCGAACGGTATATATATATATATATATATGGTCTGGCTTGCGCCTTCTAGATTCTTCCGGTGCTTTTCCGGGAGCTTCCCGTACGTCTCTCGAACGCGTAAGTCGGTGACGTCATTTCATGACTCACATTACAATACCTAGACATTTTTACATATATTATAAAAGCATAATGTAGGACACTGACTATGACGGCTTAGCCACGTTTACGAGGATAAGTAGTTGCTGTCAAATTTAATATGCTAACTTTTTTCCAAAAGTCGAGTGACGTTACTTGAAGTTATTATAATAAACTTTACAATAGACGAAGCTACTGTAAAGTTTATTATAATTCAACCAAATATGCATAAATATAAGAAAACACTGGTCTACAAATTTTATTATTATCATGATTTTAATTGTTTTTAATCAGAAATAAAATGCACTTTTTTGAAGTTACTTTCTATGCTAATTTCAAATTTGCCAATACTTTTGCCAGTTTGTAACAAATTTCCAATTCATATTACTGCTATGCCGAGTTTCTGGGAAATATGAAACTGTAAAATCAAGCAGGAATTGATCCTTTATACATTTAAATCGCCTAACAAGAGGGCAGTACTGTAACTAATTCCAAAGCACTTTTAAACTCTGTGAATTTACTTTAATTGTCTCGGGGAATGTTGGTGGGTGATACAATTCTTTCTACAAGAATTAAACATCTTTACATATTAATTTACTTTAACTAACTGTCTCGGAGAATGTTGGGGGTTGATACAATTCTTTCTACAAGAATTAAACGTCTTTACATATTATTGTGCAACTTTGTGAAATCATTTACAATATTTTATGGGCATTGGAATGTAACTTCTTTCCGGACTCGATGCAGCCTCATACACGAGAAACATTACGTGTTAGAGAGGTGATCAGATTTGTAATTGGCATTCCAAAAATAACCAAATCGATTCATAATTGTGTAATGATTTTTCCCTGCAGGTCAGTGTAATTAATAAAGCAGCAAATTCAATTGTGGAAACTGCAACATTACCAAAGTTAATTCTAGAATAATTTTTGTAGCCAATTCTTTATAGTTGGAATTAATAAATATGTATCTCTGTTCAGTATATGATTATCATATACTAATTGTTTATTTTTGTTTTAATAAGATGATGAACTTCAAATAACTGGCGAAGAGCAGCCTAGAGGTAAACCAGAAATTTCTCACACGGAAGTGGTTACGTTAATCGATGGAAATGTGGAATTTGATGCTAGTGTACCCCCAGCCAGTGGTATTAGTGGTAAAATAAAGATAAACATAACTAAACCCTTGCCTGTAATTGCGCCTAAAGAGAGTAATAATAAAGAGTTGAGTAGTGAAATAGAAAAAAATGCTGAATCTATAGACCCATCCCAACCTTTACCTCCGGGAGAAGAACCTATCCAATTAAATTTAAAACCCGCTTTGCAGGGTGTCAAACTTAAAAAAATACCTCCCGTGAAAAAAGGTACAGAACTAACAGGTCTCTGTTCCATTATGTGATTCGCATCTTGTACCTTTTGCATAGACATTCACACAATTAAGCACATATTTCTAAGTATAAATGTATTATAAATAGTGCTGATGTAAATATATATTATACGTGTATATAGACACAAAACAAAAGACGATATATGGTATATCTAGGAAGAGACGTCGGAATTATTTTGTATATAAATAAAATTTAGAACATTAAATACTTAGACAGATTGATATTTTGTACAAAAAAAATATGGAAACAGGAAAAAAAAGAAAAAAATTGTTGACTTTGTTCATTATCATTATGACTATTACTACTTTAATAATAGTTTAATAATAATTATTATTATCTTCTTAATGAATCTGTACAGAAATAATTTGTTTATAAAGTTGATTTTAGTTAATTTATCGAAGAAAAAATGTTTTATGTAGAAGTTGATTTGAATTCCAAATAAAAATTAATTTGTTTGCGTATTTTGTTTTCTTTTCTTTTATAGTTTTAATTGTAATTGTGCATAAAGAGATACAAATAAAGCAATTCTAATTATAAACATTTTTAATTCTGGTGTATATAAATATATAAGGTACATGATTAAGAAGCTGTTATCTAGATAATAATCAAATAAAAATACTATTAACAATAGTAAAGTCTGTGTGTTATTTAACTTCCTTAATAATCCCAAAGAATATGTAGAATAATACAGTGCTGTGTAATTGAATCTCACTACATCTTTTTTAAGAAATGTGAAATACAAGAATTTGCAGAACTATTCATTAGTAGTCTATATTAATATGTAGTCCCCTATTCGCTTGAAGCAAGGCGGCAATCCTTGATATACTAATAATAACATGCAACGGCAACTATTTTGCTTTTTTTTTTTGGTTATTTTCTCTATTTATCTTCCCTATTCATCTTTAGAATTTCAATTGTGGGATTTTTAGTTTATATGTAATGCTTTTTAAGGCATTTCAGACTTTCTTCGTAAGATTTTGATCCAGGGAATTACCTAACCATGGCAGTTCTTTGCTATCGAATATATACAGTCGGTTTCGCTTAATTAGGTCCTTGGATAATTGACCGCTTTTTTGTGAGATTTCTAATAAAACGGAGTCAAAGATAAGTAAAGTTTCACCGTTTTATCGAGACAAAAAACCGTTTTATTGCGACAAAACATGAATAATCGGGGGAACTCCCTAATTCTCCGAGAAGTGAAATGTAAACCGAGGCGCAGTGTGACCAGATCTAGTATTTTAATACTTTTTTAGTATATTTTGACGATTTTCTTGAACGTCAGGGTTTTCATAGGTTTATTACCGGAACTTAGTATTTTTGGGTATATTTTGAATCAGATGTATCCAACATATTGTGCCCGCGAACATGGATCTTCAGGGAACTACCCGAACATATTCTTCGACTTCTATTCATATCTATTTCATAGCATAGATCCAGTAACGCGCCAAGTATCTTCGGCGCCGTCGTGCGAAATACTGATAGGCGCCTTTACCCTATATGTATTGAGCCAAAATTACCAGCCACTCTCCCACAGTTCAACATTGAAATTTATGACGAGCTCTTTAGACTTGTTAGTACTGGTAGGTATTTTTTATTTGAGGCAAACAATAGGTTCACATACAAAAAATATTAAAATTTTTATTGCACACTGAAACAACAGTAACAAAATAAAAAACAGTCTGTATTCATTTAATAAAATTATTACGGTATGATTATTAGCTTCTATTAAAATGCTTAAGATACCCCTTTCACCTTTTTTAATTATTAAATAATATTAATTAAGTTTAATTTATACAAAAAACAGTGTAGATGCAAATATCAAGTACACTCTTTGAAGTAACAATAAATTAATTGCTGTCAATGCTAAAATAATTGTAATAATTGTTTTATGTAAATTTGTTGATTTGTTGTAAACTTTCAAAAAATGTTTTTAATATTTTTAAAATTTAACTTATCACAAGTGGCCGTAGGCGCCTTTAAGGCATTGGCGCCGTTGTGCGCTGCACGACCTTGCCCATATGGACGGCGCGTCACTGCATAGATCAATAAGTTGCAGAAAGGACAGGACAGGTTGCCCTTTTAAAATTTATAAACCATACAATACAATTAGTTTTGTATGAAGAAAGTCATGTAGTTGATCTAGACCAGGGGTCGGCAACCTGCGGCCCGCAGGCCGCATGCGGCCCTTTGCAACTTTTTGCGCGGCCCGCCAAAGCACCAATATAATTTTAGAAAAAATCAACCAACTTAGAGTGTGGGCGTGCCGAAATGTGGCCGGTGACAAAAATGCGCGCTAACAGAAGCATAGTGGGAAACCTATTTTACTGCGTAAGTTTAATCCCCACTCCCCAGCGAATACGACGGCTAGCTTAGCAAGTGGAGCATTTTTTCATTTTGCCAGTTTGCTACTGTATGTTCATATGTGCATTTTGTACATAAACACGTTCATATTGACAACCGTATGACGTTTCACTACAATAGGTAATCAGAAATACATGTTACTTTTAATTTATTGGTAAAATAATTCATATTTTATCGTAGGAAAAATGAATAAAATACCAAAGAAAAGAAAAATTAATGAGGAAAACCGCAAATTTAATGAAAAGTGGACTTTTGATTATTTCTTTATTAATAATTACAATAAAGCACTATTGCATTTTATTCAAATATAACAGAAAATAAATTTCCCAATTTAAAAAATTTTGCAAAATCAATGATTTGTATTTTTTCAAGCACCTAGTTATGCGAACAAACATTTTCAAGAATGAATTTCATAAAATCAAAATATAGAACGAGGTTGACGGATGAAAATTTACAAAACTTGTTGAGGATCTCAGTATCCCAAACACAACCGGACTTAAATGAATTATCAAACAATATTCAAGAATAAAAAGCGCATTGAATTTTAATGAATGAATAAAATGAAAGATAAACTATTTTCCTTAATATTTTATATATTTTATATTTACATATTTATATATTTTATATCTACATATTTATACATATGTAATTGGAATTGTATTTTCATTTCTTTCCCTTTTAAGAATTGTAAAATTTTTGTTCTCTGACATTATTGTTATTATAGCATGTCAATAAAAAATAAATTTTTTCTATATTTATTTTTAATAATATTTATACTCGGATATGATATAAAAGCAGTATTTAAGTTACATTTGAATGTGCGGCCCGCATAAAAAATTTTATTTTGAAAATGGCCCGCCGTCCGAAAAAGGTCGCCGACCCCTGATCTAGACAATAGAAGACTGTAATAAAAATCTCTATTATTATAATAATAATAAGTAGAGTGGACCAATCCGGAGCGAAATTGGTAAATATTTCATATAAAAGCCGAAAAACTCCAATAATTTATCAATTTATACATATATATATATATACATATATATATATATATATATATATATATATATATATATAATATATATTCGTGACCTTGGTATGTTATGGTAAATTCAATCAGTCGGCGATTAAAGGTCTGGTTTACTTCAAAGTGTATATATTTAAAACAACCCTACATGTTTCGGCAATGATGCCTTTATCAAGGATATAAAATATTTTATATCCTTGTTATTTAAAAAAAAACGCGAAAACCCTATTTTCTTTTACCTGTAGGTAGCACCGACATTTGGCCTTGTAGAGAAAATATAAAAACACATCCTTCTGGCCATTTCTAAACCTCTATCCAGTGGGGTACTCTACATTTTTATACGACGTTTCGTTTCTTTCTGGCCATCATCAACTATCTAATTTCTTATAGGCGCCATATTGGATTTAGACATCTTCAGAAAGAGTTTTTTTTCTGATTTCAACCATGTACCACATGCTGACTATAGTTTTTGGCATTAGGTTTTATTTGAAAGAATAAATTATAAGATTAAATAAGGTAGCCTTTGGAATTTCAATCTGTCAAACATTTATTTTATTGTTCATTAATAATACAAAAATGTCATACATTAACGAAGAGAAACGAGATATGATAAGTATTTTTTATTCTTCGAGCCGAAATTCAACAGTAGCCAAATTTAAACCTATACTCTATCTCCAATAATAAGAGAGATCCCATGGTGAGGGCCGAAAATGAATCAGCCTGTATATATCTATATATTAATTGATAAATTATTTTAGTTTTTCGGCTTTTATATGAAATATTTACCAATATCGCTCCGGATTGGTCCACTCTAATAATAAGGGTCTGGTCTGGCTGGTGTATGTATGATATCGTATGATCAAAAAGTCTTTAGATCGCTATTGCCGTGGAATTTACGAGATATCTATGAAATTATTTATTTCAATTAATTTTGACATTTATTTGACACCTGGTCAGCTGGTTATAAAATATAACGTGTGTTCATTTGAAAAGTCAATCTAGGTTACTTTGAAATTTTGATAGAATAAGACGCATATATATTAGTATGTGTTTGTTGTTCCGTAAACGTAAATCCAAATGACATTTGATAATGTCAATCACATTTGTTATTTATTTGTATGTATGAAACTGTCAAAATATACGACTTCGTAGGTTAAGTAGTAAATTTAACGAATTTAACGAACGCATACATTTAATAAAATCCGACCAAAGAAACCGATTTATCAACAAAAATGTATCAGCGGTTGTAAAAACAAAGTAAGGGATTAAAGACCAAGGAGGTTGTGTAAATTTTAATCCTTCGAAAAGAATGTTAAAATACAGCTCTAACATTTATTGTGATGATAATGATGGATAAAACGTGTTATGAAAATCGGTATTTTTATTGGTTCATTTGTCCTGTCAAAGTTGGTATATTTTAGCATTTTTCCGAGGTGACTCGGTATTTTCGTAAAATTTAATTAATTAATTAGTAATTTAATTAATCTGGTCACCCTGCCGACGCGACAAAAGTCGACTCATTTCTTGATGTGCGCTCTTCCAAGTTGTACATAATACAAATTGTGTATGGGCCCCTTCGTTAAAAATACCCAGTAGAGGCTTAAGTGTTGTTCAAAAAGTGGAACTGTTAAACAAAATAAAAAAGTATCAAAACACAACGAATCGGAGTTTGTCTGAAATTTTAAAGGTACTGAAAACTACGATTGCGCGAATTCGTGCAAATGAAAGGGAACTCCGTGAACAAATTAGCATCGCAGGTGCGAGTGGGCGTGGAGTGCAGTAGAAACGTAAACGAGAAGGAAAAGATGCTGAAGTTGACGAAGCGCTCAACAAATGGTTTGGCATTGTTACTTTAAGAGCCTATGTTAAAATGCAAAGCCGAAGAGTTTGCAAAGAAGCTGAGCCAGAAGCATGGAAATTTTAAGGCGACCGAGGGGTGGCTTTCTCGTTGGAAAAAGAGACACGACATCAAGTTTAAGAAAGTTCATGGGGAAAAAGCGAGTGTTGATGTTTTGATTTTTTCCCGAAATTATGAACGAATTTACACCGAAAAACATTTACAACGCCGATGAGACAGGGTTGTATTATAGTGGTTCTCTTTGTTTTAAAAAAGACAATTTGGCAGGTTCGAAGAAAGCAATGGAAAGAATAACTGTTTTATGCTGTACGAAAATGACGGGGAATGACAAGAAAAAACTGCTTGTTATTGGAAAAAGCAAAAGACCTCGCTGTTTTACAGAATTGGATATCGAGAGATTGCCCGTCGAATATCATGCTAATTCGAATGCATGGATGACGTCGTTAATTTTTCTAGATTGGCTCAAAAGTTGGGATAAAGAATTGCAACGCCAATCCAAATCCATAATTCTGATTCTAGACAATTGTGCTGCTCATCCATACACCGACACTCTAAAGAACATAACCCTTGAATATCTGCCACCAAACACAACATCCTTGACTCAACCCTTGGACATGGGCATTATTAAAAACCTAAAAACTAAGTACAGAACTAAACTAATAAATTTCATTTTAGAAAAAATTTAAGAAAATTTATTGGGATCAAACTCAACAGCTAAAGATGTAAGCAGTAAAGTCAACATTCTGCAAGCCATAAGTTTCGTTGCAGACAGTTGGAGGGATATTAATACTAAAACAATAAAAAATTGCTTTGTTTATTGCAATTTTAAAGTGAACTCGCAAAGCTTGAGTGAAAGCCCTGAGAAAGTGGATGAAGATGTCAACGATGACATTGTGGTGAAAGAGACGGGAATACAAAATCAAGAGGAATTCACCGATTTAGACAAAGATTTGAATTGCTGCGATGAAAAGCAAAATCTTGATGAAGATATCGTTGTTGAAATAAAGGAACGCCTACGAGAAGCCGAAAATGTTGATTCTGACAGCGAAGAACAAATCGAGTCTACGTCCGTTTCTTTGTCAGAAGCACGAAATTGCATCGAAAAGTTAAGGCAATTTTTTTGCAGAAAGGGAATGAGTTTAGACGTCCTTATCACGTGCTCCAATTTTGTTAATACTGAGTCAATTAAAAAAAGAAACCAAAGACTCTTGACTCTTACTTGTTAAATAAGATGACTTAATTTTTGTTACGTTGTTTTCGCTGTTTTTTACATACCTAATAATGTATATGCTTTGTATAATATGTACATATATGTATAGCAAACGCCAATTAAGTTGGCGCGAGGAGGGGGTGCGCAGAAGACGTTTTTAATAACGTCCTCCCCCACTACTCAAGTAATTGTCAGAATACATTTGTCATTGACGTTTGACGGAACATAATATCTTTGCTAGGGGATCATAAAGTGATACACGCTGAGAGGTTAGAATTATCTGACATTTGATGTAAAACCAAATACAAATCTCCCCACTACTTCTAATCCTGCGCGAACTTACCCCTCCTCGCGCCAACTTAATTGGCGTTTGCTATATCTACATATATGTATTATATCTACCAGTATACATACATAACACCGTAATTCGGATTTTGTTTTATGTACATATATTGTATTTATTGTTTATTATATATGAAGACTACAATACTAAATGTATATGTTTGTAAGTAAACCAGTCAATGCACATTGAGATGCTTTTCTTTGGTTTATTCATTACCTCCGATTTATTGGGACCTCCGGATTACTGGTACGAAATACTTTCCCCATTTGTGTCCCGATTAAGCGGAATCGACTGTATTGCTTTAAGTTGTTCCTCAACTGATCTCTAGGGATCTACTCTAGGTCCCTTATTATGTAATTTATTTTTATTAATGATCTCGCTGTGCTCTTAGATTGTAGTGTGCTTGCATATGCGCATAATTTTAAGATCTTTTTTAAAATTTTGCAGTTAGACGATAGTACGGAATTATTACGCAATCTTCATATGGTTGATCAAGGGTATAGACAATGGAATCGCTTTAAATACACAAGTGCGAAATTTTTTCTTATGTCCAAGTTGTGTGTTTAATTCTATTCCTATACGCTCTGAATCATTTTTCAATTTTAGGGATGTAAGTTATTTATCTAATTTATCATTATGATTTAATAATCATATTCTTGATATGTGTATTACAGCAATTAAGTTTTCGGGTTTAATTATAAGTAAGTCTGTCAACAAGCGCATGCCATAGGAGCTTCGTTCACTGGAGTAACTGCTTTAATATATAAACACAAAAGATGCGGAAAACTCACTTATGGTGTTTTGTTGCTCCACAACAATGCACCAGTGTACAAGTCAAGACTTTCAAAGACTGCTCTTGCTGAGTATGGCTTTGAAGAAATTGAATAACCCGCCTTATGGTCCGGATTTAGCACTCAGTGACTATTTTTTCTTTCCGAATCTCAAAAAAATACTTAGGGTGTCAAAATTTAGGAACGATGACGAACTTATAAAAGCTGTAGAGAATAATTTTGCAGAGAAATAAAAATTACGATGGATTAAAAGTGTTTGAAACGGTGTAACATCAGTACATATTCAAAAACATTGACAAACATATTTTTTCATTCTCTGTCTTGTTCTTGTTTTCATGCCTAGTCCGGGAAGATAAGAACGTCCCTTCGTATAATGGCCGCAGCGCTAGACCTAAACCGCATATTGGTGATGTAAACAGAACCAAAAGGTGTAATTCGCTCGAGAATATGAACATGAAGAATCAAGTTTCTGGAATAAGGTTACAAAGTCAACCTGTATCAACCTGTTGGGCCTCTTGAAGTTTAGAGTCAACCCAACACTAGGTTTATAAAAACAAAATGTGTAGCCTATAGTTCGTTCGCATCATAGAAAACAGTATAGTGCTAGTATACCTATAAATTTATCTAATAACTCTATGTAAACAAGTTCTTCTTCTTCTTCTTCTCTGTTTTGGGTTGGACGCCACCACGTCCAGGCACTTGAGCACACTGCTCTTTGTACTATCCCCAATAGATCTCTCAGTTCCACTCTGTTAGTCTTGTGTCTTCGATAAAAGCCACTATCCTCCTCAGAGGAAGTTTGAGTACACTCGAAGGATCGAATACATCTCTCCCGAAATATTTCTGTCTGAGTTCCTTCAGTTCCTCACACGTGCATATTACATAAAGGCTAGTTTCCTCCTGTTTTTCACATCTCCTTCACCAGGGCTCGCTAACCAAGCCCATGCTGTACAAATGCTTCCTTAAAGGACAATGTCCGGTTATTAACCCGGTAATTATTTTAATTTCTTTTTTGCTACTACGAATTAGGTTGGCTGAAAACTTTCCGTCCAGCTCCCTTAGTAGTGTTTTGGTATGAAGTTGACCTTCCGTTAACCTCCATTTATTTTTATGTTCTTTTTCTAGCCATAACCAGATCTCCCTTTTAGTGATTCCACATACAGGTTCTGGTCCTATGAAGTTCCTATTAGTACCTGCTTTGGACAGTTTATCTCATTGCCTTTAATTCCTTCATGTCCTGGCACCCATATCAGCGACATTGTATTGTCTTGTGCCAGGTTATTGAGGACCTGTTTACAATATTTCACCAGCTTAGACCTGGTAGATGGGTTCATAATGGCTTTAATAGCCGCCTGACTATCAGTCATTATGTTAATTTTTTTGCTTGCGCAACCGGCTTCCCGAATTTCATCGGCGCAGGCTGCGACTGCTAACAATTCGGCCTGGAAAACCGTAGTATGTTTCCCCAGACATATCGATATCTTCCTTCTAGGGCACATTCCGCATATGCCTGCATGTTCAGCTTAGCTGTAAACATAATTTCAGGTGCCATACTGTCCACAGGCATTTGAAATATCGGCTCTTCCAGTATAGTTCCTGTGATATCTGTATGGGCCCGTACAACCTTATTAGGACACCATACGTCATTGGCCTTCAGCCTCAGTATCGCAGCCATTGCCTCCGCCCTTATAGTTCCAGCGGAGGAAGACCCACGATGGCCTCCATGGAAGCGGTTCCCGTGATTCCAAACAGGGCCTGTCGCTTGAGAGCCGTGAGGAGCCCCATCGACGATGTCCGCTCCGTCCTCCTCCACCAGACAACTGCTACATAGGTAATCGTTGGTCTTATTACTGCTGTCCCCAGGTCTTGCCAACAGCTCTTCTGCATCTCCAGAAGAGCTGCGCCGCCCTGTCTGCCACTTTGGCTAGGTGTCTGCTCCAATTCAGTTTCGCATCAAATGTTATGCCTAGATACTTCACTTGATTGGTTAGTTCTAACTCTTGTCCAAACAGCTTTACGCTGCCCAGATCATTTGGTTTTCTCATGTTGGTAAAGGCTACCAACTTGGTTTTTTGAGGATTGACAGTTAATCCCTCCTCAAGGCACCATCTTTCTACAATTCGCAGAGCATTTCGCATGATGCTCGCCACCGTCCCCGGGAATTTCCCCTGGGACACTATGACAATGTGCGAACCCCTGTGTCCATATTCCCTGGTCATTTAATGTCCTGAGGAGATTATCCACTACTAGACTCCATAGTAACGGTGACAATACGCCTCCTTGAGGACACCCTTTTGTTGTCCTCATGGAGATCGTTTTGTTTTGCATTTGGGCATGAACTACTCTGCCACGCAGCATGTCATGAACCCAGTTGCATGTGGTGCTTTTTATTTTTCGATCTCTTATAGATCGAATAATAGAAGACATCGAGGTGTTATCGAAAGCTCCCTCTATGTCTAAGAAGACTGCAAGTGCAATTTACTTGTAGTATAGGCTCCTTTTGGGCCCTCTCACCAGGCTATGCAGAGCACCCTCACCTGATTTTCTCATCTGGTATGCCCATTGCAGTGGGTGTAGAGGAGATCTATCCAGAGCCCCTTCTTTAATATTTAAATATATAATTTTTTTCCATTGTCTTCAACATAAAAGAGGTAAGACTAATTGGTCTAAATGATTTAGGGTGGGTATATGTTACTTTTCCGGGCCTCGGTTAAACACTACCCTAGTTTCTCTCCATGCCCTAGGGACATAACCCATAGCATGGCTAGACCTGAATATCTCCAATATAATCTCACCAATTCCCTCTTGACGGAGCTTGGGAAACACTCCGTCTGGTCCTGCGGATTTATATGGTTCAAACGATCCTATCGCCCATCTAAATTAAATGGGGCTTGAAGATCTCGTTTGATATCTCCCAATCATTCCTAGTCGCCCTCCAAGAGGTGACAACTTGATTGGTATCACAATCATCCATACGCTCCGAACCTGGAAAGTGTACCCCCAGAAGATACTCTAAAGTCTCTTCCACGGTAATGGTACACCTCCCGTCTGATTTTTGTATAGATCTAATTGCGTTGGAAGGATCTTTTTTGAGAATTCTTTATATTCTGGCCATGTCAGGAACACCTTTGATGTCCTCACAGAATTTTCTCCAGCCCTTCCTTTTGCTCTCTTTGATTTTATCATTGTATTTATTGAGGAGAGCCTTGTAGGCTTCCCAATTACCTGTTTTCTTCGCCCTATTAAATGACCGGCGAGTTTCTTTCCTTAAATTGGTTAACTCTGCGTCCCACCAGGCAGCCGGCTTAGCTATACGGCGCTCTCTAAGGGGAGTTATTTTCATAGCAGGAAAGAATGGTCCGTTGCAACCATTCAACAGCTAACTCCAGCTTTTCCACATTCCCTATTCTATCAGGGATATTTCGTGTTGCAGCTAACAGGTCTTCCTTGTAAGAGCCCCAGTCTGTTCTCTTGGGATCCATGTATAGTCTACGTTCCGTTAAATCTGTACATAATTCATAGCGGATACACGCATGATCAGAGAGCGACGGCTCGTCTGGTACATGCCACCCCCTTACAATATCCCGTCTTCCCAACGTGCATAAGGTTATATCTATAACTGATTCCCCCCTTGATGTCTTAAATTTCGATTTATCACCTTGATTCAGACAGTCAAGTTCAGTACCACAGAGATAGCTAAAGAGACACTTACCCCTGTAATTATTATCCTTGCTGCCCCAAGCCTTATGAGGAGCATTGGTATCTGCGCCGATAATAAAAATAAATTCCAGATTGTTCTTACTGGTATATGCCACCAAGGCCTCAAGATCAGGCCCTGGTAGCTCTGGAGAGTCAATGGGTAGGTATAGAGACGCAATTGTCGTCTCCAATATCCCCCCATCGACACCCAGTCTGATCCTGGCTGCCGTCATGTCCCCACTGCATAGCTCCATGATAGGTATCACGTCCAGGTCGTCTCTGAAACAGATACAAGTTCTAATTTTAGTGTCTGGGACACCAACTAACAGCTTCCTTCCCCTAATATGTAGTCCTCCCACCTTACCTCTACTTATCCATGGCTCTTGGATGAGGAGGATATCGATATCTTCAGCCAGCGTCCTTTGACAAAGTGCCGCTGTGGCTGTTTTCTTATGTTGAAGATTTATTTGGAGAATCTTCAACATTTTGACCCTTAGAGGTTGATGCCTGAGGTTCTTCTAGAGTACCCTCATCCTGCATCACCGGTTTCTGGTCTTTTTTTGTTTCGAGGGTTACAAAGCTAGCCCTCTGAAAGCGATAGTAAGGTCTCCAGTCAGTCCCCACCAACGTTTCCTCAGACTCCTTGTCAAACCGAATGCCCACATCTAGGCCCTTTTCGGAAGACCTGGAACTGAGGGTAATCCATCGGTCCACTTTAAGCCCTGGATTTTGCCTCTCGAGTCTTTTCAAGTCCACTGTCAGATCCTCTTTTTTAGTCTCTGGCAGAAACGCTAAAACTCGTTGCTGTTTTAGCGGCTCCTCGCTCTTCACGAGTTTCGAAACAGTTTCCTTTTCCAAGTAATCTCTCGTAGTGTTGTACGAGTCTTCATATGCACGGATGACTCCATAGTAGCCGTCCATAAGACGGGAGGATTCAAACCTCGGCGCCTTCTGCGCCCTCTCTATGAGCATCATCAGGGCCTCTTTTATAGCTCCTACATTTCCATCAGTTACTAAGCTGATCGGGTAGTCTTTAGGAACTATTGCAGCCTTAATACCTTTAAGAGCTGCTTTGTAACTCACGCCCGAAGCAGAAAACTTTGTGCGCTTAGTTACTTTATCCTCAGGAGTGCACCTAGCCGACACGGTTCGCTTAACGGCCCCTGTTGGCTTAGGTTCTCCCTGAGGCTATTTTTTCCACCCCCTGTTTCCTCATATTCTTTAATTTCTTTCTTTGTGCCCCGAAAAGATGTTTCCTTCCCTCTGTTTTCGCAACGTTCTCAGTTTCAGTCCGTTGCGTTTCAGTTTTGTTTTTTGGAGTCTCATCAGTCTCCATTGCCAAGGGAGTCTCTATAGACTCCTTAGGTTTTGGATTCTCTTCAGACTCCATCTTTTTAATATTTTGTTTTTTTGTCTCGGTTCATTAATTCCCACGAGTATGGAAGAAGTATGAGGTCAATGCCCACAGAGCTTCCATTACAGGCACAAGGCGTAAATACAAGGGGGTGCTGCCTAGTGCCCCCAGGGGAACGTTTGAGACCACATATACCCCAGTGGCCATTCAGCTCTAAGCATGTTGCCTTACACCGTAGCTTGGGAGAGCTGGTCCGCGGTGACAGCTTTCGCTAATGATTAGAAGGTTTTTAGACCTATCCATCCCGCTTATCGCTTATGACTGCCACTAATCAGGTCCCCCAAGAGAGACCTGACCGTCCCCTTATCCGCCACCTAGGGACGCGCCTGGTGGGTAGCTCAACCCCCGCGGAAGAGGTCCGCGAACAGTAAATAAGTTAGCTGAGGAGTGTTCATTCAAAAGCAGACATGCCCACATAAAGTGATTTTGAGATAAACGCGAAAAACTATTTTGTCGTAGATGCATCAAGATAAAATTATGCAACCTATATGACAATAGGCTGCTAAATTTATGGTTCTGACAAAGTCATTCTTATTTAAAAAGATTAACAGCTGTCGAAAATACACGAAAAAACAAATGAACATGTCTGGTTTTGCGTGAACTTGAAGGTGAAACTAATATGATTTTTCGTTAGAATCTGTTATTTTGTACTATTATGCAAAATAAATATATTTTTTTATTTATTAATAACTTTTATTATAATACAAAAAATTGTAACAAAATTATAACATTAAAATAATTAGTATTTCGTCATTCCACCGTTATTATTAACTGCATCTAATCTTGTAGACATTGAAGCGATAATATTTTGTACAACATTTATAGAAATTTGATGCCAAGCATTTTGAACAATCTTCCAAAATTCTTCCTGGGTAGAAGCTCTATCTCATTAATCCCCATACATTTTCAATGGGATTTAGATAAGGACTGTAGGGCTGGATATCTCAAGTTTAAATTTCATTCTCTTTTAACCATTGTGTTACAAGATGAGACAGGAAATTGTGTTGTTCTTATAGCTTTCTTTAATGTTTTGAAAGTTGTGAAGTAATGTTTCGTCTTCCTGCGTATTCGAAATTTTGTTACGTCCGTAAATTATTTTCCGATTTAAATTATCCTCTTCCCTCCATTTTTTTATATATTCTTGCGGCTGAACTTTTACCAATATTAAATTGAACCGATATACTTCTTAATGATTTCCTATTTTTCAAACTAGTAACAAGTCAGGCTTTATCAGTTTTCGAAAGATGCGGCATTTTCAATTTTGAATTAGCAACTATGATATATAATTTGACGTAGAGTTTGAAAGTTAAATCAAATATCGTCAAAATTTCAACGCTAAAAAATAAAGGAAATTGACATCGATTTTGACACTGCCCCGATTTTTTTGCTCACGACAGTATGCTATGTTCTTATAAAAAATTAGTTCTGGAAGAGTCGTTATTTAACTGCTTCGCCAATAGAGATTGGCGAAGGCAATATTCTTTTTGAAACATATGTGATTTCCAAGTGGTAGAATGTTTAAACTGCGATTTTTTTTCATTGCAGCCTCTTTTAACACTGAAACAAAAGACCGGTTATCGTCGAATTTAAAGAAAGCACTTCTAAGTCAGTTCATTTTTAGAATTAAATTTCTTGAGACGAATTCTTTTTAAATCTTTAATTCCAACAATTTTATTGTAAGTTTCTAACAGGTTTTTGATATTGTAAAAGTTTGTCTTTTCGGGTTCTTAAATAAAACTAACAATAACTTTAGACACACACTATATTAATAATAAAACGTATAACAATATATAACTAACTATTAACAATGAGCACATTTATGTATTTATATTTATGTATCTATATTTATGTGAACTCCGCGAGGCTCTAGGATTCAATGTCCCATCCCTTCTTCGACGCGGCTTTTATATCGTGGTGAATACTCTTCTAGGGCGTTCTCGTAGGCCTCGGGAAAACACCAGAGGAATGACGGGTGACGCGTCATTGGATGAGTCATCACATTGCCCCCTTCTTAAAAATGAAGTTTCGTCCCGAAACATGTCATACTTTGGTTCCCTCAAACGTTGGCGAAATCGGCAGGTAGAGCCTTTGTTACATTGTGACGTCATATCGAAATAACAGTCCAACGTCTTATCTTGCCTGGATGTACAGGAATATTCAAGCCGGTAACTGCATACCAGAATTTCCATACCAGTATGTTGGAATATTACTTCTAACATACTTCTTACAATTCTTCAGTCCAGGCGGTCTAATCCACAACCCAATTTTGGAACTGCTAATTTCAAAATGTCTTGTTGTAACATTTGTTCACGTAAGTGGACCAGGGCCTCCCATAAGGCACGATAGGTTGGCTTTAGGTTTGACAGTTCTTTCGTGACCAAATAAAATATGGGCTGTCCTTCATTTATTATTTGGAGACTCTTCCCAATTGCTGGTCCCTGCTGCCTTAATTTTTCGATTCTGCCAAATCTCTCTTTAAATTCCCTGGCAATTCCTTTGGCCATTCGCAGATCTCGGGCTACGCAATGGGCAAGCGCGGCACCGTAAACAAATCTTGCTGTTTCTCGATGGTTTCTCGATCGTCATTATTGTCTCCAGAGTATGGGGCTAATCGATTAAAATGTACGACTCTTGGCTTAGTGTGAGGTGTTCGCCTGATGCGGTATATTACATCGTTGATCCGCTTCAACACCTCGTATGGCGCCTCCCAATTCCTTTGAAGTTTTGGAGATAGGCCCCGTCGGCGTTGTGGATTATATAAGCAAACTCGATCGCCTTCATGGTAACCACTCTTCTCGGCGTTGATGTCATAGCTCTCCTTCATTCTGTCACTAGCATCTTGGATATTTGTCTGACTTGTTCATAGATATTATATAGTCGTCGTCTGAGCGTGCTGACATAATCTTCTCCGGCAAGATCTTCACCAGACTTGCTCCCAAACCTTAAATCACAGGGCAATCGGAGTTCCCTCCCGAATAGCACGTTTGCTGGTGATTGGCCAGTTGTCTCTTGAACGGAGGCCCGATACGCCATTAGAAATAATGGTAAATTTTCGTCCCAATCTCTCTGGTGTTCGGAGACCACTTTGGATAAGTGTCTGATCACGGTCTTGTTCATTCGCTCTATCATCCCATCTGATTGTGGATGCAAGGGAGTTGTTCTCGTCTTCCGTATGCCCAAAAGTCCACACATCTTTTCGAATAGACTGGACTCAAAATTTCGCCCTTGATCGGAATGTTCCAAGGGTACACCAAAACGGCTGACTAACTCCTTCACAATCACGTCTGCTACAGTTTCAGCTTCTTGATTTGGTAGAGCATATGCTTCAACCCATTTGGTATAGTAATCCATGACCACTATTATGTATTCATTTCCTTTGTCGCTTTCTGGAAAAGGGCAGGCGGCATCTATGGCGATCCTTTCAAATGGGCTTCCTACATTGTATTGGCGCATGGGTGCACGTCGACCCCTCCGGGGACCATTGCTTCCGGCGCAATTAGCACACTTTCGGCACCATTCTTTCACATCTCGTGAACAATTCACCCAGTAAAATCTCTGGCGCACCTTCTCCAGTGTTTTATGGACTCCAAAATGTCCCCCAGAAGCACCATTATGGAGTTCTCGCAATACCTCTGGTATTCTTTTCCTAGGAACCACCATTTGCAACTTGCGCTCACTTCCATCGTGATTTTCGACCTCACGTCTCAGGAGATCGTCTTCCATGGTTAAGGAATCCCATTGTGCACAGTATGACTTCAATTCTCGTGAATGGGGAGCAATTTCTTGCCAGGTTGGTCTTTGCCCATTTCTCTTCCAAGCCCTGAGGACTGCATGATCCGGATCAGCTTCTTGATCTGCGTGCAAATTGTCAGGTTGCCATTGGTCATCAACCACGGTGGTTCGAAGAGCGTTGGCGGATTTGTCTTCGATTCGGTTGCAATATCGACAGTCTTCTGGACAGGGCCTTCTGGAAAGGGCATCTTCATTTTGATGTTTGAAGCCTGCTCTGTGTTCAATGTCGAAGTCATACTCCTGTAGCCTCTTAATCCATCTAGCTACTTGACCCTCTGGATTCTTAAATTGCAAGAGCCACTTTAAGGCGGCATGATCAGTGCGGATCAGGAACTTCTGCCCATACAGGTATTTGTAAAAGTGCTCAATGGTCTTAACCACTGCCAGTAGTTCTCTCCTGGTTTGGACAGGGTCTTTCTGAAGTATCCAATGACCTTTTCTTGTCCATCTTGGATTTGAGAGAGCACGCCACCAATCGCGACGTTACTGACATCCGTATCTAGAACAAACCTCCCAGATGGCAGTGGATAGTTTAAAACAGGTGCACTGATCAACGTACATTTTAACAACTCAAAGGCCGCTTGGCATCCAAATGAATGCTCGATTTTCTGTTAGGCGAGTAAGTGGTTTTGCAGTGTTGGAGAATCCAGGAACGTAGCGTCGATAATATGTGCGTAATCCCAAAAAGCTTCTTAGCTGATGTTTGTCTGTGGGTACCGGCCATTTTTCCACAGCTTTTACTTTTTCTGGATTCACAGCAACTCCTTTTCTGGAAACCACATGTCCAAGGTAATTTACCACCTTGCGGAAAAGGTGACACTTCTTTGGACTTAATCTCAGGTTGGCATCTCTCAACCTCTGGAATACTACTTCCAAATTTTTCATGTGATCTTCAAAGGTCTTCCCTACCACAATCACATCATCTAGATATACCAGGCAGGAATTACAAGACAGTCCCCTTAGTACAGTGTCCATGAGTCGCTCAAAAGTAGCTGGGGCGTTACACAGTCCAATTGGCATGACTGTAAATTGCCAGAGACCTGTACCTAAACTGAAGGCAGTCTTCTTTTTGTCATTGGGATCCATTCCCACTTGCCAATAACCGCTCTTTAAGTCGAGAGTGGAGAACCATTTTGCTCCTGCCAAGGTGTCTAGCGTATCGTCTATTCTTGGGAGAGGATAGCTGTCCTTTTTGGTCACACTATTCAAACGACGATAGTCCACACAGAATCTGGTAGATCCATCTTTCTTCCTGACAAGGACCACTGGTGAAGCCCATTGACTATTCGATGGTTCAATTACTCCTTGGCCTTCCATATCTTGTATAATTTGCTTGGCTTCCTCACGTTTTGCCAGTGGTAACCTTCTTGGTCCTTGTCGAATTGGACTTGCATCGCTGGTATTTATTTTGTGTATTACAATATTGGTTCTTCCTTTCGTACCAGTTTCAGTTTCAAAGACGTCTTCATAATGTTTGATTAGGTCCTTAACTTGGCTTTGTTCCTTCTTGCTCAATCCTTGACAGGCGGAGTCGATTATCTTGGACAATTTCTCAGGAACCTGCACGAATCCATTCTTCTTCGCCTCTATGCGATGAACGACGGCCGACACTGGCGAACACCACCCCAGAATAGTACCCTTCTTCAATGAAACAGGGTAATGGTTCACATTCATTACCCTTATCGGTACAGTCTTCTGAGACTTCTGAGACTTAACCAGCATTTTGGCAACTACTATTCCTCGGCCCACCTCGTCATCATCATCCCTTGGTTCCAACATTGTAACATTTCTGTCCAAATAATCACCTTCCATACACGCCGTCAAAAATGTCTCACTTCTCGCATCCAGAACAACATTCTCTGCTGTAATTACTTGTACACTCCCACAATTTTTCCCATGAAGAAACAATTCCTCATTATTTATTTTTAAAGTGCCTTCTTTCATGTTTAACCGGAAGCCGTAGGTGTTCATGATGTCTAATCCCAAGATTATTTGTTCTTCTATATCGGCTACGAGAACGCGATGTCGGATTGATGTTGGTCCTATGATAAAATTGACATCTACTTCACCTTCCACAGAAGCTGCTTCTCCAGTAGCTGTCCTAAGTCTCCATTTGCTAGAAAGTAATTCTTTATTCCTGGATATTAAATCGGGTCGTACAATGGTTTTCGTCGATCCAGTATCTAGCAAGCAAGCATAGGTCCTTCTTTCCATAACAGCGTCCACATACAGGCCATTGGTTTGATGTTGCAACGATGCGATTTGGGCAGGCTTTGGTACTTGCAGATTCTCAGCCGATTCTTTCTTGGTCCTTTTACCCCATTTATTCTGAACTTTATATTCTACCTTTTCTGACCTTTTCTTCTACAATTCCCGAATGGC
The DNA here is from genome assembly GCA_935421215.2 of Melolontha melolontha. Taxonomy (NCBI): domain Eukaryota; kingdom Metazoa; phylum Arthropoda; class Insecta; order Coleoptera; family Scarabaeidae; genus Melolontha; species Melolontha melolontha. The sequence continues at coordinate 96,617,448 of OW285238.1, forward strand.
CGAGCACTTTTATTTGGTTTGATCTGATTCAGGACTTCACTAACCACCTGCTCCATGAACTTCTCATTTTCCTGTTCGTCGACAGAACAGCCACGAGCATGGTTCCGAGAGGCTTGTTTCGCAGTCTCAAACTCAAGTGCGTACCCCAAAGCATCGATCGAGGTTTTCGGTCGTGCCAACCTTAATGCTTGCTGCGTATCAATATCCCGTAGACCATCTATGAACGTCTGGACAGCTATGTGTTCCATTAAATTATCTGGCGCCATCGGATATGCCAGTCGAACTAGACGAGCAATATCTGCCGCAAATTCCTGAAGATTCTCGCCTTTCTTCTGTGATAGATTCTTCAGTTGGATATGGTATACTTGCTCCAAATGTGCATGGCCATACCTCATCTGCAACCGCTTAATGAGTCGAGAATAATCTTTACGTTTCTCAGGAGGGCAATGTCTGCAAAATATCACTAGCAAACCCCTCAGTGCTATGACTAAAGCAGTCGCCTTCTCGACAGAAGACCATGCGTTTGCTTCTGCGGCCGCTTCGTATTGCGTCAGGTAAGTTGCCCATGACGTCTTTCCATCAACGGTTGGTGGCTTGATTCTGGTCTTTGAAATAGCCACAAGTTCTTCTTTTATTTCGATGGGCCGCGGTATGACTTCTTCGTTGACCTGCCTGGGATCAGAATGATTCGTTGTAGCGGGTAATTTCATCTCAATCATTATTGCCTCTAAAAGTCTAGAATGTTCTTCAATTTTCTCTTCTACAGCTATGAAAACCTCTTCTTTTAACGCTTCTGATTTTTCCGCTAATCGCTGTTCTAGAACTTTCTGCACTTGTTCCAGACTTTTTTCGAAGTTTCTAGAATTTTCTAGTAATTTCTTTTCCAGATTTTTCTCGAGGATTCTAGCGGTTTCTAGGTTTCTTTGTTCCATTTGGGCTCGCGAATTGATTAGATGTTGTTCCAGAATTTGCGAATTGTCTATCAGTCATTGTTCCAAACTTTTCACATTGTCCAGATTCTTCTGTTCCATTTGAGTTTGTGAATCTATTAAACGCTGGTCCAAGGTTTGCGAATTGTCTATTAGTCGTTATTCCATTTTCATCAACAGCGAATTTACGTCAGCATCTTCGCCTGGAACTTGAAAGACATAACTCTCTGGATCCTAGCCTTCTTGGATCAACACATTGCGAAGCCGTTGCTGGAGGATTGACTTTTTGCCAGTTGTATCCTAATCCCTCTCTTATTCTCGTTTCAAATCGGTCACATCTAATTCCGTCAGTTTCATTCTGTTGGCCATCGCGATATTTAAATTAACGTCTTTTCGCACTGTATATTTATTTAAACGAATACTTAATTACCACTTAATTGTCTACTTAGTTTATTATTTAATAATTAGCTCACGCCGGACACCATTGTAAAAGTTTGTCTTTTCGGGTTCTTAAATAAAACTATCAATAACTTTAGACACACACTATATTAATAATAAAACGTATAACAATATAAAACTAACTATTAACAATAAGCACATTTATGTATTTATATTTATGTATCTATATTTATGTGTACTGCACGAGGCTCTAGGATTCAATGTCCCATCCCTTCTTCGACGCGGCTTCTATATCGTGGTGAATACTCTTCTAGAGCGTTCTCGTAGGCCTCGAGAAAACACCAGAGGAATGACGCGTGACGCGTCATTGGATGAGTCATCACAATATGGTATACCTGGTAATCAGTACCTAATAATATTATAGAATTCATTATATGTATGTTATATATTTGGTTTTGTGATATTGTGTGCAATCCAGATGTTGAATGCAATTGGACATGTTCTGTTTTGGCTGAAACAGTAAAACTTACTTTCTGATGTGGCCATTGTGGTTTTGACTGAACTGATATTTAGCACATTAAATTGACATAGAAAATATTTGAGTTCACCAGTCGATGTAAACGATTAAAAAGCAGAAAATCACACAAACCATTATTTTGTAGAAAAGTGGACATGTCTGCTTTTGAGTGAACGCTCATCTTATATATTAGTTTTGTATAATGTCGAGTTTGATAGATTCACTCGAAATCAAATAAAGAAAGCAGTTATGTATGTAATAGTAGAGTTAAACCGAATAGAGAAATACCGCTGCGAGCAATAAATTTTGGTCGTCAATGTTATTCTTTGACAAAATGTAAGTTGCTGTATTGTGAATGGTAATGATAATAACCTATAATTTAATGTGTCACATGTTAATAAAATTTACGACACCTTTTGTAAGTCCTAAACGAGATGCTACCGTAGATTTAGAGTCCAGTTTTTATTACAGAAATAATCCTTACTTTGTTGAAATAGGAAATTGAGACCATATTAAAAATAATTCAAAAAACAAGACTGACAAACTGCAAAATTATATTGACATTTCATTGACAATGGATATAATCAATAGAGCAGACCAATTTCCGTGGGCGCCATGAGCGCCGGTATGGGAGTGCAATTCGTAATATATTAGAATATGCGATAGAATAGGGATCGCAACATGAGCTTGTTACCGATATAAATATACAGGGTGGCCCAAAATGACCGAAGGGGTTTTAATTCCTTATAACTTTTTTATTATAATTTTTTTTTTTTGTTTTCAAACTTTGTTTTATTTTTCTACTACCTAAAATGCTTTAAACCGTTCAAAATATCTATGCTAATGGCAACTTTTGTTCGCCCAGCTAAAAGTGGCATAATATTTTTTCTCAATTTGGGTTAACTCAATTGGGTTAACGAGCGATCAAATAAATCCGGAGTCGAAGTAGGTTTTGCACGAAAAAATGTATGTTCTAACTTGCATTTGTTGCAGCATTTGTAATATCAACGTACAGCTGCAAACAATAATTCATCGTATTTGACAAATACCTGACAAATGGAAAATAATGAGAAAGTTTAAAAGGTTAATACCAAAACCAGATATACACTAGAGCGCTGTCAACTGCACTAAGAATGACATTGACGACCAGAATTTATTGCTCGGAGCTGTACACTGTGCGACATATAAAACCCGTACACTAACATATTATTAGTGTAAGCCAGGCTTACCAAATTTTACATGTCTTAATAACTCTCTGTCAATTTTGACTTAAGTTATAGCTATTAGCAATGTATGTATAACCTACGAAGTTATAACAAGTGACAGTATGAACATATTTGTCCCGTTTACGCAACCTAAAAACTCTGATTTTATGCTCATAGGACTTGTACGGGTTTTATATGTCGCGCAGTGTACATAATTGTCAATTTATAAATTATGTTCATTCTAAAGTCAAATGACATCTAATGAAATAAAACGTTTATATTGTTGTAACACAATATTTGTTTATTTATAAAGTAGGAAATTAGATATGCAATTTTAAGAATTAATAAACACATTTTACAAAGCATGCTGAAATTATGCCTCAATATATTTTGCACTTTCTCCTTTTTACGCTTTCAAAAACACTAGTTAACATATTATGTTCATTGATTTCATTAATTTTTTGTGTAATTTGGACTTGAAGGTGTGCCAGATCTGCAATTTGTACGTAGAAAATATAATTTTTTAAAGTTGACCCTAAAAATAAATCGCACAGAGTGATATCCCAAGATCATGGAGGAAATTGGTGATCGCTAATCAGACTAATCAAGCGATTGTCAAAAAATTGACGTGTTAATTGTATTTGTGCTGCGCGTCCTCTTGTTCCGTTTTGATGAAAATATCCTAGTGTTAACTCGTTTACATTAAGTTGGTCAACAAACGGCATCAAAATTTCTTGTTGATATCTTTGTGCATTTATGTTTCTATTAAAGAAACGGGATAAATTTCTTAATAGCAAGTGAGACGATAGGGAAATAAGTGTAGATCCTTCTTTAATATTTTCTGGCAGGTGCCAGAAAGGTTAGTTGAAAGGTTAGTTTGTTGTGACAATACCCGAATTGAAGTTTCTGGGGTTTCATCCAATACGCTCTCTTACGCTCTCAATTACTTCCCGTCTACGTTTTTTTGGCGAGTCACTTCCTTGTTTACGCTCCAAACTATATGTCTCTCTAAAGAGATTAATGCAGCGCCGAAGAATGTGTTGAAATTCGTTGTAATTGTAAAGCAGAACCGGAAATTTAAGTTGAAATTCCACCAAACAATCGCTAACGGAGTACTGCCGCTGGCCGTCAATTTTCCGTCCATTTCGCAAATACGATTCAACCATAAAAATTCTATGATTTTTTTGTAAAAACCATTTCAAAATTAAATAACTATATCAAAAAAATAATTTAACTTTACAATCGCTGAAATACGTTTAAAGTTACATATATGAAATGTCAACGTTGACAACCAAATGTCAAATGATGTCAAACATTGACAAATATGTATGCATGCACAACCTACTTCAACTCAGCATTTATTTGATCTCGTTATATTAAAACTAGTTACATAAGGCGCCATTTGTCGCACGAGTTCATGTTTAGAAAACGAGTATCTGCATATCGTCAAGCATGCTTATAAAAATATAAGCATTAGTAACATGGAAAATAATATATCTGGTACTCCACCCCAGTTACGTGATGCAGCTGATAAAACAATTAAGAATATACAATAAGATATTTATTTCTGAGTTCGAGCAATGCCAACATTGAAAAATGAAAAAAGCCTATCGAAATGAAGCTTCGAAATGAGGTTCACTATTTTCAGTTTCATAATGAGTTCAATACGAATGAAAAATAGAAAATATATATTATATATATTGATATTATATTTATATTTATATATATATATATATATATATATATATATATATATATACATATATATTTATATACAGTCTGGTCATAAAGTTTGGTACCAAGCTTATAACCGCATTATTTTACATTTTTTGGAAAAACGCTCGGACAGGTAAATTTTCTTTTTTAAAACGCCATCTTTTGACATACAATTTTTTTCTATGACGTCATTGGTTTTCGAGTGATGACGTTATCAACACTTTCTTTAAATGGCAATCATATCATTTTTTTCTCGTTTTTGGTAGATCTTTATATCCACCAAATAGTGATATAAAACAATTGGTATGTTGCATCACAATTTTTTTTCGAAAAAATGATATAAATTTAGAAAAAAAAACGAAAATTTTATTTTTGTACAAAATTAAAATTAAATTAAAAAAAATACATCTGAACTTAAATTTATTGTAACAGTTAACGTAAATTTTCAAAATGGACCCCGCCAACCAACTGACACTGTCTCAGCCGAGTGTAAATGCTTTGCGATCAATAGTAATCTGCGTTATTCGCTCCAGGTCAAGAGAAATTCGTCTTCCCAATCGGCCAATTACTTATTAAAAAATCTTATTTAACATTAAATAGTTTCACAAAAAAGGACCAAAGAAGTTTAATTTATTTAAAAAATTGGCATGATGTGGCAGACCATTTCTCAATTAAAATTATCGCCCAAAAATTGAAGTTTTCAAAAACTAATTAAGCTTACAAAATTTACTGAAATATGTAAGTAAGTTTTTTTCACACTTCTGTCTTGTGTGAGGACTTAAATATTCTTCTTGAACAAACCGGATCGTCGAAAGCACATGTACTCATGTTACTATGCAAAAAAAATTACAAAGACAAAAACACGCACTTTTTTGCAAGATATTTCTTTATGACATTCTTGCTTCTTTTTATACAATTTTTGTACAAAAATTTTAGTTTGAAATTGTTTCTATGGCGACAACATTGTTGAACTATTTACGTCTATTTTTGACGTTAACTTTTTGAGATATTGCGTAAAAATTGTTCATATTCGCTAATATAAAAATGGCACATTTATCTGAGCGAGAAAGAATTGAAATTTTAATTATGGTTGGGTATGGGGACAGACAAAGAACGCATGCAGAAGCATGCGAATTGTTTAACCATGAACACCCTGATAGACCTCCAATTACCAGGTCTACGGTGACAAAACTAGTTGGAAACTAGTTACCGAAACTGGATCCGTAAAAGATCGGCCACGGCAAGGTAGACCTCAAGTAGGAGAAGATATGAAATTAAATGTGCTTCTAGAAGCAGAAGGGAGGCATCATGTTTCCACCAGATAACTTGCGTTAGCCAATCAGGTGACTCACTCATTTGTCGTCAACTTATTTAAAAAAGAACACTATCGTCCTTACAAAGTTCAACTTGTACAGGAATTACATGAGGATGACGAAGATCGTCGACTGCAGTTCTGTGAAGACGTAATGTTACGTTGTGACCAAAATCCAAATTTCTTGGAAAACATCGTCTTCTCAGATGAAGCTACGTTCTAGGCAGAACGTAGCTTCATGGATCTGTTCACCGCCATAATTGCAGATATTGGTCGCAGAACAATTCGCATTGGACTCAAGCGTGTCATACTCAGCGCAGAGGAAAAGTTAACGTATGGGTTGGAATGATTGGACGACGCATTTTAGGACCATATTTTTTTGAAGGAAATTTGACTGCTGTGCAATATTTAGAATTTTTAAGATTTGAACTGGTTCCAGCGCTCGCTGTTATTTTCCCAAATCACGAGGATGGTGATGTACCCCATCCAAATATTTGGTTTCAACAAGATGGGGCGCCTCCCCATTATGGTGTAGAAGTTCGCCACTATCTTGACGAAATATTTCCCAATAAATGGATTGGACGGAGAGGCGCCATAGAATGGCCACCTCGTTCTCCTGACCTGACTCCGTTAGACTTTTTTTTGTGGGGTTATTTGAAATCGAAAGTGTATTTTAACAAACCGAACAATTTAGAAGATTTAAAAGAACGAATTCGCGTAGAACTTACACAAATATCTCCAGACATAATTGAGGCGAGTATACGAAGTGTTTACACTCGGCTGGGACAGTGTCAGTTGGTTGGTGGGGTCCATTTTGAAAATTTACGTTAACTGTTACAATAAATTTAAGTTCAGATGTATTTTTTTAATTTAATTTTAATTTTGTACAAAAATAAAACTTTCGTATTTTTTTCTAAATTTATATCATTTTTTCCAAAAAATTGTGATGCAACATACCAATTGTTTTATATCACTATTTGGTGGATATAAAGATCTACCAAAAACGAGAAAAAAATAATATGGTTGCCATTTAAAGAAAGTGTTGATAACGTCATCACTCGAAAACCAATGACGTCATAGAAAAAAATTGTATGTCAAAAGATGGCGTTTTAAAAAAGAAAATTTACCTGTCCGAGCGTTTTTCCTAAAAATGTAAAATAATGCGGTTATAAGCTTGGTTCCAAACTTTATGACCACGCTGTATATTTATATTATATATTTAATTTTATTATGTTACCAGGTGAGGAACTATATTCGATAAGAAGATATGAAATATTAGTGAATGCCTAATGCCTAACGAATAAAATAACGGGTGTTCAGAAACATTCGAAGTCAGAGTCCTTGAAAATATGAAGTCATGTCTGAGATAGATTGATTTTTGACAGACAACAGTTGACATTTAATAATTATTACAAATCAGATACTTAAGTAAAGATATACGATTTTTTGTTTAGAGCCCACTTGACGTCGAATGTTTCTGAACACCCGTTACAATTTTTACTAAACATATAAAGAAATTAAGTTTTTTAAAGTATCATTGTTGTTGTAGGTCATTAAACAACATAGCAAATGATCCAACTAATTTCACTCTATGCAAATTCCTTAACAGAATCCTACTACATTGCACACTAGCAAATGAGACACTTATATACGTTAATTCTATCATTAGAAAGAGATACATAGTTTCAAGGTGAGTCGATTTGATTTTGGGATTGTGTGTCGGCGGTTAGGGTAGGAAACATTAAATTTAAAGGCGGGATTATGGATTGTGAACATTGGTTTTGGAGTGGGCGTAGCACTGCAATCTGGTAATTTTCCAAGGAAGACTAACCGCAACGTCGTAGTAATGAGAAAACCAATGGTAAAGAGAGACATAAATCATCACCGTCAATTCTGTATTCATACACACATAAGGAGAGGTCTTAAGTCGAAGTTACTCAAGAATGAAAAAAAAATAGTACTAGTACTAGTACGGATCGCATTGACAGATTGATGTTAAAAGTTCGGCCTCTGGACCGTTCAAATTCTTGTTCAAAATTGGGCTAAATTGGACGATAACCAAATACACGACTGTTTCATTCACATTTAAATGTATAGGGATTTCAAAATCAATAATGATTGTGGGGCGCTACTTTCAAACACACCGTTATAAATGAATGTAAACTAATAAATTTAGATAAAGGTTTCGATTTTTTTTTATTCAGTCTTCGAAATTGTTATAAAATAATAAAAGATATGTTCTTTTCGATAAAAGTTTCTATTTTTTTTTTATGTATTCAGTCTTCGCAATTGCGATAAGATAATAAAAGATATGTTCTTTTCGGACAAAACAGACGTAATTATATACCTTGATTGACGTAATTATCTTTTCTTAACGCAACTCATGCAGAGTACTGTAACTCATTAAAATTTTGGGGCCTAATTCAGATGAGGGATTAAGGGACTAATGTCACAAAATACATTAGTCGCACAGAGCAATTACTATATTTACAGAATCTATTGTTTTGTTTTGTCCTTAATTTGCAAAAGCAGTAATTGTCTTTATTATATCTACTTAAATTTTCTGTGTTTATTTACTCTCTAAATTCGTGTATATATTATACATACCTATGTATTTCAATAATTAGAGTAGGTACTGGAAGTCGTTAAAATTTTGGAGCCTAATTCAGGTCTGAGATTAAAGGTTTAGTGACAGTAATGAGTCATTACTGTCACTAAAGTCATTACTAATGACAATGACTTAAATACGTTAGTCGCACAGAGCAATTTCTGTATTTACACAATCTATGGTTTTGTTTTTGTTTTTAATTTATAATACCAGTAATTGTATTTTATTATATCTACTTAAGTTTTCTCTCATTTTATTAATTATTATTCATTTTATTATGTGTGTGTTTATTAATAAACTCACAGAATTCAAGTGTATTATTCCTTTTTTAAGTTCTACTCTAATTCTTATTTATGTTGTTACTTAATTTCAAAAGTTACGAAAAATGTTTGCTTTAAACTTGAGCGCTTAATTCAGGAACGTAAGTGACGTCACGCACGACTTGACCACGAGCAGATGCTTTGAACAATCTTCTCGTACGTTTATTATCCTGGCCACAAGTCTATTTACTGGCCGTATTGAATCCCCTTTCTCTATATCGCTGGTGACGCTGGCCATAGCGAGAACTGTTATTTTAATGCATTAGATGTAGTTCATGCACAACCATAACCTATTTTACTTCTTCATATTCAGAAACTAGCAATGCAATTAATTAATATTAAATGTAATTACATTTTGTTTCTAAATATGTCAAGCGAGTAACCTACTAAATGCAATTGAAGTCAACAGGAAAAGTAACGGGTGATTATAAATGATTGAAAATTTATTTCTTAAGCTGGCAACAATTCCGCTTAAAACTTAACTTAAAAGTTAAAAAAGCAAATAAATAAAACAATTTGTTGTTTTTACTTTCAAAGTAGCCTTTACTGTCGAGTAAAATACATTTATTATAATGGCTTATTTTGGAAGCGGCTTGCAAGTTGGTGATGGTAATGGGATATATCCCAAGCAGTTGACTTATAATCAGTTTATCGAAATGTATCCAGAAGAACAAATTGAATTGAATATCGTCACTTTTCACAACACTGTTTGAATAATCGAACGTTTTTTAAAGACTGGTAATATCGTTAAAGGTAAACCTATTGGCAGTACCACTGTTGTTACATCTGATATTTTTTAAAACGTGAATCAAATTGTTGAACGAATTCCTTATATTTCTGTGTGTCGTCTATTCCAACTAATAGGTCAGCTCCACTTAACAATTAATATCTTTTTTAACCTTTTTTAACATTCGGTCGACTATTTTTTTTAAAACGAATCCATTTTTATCAGTGGTCTAATTAATAATCTGCATAATATAATTCTATTCCGATGCAGCATGGTTTCACCTGTCTGGTTATGTTAAATCGCAGAATTATAGAACTTGGTCGGCAGATAATTCACACGATTTTATCGAAGTGGTTTATTTTATTTAAAATATGTAGTAATATTAGATTCCGTAAATTCCATAAACACTTTGCAAAAACTATGGTACGCAATTCAAGAGGCAATTTATCATGACGAGTTTAATGTAGGAGGTTAATATTTTGAGCATTTCTTTTGAATAATTGTATTTGTATATAATTGTATATTTGTCATATAGGTTCGTAAAATTTGTTTTATATATCATTTTGAAAATTTTTTTCTGAAGCTGGTAGCAATTTTGCATCTTTATGTTGACATGCCTGATTCTTAAATTTAAATTTGTAAAAAATTTGACAAAGTAAAAGCCAAACAAGTAATTTTGTCAGCCATGTTTATACAAAATATTCTAACCAAAAAAGATGAATCTAAAGCGAATGATAGGTTTATTGAATCTATTGACGTAGTATATTACATTAATGACTACAATCTCGAGAGAGTTCGTAGTGTAAGCATCTCGGGGTTTTATTTGATTCTAGCCTAAGCTTTGCTTCACATATTAACATCTGTATTTCTGAATCCAAAATTTTGGGTTTTGTATTGCAAACCTGCAAATTCTTTCAAAGCGTGTCTTTACTAAAAACGTTATACTTTGGTTTTGTTGCCTGCAAACTGGAATACGCTTCACCCGTACGGTCACCACATTATATTTTCTTGCAATTGTTTGTGGAAAAAATGCAGCGGCGTTTTTTCAAGTACTTGTGTTACAAAGTTCATCATGTCTATCCTGAACGAAACATCGACTATAATTCGCTGCTGAAAAGACACAATGTTCAGTCTCTACAATATCCTCGTGAAGTTCAGGGAGCAAGATTTATGTGGAAACTCATTCACGGAGCCATTGATTCCCTACTGTTACTTTTCTCTATTAATTTTTTGATTCCTCGATTATCCTCTCGCTCCTGTCTTACCGTTGCCTTACCATTTCCCAGAACTAATTTCCTGCTCCATCGTCCTCCTGTGGCAACATGTGCCGTAATGTTGATGCTCTTTATAGCGGCATTTTCTTTGATTCCATTCATCAACTGCAGTGAGTTTCCTTTTCAGTTTTTCTTTTTCATGATTTTTTTTCTTTTTAATTTAATAAATAATTTTGATTATTGTAATTAATATTTATATATTATATTTTATGTATTTTTCAATTTTATGAATAGCATATTTCTTCAATTTCTCTTGTAACTGTTCAACGTTGGACAATAAAGACTATTATTATTATTATTATTATTATTATCATTATTGTAGGTAAGCTAATGTGTACTTTAAATATTTGCTTCAATAATTTATGGTCGCTCAGTATATTTTCCATTGATCAATAACCGCAATATCAAATAATTTGTAATTAAAAAGATGGTATAACAATAATTTACCAAGAAACTGTAGTAAATGCACCTATAATCACAAGAAAAGGATAATATGGCAGAAAAAGACAAAACTATAGTTAATTTGTAGAAGACTATAACACGGATTCGTAAAATTTGTGTTGAAATTAAAGGGTAACTATAAATGATTGAGAAACTCTTGTTATTAAGCTGGCAACAATTCTGCAACTTTATGTTCACATGGGTGATTTTTAAATTCAAATTTGTCAAAAAAATTACAAAATGAAAGTTAAGCAACTATCTGCCATCTACCTTTCTACATACATTTCTAAATACAATAGGCAACTAGATACATTATAATTTTTATTTAAAAAAAAAAAAGACTTAAAGTTTGACCTATAAATACCATTCGATAGATAATTAAAACGTGCATTTGCTGGTAAGTTAAAAAATATGGCGTTTTATTTGAATTAATCAAGTTATAGGCACTTAAAGTTCTTATTTGATTAGTTTTAATTTTCGTACACTCTGTATAAGATGGTAAGTAAAATAGGATCTATTGTTACACTTCACTGTAAATTTCGCTTACATAACTTAAATACTTCTTAATTATTTGAAACATAAAAATTAGGTTAGATTTTGACAAAATTCAAATTACTTAAAAAACCTTAAGATTTAGAGAATATAAACCTAATTAAAACAGACACTTATTTTGATCGGAAAATCCAAAAATGCAATAATATACAAGGAGTTCCATTTATAAAAATACAACTTTGATACTTTTAGGGCTTTTGGAACACATTGTATAATATGAAAGTATTTTAAAAAGTAACCATAGTAGACCCCCATATATCCCAAAAGTGAAACTTTTTGAAAGTCAAATATTTTGGCCACAATATTCCGTGCCGTATAGCGTGAATAACCTGTATATTAATATAAAATATTCTAACCTAAAAAGATAAACATAAAGCGAATGACCAGGCAAGCCAATTTCTCACGGTTGCCGAATTAAATTTTTGCTTCAATCATTTTTAGTCACTTGGTATATTGTTACGTATTTAAAAGTAAAAAGATAATGAAATTGAAATATTTATAAAGTAAAAGTAATAATTGTAATATGTCGAAAGACGTTTAAAAATGTTTTGAAAATTGATGTGAGCTTGTTGAATGACATAGGTATTTGTTATTTAGATAGCCAACAAGTACTTAAAATTACAAACTACAAATAATACATAGATCTTTAAATATTACATACCGGTGTCCCTGATTTTAGTTTACAGACTGCAACTTCTCACCTGGTATCTTTATGAATTTTGAAATGAAAATTGTTTTACCTCTTAAAGTCTATAGAATGACGTAGATAGTTTTGCATTTAGTTATTGCTTTGTAGGTCATTTGAACGTCAGCTTTTTTTTTTAATGGAATACTATATTTTTTAATGCAGCATAATGTTAATCAAGAAGACGCAAATAACTTTCGTCTGAATAATTTTTTCATTACTTTTGCAGTTTTTGAAATAATTATCGAGAAACTTCTATGAACACTATAGAGAAATGTTATTTGAATGGAAAGTGTTTTAATCATTATTTGCTAATAAATGATACAAATTATAGAAAACAACTAACAATATTTTTTCTAAAGAAGAAAAAATTTACAACAGGTGCTCAAATTGTGCGCCACCTGTCTGTACACAAGCCTCCATACGGCACATTAACGCTCTGTTACATACAGAAGTTATCATTTCTCGGGTTATTGTTTGGCAATCTTGACGAATTTTATTCTCCAAATCATCCAAGTTGACAGAATGCCCATAATATACAATTTCCTTTAAATAGCCCCAAAGGAAGAAATCAAGAGGCGACAAGTCCAGAGAACACGCAGACCAAAGAATAGGACCTCTGTTGCCAATCCAACCATTAGGGTAAATTATTTAAATAATCGTTGACAATACGTACATTGTGGGGTGGAGCACCATCTTGTTGCCAAAGCGCGATTCTTGTTTCTTCGAGAAGAATATTTTCCATTAAACCTGACAACACATTTTGTAGAAAATTTAAATAATGCTGTCCGATTAGGGTTTCCTCATAAAAATAAGGGCCAAGTAAATAACTATTGAAAATGCCACACCAAACGTTTGTTCCGCACATTGTCTGGAAGCGCGCTTCTTGTATCCAATATGGATTTTGGTAATGTTAACAATCCCATTATTGTGCTTGTTAACAATCCTATTATTGTGGGAGCGACATTCATCGCTCCAGAATATGTAATTAAAGATATTTAGATTTTCTTCTACTAAACCATGTAAACTTGCAATGAGGTCAAGCCTTCTTTGGAAATCGTTCGGCATATCCATGAACTAAATGCATTTTAAATGGATGACACCTGTGTGTTTTTAAAATTCAGTGTACGATGGTTTTACTAATTCCAATTTCAATTGCCAGAGTACGAATAGAAACGTGAGGGTTTATGGTTGCGTAGGCCAAAAGTTTATAGTGTTTTTATCATTCCTAACAAATGCTCGAAGATTCCTATGTATTACATTATTAAGTTCTCGTCTTTGACTCCACCTTACTGAAAGTCATATACGATGGATGTGCAGGTTCTGATAATCGTTCTAGATACAAGCTTGCTGCTTCTCGGGAATGCATATTTAGTTGTCCATAAATTAACAACATGTCTACATATTTATTGGAGGTGTATATAGTAGGCATATTGAGTATTACCTAACGAATTCGAACGTAGTTAAAACACAATACTGAAGAACGAAAAAATTCAGAAAACTAACAACAATACTAAGAGTAAACACGCATAATAATATACTGTTTCATATAAATTCTACTTGTCAACCATAAAAGTTGTTAATTTTTCAAAGCTTTCTACTACTAGGCAAGTGCTCTCAATGCTCTTTGTCAATAATTATTTAAAAAACTGCAAAGGTAATGAAAAAATTATTCAGACGAAAGTTATTTACGTTTTCTGGGTTAATATTATGCTACATTAAAAAATATAGGAAATATAGAATGCAAAACTAACTACGTCATTCTATAGACTTTAAGAGGTAAAGCAACTTTCATTTCAAACATATCGTAAATATACCGGGTGAGGAGTTGCAGTCTGTAAACTAAAATCAGGGACACTGATATACCAAGTATTTAAGACTTAAAGCATAGGTATACTGTGTGGAAACTACTTATGGAATAAATCCAGTAACTTCAAAACTAATGACATTCGTCGAAGACGCTGAAGCAGGTCAATTCTTATTTCTCATAATGCTTATTGTAAGTTGCTTCACTTATCCATTTTTGAACTATGATGTCACACTATTTTTTTAATGTACTGCAATATTTTTTGTTTTAGTTTTGGGTAGAACTCTTAACAACCTTAGTAACAAATCCTACGTGATATTTTTATCTGAAATAGTTTTTGAAACAATCACATCTTGCCTAACCAAAGTAAACATCACAAAAAAAGACAAAAATTTATTAAATAATAGCATTAAAACAACTTTAGATGCGTTACTAATCTAGCAAATGCTCAAAGTGTCCTTCGTTCACTTGTTGGCAAACTCCTAATCTAAAATAAAATTCTTCTTTAACATTGTGTAAAGTTTCAAGTGTAATAATTCTAATTTCTGTTCGGTACGCCCTTTCAAATCATATAAATTGTTAGGTTTTGTTTTAAAAAACTTAACTCTTTAAATAATCCCAAAGGCAAAATAGTAATTTTGCTTTGATCAAAAAACAATATAATTGCTGTGGTTGTTGTAGGTGGAACGTAAAAATTTCAAGAACTGTTGAAAATAGAGTTAACTGGTGTGTGCATTGAAAATATTTTTAATAGTATTAATCTTCTACTTTATAAAAAATATAGCATTTCATTTTAAAAAATGCGTATGACGGCACTGCTCTGAAGGAGATGACGTCACTAATAGGTCCAGTAATTTAAAACCAGGGCAATTTAAAATAAAAGTTGACCTATTTTAGCGTTTTACAAAAAATCATTCATTTTGAAATTACCGAATTTATTCCATAAGTAATTTCCACAATAGTATAATGGATTCGCTAGGGTCAAAGTATTAATAGAAGTTTACTCAAATATTAACGCAATACAATGTGTAGGGTGCTATTTGATATTTATAAATATTTGAATTTGTAAACTAATAAGAATGAAAAATGTATTATTCTCTAAACTTGTAAACTGTTACATTAACTAAATATTTTTGAAAAATGGATGAAAGTAAAAATTCTGGAAAGTCAACTCCGTTGTCAACAATATGTATTATTGAAATGTGTAATTTAAAAATAAAGCAAATAAATATACAAATATTACGAACAATAGAAAATTATAACAAAGTAAAAATGCTGGGACACAAAATGAAAAAAGAAAAAGTTTCTTATTATTAAATTATTGATTATTAGAATGGAGATAAGTTCATTTTGTTTGACCGTACTAATCTTTTCACATGAACGCCTCCGTAGGAGGTAAATTAGAAGAAAGTCATACTAATCCCTTAGGTACGTATTTATGTACCTATTATATATTTTTAATAATTAATTATCAATAATAGTAATAAATCTGATGAAAAGTTAAATATGCTATATCTTAACAATATATAATGATGTCATTACTTGAATGTTGTGTTAAAATTTGAATTGTTTATTACTCAATGACATATTGTATATATAAAAACTTTAAGTAATATACCATTTAACGTATATTATTAAATACTTTCCACAATTTCATTTCCAATATTATCTACTTTCTCTTTTTAAATATCTATATCATTTACTAAAGAATCCTCAAACCAATTTCTGCCAAATTTTATATTTTCAGAGAAAGCAATTGCAATCTATGATTAGCAACAAAGTTTAATATCTATTGATAAAAAGTCTTTTAGTGTTATATATTTGTAGCAATACATATATGACTGTAAATCTACGTTAAAAACGATTACAGATTTTTGATTATTTTGTTGTAAATAAAAAACGAATTCTTTGTAGTTTATTTAAAATGGTTAAATAATGTTTGATCAAAAATTATGGGTATAGGAAAATTGAACGCTAAATCCCCAGGTCAATGTAATCCTATAGGTATTTTGCACTCTGGATTCTTCATTACCTCTTTAATTTGTAAATTGTACTCTAAACATTAATTAAATAAAAACAAGAAATTTTCTATTATATTTTATTTCTATACATACAGTTACAAAATTTAACATAAAAATACAATTATAAAAATATCATTTATTACAAAATACACACAATAAGTATGGAAAATACATATAAATGATCACGTAGTTATCCTTTGGGAGCACTATGGTAAGATATAACTTTTAAGAAGGCATGTCTTTGAATCTCTCC
Organism: Melolontha melolontha; assembly: GCA_935421215.2. Lineage (NCBI taxonomy): Eukaryota > Metazoa > Arthropoda > Insecta > Coleoptera > Scarabaeidae > Melolontha > Melolontha melolontha. The sequence continues at coordinate 96,634,214 of OW285238.1, forward strand.
GCTTCTTAATTTTAATCTTACTGTTGATGAATTCTTGACGGGCGCTTAACTTTGTTGTTTTGTATTTTAGCGGTTATTTACAAACTCTGTATTTTTATATATGTGTCAATTTGAAACTCTGAGTTTTTTCAGAAAAATTTATATTGTTCTGCCCATACGTGTGGTAGAAAGTCGGCACAGTTTTCTAATAAATAATCCGCGTACGCATGAACTTCGGCGTTGTTGGGAATCTCTACAAACAGATCCATTGCAAAAGCATCTCTTTTGGAAGTAAATATGTCAAAGCGAATGTTGTTTTGAGCCAAATTTGAATCTCATTCATTTCTTTATTGTTATAATAACTACCTAATTCCAATTGTTGTATTTTCCTATACCATGTTTGAGCCAGATGAAATCTGCAGCCAATTATTTCAGCATTCGGCCAAATTGCTTTTATAGCAACATAAATCGCTATTTCAAAGTCACATACAACTTTCTTGAGTTCGAGGGTCACTTTAAATTTGTCAAAACATAGTTCTTTGATAGCAGGCAGTGTCATAATACTCGTATATATTAATTTTCGCTTCTTTGTTAATAAACGGGATGGGTTCAATATCAACATTACAAATAACTATTTTACTAACAATATTAATACAATATTCACGACATTCTATCAATTAGCTTAATGTCGTATTCCAGAATAATGAGTATGCAAATAATTATTTGCATACTCATTATTCTGGAATAATCCAGAATTTCCGGAAATCTCCTTTGAATATCTACCGATATTTTTTACTAACGCAGCCGACAATCCCGACAAAGTCCAAAGAGTCTTTAATGGCAAAGAATGCCGCCCGCCGCAAAAAATGGGACTCTTCTGGTGAAGATTATTCACAAAATGAGGGATCGTTCGTCTTAGATAGAGACCGCATGCATCAGGCCGAAATTACGATGGACCATATAAATAGTCTATAACATCGCTAAGTAGAACACGCAGTTATTGAATAGCACTATTCATTCGGTTAACCGTACATCTGTTTTTTGTCGTTGAATTTTGACGCAATTACTTCAATATTATGGTTAAATTCCTTTCTTCATGGGCGTAGATAGAAGGGTGATGAGCTTTAATAGTTTATTTTATTTATTAGTTTATATTTCGTAAGATAAATAAAGTATGGTTAGTTTCTTTTCTCATTGTTTTAACTGTTAATTGGAAAACAAACGAGTGGTGATCTATAAAATACGAAATACATTTTTATTTGTTCATTTTGTAGTTCAAGCTGAGTAAAGGAGTATTAATATTAACTAGCAATACTTTCTCAAGATTCTCTTCTGTAAAATTTGTTCTCTCTGAATGAAATACATCCTTGTAGATAGAAAACGTCCTTTCTACATCACAACTGGTTATAGGTGCATACTGGAAATATTCTTTCATTTCAGCGTATTTAATATTTTGATTTTGAAGCATTGTCCCCATACACAATTACCGCAATGTTATTAAATCTGAATTTCTGTTAAATACGTCTAACTTTTACCGAAGGCCACATCCGAACTCACTTGGAATATTTTTCAAATTATTAATAGCCTCAGCATTTAATTTGAGATTTTGATTTTCAAAATAAGTGGTTAGTTTTGGCAAATTTACAAAGTGTTCCTGAAGAAAGTATAAGTGATTTTTTAAATTTGGAATTTGTATTATTTCCCTGCACTGAGATATACTTCGAACATCGTCATTTAAATATGTAACGAAATTTTGTAAACTATCGAAATTTTTTGCATAAAAACTAGTAGCTTCCAACCATGTTCCCCATCTAGTTATTACTGGAGAGGGAAGCAGTGACAAAGATGAAGTTTTTCCCTGTAAAGAGCTACTCTCAATGGTGCTTTTCTGAAAACATTTTTAAAAGCTTATGCAAGTCTATCAACTTCCGAAGAGTTGTCTCTGATATATTCACAGATTCTGTGGAGAGCATGTGCTACACAAGTAATATGCAGCATATTAGGATATCTTTTCTCAGAGACACCTTTACGGAAGTTGATAGACTTGTATCTACTTTTAAAAAAGTTTTAAGAAAATCACCATTGAGAGTAGCTCTTTACAGGTAAAATCTTCCTTCTTTGCCACTGCCTCCCTCTCTAGTAATAACTAGATGAGGAACATTGGAAGCTACTAGTTTTAATGCAGAGAATTTCGATAGTTTACGAAATTTCGGTTCATGTTTAAATAACGGTGCTCGAAGTATTTCTAAGTGTAAGGAACTAATACAAATTCCAAATTTAAAAAATCAGTTGTACTTTCTTCAGGAACACTTTGGAAATTTGTTATCACTTATTATCACTTATTTTCAAAAACAAAATCTCAAATTAAATGATGTATTAACCACATTATTAAGAATTTGAAAAATATTAAAAAAGTTTTAAGAAAATCACCATTGAGAGTAGCTCTTTACAGGTAAAATCTTCCTTCTTTGCCACTGCCTCCCTCTCTAGTAATAACTAGATGGGGAACATTGGAAGCTACTAGTTTTAATGCAGAGAATTTCGATAGTTTACGAAATTTCGGTTCATGTTTAAATAACGGTGCTCGAAGTATTTCTAAGTCTAAGGAACTAATACAAATTCCAAATTTAAAAAATCAGTTGTACTTTCTTCAGGAACACTTTGGAAATTTGTTATCACTTATTATCACTTATTTTCAAAAACAAAATCTCAAATTAAATGATGTATTAACCACATTATTAAGAATTTGAAAAATATTCCAAGTGGTTTCGAATGTGGCCTTCGGCAAAAGTTAGACGCAGATTTTAATAAAAATCCAGATTTAATAACATTGCGGCAACGGTGTATGGGAATAATGCCTCAAAATCTAACTGCTAAATACACTGAAATAAAAGAATATTTCCAGTATGTACCTATAACCAGTTGCGATATAGAAAGGACGTTTTCTAACTACAAGGATGTATTTCATTCAAAGAGAACAAATTTTGCAGAAGAGAACCTTGAGAAAGTATTGCTAGTTAATATTAATACTCCTTTACTCAGCTTGAACTACAAAATGAACAAATAAAAATGTATTTTATAGATCACTACCCGTTTGTTTTCTAATTATATAAATAAAATTAAAAACTCTTTAAAAATCCAAATTTTCAATAGTACGCGCGTGGGCGGTTAGTCATCGGCCTCTCGTGTTCGGTCCCTAGTTTTAGAGTTGAATGCAAAAAATATATAATTATTACAACATAATTTGAAACATACTTGAGTGGGTAAAACCTCACTATATTTGTATAATACCAAAGTATTTTTAATAATATAAAAAATATTTATATTATTATAATACTTTGGTATTATACAAATGTAGTGAGGTTTTACCCACTCAAGTATGTTTCAAATTATGTTGTCATATACATATTCGGCTCACGCCGATAAGTAGTGAAGACACGAGAATACAGTTTTTTATAGATACGGTGGTTACCGACTATAGAAAACACGTCTGCTTCGGCTTTTATTATCTAGACAGCGCTGAATATTCCTTCACGCTCTGTCTGAATAATTTCGGCTAGATAGTAACGTAGTTATGTTTGTTTGAATGTGTCTTCTCCAACAGGGGCGTATTGAGAATCATGTAGAAATGTGAAATACGTATCTACGTCTTTGGAGAAGATACATTCAAAAATACATAAATGAACTTGTATTGTGTTCTTCACACCCCATTTTTAATAATATTTTTTTATATTATTAAAAATACTTTGGTATTATATAATTATTATACTATACATGTTTAAATGCGTATAATCACGTATAATGATGAGCGAATTCTTGCAAATTGCGCTACTCCAAGAAACGATTTGGCGATAAATTTTTTAAGTTCTAGAATCTAGAATGATATCTTATCTGCAAGACATAAAAAATCTTGCGACACATCTGACTTTTTCGCGGTACAAAAGTGTGTCGTACTTTTATGCGTTTTTATTTCTTGGGTAATAATAATAATAATGGGTACTTAGAATGCGTACTCGTCTTTTTGCAGTATATGCAACATATCTATAATATACGAGTATGCTGCGAAGGGACGAGTGCACATGGAATAAAAGTTTTTGAACTTTTATTTCGTACGGTTTGGTAATGTTTCTATTAATTACATGGTTTTATGCTGTATAGTTTTCGTGGTCCGCTTCTGTGCTTTTACAGTATCAAGATATTTTTCTGTATTGTATGAACTATCGCTTTTCTTTCCTTCTACTTTTGCACCGCAAACTCAACGTCTATTAAACAACACCTTTAGCATTAGTATAAGTTATAGTTTAGCACTCGTGTGCCTGGCTGGAATAGATTTATTTTTGCAGATGCCAAATAAATTGATGAAAAAGAAGAAGATTAATGTACTTTTATTTTATATGGTATTGTCACATTTATCACAGTGTTAAGCTTCGTCCTGCGTAGTTCTGGAAATTGAAAACTAAATTTTATGTATTATGGCAACATATATAATTTATACTGTTTATATATTAATAGAAAAGCTAATAATGTGGTGGTTTAGTTATTTTTCTCTTGCATTAAACTACTTCATATGAATAAATGAATTACAGAATTAGGGGTTGGGTATTTGAATAATAGTTATGGCTTTAAAATGTCAATCAAATTTGGTAAATTTAGCTGCTTGTCTATAGTACATAATTATTTTTGATCAAAGATTATTTAGGCATTCAATGCAAAATTTAAATTAAAAATAAGGAATTTTTTTATCCAGAAAATTATTATAAGAATTTATATGTGTTTTTAACATGAATTTACAGTGATATGTATATTTATGTTAAAACATAACAATATATAGGGTTATTCAAAAGTAAGTTACATTACACAGGCGTACTATTGAAAATTTGTATTTTTAAAGAGTTTTTAATTTTATTTATATAATACGTAACACTCGTTTTTGTCCCCACATAACGCTGTTGTTGCCACTTTAACATTTAACACTCTTCTTGCCATTTCTTTGGTATGTCCACTTGTTCACTCACTAAGAAATAACTCTTTGACGATATAAGAAACAGATTGCGCATTAATTGAAGAATTTAAACTAACATGTCAATTGATTTCAGGAAGATTTCTTGCAAACGAGGAACAAATTACAGCGACACAAATTTCAAAATATTTGGATCCTCGTTATAAGTTCCTTAATACTGAAGAGGATTATTATAAACTAAACATAATACATAAAGTGAATGGCATTTACAGTACGCTTCAAAATCCTGAAACAAATACGGTCCTCAAATAACATTATATCAGAATTTCAAATAAACAAACAAGAACAGAAATCTCGAAAAAGCAGAACCCGTTTGAATAGTAGAAATCAAATGCCAACAAGTATCCTACCTTGTCAAATATAGCCAGAGCATATCTCGCGATTCCAGCTATGTCAACATCAGAAAGGGTATTCTCCTCGGCCGGAAATATTGTGTCAGCTAAGAGAAGTTGCCTATTACCCGATACTGTCAACATGTCAGTGTTTTTAAACGAGAAAATAATATTACTTTGAATCGAAATAAAAATTTAAGTTACCTCTTATTTCGGGTAACGTATTAAATAAAATGTTTTAACTTATCATTTTCCAATTATTTACCTCGCCGTTTCTTCAATTCTAGCCGCATTTTAACTTTTCTCCGCAATTCACACTTCCTGTTTCCATAAATAACTGCATAAAACGGAGAACATATTACTTCTTACTTAAGGTGACAACTTAGCCTAAATACGTATTTAGGATACCCATATGAATATGATAACAGGTTTTATCTTTTTTTAAGTTTTTACTTAGCCGCAGTCTCCAATGAAAACCTTGATACCTAACCTGAGAAAAATACTGTGGTAAATAAAGAACAATACAGGTTGTTTCCAAAATTTAAAAATTGTAATACGTGTCCATGTTCTTTTAGCAAACTGAGTTAGACTAAGTTACTCAACTCAGGTCAGCTGTTTCCTGATGCATATGTAATTTTAATTAACAAGAACACAGCTACTGCTATTGACTGTAGAAGTAATATAACAACAAAACTATATTTTTTAGAGTAGACTATTAACGAAAAAGACAAATATAAACAGTCATGTCCGAGTTAAACCCATTAATGCTATGCATTAATGGCGAAATTGATTGACATATATGCTAAATCATATTGACAAGTTGAGAATATTTGTAATTATTTTACACATACATATATGAACCAATCAGATTCACGTATTACTAAGGAACTCGAAATTACAGCGATTATTTTTTAATAATTTTATTAACCAATCGTTTAGCAGTATTTGCGGACACGTGTTTAATTCTGTGCAATCACAATATTATTATAGTGAACTCATTTGAAATTTAGCCAATAGCAATTAGAAATTTTACATAGTTACCATGTATTGATAAGTGAATATACTCTTGTCGACGTGATATAACCGTTTTGGTGTTTCGCTTCCTCCAACAATATGAATTTTGTCATGGTAACAAGTGTTTTGAAGTTTGTTGATAAACGTCAAAAATATATTCAGCAATTTTCATAATGTTTTTTTAATTTTTTGGTTTTAATTTCAACCAATAAAAAAATTTCGTTAGTTAATTCTTTATATAATCGTAACGAATACCACTCGAGCAAACGAAAATAATCCATTATATAACCTCTTCACTCGACGTATATCCTTAAAACACCACTCGAGCTACGCTCTCGTGGTGTTTCGCAGAATACGTCTCGTGACTCGGAAATATAATCGATTATTTTCTATGCTCTTGTGATATTATAACTGAGAATAATCTTAGTACATTATTCTCCCGAGAATATTTTCTAGTATTTTATTTCTGTTTGTTGACAACGTATTTTCTAGTTTTGACACCTGTCACCAGTATTATTGCAAATTGGAAGCAATGAACCATAAGCGATTTAGTTCATCATCAGTGGAAGATATAAACGCACAGATTAAAGAAAATTCGTGCAAAAATACTATGGTTAGTAATAATTCAATATGGAAACAATTCCAATCATTTTGCGACGAACGGGGTTACAAATTAGAAGGAAATACACCAGTCACAAAACTGGCAAACATTTTGAAAGACTGGGGATTTAATATGAAAAGGTGCAATGGAGAAGATTACAAAGAAGCCGTTATTAAAACAACGTGGAATAAAACCGCCAAATTAATGCAATAGTTGTACTACAACGAATTTAGAAATACAAAACAACAGGTGCCAGAAAAAAGGAAGCAAAGTTCTGCAATTCTAACTAATGAACAAATCATGGAAATAATAAAACGCTACGACGAGGAGACACCCTTCGGTTTGCAAAAATGTTTTATCACATTGCTTCATATGAGCTAGCATGGCATGGGGGAGAAGGTTGTCAATGTTTAGTGCATTACTTTCAAGAAGAAACAGACAATGCTGGTTTGGCCACTGGAAGAGTAGAGTATAATCCGGTTTTCTCTAAAACAGCGCAAGGTGGGGCACAAAAGTTGACTGATAGTAAATGGTTAATACCAAATACTGAAAAGCCTGATGCGTGACCTGTCCGATTGCTCAAGAAATTGCTAAGCAAGAGGAACGAACATATAAAAACTGACAGACTTTTCTTAACAGTAAACATTGCTTGGGATAAACCGTCTTCTTCAGGATGGTACAAAAATATGCCGTTGGGGGTGAACATAATGTCGAAGTGGATGAAAGAATCGGCTGACATGATTGGGCTGGACACTAAAAAAATAAAAATTACGAACCATTCTTCAAGGTCAAGTGCAGTGTCTCATCTAGCGAAAGCAGGTGTTAACGAGAAGGAAATAATAAAAATTACGGGCCACAGCTCATCTAGTTCATTGAAACCGTACCTGCAGTTGAATAATGAACATCATTCAAGTTTGATTAATCACCTAAGAGACAAGGGAGAAGTTATAACTTTTAACACAACAGAACAGAAGAATGTTGCAAAATCCACCACTCACGGACAAAACATTTACAATAATTGTGTATTTCACACACAAACTTTTAACACTAATTAATTTTGTAAATGTACAGAAATAATATTAAAAAGTTGTATTTTTATGCTGTATTTTTTATTTAAACATTAAAAAATAATCTTTCGAATACCACTCGGGAGTGAGAAATAATTAGAAAATAATTCTCTAGTCTTTCTCAAACTTGTTGCCATTCGGGAATAGCCACTCGAGCCCTACGGGCTCTTGTGTCTATTCCCTAGCAACAAGTTTTCGAAAATCTGTCGAATTATTTTCAATATATTCTCACTCTCTTGTGATATCATTAATTATTTTACACATACAAATATAAACCAATCGGATTCGCGTGTTACTGAAGCAACTCGAAATTACAGCGGTAATTTATCGATAATTTTCATAGTAGAATAATTAGGCGTTGTTATGGAAATGCGGTTAATAAGGATAGACATTTCTAAAGTTCTGTCAAAAAACTGGTTTCAGAATGTATATAACAATTGTATCTTTCAGTGTACTAATTTATACATGAATTAATAAATAAAGAGTTTAGATAAATTTCATTTTGTATTACGTAAAATAATCTAATCAAATACCATACGAGCTTTGAATTAAAATCGATAATTTCACTCATACTTCCTGCATAACGACTTCGACTCGTGTCAATTTGACAATTAAACCACTCCAGCCCTACGGGCTGTCGTGATTTAAATGCTTGTCAAACTGACACTCGTCTTCGTCGCTATGCAACAAGCATTCGTGAAATTATCGATAAATTCAAAGCTCTTATGGTATTACTACAGACAATTTTTCGATAATTTTCATAGTCATTTTCATAGTAGAATCTTATCGCGTCGTCAAGGAAATGCATAACAAAGGTAGACATTCCTAAACTTTTGTCAATAACTGGTTCTATTGTTATAAGAAAATGTTTAGAGTTGGGAAAGAATCGATTGAAATTCATTTTGTATTACGTAAAATAATTTAATCAAATACCATACCAGCTTTGAATTAATATCAATAATTTTACTCATACTTCCTGCATAGCGGCATCGACTCATACCAGTTTGACAATTAAATAACTCCAGCCCTACGGGCTGTCGTGATTTAAATATTTATCAAACTGACACTTTTCTTCGTCGCTATGCAACAAGTATTCAAGAAATTATCGATAAATTCAAAGCTCTTATGGTATTACTACAGAAAATTTATGAGAGTACATAACGGTTCTCGTATTAAATGAACAACAAAAATGATGTATGATTGAAATTAAACTAAACTAAAAACTAAATAATAAATTGCAAAACTATTCAATTGTGAACAAGTTTATTCTATAAAAATGTAATATAAAATATGCACATCCACGAATTTTATTGACAATTTTATTAGCGGTTGGCTAATAATATTATAGAATTCATTATATGTATGTTATATATTTGGTTTTGTGATATTGTGTGCAATCCAGATGTTGAATGCAATTGGACATGTTCTGTTTTGGCTGAAACAGTAAAACTTATTTTCTGATGTGGACATTGTGGTTTTGACTGAACTGATATTTAGCACATTAAATTGACATAGAAAATATTTGAGTTCACCAGTCGATGTAAACGATTAAAAAGCAGAAAATCACACAAACCATTATTTTGTAGAAAAGTGGACATGTCTGCTTTTGAGTGAACGCTCATCTTATATATTACTTATATTAGTTTTGTATAATGCTTGACCGAGTTTGATAGATTCACTCGAAATCAAATAAAGAAAGCAGTTATGTATGTAATAGTAGAGTTAAACCGAATAGAGAAGTACCGCTGCGAGCAATAAATTTTGGTCGTCAATGTTATTCTTTGACAAAATGTAAGTTGCTGTATTGTGAATGGTAATGGTAATAACCTATAATTTAATCTGTCACATGTTAATAAAATTTACGACACCTTTTGTAAGTCCTAAACGAGATGCTACCGTAGATTTAGAGTCCAGTTTTTATTACAGAAATAATCCTTACTTTGTTAAAATAGGATATTGAGACCATATTAAAAATAATTCAAAAAACAAGACTGACAAACTGCAAAATTATATTGACATTTCATTGACAATGGATATAATCAATAGAGCAGACCAATTTCCGTGGGCGCCATGAGCGCCGGTAGCGGGGAGTGTAGTTCGTAATATATTAGAATATGCGATAGAATAGGGACGCAACATGAGCTTGCTACCGATATAAATATACAGGGTGGCCCAAAATGACCGAAGGGGTTTTAATTCCTTATAACTTTTTTATTATAATTTTTTTTTTTTTGTTTTCAAACTTTGTTTTATTTTTCTACTACCTAAAATGCTTTAAACCGTTCAAAATATCTATGCTAATGGCAACTTTTGTTTGCCCAGCTAAAAGTGGCATAATATTTTTTCTCAATTTGGGTTAACTCTACCTAACGAGCGATCAAATAAATCCGGAGTCGAAGTAGGTTTTGCACGAAAAAATGTATTTTCTAACTTGCATTTGTTGCAGCATTTGTAATATCAACATACAGCTGCAAACAATAATTCATCGTATTTGACAAATACCTGATAAATGGAAAATAATGACAACGTTTAAAAGGTTAATACCAAAACCAGATATACACTAGAGCGCTGTCAACTGCACTAAGAATGATATTGACGACCTGAATTTATTGCTCGAAGCTGTACACTGCGCGACATATAAAACCCGTACACTAAGATATTATCAGTGTAAAGCCTGAGTTACATTACACTTTTTTTCGTACTAGAAACTTGAAGAAGTTTTTGTACAAGATTTCATACAAGTTTGAATTTATGCTATGTTGAATAGAGGGCACCAAACTTTGCGTTACCAACATAAAGTAAAAATTTCTGTTTGTTTATTATTATATATTTGACGTTCAGATGGGTTGTGATTATGAATTAGCTCTTATAGATACAAAAATATTAAAAAAATGAATTCGAAAACCGTTATATCGGTGCCCCATATTTTGTTACTGGACATTCTTACATAATTTCTATTAATTTCCAGAACAAAACAAACGCTACGTAACCTGTAATTATTTATATGATTTTTATTTAAAATGAACAGTTGGTACAAACGAAATGGTGTATTAATGCGCAAGTCTAGTATGAAACTTGGATGAAAAGTGGGATCGGGTCTAGTTTTGTAGTTTAGAAACTTTGATGTATTTCTTCTGAATTACACTATCAAAGTTTCGACAAGTACATCTAGTTTGGAAACTTGTATTTTACATGTCTTAATAACTCTCTGTCAATTTTGACTTAAGTTATAGCTATTAGCAATGTATGTATAACCTACGAAGTTATAAGTGACAGTATGAATATATTTGTCCCGTTTACGCAACCTAAAAACTCTGATTTTATGCTCAGAAGACTTGTACGGGTTTTATATGTCGCGCAGTGTACATAATTGTCAATTTATAAATTATGTTCATTCTAAAGTCAAATGACATCTAATGAAATAAAACGTTTATATTGTTGTAACACAATATGTGTTTATTTATAAACTAGGAAATTAGATATGCAATTTTAAGAATTAATAAACACATTTTACAAAGCATGCTGAAATTATGCCTCAATATATTTTGCACTTTCTCCTTTATACGCTTTCAAAAACACTAGTTAACATATTACGATGTTCATTGATTTCATTAATTTTTGTGTAATTTGGAGTTGAAGGTGTGCCAGATCTGTACGTAGAAAATATAATTTTTTAAAGTTGACCCTAAAAATAAATCGCATAGAGTGATATCGCAAGATCTTGGAGGAAATTCGTGATCGCTAATCAGACTAATCAAGCGATTGTCAAACAATTGACGTGTTAATTGTATTTGTGCTGCGCGTCCTCTTGTTCCGTTTTGATGAAAATATCCTAGTGTTAACTCGTTTACATTAAGTTGGTCAACAAACGGCATCAAAATTTCTTGTTGATATCTTTGTGCATTTATGTTTCTATTAAAAAAACGGGATAGATTTCTTAATAGCAAGTGAGACGATAGGGAAATAAGTGTAGATCCTTCTTTAATATTTTCTGGTAAGTGCCAGAAAGGTTAGTTGAAAGGTTAGTTTGTTGTGACAATACCCGAATTGAAGTTTCTAGGGTTTCATCCATTAATTCTCTTACGCTATCAATTACTTCTTGTCTACGTTTTTTTGGCGAGTCACTTCCTTGTTCATGCTCCAAACTATCTGTCTCTCTAAAGAGATTAATGCAGCGCCGAAGAATGTGTTGAAATTCGTTGTAATTGTAAAGCAGAACCAGAAATTTAAGTTGAAATTCCACCAAACAATCGCTAACGGAGTACTGCCACTGGCTGTCAATTTTCCGTCCATTTCGCAAATACGATTCAACCATAAAAATTCTATGATTCTTTTGTAAAAACCATTTCAAAATTACAATCGCTGAAATACGTTTAAAGTTATATGAATTAATATGAAATGTAAACGTTGACAACCACATGTCAAATGATGTCAAACATTGACAAATATGTATGCATGCACAACCTACTTCAGCTCAGCATTTATTTGATCTCGTTATATTAAAACTAGTTACATAAGGCGCCATTTGTCGCACGAGTTCATGTTTAGAAAACGAGTATCGGCATATCGTCAAGCATGCTTATAAAATATAAGCATTAGTAACATGGAAAATAATATATCTGGTACTCCACCCCAGTTACTTGAAGCAGCTGACAAAGCAATTAAGAATATATAATAAGATATTTATTTCTGAGTTCGAACAATGCCAACATTGAAAAATGAAAAAAAACGTATCGAAATGAAGCTTCGAAATGAGCTTCACTATTTTGAGTTTCATAATGAGTTCAATACGAATGAAAAATAGAAAATATATTTAATTTTATTATGTTACCAGGTGAGGAACTATATTCGATAAGAAGATATGAAATATTAGTGAATGCCTAATGCCTAACGAATAAAATACAATTTTTACTAAATATATAAAGAAATTAAGTTTTTTAAAGTATCATTGTTGTTGTAGGTCATTAAACAACATAGCAAATGATGCAACTAATTTCACTCTATGCAAATTCCTTAACAGAATCCGACTACATTGCGCACTAGCAAATGAGACACTTATATACGTTAATTCTATCATTAGAAAGAGATACATAGTTTCAAGGTGAGTCGATTTGATTTTGGGATTGTGTGTCGGCGGTTAGGATAGGAAACATTAAATTTATTGGCGGGATTATGGACAAACATAAATATGTTCCAAATTTGATTCAAAGTGCCACTAATTTGAGGCTTGGCGAATGTTGGATATTTAATATGACAACGATCTGAAGTACATGTCTTTTCTGCCAAGAGAATAAATATTATATAAAGTCGCGAGACAACTTTACTCTCTTCCTCAATAGCTGGTTTTTAACTCCATTGAATATTTATAGAGAGAATTAAAACTTCGGTTAAGGTTGTGTATTCAATAATGTGAACATTTGTTTTGGAGTGGGCGTAGCATTGAAATCTGGTAATTTTTCAAGGAAGACTAACCGCAACGTCGTAGTAATGAGAAAACCAATGGTAAAGAGAGACATAAATCATTGACAGATTGATGTTAAAAGTTCGGTCTCTGGATCGTTCAAATTCTTGTTCAAAATTGGGCTAAATTGGACGATAACCAAATACACGACTGTTTCATTCACATTTAAATGTATAGGGATTTCAAAATCAATAATGATTGTGGAGCGCTACTTTCAAACACACCGTTATAAATGAATGCAAACTAATAAATTTAGATAAAGGTTTCGTTTTTTTTTTATTCAGTCTTCGAAATTGTTATAAAATAATAAAAGATATGTTCTTTTCGATAAAAGTTTCTATTTTTTTTATGTATTCAGTCTTCGAAATTGCGATAAGATAATAAAAGATATGTTCCTTTCGGACAAAACGGACGTAATTATATACCTTGATTGTAGTAATTATCTTTTCTTAACGCAACTCATGCAGAGTACTGCAACTCATTAAAATTTTGGGGCCTAATTCTGATGAGGGATTAAGGGACTAATGTCACAAAATACATTAGTCGCACAGAGGAATTACTATATTTACAGAATCTATTGTTTTGTTAATTTGCAAAAGCAGTAATTGTCTTTATTATATCTACTTAAATTTTCTGTGTTTATTTACTCTCTAAATTCGTGTATATATTATACATACCTATGAATTTCAATAATTAGAGTAGGTACTGGACGTCGTTAAAATTTTGGAGCCTAATTCAGGTCTGAGATTAAGGGTTTAGTGACAGTAATGAGTCATTACCGTCACTAAAGTCATTACTAATGACTTAAATACGTTAGTCGCACAGAGCAATTACTGTATTTACACAATCTATGGTTTTGTTTTTGTTTTTAATTTATAATACCAGTAATTGTATTTTATTATATCTACTTAAGTTTTCTCTCATTTTATTAATTATTATACATTTTATTATCTGTGTGTTTATTAATAAACTGACAGAATTCAAGTGTATTATTTCTTTTTTAAGTTCTACTCTAATTCTTATTTATGTTGTTACTTAATTTCAAAAGTTACGAAAAATGTTTGCTTTAAACTTGAGCGCTTAAATTCCGCTTAAAACTTAACTTAAAAGTTAAAAAAGCAAATAAATAAAACAATTTGTTGTTTTTACTTTCAAAATAGCCTTTACTGTCGAGTAAAATACATTTATTATAATGGCTTATTTTGGAAGCGGCTTGCAAGTTGGAGATGGTAATAGGATATATCCCAAGCAGTTGACTTATAATCACTAATAATCAGTTTATCGAAATGTATCCAGAAGAACAAATTGAATTGAATATCGTCACTTTTCACACTTTTCACTGTTTGAATAATCGAACGTTTTTTAAAGACTGGTGATATTGTTAAAGGTAAACCTATTGGCAGTACCACTGTTGTTACATCTGATATTTTTTAAAACGTGAATCAAATTGTTGAACGAATTCCTTATATTTCTGTGTGTCGTCTATTCCAACTAATAGGTTAGCTCCACTTAACAATTAATATCTTTTTTAACCTTTTTTAACATTCTGTCGACTATTTTTTTTACAACGAATCCATTTTTATCAGTGGTCTAATTAATAATCTGCATAATATAATTCTATTCTGTTGCAGCATGGTTTCACCTGTCTGGTTATGTTAAATCGCAGAATTATAGAACTTGGTCGGCAGATAATTCACACGATTTTATCGAAGTGGTTTATCTTATTTAAAATATGTAGTAATATTAAATTCCGTAAATTCCATAAACACTTTGCAAAAACTATGGTACGCAATTCAAGAGGCAATTTATCATGACGAGTTTAATGTAGGAGGTTAATATTTAGAGCATTTCTTTTGAATAATTGTATTTATATATAATTGTATATTTGTCATATAGGTTCGTAAAATTTGTTTCATATATCATTTTGAAATTTTTTTTCTGAAGCTGGTAACAATTTTGCATCTTTATGTTGACATGCCTGATTCTTAAATTTAAATTTGTAAAAAATTTGACAAAGTAAAATCCAAACAAGTAATTTTGTCACCCATGTTTATACAAAATATTCTAACCAAAAAAGATGAATCTAAAGCGAATGATAGGTTTATTGAATCTATTGACGCAGTATATTACATTAATGACTACAATCTCGAGAGAGTTCGTAGTGTAAGCATCTCGGGGTTTTATTTGATTCAAGCCTAAGCTTTGCTTCACATATTAACATCTGTATTCCTGAATCCAAAATTTTGGGTTTTGTATTGCAAACCTGCAAATTCTTTCAAAGCGTGTCTTTACTAAAAACGTTATACTTTGGTTTTGTTGCCTGCAAACTGGAATACGCTTCACCCGTATGGTCACCACATTATATTTTCTTGCAATTGTTTGTGGAAAAATGCGGCGACGTTTTTTCAAGTACTTGTGTTACAAAGTTCATCATGTCTATCCTGAACGAAACATCGACTATAATTCGCTGCTGAAAAGACACAGTGTTCAGTCTCTACAATATCCTCGTGAAGTTCAGGGAGCAATATTTATGTGGAAACTCATTCACGGAGCCATTGATTCCCCACTGTTACTTTCCTCTATTAATTTTTCTCGATTCCTCGATTATCCTCTAGCTCCTGTCTTACCGTTGCCTTACCATTTCCCAGAACTAATTTCCTGCTCCATCGTCCTCCTGTGGCAACATGTGCCGTAATGCTGATGCTCTTTATAGTGACATTTTCTTTGATTCCAATCATCAACTGCAGTGAGTTTCCTTTTCGGTTTTTCTTTTTCATGAATTTTTTTCTTTTTAATTTAATAAATAATTTTGATTATTGTAATTAATATTTATATATTATCTATATTTTATGTATTTTTAAATTTTATGAACAGCATATTTCTTCAATTTGTCTTGTAACTGTTCAACGTTGGACAATAAAGACTATTATTATTATTATTATTATTATTATCATTATTGTAGGTAAGCTAATGTGTAATTTAAATATTTGCTTCAATAATTTATGGTGCTCAGTATATTTTCCATTGATCAATAACCGCAATATCAAATAATTTGTAATTAAAAACATGGTATAACAATAATTTACCAAGAAACTGTAGTAAATGCACCTATAATCACAAGAAAAGTATAATATGGCAGAAAAAGACAAAACTATAGTTAATTTGTAGAAGACTATATTAACACGGATTCGTAAAATTTGTGTTGAAATTAAAGGGTAACTATAAATGATTGAGAAACTCTTGTTATTAAGCTGGCAACAATTCTGCAACTTTATGTTCACATGGGTGATTTTTAAATTCAAATTTGTCAAAAAAATTACAAAATGAAAGTCAAACAACTATCTGTCATCTACCTTTCTACATACATTTCTAAATACAATAGGCAACTAGATTTGATTAGTTTTAATTTTCGTACACTCTGTATAAGATGGTAAGTAAAATAGGATCTATTGTTACACTTCACTGTAAATTTCGCTTACATAACTTTAATACTTCTTAATTATTTGAAACATAAAAATTAGGTTAGATTTTGACAAAATTCAAATTACTTAAAAAACCTTAAGATTTAGAGAATATAAACCTAATTAAAACAGACACTTATTTTGATCGGAAAATCCAAAAATGCAATAATACAAGGAGTTACATTTATAAAAATACAACTTTGATACTTTTAGGGCTTTTGGAACACATTGTATAATATGAAAGTATTTTAAATTTTAAATATAAAGCGAATGACCAGGCAAGCCAATTTCTCACGGTTGCCGAATTAAATTTTTGCTTCAATCATTTTTAGTCACTTGGTATATTGTTACGTATTTAAAAGTAAAAAGACAATGAAATTGAAATATTTATAAAGTAAAAGTAATAATTGTAATATGTCGAAAGACGTTTAAAAATGTTTTGAAACTTGATGTGAGCTTGTTGAATGACATAGGTATTTGTTATTTAGATAGCCAACAAGTACTTAAAATTACAAACTACAAATAATACATAGATCTTTAAATATTACATACCGGTGTCCCTGATTTTAGTTTACAGACTGCAACTTCTCACCTGGTATCTTTATAAATAAATGTTTGAAATGAAAATTGTTTTACCTCTTAAAATCTATAGAATGACGTAGATAGTTTTGCATTTAGTTATTGCTTTGTAGGTCATTTGAACGTCAGCTTTTTTTTTTAATGGAATACTATATTTTTTAATGCAGCATAATGTTAATCAAGAAGACGCAAATAACTTTCGTCTGAATAATTTTTTCATTACTTTTGCAGTTTTTGAAATAATTATCGAGAAACTTCTATGAACACTATAGAGAAATGTTATTTGAATGGAAAGTGTTTTAATCATTATTTGCTAATAAATGACACAAATTATAGAAAACAACTAACAATATTTTTTCTAAAGAAGAAAAAATTTACAACAGGTGCTCAAATTGTGCGCCACCTGTCTGTACACAAGCCTCCATACGGCACATTGACGCTCTGTTACATACAGAAGTTATCATTTCTCGGGTTATTGTTTGGCAACCTTGACGAATTTTATTCTCCAAATCATCCTAGTTGACAGAATGCCCATAATATACAATTTCCTTTAAATAGCCCCAAAGGAAGAAATCAAGAGGCGACAAGTCCAGAGAACACGCAGACCAAAGAATAGGACCTCTGTTGCCAATCCAACCATTAGGGTAAATTATTTAAATAATCGTTGACAATACGTACATTGTGGGGTGGAGCACCATCTTGTTGCCAAAGCGCGATTCTTGTTTCTTCGAGAAGAATATTTTCCATTAAACCTGACAACACATTTTGTAGAAAATTTAAATAATGCTGTCCGATTAGGGTTTCCTCATAAAAATAAGGGCCAAGTAAATAACTATTGAAAATGCCACACCAAACGTTGGTTCCCCACATTGTTTGGAAGCGCGCTTCTTGTATCCAATATGGATTTTGGTAATGTTAACAATCCCATTATTGTGCTTGTTAACAATCCTATTATTGTGGAAGCGACATTCATCGCTCCAGAATATGTAATTAAAGATATTTAGATTTTCTTGTACTAAACCATGTAAACTTGCAATGAGGTCAAGCCTTCTTTGGAAATCGTTCGGCATATCCATGAACTAAATGCAATTTAAATGGATGACACCTGTGTGTTTTTAAAATTCAGTGTACGATGGTTTTACTAATTCCAATTTCAATTGCCAGAGTACGAATAGAAACGTGAGGGTTTATGGTTGCGTAGGCCAAAAGTTTATAGTGTTTTTATCATTTCTAACAAATGCTCGAAGATTCCTATGTATTACATTATTAAGTTCTCGTCTTTGACTCCACCTTACTGAAAGTCATATACGATGGATGTGCAGGTTCTGATAATCGTTCTAGATACAAGCTTGCTGCTTCTCGGGAATGCATATTTAGTTGTCCATAAATTAACAACATGTCTACATATTTATTGGAGGTGTATGTAGTAGGCATATTGAGTATTACCTAACGAATTCGAACGTAGTTAAAACACAATACTGAAGAACGAAAAAATTCAGAAAACTAACAACAATACTAAGAGTAAACACGCATAATAATATACTGTTTCATATAAATTCTACTTGTCAACCATAAAAGTTGTTAATTTTTCAAAGCTTTCTACTACTAGGCAAGTGCTCTCAATGCTCTTTGTCAATAATTATTTAAAAAACTGCAAAGGTAATGAAAAAATTATTCAGACGAAAGTTATTTACGTTTTCTGGGTTAATATTATGCTACATTAAAAAATATAGGAAATATAGAATGCAAAACTAACTACGTCATTCTATAGACTTTAAGAGGTAAAGCAACTTTCATTTCAAACATATCGTAAATATACCGGGTGAGGAGTTGCAGTCTGTAAACTAAAATCAGGGACACTGATATACCAAGTATTTAAGACTTAAAGCATAGGTATACTGTGTGGAAACTACTTATGGTATAAATCCAGTAACTTCAAAACTAATGACATTCGTCGAAAACGCTGAAGCAGGTCAATTCTTATTTCTCATAATGCTTATGGTAAGTTGCTTCACTTATCCATTTTTGAACTATGATGTCACACTATTTTTTTAATGTACTGCAATATTTTTTGTTTTAGTTTTGGGTAGAACTCTTAACAACCTTAGTAACAAATCCTACGTGATATTTTTATCTGAAATAGTTTTTGAAACAATCAAATCTTGCCTAACCAAAGTAAACATCACAAAAAAAGACAAAAATTTATTAAATAATAGCATTAAAACAACTTTAGATGCGTTACTAATCTAGCAAATGCTCAAAGTGTCCTCCGATCACTTATTGGCAAACTCCTAATCTAAAATAAAATTCTTCTTTAACATTGTGTAAAGTTTCGAGTGTAATAATTCTAATTTCTGTTCGGTACGCTCTTTCAAATCATATAAATTGTTAGGTTTTGATATAAAAAAATGAACTCTTTAAATAATCCCAAAGGCAAAATAGTAATTTTGCTTTGATCAGAAAACAATATAATTGCTGTGGTTGTTGTAGGTGGAACCTAAAAATTTCAAGAACTGTTGAAAATAGAGTTAACTGGTGTGTGCATTTAAAATATTTTTAATAGTATTAATCTACTACTTTATAAAAAATATAGCATTTCAATTTAAAAAATGCGTATGACAGCACTGATCTGAAGGAGATGACGTCACTAATAGGTCCAGTAATTTAAAACCAGGGCAATTTAAAATAAAAGTTGACCTATTTTAGCGTTTTACAAAAAAATCATTCATTTTGAAATTACCGAATTTATTCCATAAGTAATTTCCCCAATAGTATAATGGATTCGCTAGTGTCAAAGTATTAATAGTAGTTTACTCAAATATTAACGCAATATAATGTGCAGGGTGCTATTTGATATTTATAAATATTTGAATTTGTAAACTAATAAGAATAAAAAATGTATTATTCTCTAAACTTGTAAACTGTTGCATTACCTAAATATTTTTGAAAAATGGATGAAAGTAAAAATTCTGGAAAGTCGACTCCGTTGTCAACAATATGTATTATTGAAATGTGTAATTTAAAAATAAAGCAAATAAATATACAAATATTACGAACAATAGAAAATTATAACAAAGTAAAAATGCTGGGACACAAAATGAAAAAAGAAAAAGTTTCTTATTATTAAATTATTGATTATTAGAATGGAGATAAGTTCATTTTGTTTGACCATACTAATCTTTTCACATGAACGCCTCCGTAGGAGGTAAATTAGAAGAAAGTCATACTAATCCCTTAGGTACGTATTTATATACCTATTATATATTTTTAATAATTAATTATCAATAATAGTAATAAATCTGAAGAAAAGTTAAATATGCTACATCTTAACAATATATAATGAAGTCATTACTTGAATGTTGTGTTAAAATTTTAATTGTTTATTACTCAATGACATATTGTATATATAAAAACTTTAAGTAATATATCATTTAACGTATATTATTAAATACTTTCCACAATTTCATTTCCAATATTATCTACTTTCTCTTTTTAAATATCTATATCATTTACCT
Source organism: Melolontha melolontha (assembly GCA_935421215.2). Lineage (NCBI taxonomy): Eukaryota > Metazoa > Arthropoda > Insecta > Coleoptera > Scarabaeidae > Melolontha > Melolontha melolontha. The sequence goes on from OW285238.1 coordinate 96,655,243, forward strand.
ACTAAAGAATCCTCAAACCCATTTCTGCCAAATTTTATATTTTCAGAGAAAGCAATTGCAACCTATGATTAGCAACAAAGTTTAATATCTATTGATAAAAAGTCTTTTAGTGTTATATATTTGTAGCAATTCATATATGACTGTAAATCTACGTTAAAAACGATTACAGATTTTTGATTATTTTGTTGTAAATAAAAAACGAATTCTTTCTAGTTTATTTAAAATGGTTAAATAATGTTTGATCAAAAATTATGGGTATAGGAAAATTGAACGCTAAATCCCCAGGTCAATGTAATCCTATAGGTATTTTGCACTCTGGATTCTTCATTACCTCTTTAATTTGTAAATTTTACTCTAAACATTAATTAAATAAAAACAAGAAATTTTCTATTATATTTTATTTCTATACATACAGTTACAAAATTTAACATAAAAATACAATTACTAAAATATTATTTATTACAAAATACACACAATAAGTATGGAAAATACATATAAATGATCACGTAGTTATCCTTTGGGAGCACTATGGTAAGATATAACTTTTAAGAAGGCATGTCTTTGTATCTCTCCCTTCTTAATTTTAATCTTACTGTTGATGAATTCTGACGGGCGCTTAACTTTGTTGTTTTGTATTTTAGCGGTTATTTACAAACTCTGTATTTTTATGTATGTGTCAATTTGAAACACACAGTGTTGTTAAGCTTCGTCCTGCGTAGTTCTGGAAATTGAAAATTAAATTTTATCTATTATGGCAACATATATAATTTATACTATTTATATATTAATAGAAAAGCTAATAATGTGGTGGTTTAGTTATTTTTTCTTGCATTAAACTACTACATATGAATAAATGAATTACAGAATTAGGGGTTGGGTATTTGAATAATAGTTATGGCTTTAAAATGTCAATCACATTTGGTAAATTTAGCTGCTTGTCTATAGTACATAATTATTTTTGATCAAAGATTATTTAGGCATTCAATGCAAAATTTAAATTAAAAATAAGGAATTTTTTTATCCAGAAAATTATTATAAGAATTTATATGTGTTTTTAACATGAATTTACAGTGATATGTATATTTCTGTCAAAACATAACAATATATAGGGTTATTCAAAAGTAAGTTACATTACACAGGCGTACTATTGAAAATTTGTATTTTTAATGAGTTTTTAATTTTATTTATATAATATGTAACACTCGTTTTTGTCCCCATTTAACACTGTTCTTGCCATTTCTTTGGTACGTCAACTTGTTCACTCACTAAGAAATAACTCTTTGACGATAAAAGAAACAGATTGCGCATTAATCCAAGAATTTAAACTAACATGTCAATTGATTTCGGAGGAAGATTTTTTGCAAACGAGGAACAAATTTCAAAATATTTAGATCCTCGTTTTAAGTTCCTTAATACTGAAGAGGATTATTATAAACTAAACATAATACATAAAGTGAATGGCATTTACAATACCCTTCAAAATCCTGAAACAAATACGGTCCTCAAATAACATTATATCAGAATTTCAAATATACAAACAAGAACAGAAATATCGAAAAAGCAGAACCCGTTTGAATAGTAGAAATCAAATGCCAATAAGTATCCTACCTTGTCAAATATAGCCAGAGCATATCTCGCGATTCCAGCTATGTCAACATCAGAAAGGGTATTTTCCTCGGCCGGAAATATTGTGTCAGCTAAGAGAAGTTGCCTATTACCCGATACTGTCAACATGTCAGTGTTTTTTTAAACGAGAAAATAATATTACTTTGAATCGAAATAAAAATTTAAGTTACCTCTTATTTCGGGTAACGTATTAAATAATGTTTTAACTTATCATTTTCCAATTATTTACCTCGCCGTTTCTTCATTTCTAGCCGCCTTTTAACTTTTCTCCGCAATTCACACTTCCTGCTTCCATAAATAACTGCATAAAACGGAGAACATATTACTTCTTACTAAAGGTGCCAACTTAGCCTAAATACGTATTTAGGATACCCATATGAATATGATAAGAGGATTTATATCTTTTTTTAAGTTTTTACTTAGCCGCAGTCTCCAATGAAAACCTTGATACCTAACCTAAGAAAAATACTGTGGTAAATAAAGAACAATACAGGTTGTTTCCAAAATTTAAAAATTGTAATACGTGTCCATGTTCTTTTAGCAAACTGAGTTAGACTAAGTTACTCAACTCAGGTCAGCTGTTTCCTGATGCATATGTAATTTTAATTAACAAGAACACAGCTACTGCCATTGACTGTAGTAGTAATATACTGTCGTGAGCAAAAAAAACGGGACACTGTTTCTGCGTGGGTTTAAATTGTGACTACTTAAGTGGCTATCTTTACTCATAATAGTAAGTCGGGAATTGTCAAAAATGTGTGTCTCATTGACATTTATTAAACATTTTTAAAATAAATGTAAATAAAAATTAGTAAAAACGATAGACAAAGATTATTTATTAAATTAAAACAATTATTACATTAAAATAATTATTATTTCGTCATTCCACCGTTATTATTAACTGCATCTAATCTTGTAGACATTGAAGCGACAATATTTTGTACAAAATTTGTAGAAATTTGATGCCAAGCATTATGAACAATGTCCCAAAATTCTTCCTGGGTAGAAGCTCTATCTCATTAATCCCCATACATTTTCAATGGGATTTAGATAAGGACTGTAGGGCTGGATATCTCAAGTTTAAATTTCATTCTCTTGTAACCATTGTGTTACAAGATGAGACAGGAAATTGTGTTGTTCTTATAGCTTCCTTTAATGTTTTGAAAGGGTTGTGCCTTGTCTCAGTAACTAATATTTCGTCTTCCTGCGTATTCGAAATTTTGTTACGTGCGGAAATTATTTTCCGATTTAAATTATCCTCTTCCCTCCATTTTTTTATATATTCTTGCAGCTGAACTTTTACCAATATTAAATTAAACCGATACACTTCTTAATGATTTCTCATTTTTCAAACTAGTAACAAGTCTAGCCTTATCAGTTTTCGAAAGCAGCGGCATTTTCAATTTTGAATTATCAACTATGATATATAATTTGATGTAGAGTTTGAAAGTTAATCAAATGTTAAAATTACAACGCTAAAAAATAAAGGAAATTGATATAACGATTTTGACACTGTCCCGTTTTTTTTTGCTCACGACAGTAACAACAAAACTATATTTTTTAGAGTAGACTATTAACGAAAAAGACAAATATAAACAGTCATGTCCGAGTTAAACCCATTAATGGCGAAATTGATTGACATATATGCTAAATCATATTGACAAGTTGATAATATTTGTAATTATTGTACACATATATATATGAACCAATCAGATTCACGTATTACTTAAGGAACTCGAAATTACAGCGATAAATTAACTCCTATATAAAAATGTCCATTTGCGGGTGACATTTTTGTCACTTTGACAGCGATAAAAACATACATAGCTTTTTATCACCGATAAAAATGCTTCTTCCTCCGATAAAAATGCTTCTTCCTGTTACATATCTAGTAGCCCTGCATCACTTAATTTATTTTGGCAGCTGACAGGTAATAACTATTAAGTATCGTTGAACGTAAAATGTACGAGTCGGTTTGGGGAAATTTCAACAAATATCAAAAGATCAATACCGCAATACACAAGAAATATAAAATCGTCAATATGTAGACAATTTAAAAAGTTTTATTCATGTCGTTAATTTATCTTGCCAAAAAACACGAGCTTTTCTTTCAATCGGATAAATTTCTTTTTAACTCAATATTTTTCCTATCAGTAATTTCGCTCGAAAAACTTACATTAGAAAAAATCGCTCGACCTTTCGGTCTCCCGATTTTTTTATGTAAGTTTTTCTCGTCAAATTACTGATTGGCAAAATAATTTCGTTACAAAGAGAAATTTATCCGATAAAAAAAAGCTCTTGTGTGTTTTTACTTGTGACAATTTTTCGATAATTTTCATAGTCATTTTCATAGTAGAATCTTATCACGTCGTCAAGGAAATGCATAACAAAGGTAGACATTTCTAAACTTTTGTCAAAAACTGGTTTTATTGTTATAAGAAAATGTTTAGAGTTGGGAAAGAATAGATTGAAATTCATTTTGTATTACGTAAAATAATTTAATCAAATACCATACCAGCTTTGAATTAATATCAATAATTTTACTCATACTTCCTGCATAGCGGCATCGACTCATATCAGTTTGACAATTAAATAACTCCAGCGCTACGGGCTGTCGTGATTTAAATATTTATCAAACTGACACTTTTCTTCGTCGCTATGCAACAAGTATTCGAGAAATTATCGATAAATTCGAAGCTCTTATGGTATTACTACAGAAAATTTATGAGAGTACATAACGGTTCTCGTATTAAATGAACAACAAAAATGATATATGATTGAAATTAAACTAAACTAAAAACTAAATAAGAAATTGCAAAACTATTCAATTGTGAACAAGTTTATTCTATAAAAATGTAATATAAAATATGCACATCCACGAATTTTATTGGCATCAGTACTTTAATTTTTAAATAATTTCTCTGTTGCCATTATCAGCGTACAGCTTACGTTTACAATCTTCCGGAGTAGAAACGTAGTACACTGTATCATATAATTATAAATAGAGACCGGACGCATCAGGCCGAAATTACGATGGAGCATATAAATAGTCTATAACATTGCTAAGTACAACACGTAGTTATTGAATAGCACTATTCATTCGGTTAAGCGCACATCTGTTTTTTGTCGATGAATTGTGACGCAATTACTTCAGTATTATCGTTAAATTTCTTTCTTTATGAGCGTAAATAGAAGGGTGAGGAGTTTTAATAATTTATTTTATTTGTTAGTTTATATTTCGTAAGATAAATAAAGTACGCTGAGTTTATTTCTTTTTTCATTGGTTTAACTGTTAATTGGAAAACAAACGGGTGGTGATCTATAAAATACGAAATACATTTTTATTTGGTCATTTTGTAGTTCAAGTTGAGTAAAGGAGTATTAATATTAACTAACAATACTTTCTCAAGGTTCTCTTCTGTAAAATTTGTTCTCTTTGAATGAAATACATTCTTGTAGATAGAAAACGTCCTTTCTACATCGCAACTGGTTATAGGTGCATCCTGAAAATATTCTTTTATTTTATCGCCGATACTAGTTGTTACTTTATGTATTCTTAATAATTATCTAAATTTACTTCCTTACCTTATGCAGACATACTCCGGAGACAAAAATATTTCAACGATAATGACGAAGCTGTGAAAATTATATCATGATTCATTTGTTTCTATAACACAATATTTTTATTTGTAATATATAAACAATGAAAAAATACAAGTCAAAATAACAAAATTATTAATGCGATATAGGTACTTTATAAATAAATAGTAAACATAGTGGTACGTAACCAAACGACAGATAAACTAATAAGTAGAATCAATTTAAGACATGACTGATTCATGGCTAACTTTTGTGGCTCATATCTTATAATTGATTAGAAAATTGTTTCACAATAATTGTGAAAAATAAGACTACTTGGGTAATTTTGTGGTACGAGGTTAAATTTTATTTCTTGGTATTCGGTCATAGAAAAAAAGTTTCGTCGATACCAGATCGCCTTTCACAACTCCAGTATGGCTGTTTAAGTCTCATCAAACTAACATTCATTCTGACATTGAATCATTTTACATAAACGCTATTCATTCTTCTTAATGTTATTTAATCGCTAATAAATGGTCACTGTTCTTGATCTATAATGTACTTTAGCATTTGCACTATTCTACTTGATCGTCCTTTTTTGTTCCGAAAATATCGTCTCCCTTTGATTATTATACGAATTGTTTGTTTGAAAGGAATTCAAATTTAAGAATTTAGCAGCTGAATTATCTGCTTTGTTAATTATTTACGCAAAAGTTAATTGAAAATAATCTATACAACAATGTAGCTTTAATCTTGGATACGCATTTCGACAACTAAGTTAGTATCATCAGCAGTAGAAAAAACTATTACAGTGGGAGTTTAGTACACATATTACAGAGGCAAAGCATATCACTATATATTGTTCTATGAATATTAATTTCTAAAAGTAAACTTAATTCTGTTTATATTTGAAACAGACAGAAACAAGAAAAATTCCTAACCACAATATAAATTAAAACTCTTAATCACCAACTAAGTTGCCATCTTCAATAAAAGAATCTGAAAAAATAGTGTTAAACGTATCGTCTGGCTATGAAGATATGGTGGGATAACACTCACACTCAGTGCTATTTCTGTCTGTTTCAGATTTTAGGCCAGTCTCCACTAGTGATGTGTAAAACTGCTATTTTTCATTAGCAGCTACAAACTGCTACTGCTACTTTTCGTTAGCAGTTTAAAAAAACTGCTACTTTTTGTAGCATTTTCTCCTATATAGCAACATACGTACTATATACTTTAAATAAAGCATTTTTCATTAAATACGGCTATTTTTTAATATCTTATTGTCTTACATAATAACTAATAAACGTTACAACATTTTCTGTCTTTTTCAATATTGATTGTTATTTGGTTTTGCTATAATCAATGCAAATGCAATTAAATTCTGGTATTTGAAAAATGATTATATGTATTACCTTAGTATTAAAATAAACCATCCATTTTTTATTACTAATACGTGAAAGAAGTTTCTGAATCGATAGTTTATAAATAGTTCTTGAAATAGTTCTAATCTGCTGCATAAAAAATATTGCTAGCTTAATATTACTTTCCGTTAGAGCTGCTACGTCAGAAATATTTACATCGGAAAACTGCTACAAAAAGTAGCAGTTTCTTTTCATATTCGTTAGCTGCTACAAACTGCTAACGATAGTTAGCAGTTTCAAAATAGCAGTTTGCTTCGTAGCAACCCATCACTAGTCTCCACCAAGTATTTGTATCTTCATTATAGAATTAATAAAATTTACATTATTACTGGGATAATAATATAAATATTTATAAACAAATTATTTAAATGTAATCAAAACTTAATGGCAATATTTAAAAATAATCCTATTGATCCGGATACCCCGCTGTTCACCTTCTAACAAATTGTTAAATTACGGTTGAAAATACCATTAGGAGTAAACCTAATTAGTTAGGTTGAATTACGGTGGAGGGACACTCATTTGTAAATATAAATAGGGCTAAGTTCACTCTTTGAAATTAGTATTCATTTAAGTGATGTATCTTGCTAGTGAGTGCTAATAATACTTTTTGTACTGCTGGTGATAATAATTTAGTTATTGAAATACGTTTCGAGGATTCAAGCTACGTTGTGGTAAGTCTTATTTTCAGTTCATTTTTACAAAATCAGTCTCCTATTTGATTATAATTATTAGTATGCTTATTTTCATATCTTAATTGCTTAAGTATGTATTGAAAGAATATTGAAATTTTATGAAAACAGAAGTTTATCGTAAGATATTTTAGATTTATAATTAATCAATAGTGTTGCAAAAAAGCTATCTTACATGCCTATAATTATTGTTGGTAGAACTAACAGCAAATTTCCTAGATTTGCAAAATTAATATATGTTTAAATAGGCATGTATGTATTTAAATATAAATTATTGTTCACTCCTCATATGTATTGGTTTTTAAAACTCACGCAAATCTACTTATAGCCTTTATCATTCAAATCAGAAAATTTGTTGGCTTAATTGAGAGAATAATATTGAGAATAAAACACTTGGCTATATTTGACTAACTTTATTAGAATAATTTTAACATACGTTTCGGTTGTTATGCCATTATCAAAGAGATATCTTCAGATATCTTTTTGATAATGGCATAACAGCCGAAACATAAGTTATTCTAATAAAATTAGTGAAATATAGCCAAGTGTTTTATTCTCAATATTTAATTAAATCAGTTACCAAAATGTTTCAACAAGAAGTGTCTGCAACATCAATTAAATATATTTAATTTATTTCTAGGTATAAAAAATATTTTTTTCCCCATGCATAAGAGAAAACATTTATTGTTTGTATCTAATCGCATGAGTGATATTATACCTCCCCTTCTTTTTGAAAATAAATTTTATTATTATAATTATTTATTCCAATACAATGGTTATTATAATTTAGATTTATTGATGGACTGGTTTTACGATCGAGATGCTTAGCCTATTTAATAATGCAAATAATCGTACGGGAGGCAGCGACAGAAATGAATTATCCATTCCAGCATGCTTTACTTTTTTCTGTTAATTATTCATGTAATGTAAAACTGTCTTCTATCTCAGTTGTACAACGGCGGGTGGCAGAAGGGTCAAAATATCAACAAAAAATTTATACCGGCGTACGTAAAATTTTCTATATAAATTTATTAAATTTTTACAAGTTTAAAAAACACAGTTTTCCATCTTGCATCAATAACAAGCGTTTTACGCACACAAATATTCTAAAAAAGTTAATTATAAAATTGATACTGGTAAAGATGAAATTCATTTTAGCATTAGTTTTTCCAGAAAAATACTATATAGTCTTCCATATATAAGACACAACTACGGACGTATCCTTCAGTATTTCGTGTGCTAGTCTTTGAGGCGAACACACGTATATTGCATTTAAACAGACGACGGTAACCGTCAAAGCGAACCCGGAAGCAATGGCCGGACGATATATCACTTCTACGATTACCAACCTAGCGCTGAATCCAAGTTTTAAAAGAAGATGCACTCCGCAGCAACGCGAAGACGCGAAAACCATTATTAACGGAACCACGGAGGAAGAAGAGATTCAAAATCTATTAAAAAAACAACCGCAAACATTCATCATAGAACCCGCCGAACCAACGGTAAAAATAGAAATACTAGAATCGCCCAAAGAGGAAACAAGTTCAGTAAAACCGTCAGAAAGCAAACAACAACTCATAGATCTACAAAAATTCGCCATGAATATCTCAAATAGTTTTATAAATCCAAAGAAAATAGCAAAAAAACAGAAAACAGAACACGCAAGCGCACCAATAGAAACAAAAAACTCGTACAGTGTCCTCGAAAAAACCAACACCGAGGAAAAAATGGAAGAAGAAACCTCCGAACACACTCCACAACCGTCAACATCGAACAGCACACCCAGGGTAAGTGATAAGACACACACTACACTTAACACAAAAACTGAAACAAAAAAAACACAAAATCGCACCAATTATCATAATCGAAAAAGACAAATGGACATACATACGACAATTACTTAAATCAAACAGCATTAACACAGTAGAAAACAAAATGGTGAAACCAGGAATACACATCGAACCGACAACAGACGAAGACTACCGAAAACTCAAACACACACTAGACAACGAACAAATACAATATTACACTTTCCAATTAAGAAGTGAAAAGACACTAAAGGTGGTGATGCGTGGCATTCCCACCTTTATAACAGACACTGACATTACAGATGACTTGACAGAGCAAGGATACCCGACTTTAAAAATTAAACGCATGAACGGCAAACACGGAATACCAGCACCTCTTGTATTAATCGAACTGACGAGACAATACAAGTCAATCTACAACTTACGCGACTGCTGCGGACTTGCAATCAAAATAGAACAACTAAACAAACGGACTGACATTATACAATGCCACAAGTGCCAGACTTTCGGACATCACCAACGGAATTGCAACATAAACTACAAATGTATGAAATGCGGAGACGGACATTCGACACATCTATGTACTAAGACAAAAACAACCCCGCCAAAGTGTGCAAACTGCGGTGGCCCTCATCTATCCACTTTCATAAACTGTCCCAATAACCCAAACAATCCTACAAATAAAACCACACCTCAACCTAAATACGTACCAGCACCACCCCCAACAAGTAATCCATGGACACAAAGACAAAACAAGACAAAACTTAACACAGTTGACGAATTAGCACTTGCCTTAGGCAATATGCTAATAACACTACAATCGACTAACGCAACAAACGAACAAATACAACACTTCGTTACACAGACACAGACAATAATAACACTACAACAAAACACATTAAACACACACAACTGAAACGCAAAAAAAAAAATGTGATGATCACCAACAAACAAACACACATGACTTAAACGCAAAAACGCGACTAACGCACAGACTGCACACACAACACATGACCGCACAAAAACAAACACAACAACGCACGATATTAATCAGACACAAACACATCACAACCCTGGGAGATACATAACAACGGAGTGGAAATGGAGGCAATCTTCGACCACGATTCAAAATTCAAGGACCCATGAAGAACGTATTCCTAGCAGGTAAACGTCTGGCGAACGCTAGGGCTACAACTCTGCATATTCGTCTGCCTGGAAGATAGTCGTAGTCTTATACCTGGAAGACTAGTATTTTTCTCTTTTTTTCGTAAAAACTAATGCTAAAATGAATTTCACCTTTGCCAGTATGAATTATAATTATTTTTTTTCGACTAATTATGTGTGTAAGACGCGTTTTGTTGTTTATGCAAAATGGAAGACTGCGTTTTCTATACTTATATTTCTATACTAAATTTATGTAGAAAGTTTTACGTATGCCGCTATAATTTTTTTAATTATTTTTTTGTTGTAACAGTAACTCCGGTACCCCTTTCCTGTTGTAATAGTACGACGAATCATGTAAGCAATTTAAACGAAGCTTGCGGTTTCACCCGTAAATTTATGTCGCTGCATCCTGAACTAAAAATTGATTGGTTGAACATTATTTCTTTATTATTTAGTAAAATATACTTTCTTCTTCGTGAATGGGAGTTTTTTTTATTGAATAATATACTCATATATTTTATGTACTATCGAATGCAAATAAATGTAAGTTCAATTTAAAGTCAATTTTTAAACATTTTAGTAGGTATTGTGATGTTGCTAAGGTACTATATGATCATATATTTCTACCCTCTAGAAGGCAATGAAATTTTTCTTTTTTAAACTTAAGTTGGTACCATAATTTAAGTTAACTTATTTTGCAGCGTGTGTGTGATATAGGTTATTTTATACTGATACAGATTAGGTTTTGTCATTTTGACAAATAATTACATACAAACGTTTCAGTTGAAAAAATAAAAAGTTTAATAATAAAAACAGCTACAATAAATGTTCAAAGTGAGCTCATTCATTTTCTATGCATAGCGCAACTCTTCGTCTCATATTATTGAAGGCATTCCTTAAATTATGTGGTGTAATTTCCTCACAGACATTTCGGATAGCATTAGTAAGTTCTTCAATTGTATGTGGACAATTCGTAAATACTCTATTTTTTAGATGTGGATAAATGAAATAGTCCATAATTGTTAAATCCGGAGATCGTTGTGGAAAGTCTACTATTCGATTATCAAAGAATTCATGCAATAATTCCATCGTTTCTCTTGTCTTATGGGCTGTTGTATTATCTTGCTGGAAATACCCTCGCGGAGCTCATCATCATGTAATTGATTTACAAATGGTAGCAATAAATTATTACGATATCGTTCTGCATTTATCGTATTATTAAAGAATATTGGACCAATAATCCGTCTACGAGAAACAGCAAGCCAAACGCCTATTTTTTGTGAATGCAAGGGTGTTGAACGTCATCGTTATTAATCGTACCTAAGAACCACTGACAGTAATTAACTCTGGTTACATGATCGATTGGTAAAAGCTCTTGCACGCAATGAAATTTGTATGGAAATTTTAAGGATTCTCTGGCAGGTCCCATATGACAGTTGTGTTTGTTGTGAAAGCTTATGAATCGATTTCTTAGGTGATTGATTTATTCGTCCCTCAACATCTGCTATATTTTCAACTGTCCGCTTTAGTGGTCTACCAGCACCTGGTTTTCGAGACACAGACCATGTTTCACGGAATTTAACCACTGACTTTTGAATTAATTGCCGCAAACTGTCATATGTTGTTGGAAAATTTGGAAATTCTGCCCGAAATTCTTCTATACAAGGCTGCAAGGAGTACGACCATTCTCCATTTTGTAATTTTACACCATTCCTAAAGTATGATTCGATCAGAAAAACTTTATGATTTATTGTAAACATTTTTAAGTGTCAATTAATAAATACATTAATGACAGATGAGTTTTATTTATCAGAACATACACATAATGACAGATGTATTTTATTTGTCACTACCAACACGATATTTTCAAGAAATAATTTCATGGCTTGCTAGAGGGTAAATATAAATGATCATATTGTACTTAAGATCGTAGTAACGTGAAAAAGTCATTTTTGACACTTACATCTATCTGTATATCAATATATATGTTATTTGACACTTATAGATTATTTAAATATTTAAATTTGACGCCTACATTTAATATACATCTATATTCACGCGACTAATTTAAAACGTATGACTACCACTTTTTTTTTGCATGCGATAATACAGTTAAGTTCACATAAATCTAGTATATGTAAACCATTTTTGAATTTTTGGTTTGTTGTAATTCATTCTTGTAACGTCAAAATGACATTTGTCACATTTTGATATCGAAAATAGCAAGAAAACTGGCTCCGGCAGACAACGTACAAATTTTGTTAAATTTGGAAAGTTGCACCATTAAACAAGTCGCAGAAGAATTCCATTTGAACAAATCTACAATACTACAAAGAATGGAAAATGAAGGCAGTATATGTTGCAAAACTGATATAGAAGATCACAATTTGTTTGAATATTTGAGAGAAAACCAAAAAAAGCAAATTCATAGATGTCAAGATTTACTAATACGGAGCAACTATGGGAACCTATTGAAAATACCTGGGAAAACATTGTTGAAAAACCTAATTTTTTAGCATTATTTTTACGCTTCATGTATTCACGGTTCCCTAAATTTCACGCTAGGTTTAAGTAGTATATAAATGTTATTTCGATGTTAGGAATTTAGTGTTATCCCACTGGCGATTTGGTGAAGAGCATATCTTCTAAGGTTTACCTTAGCCAAAAACGCTACGTTTAACATTTTTTCAGTTTTAAAGGTTATTCTGCTGAAGATGGCAACTTAGTTGCCGAAATACGTATATAGTATTTATTGGTATATATTGTGGTTAGGGTATTTTTCTTATTTCTGTTTCTAATTTTTTAGGAAGTTTTATTGATTCTATACCTAGAAGGTTAAGGGCAGTAATTGATGCGAATGGCGGATCAATTAAGTGTTAGTTTATTTGTGTTTTCTAAATTGTATTAAAAAATTACTTGACATTTGACTTGTCTTTCCAAAAAAGATTAATACACACTAAGCAATATTAGAAAATTTTGACAATTTTGACAAGTTAGCTTATACTAGATTTATGTGAGCTTATCTGTACAATTGTCGATTTTATGTTCATGTTTATTATCATACTTCGTACTATAGCTCAAGTTAAATATATTTTATAATTTGTCAAATTAAATTTGATGCTAAATAATGTTAAAGAACGTGCTTTTGTAACACATAAAACCTAAAATCGAGGCCTAACTGGCCTTAACGAAACATAACTTTCTTTCAGTCGATATATATTCAGTTTTTGTAATCTGATCGAGCATTTTTACATATTGTCAGATGCTTCTTACTAAATTCCGTAGTGCTAATCTGATATATCATAATATTAATAATAATAAGTATATATAATAATAGAAGTTATATAGGTTACATTAGTATGTTTGGTTAGGCTTGAACGCGAGTGTATTCCGTAACGGTGTAATACCTTATGTCACAATTTTAGAGGAAATAGGTTGTTACTAATAAGTATGTTATTGAAAAATTCTCGTAGTTATTCCAGAGTAGTATGGAACAATCTTGTTGGAAAGAGCCACTTTGAAGTTCGTCATCATAAAGTTTGTTTACAAATGGTTCAATGGTTGATATTATTGCTACAGTTTTTTCCGTTAATATTTCTCTCAAAAAATATTGGACGAATCATTCTTCATCTGGACATAGCTATTCATATCCAATTATTTCCAAATATAGTATAGGTGTAGAAATGCCCAGTCCATAGTTGCCTAAGACGTAAAGACTTTTTGAACACCCCGCATAAATTCAAGTGACTTTTGACTAATGCCTGTCAAATGTATCCATTTTGAACAGGGAATTTAATTTTAAGATGTATTGACTAAGAAGAACAACATTTTCAACAATTATTGTAATGTCGAGTTGATAAAATGTAAAAGTATAAATGACTTTGAAGGTTAAAGTGCTGAGGTTAACTTCAAGTCATAGAAATACGTCAGCTTTTATGTGAACACATGATGTACGAGTATATAGCATTTTTTTATAATCGGAGACAAAAAGTATAATAAGTAAAAATACTATACCTTGAATGCTTGATAATGTTACATATTCGAGGATACAACATGAGACAGAAACAAAGGAGAATCGTTAAAAAAATTATTTGCTTTAAATATAACCGTTGTATTTTTTGGAAAGCCCGAAATTCTCTTACCACACAAATTACAACTTATTTGAAGAGCAGAGAATCTGTAGAAATTGATTGGAAAGGGTTTAATTATGTGTCCAAAAATAATGCGGGATGCTTCTAGTTGTTGATTACAATGTAATTCACAATTTTTTTGTTATATTTCTTATTTGTTATTTTTTCATAGTTTGATATTTCGTATTTTTTAATATATGGTTTGACATTGTGCGTATTGTCTGTTTTTTGTTTGTTTCCTATGTCTATTGTGTGGTATCATTGTAAAGGGAAGCTTGGATTCTTTCGGAATATTAAAAAGAGTTGTATTAAATATTAAATTTGTTATATAATTATATTGACACAACTTTATTTGACGATGCTCGGTTGTTTTATTTGTTTATTCGATTCAAATGCGTACCATTATTAAACGTTCAAAGCAGAATATTTTTTCTTATTAGACTTAACCTAAGAAAAATACTGTGGTAAATAAAGAACAATACAGGTTGTTTCCAAAATTTAAAAATTGTAATACGTGTCCATGTTCTTTTAGCAAACTGAGTTAGACTAAGTTACTCAACTCAGGTCAGCTGTTTCCTGATGCATATGTAATTTTAATTAACAAGAACACAGCTACTGCCATTGACTGTAGAAGTAATATACTGTCGTGAGCAAAAAAAACGGGACACTGTTTCTGCGTGGGTTTAAATTGTGACTCTTAAGTGGCTATCTTTACTCATAATAGTAAGTCGGGAATTGTCAAAAATGTGTGTCTTATTGACATTTATTAAACATTTTTAAAATAAATGTAAATAAAAATTACTAAAAACGATAGAGAAAGATTATTTCTTAAATTAAAATAATTATTACATTAAAATAATTATTATTTCGTCATTCCACCGTTATTATTAACTGCATCTAATCTTGTAGACATTGAAGCGACAATATTTTGTACAAAATTTGTAGAAATTTGATGCCAAGCATTATGAACAATGTCCCAAAATTCTTCCTGGGTAGAAGCTCTATCTCATTAATCCCCATACATTTTCAATGGGATTTAGATAAGGACTGTAGGGCTGGATATCTCAAGTTTAAATTTCATTCTCTTGTAACCATTGTGTTACAAGATGAGACAGGAAATTGTGTTGTTCTTATAGCTTCCTTTAATGTTTTGAAAGGGTTGTGCCTAGTCTCAGTAACTAATATTTCGTCTTCCTGCGTATTCGAAATTTTGTTACGTGCGGAAATTATTTTCCGATTTAAATTATCCTCTTCCCTCCATTTTTTTTATATATTCTTGCGGCTGAACTTTTACCAATATTAAATTAAACCGATACACTTCTTAATGATTTCCCATTTTTCAAACTAGTAACAAGTCTAGCTTTATCAGTTTTCGAAAGCAGCGGCATTTTCAATTTTGAATTATCAACTATGATATAATTTGATGTAGAGTTTGAAAGCTAATCAAATGTTAAAATTACAACGCTAAAAAATAAAGGAAATTGATATAACGATTTTGACACTGTCCCGTTTTTTTTTGCCCACGACAGTAACAACAAAACTATATTTTTTAGAGTAGACTATTAACGAAAAAGACAAATATAAACAGTCATGTCCGAGTTAAACCCATTAATGGCGAAATTGATTGACATATATGCTAAATCATATTGACAAGTTGATAATATTTGTAATTATTGTACACATATACAGGTTCGGAAAGACAACACTTATAATCGGAACGTCAACCTATGTATAAAAAAACGGCGTAGTTGCCAATATCGCTAGACCCCCACCACATACGCATACAGTCTTTCGATATACAAACCATAAGTATGACTAGAGTGCGGCAGTACAATCTAGGACGTATCCAGAGTGTGTATTCGCTGCTGTCAATAATATCGTTCGCGTTCATCCTTTCAATTATATCTTTCCATTTAAAGTTTATTATAATTTTACCAGTTTGTTCATTATTGTTTTCATTTATAAATTCTTATGCTAGTTTATTCGAACACTTACTTTAATTTCAATTTTTCCTTATGAATTTTTTTTATTAGGTTTTCCTAGAAGAATCTTTTTGTTTTATTTTACTTTTAGAAACATCTTTTGATTTGCATTATAAGAATGCTTTTTGTTTGCGTTTTAGTATTCTATTTGAGAACATTGTTTTTTACGTATACTATTGATTGTTGTAAGAAGTTTATTTAGTTGGAAAATAAGTTTTAATTTAATTTTATTTATTTATTTGATGTAATTTATTCAATTTTTATATTAAAAATTCCAAATATGTTAGTAGTTAGTACATTGTTATGTTTTATTTTAAATGATGTTTCTTCCGCGAGAACGTACCGTTAAATGCCGAGCGGGGCGTTGTGAATGCAAATGACGCAGGCGCACAATTCTTGTAGCATGAGCTGTACGATATGGCAACGTGCTCCTAGAATTCTCCTGTTATACATGGAAAACCGCATTAAAGATGACCCCTTACCATACCTGTATATATATATGAACCAATCAGATTCACGTATTACTTAAGAAACTCGAAATTACAGCGATAAATTAACTCCTATATAAAAATGTCCATTTGCGGGTGACATTTTTGTCACTTTGACAGCGATAAAAACCGACATAGCTTTTTATCACCGATAAAAATGCTTCTTCCTCCGATAAAAATGCTTCTTCCTGTTACATATCTAGTAGCCCTGCATCACTTAATTTATTTTGGCAGCTGACAGGTAATA
The DNA here is from genome assembly GCA_935421215.2 of Melolontha melolontha. Taxonomy (NCBI): domain Eukaryota; kingdom Metazoa; phylum Arthropoda; class Insecta; order Coleoptera; family Scarabaeidae; genus Melolontha; species Melolontha melolontha. The sequence goes on from OW285238.1 coordinate 96,672,383, forward strand.
ACTATTAAGTATCGATGAACGTAAAATGTACGAGTCGGTTTGGGGAAATTTCAACAAATATCAAAAGATCAATACCGCAATACACAAGAAATACAAAATCGTCAATATGGAGACAATTTAAAAAGTTTTATTCATGTCGTTAATTTATCTTGCCAAAAAACACGAGCTTTTCTTTCAATCGGATAAATTTCTTTTTAACTCAATATTTTTCCTATCAGTAATTTCGCTCGAAAAACTTACATTAGAAAAAGGCGCTCGACCTTTCGGTCTCGCGATTTTTTCATGTAAGTTTTTCTCGTCAAATTACTGATTGGCAAAATAATTTCGTTACAAAGGGAAATTTATCCGATAAAAAAAAAGCTCTTGTGTGTTTTTACTTGTGACAATTTTTCGATAATTTTCATAGTCATTTTCATAGTAGAATCTTATCACGTCGTCAAGGAAATGCATAACAAAGGTAGACATTTCTAAACTTTTGTCAAAAACTGGTTTTATTGTTATAAGAAAATGTTTAGAGTTGGGAAAGAATAGATTGAAATTCATTTTGTATTACGTAAAATAATTTAATCAAATACCATACCAGCTTTGAATTAATATCAATAATTTTACTCATACTTCCTGCATAGCGGCATCGACTCATATCAGTTTGACAATTAAATAAACTCCAGCCCTACGGGCTGTCGTGATTTAAATATTTATCAAACTGACACTTTTCTTCGACGCTATGCAACAAGTATTCGAGAAATTATCGATAAAGTCAAAGCTCTTATGGTATTACTACAGAAAATTTATGAGATACATAACGGTTCTCGTATTAAATGAACAACAAAAATGATATATGATTGAAATTAAACTAAACTAAAAACTAAATAAGAAATTGCAAAACTATTCAATTGTGAACACGTTTATTCTATAAAAATGTAATATAAAATATGCACATCCACGAATTTTATTGGCATCAGTACTTTAATTTTTAAATAATTTCTCTGTTGCCATTATCAGCGTACAGCTTACGTTTACAATCTTCCGGAGTAGAAACGTACTACACTGAAGATATAATTATAAATAGAGACCGGACGCATCAGGCCGAAATTACGATGGAGCATATAAATAGTCTATAACATTGCTAAGTACAACACGTAGTTATTGAATAGCACTATTCATTCGGTTAAGCGCACATCTGTTTTTTGTCGATGAATTGTGACGCAATTACTTCAGTATTATCGTTAAATTTCTTTCTTTATGAGCGTAAATAGAAGGGTGAGGAGTTTTAATAATTTATTTTATTTGTTAGTTTATATTTCGTAAGATAAATAAAGTACGCTGAGTTTATTTCTTTTTTAATTGGTTTAACTGTTAATTGGAAAACAAACGCACCCTGAAAAATTTATTCAACGTATTCGGAGAATTTCGAATTCGGAGAACTTCGAAATTCGAATTTTATCACCGATACTAGTTATTACTTTATGTATTCTTAATAATTATCTAAATTTACTTCCTTACCTTATGCAGACATACTCCGGAGACAAAAATATTTCAACGATAATGACGAAGCTGTGAAAATTATATCATGATTCATTTGTTTCTATAACACAATATTTTTATTTGTAATATATAAACAATAAAAAAATACAAGTCAAAATAACAAAATTATTAATGCGATATACTTTCTAAATAAATAGTAAACATAGTGGTACGTAACCAAACGACAGATAAACTAATAAGTAGAATCAATTTAAGACATGACTGATTCATGGCTAACTTTTGTGGCTCATATCTTATAATTGATTAGAAAATTGTTTCACAATAATTGTGAAAAATAAGACTACTTGGTTAATTTTGTGGTACGAGTTTAAATTTGATTTCTTGGTTTTCGGTCATAGAAAAAAAGTTTCGTCGATACCAGATCGCTTTTCATAACTCCAGTATGGCTGTTTAAGTCTCATCAAACTAACATTCATTCTGACATTGAATCATTTTACATAAACGCTATTCATTCTTCTTAATGTTATTTAATCGCAAATAAATGGTCACTGTTCTTGATCTATAATGTACTTTAGCATTTGCATTCATATGCTGCTGCAATATTCTACTTGATCGTCCTTTTTTGTTCCGAAAATATCGTCTCCCTTTGATTACTATACGAATTGTTTGTTTGAAAGGAATTCAAATTTAAGAATTTAGCAGCTGAATTATCTGCTTTGTTAATTATTTACGCAAAAGTTAATTGAAAATAATCTCTACAACAACGTAGCTTTAATCTTGGATACGCATTTCGACAACTAAGTTAGTATTATCAGCAGTAGAAAAAACTATTACAGTGGGAGTTTAGTACACATATTACAGAGGCAAAGCATATCACTATATATTGTTCTATGAATATTAATTTCTAAAAGTAAACTTAATTCTGTTTATATTTGAAACAGACACAAACAAGAAAAATTCCTAACCACAATATAAATTAAAACTCTTAATCACCAACTAAGTTGCCATCTTCGATAAAAGAATCTGAAAAAAAATAGTGTTAAACGTATCGTCTGGCTATGAAGATATGGTGGGATAACACTCACTCACACTCAGTGCTATTTCTGTCTGTTTCAGATTTTAGGCCAGTCTCCACTAGTGATGTATAAAACGCTATTTTTCATTAGCAGCTACAAACTGCTACTGCTACTTTTCGTTAGCAGTTTAAAAAAACTGCTACTTTTTGTAGCAGTTTCTCCTATATAGCAACATACGTACTATATACTTTAAATAAAGCATTTTTCATTAAATACATAATAACATACATAACATACATAATAACTAATAAACGTTACAACATTTTCTGTCTTTTTCAATATTGATTGTTATTTGGTTTTGCTATAATCAATGCAAATGCAATTAAATTCTGGTATTTGAAAAATGATTATATGTATTACCTTAGTATTAAAATAAACCATCCATTTTTTATTACTAATACGTGAAAGAAGTTTCTGAATCGATAGTTTATAAATGGTTCTTGAAATAGTTCTAATCTGCTGCATAAAAAATATTGCTAGCTTAATATTACTTTCCGTTAGAGCTGCTACGTCAGAAATATTTACATCGGAAAACTGCTACAAAAAGTAGCAGTTTCTTTTCATATTCGTTAGCTGCTACAAACTGCTAACGATAGTTAGCAGTTTCAAAATAGCAGTTTGCTTCGTAGCAACCCATCACTAGTCTCCACCAAGTATTTGTATCTTCATTATAGAATTAATAAAATTTACATTATTACTGGGATAATAATATAAATATTTATAAACAAATTATTTAAATGTAATCAAAACTTAATGGCAATATTTAAAAATAATCCTATTGATCCGGATACCCCGCTGTTCACCTTCTAACAAATTGTTAAATTACGGTTGAAAATACCATTAGGAGTAAACCTAATTAGTTAGGTTGAATTACGGTGGAGGGACACTCATTTGTAAATATAAATAGGGCTAAGTTCACTCTTTGAAATTAGTATTCATTTAAGTGATGTATCTTGCTAGTGAGTGCTAATAATACTTTTTGTACTGCTGGTGATAATAATTTAGTTATTGAAATACGTTTCGAGGATTCAAGCTACGTTGTGGTAAGTCTTATTTTCAGTTCATTTTTACAAAATCAGTCTCCTATTTGATTATAATTATTAGTATGCTTATTTTCATATCTTAATTGCTTAAGTATGTATTGAAAGAATATTGAAATTTTATGAAAACAGAAGTTTATCGTAAGATATTTTAGATATATAATTAATCAATAGTGTTGCAAAAAAGCTATTTTACATGCCTATAATTATTGTTGGTAGAACTAACAGCAAATTTCCTAGATTTTTGCAAAATTAATATATGTTTAAATAGGCATGTATGTATTTAAATATAAATTATTGTTCACTCCTCATATGTATTGGTTTTTAAAACTCACGCAAATCTACTTATAGCCTTTATCATTCAAATCAGAAAATTTGTTGGCTTAATTGAGAGAATAATATTGAGAATAAAACACTTGGCTATATTTGACTAACTTTATTAGAATAATTTTAACATACGTTTCGGTTGTTATGCCATTATCAAAGAGATATCTTCAGATATCTTTTTGATAATGGCATAACAGCCGAAACATAAGTTATTCTAATAAAATTAGTGAAATATAGCCAAGTGTTTTATTCTCAATATTTAATTAAATCAGTTACCAAAATGTTTCAACAAGAAGTGTCTGCAACATCAATTAAATATATTTAATTTATTTCTAGGTATAAAAAATATTTTTTTCCCCATGCATAAGAGAAAACATTTATTGTTTGTATCTAATCGCATGAGTGATATTATACCTCCCCTTCTTTTTGAAAATAAATTTTATTATTATAATTATTTATTCCAATACAATGGTTATTATAATTTAGATTTATTGATGGACTGGTTTTACGATCGAGATGCTTAGCCTATTTAATAATGCAAATAATCGTACGGGAGGCAGCGACAGAAATGAATTATCCATTCCAGCATGCTTTACTTTTTTCTGTTAATTATTCATGTAATGTAAAACTGTCTTCTATCTCAGTTGTACAACGGCGGGTGGCAGAAGGGTCAAAATATCAACAAAAAATTTATACCGGCGTACGTAAAATTTTCTATATAAATTTATTAAATTTTTACAAGTTTAAAAAACACAGTTTTCCATCTTGCATCAATAACAAGCGTTTTACGCACACAAATATTCTAAAAAAGTTAATTATAAAATTGATACTGGTAAAGATGAAATTCATTTTAGCATTAGTTTTTCCAGAAAAATACTATATAGTCTTCCATATATAAGACACAACTACGGACGTATCCTTCAGTATTTCGTGTGCTAGTCTTTGAGGCGAACACACGTATATTGCATTTAAACAGACGACGGTAACCGTCAAAGCGAACCCGGAAGCAATGGCCGGACGATATATCACTTCTACGATTACCAACCTAGCGATGAATCCAAGTTTTAAAAGAAGATGCACTCCGCAGCAACGCGAAGACGCGGAAACCATTATTAACGGAACCACGGAGGAAGAAGAGATTCAAAATCTATTAAAAAAACAACCGCAAACATTCATCATAGATCCCGCCGAAGCAACGGTAAAAATAGAAATACTCTGAATCGCCCAAAGAGGAAACAAGTTCAGCAAAACCGTCAGAAAGCAAACAACAACTCATAGATCTACAAAAATTCGCCATTGATATCTCAAATAGTTTTATAAATCCAAAGAAAACAGCAAAAAAACAGAAAACAGAACACGCAAGCACACCAATAGAAACAAAAAACTCGTACAGTGTCCTCGAAAAAACCAACATCGAGGAAAAAATGAAAGAAGAAACCTCCGAACACACTCCACAACCGTCAACATCGAACAGCACACCCAGGGTAAGTGATAAGACACACACTACACTTAACACAAAAACTGAAACAAAAAAACACACAAAATCGCACCAATTATCATAATCGAAAAAGACAAATGGACATACATACGACAATTACTTAAATCAAACAGCATTAACACAGTAGAAAACAAAATGGTGAAACCAGGAATACACATCGAACCGACAACAGACGAAGACTACCGAAAACTCAAACACACACTAGACAACGAACAAATACAATATTACACTTTCCAATTAAGAAGTGAAAAGACACTAAAGGTGGTGATGCGTGGCATTCCCACCTTTATAACAGACACTGACATTACAGACGACTTGACAGAGCAAGGATACCCGACTTTAAAAATTAAACGCATGAACGGCAAACACGGAATACCAGCACCTCTTGTATTAATCGAACTGACGAGACAATACAAGTCAATCTACAACTTACGCGACTGCTGCGGACTTGCAATCAAAATAGAACAACTAAACAAACGGACTGACATTATACAATGCCACAAGTGCCAGACTTTCGGACATCACCAACGGAATTGCAACATAAACTACAAATGTATGAAATGCGGAGACGGACATTCGACACATCTATGTACTAAGACAAAAACAACCCCGCCAAAGTGTGCAAACTGCGGTGGTCCTCATCTATCCACTTTCATAAACTGTCCCAATAACCCAAACAATCCTACAAATAAAACCACACCTCAACCTAAATACGTACCAGCACCACCCCCAACAAGTAATCCATGGACACAAAGACAAAACAAGACAAAACTTAACACAGTTGACGAATTAGCACTTGCCTTAGGCAATATGCTAATAACACTACAATCGACTAACGCAACAAACGAACAAATACAACACTTCGTTACACAGACACAGACAATAATAACACTATACAACAAAACACATTAAACACACACAACTGAAACGCAAAAAAAAAAAAAAAATGTGATGATGACCAACAAACAAACACACATGACTTAAAACGCGACTAACGCACAGACTGCACACACAACACATGACCGCACAAAAACAAACACAACAACGCACGATATTAATCAGACACAAACACATCACAACCCTGGGAGATACATAACAACGGAGTGGAAATGGAGGCAATCTTCGACCACGATTCAAAATTCAAGGACCCATGAAGAACGTATTCCTAGCAGGTAAACGTCTGGCGAACGCTAGGGCTACAACTCTGCATATTCGTCTGCCTGGAAGATAGTCGTAGTCTTATACCTGGAAGACTAGTATTTTTCTCTTTTTTTCGTAAAAACTAATGTTAAAATGAATTTCACCTTTGCCAGTATGAATTATAATTATTTTTTTTCGACTAATTATGTGTGTAAGACGCGTTTTGTTGTTGATGCAAAATGGAAGACTGCGTTTTCCATACTTATATTTCTATACTAAATTTATGTAGAAAGTTTTACGTATGCCGCTATAATTTTTTTAATTATTTTTTTGTTGTAACAGTGCCTCCCGTACCCCTTTCCTGTTGTAATAGTACGACGAATCATGTAAGCAATTTAAACGAAGCTTGCGGTTTCACCCGTAAATTTATGTCGCTGCATCCTGAACTAAAAATTGATTGTTTGAACATTATTTCTTTATTATTTAGTAAAATATACTTTCTTCTTCGTGAATGGGAGTTTTTTTTATTGAATAATATACTCATATCTTTTATGTACTATCGAATGCAAACAAATGTAAGTTCAATTTAAAGTCAATTTTTAAACATTTTAGTAGGTATTGTGATGTTGCTAAGGTACTTAAGATCGTAGTAACGTGCAAAAGTCATTTTTGACACTTACATCTATCTGTATATCAATATATATGTTATTTGACACTTATAGATTATTTAAATATTTAAATTTGACGCCTACATTTAATATACATCTATATTCACGCGACTAATTTAAAACGACTAAAATATGACTACCACTTTTTTTTGCATGCGATAATACAGTTAAGTTCACATAAATCTAGTATAAACCATTTTTGAATTTTTGGTTTGTTATAATTCATTCTTGTAACGTCAAAATGACATTTGTCACATTTTGATATCGAAAATAGCAAGAAAACTGGCTCCGGCAGGCAACGTACAAATTTTGTTAAATTTGGAAAGTTGCACCATTGAACAAGTCGCAGAAGAATTTCATTTGAACAAATCTACAGTACTACAAAGAATGGAAAATGAAGGCAGTATATGTTGCAAATGAGGAACTGGTCTTAAAAGATTATCAAAACTGATATAGAAGATCACAATTTGTTTGAATATTTGAGAGAAAACCAAAAAAAGCAAATTCATGGATCTCAAGATTTACTAATACGGAGCAACTATGCGAACCTATTGAAAATACCTGGGAAAACATTCTTGAAAAACCTAATTTTTTAGCATTATTTTTACGCTTCATGTCTTCACGGTTCCCTAAATTTCACGCTAGGTTTAAGTAGTATATAAATGTTATTTCGATGTTAGGAATTTAGTGTTATCCCACTGGCGATTTGGTGAAGAGCATATCTTCTAAGGTTTACCTTAGCCAAAAACGCTACGTTTAACATTTTTTCAGTTTTAAGGTTATTCTACTGAAGATGGCAACTTAGTTGCCGAAATACGTATATAGTATTTATTGGTATATATTGTGGTTAGGGTATTTTTCTTATTTATGCTTCTAATTTTTAGGAAGTTTTATTGATTCTATACCTAGAAGGTTAAGGGCAGTAATTGATGCGAATGGCGGATCAATTAAGTGTTAGTTTATTTGTGTTTTCTAAATTGTATTAAAAAATTACTTGACATTTGACTTGTCTTTCCAAAAAAGATTAATACACACTAAGCAATATTAGAAAATTTTGACAATTTTGACAAGTTAGCTTATACTAGATTTATGTGAGCTTAACTATACAATTGGCGATTTTATGTTCATGTTTATTATCATAATTCGTACTATAGCTCAAGTTAAATATATGTTATAATTTGTCAAATTAAATTTGATGCTAAATAATGTTAAAGAACGTGCTTTTGTAACACATAAAACCTAAAATCGAGGCCTAACTGGCCTTAACGAAACATAACTTTCTTTCAGTCGAGATATATTCAGTTTTTGTAATCTGATCGAGCATTTCTACATATTGTCAGATGCTTCTTACTAAATTCCGTAGTGCTAATCTGATATATCATAATAAGTATATATAATAATAGAAGTTATATAGGTTACATTAGTATGTTTGGTTAGGCTTGAACGCGAGTGTATTCCGTAACGGTGTAATACCTTATGTCACAATTTTAGAGGAAATAGGTTGTTACTAATAAGTATGTTATTGAAAAATTCTCGTAGTTATTCCAGAGTAGTATGGAACAATCTTGTTGGAAAGAGCCACTTTGAAGTTCGTCATCATAAAGTTTGTTTACAAATGGTTCAATGGTTGATATTATTGCTAGTTTTTTCCGTTAATATTTCTCTCAAAAAATATTGGACGAATCATTCTTCATCTGGACATAGCTATTCATATCCAATTATTTCCAAATATAGTATAGGTGTAGAAATGCCCAGTCCATAGTTGCCTAAGACGTAAAGACTTTTTGAACACCCCGCATAAATTCAAGTGACTTTTGACTAATGTGTGTCAAATGTATCCATTTTGAACAGGGAATTTAATTTTAAGATGTATTGACTAAGAAGAACAACATTTTCAACAATTATTGTAATGTCGAGTTGATAAAATGTAAAAGTATAAATGACTTTGAAGGTTAAAGTGCTGTGGTTAACTTCAAGTCATAGAAATACGTCAGCTTTTATGTTGAACACATGATGTACGAATGCTTGATAATGTTACATATTCGAGGATACAACATGAGACAGAAACAAAGGAGAATCGTTAAAAAAATTATTTGCTTTAAATATAACCGTTGTATTTTTTGGAAAGCCCGAAATTCTCTTACCACACAAATTACAACTTATTTGAAGAGCAGAGAATCTGTAGAAATTGATTGGATATGGATATGGATTTAATTATGTGTCCAAAAATAATGCGGGATGCTTCTAGTTGTTGATTACAATGTAATTCACATTTTTTTTGTTATATTTCTTATTTGCTATTTTTTCCTAGTTTGATATTTTGTATTTTTTAATATATGGTTTGACATTGTGTGTATTGTCTGTTTTTTGTTTGTTTTCTATGTCTATTGTGTGGTATCATTGTAAAGGGAAGCTTGGATTCTTTCGGAATATTAAAAAGAGTTGTATTAAATATTAAGTTTGTTATATAATTATATTGACACAACTTTATTTGACGATGCTCGGTTGTTTTATTTGTTTATTTGATTCAAATGCGTACCATTATTAAACGTTCAAAGCAGAATATTTTTTCTTATTAGACTTTATAAAAACTCTAGAAGATAACAATGTGTAGATGGAATGGAGACAAGACTGACGGAAAATAACAAAACTAGTCTTTTTGTTATTGTCGCTTTGTCAGCTTTAAATATCGTCTTCGGTACTCTTTATGATATAGTCAGTCGCACGGTAGCTTGACAATTTTTTAAAAAAATATCTTCATCATTTTTCTCGATTATAAGAGGAAATTTTGGGGAAATATTTTGGATTTATACTCTATATAATTACATCTTTCCATTTTTCATATGTTGTCTCTTTACTTCAAGGACAGCCTGTATGGCGCCACGTTTTTTATATTAATAACAATTAATTCAGCAGTTTTAAAAAATACCTAAGATAGCGAGTCATCATATTTAGAAATCAATGGATCTACACTTGAGCCCTTGAGCATATCAGAAACGAATTACAAAATTGGTTAAAATCTATAATGCTGAATTATAAAATAATATAAAAATATATAAATAAATATTTCTTGACTTTTGTATATTATAGTAGATTTAATTAGTCGGCGATTTAAGGTCTGTTTTACTTTAATATGCACGTATTTAAAATAATTCAAATCTTACATGTTTCGACAATTACTGTCTTTTTCAAAGAATTTTAAATTATATTAATCTCATATTTATATGCCACATATATAAATATGACATATGCAAAAACAAATACAAAAACATGGGTAAGAAAAATATCACTTATTAATCTTTTCACTGTCTAGTAACGAAATATGGTCATATTAATAAATAAAATGCATGTAAATTTAGATCAGTGTACATTATTTTTCATAAATGACTCTGACATTTCTCTATCAGTTTCAGATTATTTTTATACAGGGTTAGGCAAATGTATGGATCCATTCGAATATCTTTGATATGGCTACTTAGATTTGGACTTGATTAGCCTTGGACTTTATGAACTATATTTATATTTGAATCAGACTTCCGATTTAGTCGGAAGTGATGTTAACTTTTTATTTTAAACCAAACATCCTGTATATATTTACGAAGTTCAATAGAGCTGTGTTCTGGAAGTTTTGCAATAATAAGGTTTAGCACCCTTTTGTTCAACGACGACAAAGATAATTAATTAAAATTGATATTTCAAAATCATGTTTAGTAAGCCATGGAATTAAAATTCAGTACTTGACTTAAACTATCAGAATTAACTTTGTACACTTTCGAATATTAATAATTGTTCAATTAACTGAATTGAAATGATGATGTTGATTGGTTTTGGTGACCGCGTCGGAATTCATGAAGAAGTATGCGATTTATTTAATAATTTGCATGAAGATCGGCATCCAATATCACAAACTGTCGTTGGTGAAACCTTGAGAAGGGATAACTTGACGGAAAAGTTAGAAATTAACCGAAAAGCGGACGACTAAAAGTGGCAACTAATGAAGTTATTGTTCAAGATATTTATATAGCATTAGAAGAATTACCACAAACTTTTATTACATCCCTCGCATTAAACTATGATATAAGTTGCCGATCAGTAGCCAGGATATTGAAGCACGAAAAATATCATTCGTACCACATTTAGTGCAAGAATTATTGGACGGGGATTATGTATGATCGTAGAATTGAATTTTGCGAAAGAGTGATGGAGATTTGCAAAAATGACCAATATTTGACATACAATTTGCTGTTTTCCGATGAGGCTACGTTTTGTTTGAATGGTACCATTAATCGCCATAATTGTCGATATTGGTCAATAGATAACCCTCATTGGATGCTAGAAACGCATACACAACATCCGCAGAAATTAAGCGTTTGGACTGGTATTTACAGGAACCATATTATTGGTCCTTGTTTCATTCATGGTATCTCTAACTGGACAGAGATATTTGGATCTTCTACGTGATCAGGTTGTTCTCAAAATTGAGGAAGATGGGGAATTACTTGCAAGTGTTGAGTTCCAATAAGGTGGAGCACCCTCTCACTATGGCCTTAATGTTAGAAGTTTTTCAAACGAAACTTCCCCAAATCGATGGATTGGTCGTAGAGGATTTATCGAATGCCCATACGGTCCTCAGATTTAAATACCCTAGATTTTTTCGTTTGTGGTCATTTAAAATCTGTGGTTTATATTACACGACCGCATAATCAGGACGAGTTACAGCAGAGAATAATTAAGGAAGTGCAATTAATTCTTGAGGAGGGTTTGGCAAATGTCATTCAAGAATTCGTTCACAGACTTGCATATTGTCAAGAAGTGAACGGTCATCATTTCGAAAACTTTCTTGTTAGATTTAAGTCTCTGTCGTTGTTGAACACAAGGGTGCCAAACATTATTACTGCTGAACTCCCAGAGCAGAGCTCTATTGAAATTCGTAAAAATATACAGGGCGTTTAATTTAAAATAAAATGCTAACATTATTTCCGGCTAAACCGGAAGTCTGATTCGTATATAAAACATTACTCATCGAATCCACGATTTGCATTTAATTATTGTGTAAAATCTTATTAAAATCTAAGTAGTCATATCAAAGAGGTTCGAATGAATCCATACATTTGCCTAACCTTGTATATTAAAGTATAGAAAGAACAATATATTTTTATACTAATAAGGAATAGTTAAAATAACTTAAAATTGAACTTACTTGTAAAATATTTTCGGTATATACCTACAAATTGTGTCAGCTTCTTTATATCGTATTTTTTATACTAGTGAAAATATAGAAATTGGTATTTTAGGTGAACGAGAAAACTCAAGAAGAGATGTATACGTTGAAACGATCTAGGAATAAAGAATTACCAAAATCCAAACTCAGCGAATTGGATGTTAAAGTGAACCAGTTGAATCCAGGCTGGCCAAATACCGTTATGCCTCGATTAACAAACAATGTTTACTTCACACCAAAACTCTTACATAGTGTATGTAAAATAATATTGTCTCATTACTTTATTAATAAAGTATTTTGTACAATATAAACGTTATTTATTTATAACAAAATTGTGATTAAGCGTTATCTCGTATCTTGCAGTCTGCGGTTCCCAAGAAAAGTCCATCATTAACTATCTCCCCGCAAAATCGAATGACTTCTATAGCAAACCAAGAACTCGATTCAAGAACCATAGAGATGCAAAAACATATTATAAGGAACCAGTGGCAATTACTGGAATTGGAACGGAAGGAATTCGAATTGGAATTACTACAGCAACAAGTTAAATCGCAGGAACAAATGAATATCCAAAGGGCTCCCACAGACAAAGTTGTGAAACCAACTAAAGCTCAGGTAAGAGTATTTTGTAATAGACTTACAAAATTCTAAGACTTTTACACTGGTGGTTTATTTTCAGAACATTTTATTGAAGCAGGAAGTCGGAAAACAAATGGCCAATAATACTTCTACAACATCTACAGCAAAAAAATCGAGTGTAAGTATATTAAAACCATTTACATATGCGATTGATTTTACAGTATGTTTCCACAATATACAATCAATAAAAATCTAATGGCTTTTTTGTTTTTAGATTTCTGTAGTTCTTGGTCGTAGACTTCATGCAACACAAGCAACCAGTACGAAACCTCGAACAGCTCCAGTAAATAGTGCTCTTATAGCTGACGCCACGTCTAGGTCGACTAGGGTTCCCCGTTTACTTCGGCATCAACATAATGACACTAGTACGAGTGCTACCATTACAAAGTTTAGTTTATCTACTACTGTAAATACTAATGTGCTATTAGAGACTAAAACTAGTAACACTGCAGAAACAATTAGTTCAAATAATAAAGACATTACAAGTAAAGTGTATGTTCGAGAAAAACAATCCTCAAATTCCTTAGAAAGTGGTCCATTCCCAACAAAATCAAAATTTAATCGCGATAGTTCAAAATCCTTGTCCTCATATCCTTTTAGTTTACCAGAAAGTGGTTCCTCTAAAGGTTTCAAGAGTTCATTTGATTCCCCAAATAAAAATAAAATTAGCGGGAAGAATGTTGAAGCTAAGGTAAGTCGCTTTGCCACGGTTCCTCTTTCCAAATGTAAACAGAAAGAGGCGCCTGGTAGTGGTGGCAGATTGCCGACGCGTATCGAGAAAAAGAAAGAGAAGCCTTCATTTAAAAACTTTATCTGTGGTAAAATTGATCAGGAAGATAAATCTACTATTAGACGTGATAACTGTCCTAGCACAACTTTTAAAGATATCACCACAGGCAGTAAGTCCAGGAACTATATTAGGTGCAACCGTGAGCATTCATTGAGTCCAGAAACCGTCAGCATGGATGTCGTTTTAAGATCGACGGAACCACCTGAGAAACAGGCACGATTACAGCCTGACATTACGAGAGAAAAAGGTAATTATTAGAATAACAAAAAACAAATACGAAGCTTAATGTTTCATAGTCTTATAAAAAAATTATGTTGTGGTAGCTAGTTAATTTATTTGTTTTTAACGAATATAATGAATTTTAGAAAAATATCGAACGTTTTAAAAATCTGATTAATGTTGTTTGATAGTATTTATTGTCAAATATGAGAGAATGATCTTTACATATCCTACGAATCTAGTTTTCTATAACTTAAGTAAATACCTCGTGAGAAATTGTTTACATACATACATGGATGGATGGATGAAGTGGTCGACCCTTCATGTTAACGGCAGGCGCATTTATTGAGAGTCTTGATTTAATTTTCATTGTTTTCTCTTGTCCTACTTTTGTTTAACGTATTTTGAGGGTTTGATTATGCCTATAGTGCGGCAACGTAGAAATTACTGCCGGTTGAGCGAATTCGACACAGGACGAATTGTTGGCTTACGTGAAGGTGGATTTTAGTAGGTAAATTGCAAATCGCCTTGACTGGAACTAATTCACCATTATCCGCTATTATGAGTCATGAGCTAGGCCAGGAAAGACGCCGATGAGAAACGGGGGCCCGAAGAAGAACTAATGACGAGCAGAACCGTCACCTTCGCTTAATGGCACTAAACGATCGATTCTCCAGAGCCAGATCAATAGTTGATATATATGGTTAGGTAATAAAGGTTGTCCTTTCGAACCGTTTATCGCTGAATCAGGGCTTTCGGCTTGAAATACTATCGACCATGTCTTGTGTTACCACTTACGGCTTAACATTGGCAGCAAAGTGGTGTAAGTTGCGAATGCAGTGGTGTTCAATGACAAATTACGATTTTGTATAGGGATGCATGTTGACAGCATGAGGGTCAGACAAAGACGTGGGGTACGTCATAATATTCAATTTTCTGTTGAAAGACGTGTGTACCAAGCCGCGGGAGTTATGGCATGGCGTGCTATAGTATATGAGAGTAGGTTTCAGTTGGTGTTCTACCGAGGTTCCGTGAAAGCTCAGCGTTACGTTGATGAGGTGGCGGAAATCTATATTCTTTAATATCTGCAGCAACACGAAGACCTACCTAAGAACACTTTCGGAATATTATATATATTATTATAGTACCTACTGCCGAACGTCGAGAAGTTAACAGTTTGTCTTCGAACCAAAGAACATCCACAACGCGGAAAAAACTTGAAAACCAGGATAATTTCTTTTGGAAATTAGCTATTTTACCAATTCATTCATGGCTTATGATGTTACTAATGAAAATTGATTTCCAGGAAGTAATGTGTTTGATTTCAATAGCAATGTGGAGGTTTACTGTATCCAGAATTTAACAAGGCATTAAAAAATGTAAAAATATACAGGGTGTTCTATTTAAAATAACAAATTAGATGTGTGCTTCCGACATTACCGGAAGCGACACAGCAAATATGATGTTACTTTTAGAATCCTTGAATCTTTTTACAAAGGTATACCCAATTTTATTTAAAAAGAATGAACCGTTGCAGAGATACTTAGGGGGTCGAATACTTTTTACTTACACTGTATGTGTGTGCAAATGCATACGTACATACAACAATGAAGTGTAAAATATAAAAGAAAAACTGGATGCAGTAATTCTATTAAACGGAAATATTATCTGATTGTTTTCATTGAGATTGTAGAAAAAAATAGCAAAAAATATTCTGGACTGATCCTCGTTGATCTACGGGCCGAAGAATATTTATACTACTGCTTGTATTAACCAGTTGAGACGTTTGCGAAAAGTTAAGAATAGGGCCGTATTGAGTAGTATTCTAATTATAAATAACAAATATGTAGTAAAATGTTAGAATGGTGGATTAAACTTTGCTTTTTGTCAGTTAATCATTTGTAATGTCATTGTCCCTTTACTTTGGGGAGACTTACTAAACTATAATAGTAAATTCTGTATCTCTTTATATTAAGTAGTTGTAGTTTCACAAGAAACTTAGAAATATAAAAATACATTTAAGTTATTTCTCTTTCTATAGCCTACTCGAAGAAATCAACTTTCTGTAGTATTAGTTTCCTTTGAAATTATAATAATTATAATTATAATAATAATTACAATAATCATGTATGTTTGTATGAGAATGTAAAGAAAATTACAATTTGTATATTCCCTTTTCATCTATCGTGGATTCAAATAAATTCGGGCTTATTTACCTTAATTAATAATTATCGACATAATAATTTGTGACTAATTTATATACTCGTATTTTCCAGCGGCTGACATTGAGCTGGCAGATAATTATGGTAACTTTCCAAGAAACGAAATGGTTATGAGGAGTGATATGTGGAGAGGTCGACACAGAAGAGGAATGGTGGCAGTAAGAGATATCCGTACGATGAGACCACAGAGACTTCCTGAAAATTTGATTAGACCTAATGTATTTCGGAAACCAGTGCTGTCGGATTTCGAAAAATCACAACTTCCATTTAATCCTGAAATTATGGAATTGGAAAATGTGAACGCTAATATCGAAAATTCGTTTCAACCTAATGGATTTTGGAGACCGATGACGTCGGATTTTGAAAAACCACAATTTCCATTTAATCCTGAAATTATGGAAGTGGAAAATTTGAACGTTAATATGCTTAGACCTAACGGCTTTTGGAGACCAATGACGTCGGATTTCGAAAAACCACAACTTCCATTTAATCCTGAAATTATGGAAGTGGAAAATGTGAACGCTAATATCGAAATGATTTACCAAAATAATAATCCAAGAATCCGGCCACCACCACCACAGGAAACTCCCGAAATAATAGTAGTCGGTTGTGCTAATCAAGACAATATTAAATCAATTGTTATAGATAATGGATCACGAGATATAAGGTATGAGGTTGTTTTATTCTTTTATACTTTAACTTCCAATTATTTTGTACGTTTATTATTTTATTATTTCTTGTGTATTTGTTACTAGAGTGGGCCATTTTTGTCTGCAGGCCAGGACAGTACTAAATTTTATATACGTGTACATATTACATTACTATATTACTCGTTCAGGTTTAACGCAAGTATATATCGGGCAAGAGTAATGTTAGTTAATTTATTTAATTATAAATATCATATGTAACCGACTTGCCGCATTTACGTAGCACAATTTGGATAAGATTGCTGAAATAACGGTTTATCCCAAACTTTATACATTAATTTTGCACCAACATAATATAAATCCGGAAATTTACCGATATTTTTTTTACATTATCAAGCGATGAATTCAGTCCTGTAATGCAGACCCGACGGCCCACTCTATTTATTACTACAGTTTAATTTACGTATGCTATTATACACTATGATTTTGAAAATCTTGAATATGTACGCGCATATCAAGGGCACATCTATATACATATGTAACCACAGTATAGATCAGTATAGATTTTTATTTATTTTCGATGCTATCTAGATCGAATTACACAATACGAATTTACGTACATAATTGTGCTTTATTTAACTTGGGCGACTTTATAACATAACTATGCAAACGTTTGCTATTAAAGATACATAAATGGATTTTTCGGAAACCAAAATATTTATTCGTAACACAACGCAAGGTCATCTTTACCTTTTTATATTTTATATTTTGTATTTTATAATACAACTATTTGGATGTATCTCCGAGCTTTCCAAGCTATTTCAAATCAGGCGGTAAAAGCGTGTAAGTAATTAATAACGGGTAGTAACGAACATTGACATTTACAAGGGTATATCAAAATATAACGAGATTGGTGCTATACTTCCTTCACAACTAGATTTTTATAACACAAAGAATAGAATATGAAACCCCAATCTCTAGTGTACTTATCCTCAAGTACGCTTTGATTTAACTTTTGACGTTTATTATAAATTAATTACTGAATCGGCAGTGTTTGACGTACCCATCTAAAAAATGCCAGTGGAGTAAAGACACGCAATAAAATTTTGTATTGGTTGGGTAAAATTTCAACTGAAACTTTTGAAATGATTAAAACTGCATACCCAGATAATAGTTTATCACAATGTAGAGAGTTTGAGTGACATAAGAAATTCGAAGACGGTGGTAGATCAGTGGAAGATGAACCTCGATGCGGGCGACTACCAACTGCATGAATTGATTCAAAAATTGCAGAAATTAACGATTTGAAAATAACCGTCGGATTGGCATATATTGAATTTCTGACATTGTTAATTTGTCTTATAGTTCCACTCAAAAAATTATATGAAGATTAAGGGTATCGAAAGGTCGCGGCAAAGTGGATTTCAAAAGTGATGACCGATGAACAAAAAGCTAATTGAGCGACAACTGCAACATTATCCACAGTTTTTAAACAATGTGGTTACATGTGACGAGAGTTGGTTTTATCATTACGACCCTGAATTAGGGTTTTAAAGTATGCAGTGGAAGAAGCACAAAGGCAGTCCAAAACCGCAGAAGGCGAAAACTGTGAAAAGGGCTGATTAAGTGATGCGCTTAATTTTTTTTTTTGATAAATGGGACATTATTTATGATCACATTATATCTAGAGAACATATAGTAATTGGAGAGTAGTATTCTAATGTACTTCGAGGAACACTAAAGGCAAAATTAAAGAAAAAACGGCTGCTTTATCAAGACATCGGTTGGATACTGCATCACGACAATGCTCCGGTCCACAGATCAGCAATTTGTCAACGAACACTTGAAGAATTTGGGGTGGCAATTATGGTTCACCCTCCCTTCTTACCTGACCTAGCTCCATGTGACTTCTATTTGTTTCCTGAAGTCAAAAAAGAATTGAGAGGTCGAAAATTCGAGTCGAATTTAGAGCTCAACAATTGGTGATTGGTACATTAATATTCTCAAAAATGATTTTTCGGATGTTTATGACAAGTGAACAAAACGATGGGACAAGTTGATGCATAGAATGGAGAGTATTTTGAGGGATAGTTTTTGAAGTAAATGTTTCATTTTTGTACTTTAGCACCAGTCTCATTATTTTCTGATATTTTCTCGTATATAGGGCATTCATTTAGAAAGCTGGAGAATCTTTCAAAGTATCATTTTAATAGAAAATGTAGTGTAAATTTATGAAACATTGAAAATGTTCGTAAGCAATAAATTCATAATTTATCAAATTATTAATACTTGTATAATTTTTCACATTTTATTTAGTGATTTAATTTTATTTTATGCCTGTTTGCAGATATTATGATGATACAGCTGTGGTGTTTATGAATCCCAATGATCCAAGAGAAATCATTTTCCAAAATGGTTTGCGCAAAGTTTTCTTTGGAGATAAAGATGTAGTTATTTTAGGCTTCAATGAGCCCTTTAAAGAAGTCAGTATTAATGGAAAATTACATTCGGTAAAATTAGGCGGGCCTTCACGCGAGTTACATATTGACGACAAATGGTATGAATGTCTTATAGGCGGTGCCGGTATACGAATCGAATTAGATGGAGAATTTGTTCTTGTAAAAGTGGAGGGACCCCCACCCTTCGTGGAAATTAGCCAAATGCAGAGAATAGATTTAGTCGCCGGCAAAATAAACATAATAGTAGATGTGAGGACTGTAGCGCCTTTATTTTTGAACGGAAAAATTCAGCAATTCGACATTAACGGACAAACGCACACGTTGAGATTTGTAAATTCGTTGCAGATGGCGTTAATTGACAATACGCCTTTCGATATTGAATTCGGTGGTTTGCCAAAACCATTTGTTATTCAAGACAAAAAGCATTATATAAGATTCTCTGTTTTACCGAAAGGTATTAAGCCTGGTCAGGTGAATATCTTGGGTATGGAAAATATATCCCTACCAGTGGATCAGAATGAACCGGCGTTGCCCATACTATCTAAGAAAAATAAGCAAAAAATTGGAGTTGAATCACCTGATAGAAGTTCTAATTCTAATTCACCGCTTTCACTGCAGAATCTTTTACAGCAACAGAACTTAAGCAGTAAGTATGTTTATAATTAATTCGCAAAACAGTTGGTTCTCAGAATTTGATAATAATTTTAGTGTGAAATGTTTACTGTTTATCAATAACTCTTTTATTTAGAAAGTATAGAAAGTAAAACGTAGGCCAATTATCATTTATTTCAATCAATATAATCTTTTTCGGTGTTTGGCACGCGTCACTCATTCGTCAAACTTTTGAAGGTGTATCGCTTTCCTTTTACTGGAAAATAACTTGGGGCAGAGAAAGAAGTCATAGAGATCTAAATCACGCGAATAGGATGAATCTTACAATGGCCAAACGATGAGATGGCCCATTATTGTCGAAAAGTGTCGAACATTATGATATTCATGCTATACACAAAAAATTCTTATTAATAACTTCAAAATGAGATAAAACCCATTATTGATCGCTTGTCCAGGTTGAGCTAGTCTATGTCGTTAATACCAGTATAAATAATAATAATAAAATAATTGTAGAAACCAATCAGCATTATTTTTCCAAAGGACTTTTACACGGATTTACCTCGTTTGTTGGTCTTAATTTGGCACTTGAACCATTTGTGCAAACCTATACTCTAATTTTCGTCAGCAGGAGTAATAGTGGCAAGGAAGTCCTTACGAGCAGTTTTAATAAGATTTTTTCATTGCTCAATTTGATTTTTATTTTTTTTGACGTGTTGACGTCAAAAAAATGTGAACAGAAAGCACTGAAGTTCGTATACTGAATTGATGTATCTGCTAATTCAGTTTATGAACTTCAAAGCTTTTGGTCAAAATGTGCTTAGTTGATTTTGGTGAAGAAATTGCTAATGCATCTTCAGTTAATTAAACGGATGATTTCTGATTTTCTTTGATGAAGTCTAATTGAAGTTTGCTCAGTCAATTTTTTGGACGGTTCGAGTTTTCGTTATATTTGAGCGTCCCATAATCGCTTAGAAATTATTTAAATCACAGCTACGAAATAAGTGTTCATTACTTTATACTTTGCGATGCATTTCGGTAACACTTCTGGCAAGGTTAACTCAAAAGCCAGTTAGATCGATCAATTCACTTCGACTTTTGGCGATGAAAGACCATCTAAAACCTTTGTATATCGTTGGTTTAATGAATTCATTCATGACCGTCGTTCGCTCACGGATGAATATATGAATATGATAATCAAAATCCATGATTGTGTCAGAGGACATCGATGCTGTGCGCGAACTGAAAATGCGAGATCGTCATTTTACATATTGTGAGATTGAGGGATCCCAGGGAATTGCTATAGTAAGCGTGCATAAGGTATTGCATGAGCATTTAGTCATAAAATGATTTTTCTACGTTGGATTTCGCATAATATGACAATCGTTCAAAAAGCATCGTGTGTCAATTGGTGCAAAAATTACTCAAAAAATACAATCGTATAACATCTACACCCTGGAGCTACGCATAAAAACAAACAGCGCGAGAGCAAACAGCGCTCGACAGGAATGTTCTAAGATTAACCAAATTCAACAAAAGTTGTTCGTCTAAGAAGCACTTCAAAGTAACTGATCGCCTGCTTTTTTTGGAAAAAAATGATATGTGGCTATAGACCAATAGAAGATCGTAGAACGATCAATTCTGAATAGTGTAAAACCATTTTTTTGTCAGATGTGTTAAAAAAACAACTAGCGACAAGGAATATTTTTCTCCATGCCAATGAGAGCTCTCACACATTGTCACAAACAACTCAATATTTGACCCGTCAAAATATCGAATTGATGATTGATGATTTGGAGATACCTCAATCGAAACGGAAGAAAGTGCTGTGAAAATTGGTTCAAAAGATTTATGAAAAAGTACATCGATCATAGCGAGGAATATAATAAATATTTGTTTTTATTTGTTATTCCTGATATATAAATAGAAAATCATATTGATTGATATATTCTTAGCCTACTATTGAAACAATTTAAAGTTTGGACTTAAAATATTTTATTATTCAACATAGTCTCCTCTTAAATTAATACATTTAATACAGCGATCCTGCAACGCCTTTAACACCGCTAAAAAAATTCTTCTTGCAAACCAGACCTCCACAGCTTCTATTACTACTTCGTCATCTTATACTTTTTTTCAATCGAGGGAACAGATAATAGTCTGAGGGGGCTAAGCTTGGAGAATAGGGTGGGTGCTTCAGTAATTCAAACCCTAGATCCCAAATTGTAGTCATGGTAATGCGGGATTTGTGTGCAGGAGGGGTTGCCCTGTAAAAACAACGGACCTTTAGCTAACATGCCACGTCTTGTTTCCTTCTCAGGGTGTTTAGTAATTTAGACCCTTTTTAGGTAATCCGTAGAACTACAAATTGGAGTATCGATTTTCACATTTGCATTCGACATACTTTCTTTCAAAATTTACTGCACAGCAATATTTCAACTTCTTGACGGTGACACTTTTAAAATGTCATTATTTCTTGCCATTATAACAAGATTTTGTTTTGTTCAAAGAAAATGGGCTAGGTTAACTAAATATCAATACTTTTTCGTATATACATATAGAAGAAACGCGTTAAGTCCAATTGTACGTCATTGATGACGTTTACATGTTGTCATAACTGTATTAGAGAAACTAAAAAAGTTAGTTTGTTAAACTATATTTGAAAGCTTTTATTCCATTAATTTAAATACAAAATATTATAAATTGATGATAATATAGGCATTCATGGCAAATAAAAACATAATTTCCGTTTCAATACTAAGGGCCGGTATTATAAACGATAGAATCTGCAGATTTGATATAGTACGCAAGTAAATTTAATTTACTCTATAGATTGAGTATTATAAATAGCGAATAAGAAAAGTCAGCAAGTAAATCTACGAATTAACTTACACCCTAGGAAATCGAGGTATTAAATTTTATTCGTTAGTTAAATGCGAACGGCTGTTTGCTTCACTGTTTCAAATAATCATAACCTTATTTTTAAAAGTTTATATTTTCTGGCGTGTTTGATAACTTGAATTTTTATAATGCGATTTATCGGTTTGAATTTTACAAATATAAACAAAAATAAATGTAAAGAATCAGGATTTTTTGTATTTTTTCATTATTCAGTGGCTCCATCGTTTATCGAAACGCTAAACTAAAATAAATAACTATTCAAAGTTATTCTACAAATACTTATTTTACTTGCATGCATTTTTTATAATACTATGACGTACAGACGTACAATTGGATACAACGCGTTTTCAGTATACATATAGTATATTGTAATGTGAGTCGTGCAGTGACGTCAACCGCCATACGTGACAACACGTTCGAGATCCGTCCGGAAAAACACTAGATAGAGTCCGTCAGGCGCGGCTCGTGATGACGTATTTGGGAGTGCAAGTACAATAATACGAGTGCCTCGTGTGTTTTCAGTGTTTACTAAGAAAACGTTACAGTTAGTACACGAGAATACACGAAGCACTCGCATCATTGTACTTGCACCCCCAAATACGTCATCACGAGCCGCCTGGAGTCCGTAATGCTTTAAACGCACCAGCAGGACCTATATATACCGCTTGGAAGGGATTATGTTTGATTCAACGAGTAATCGCTGTCAGGTTGATATTGTGATATAAATGTGAGACAAATACTGTTATTAAGTGTATTTAGTGTGTTTTATTATTAATATAATGTGTTTTAAATTATCTTTAGTTTTATTTAAAAGAACCTATAAAGACAAATATTTTACAGACGAAAGACAAGTATTTTACAATATAAATATATATATATATATATATATATATATATATATATTGTGATGACTCATCCAACGGCGCGTAGCGCGTCATACTGGTCTGGAGCGTTCCACATGCGTCGAGAAAATATAAGCCACGATATAAAAGCCGTCGAAGAAGGGATGGCGACCTTGAATACCTGAGTCTCGCGGCGAGTGAACATAAATATAGATACATAAATGTGCTTATTGTTAATAGTTAGTTTTATATTGTTATACGTTTTATTATTAATATAGTGTGTGTCTAAAGTTATTGTTAGTTTTATTTAAGAACCCGAAAAGACAAACGTTACAATATATATATATATATATATATATATATACATATATATATATATATATATATAATATTTTCGTGACCTTGGTATGATATGGTAAATTCAATCAGTCGGCGATTAAAGGTCTGGTTTACTTCAAAGTATATATATTTAAAACAACCCTACATGTTTCGGCAATGATGCCTTTATCAAGGATATAATATAAATAAGCATTTATATTTTATATCCTTGGTAAAGGCATCATTGCCGAAACATGTAGAGTTGTTTTAAATATATATACTTTGAAGTAAACCAGACCTTTAATCGCCGACTGATTGAATTTACCATATATATACATATATATATATATATATATATATATATATATATATATATATATATATATATATTTATATTACTTGCTTTCTTTAAATTGAACGTACTTTACAATTTATGCAGCTTATAATATATTTTTTATTTTAAGGTAATTTAAAAACATTGTCGAGTTTAATGGATTATTCGCTGATGCCTAGCCAATTAACCACAAACATCAACTCGAGTAGTTATCAAGTTAAAAATAACATGTTGCTTGAATCATCATCTCAAAATCCATCAGAGACAACTACCATTACTGCTACAACCAGTTATACAAATACTTTGCTACCCAACGTTAATATAAATGAATTGTTTCAAAAATTGGTCGCAACAGGTATAGTCACCACTGTTCAAAATAAACAGCCATCGTTGAGTACACATCCACTAATTAATCATACATCAAATGTTAATCGTCCGTCCCCCGTTTTATCGAAAAAAGAAGCATTCTTCAATATAAAACCAGTGGATTTTGGAAACCCGAAAACATTGAAAGTGTAAGACGTTTTTCTTATTTAAGGTTTAGTAAACTGTTTATTAAGAATGTTTCAAATAGTTTCACAAAAATTGCCCAAGCATAACTTCTTTTAATGCTTCTTTTTCCAGGCGGCAACCAACCTTACTAAGATCATTATACTCTGGAATGCAATGTGGTAGCTGCGGCATGCGTTTCCTACCTGAATGTAGTATGCAATATAGCCAGCATTTAGATTGGCATTTCCGACAAAATCGCAAAGCAAAGAAAAATATTCGAAAAGCGGGTAGACGTGAGTGGTATTATTCATTATCAGATTGGAAAAAATATGAGGAAATTGAAGATTTGGGAGAGCGGCGTAAGTAAATTTCCTTTAGGTTTAGTCGAAAATGAAAATTAATTTTTGCAATTAATTCGCACCTGTAATTTATTAATATTATTACTTTCAGAAAATAATTATTTTGAAAATCAACGAGCACAAGCTGAAGGTGATTTTGATGAAGGCGAAGAAGCTGAGATACCAAGTGTACCTGCTGAGCCTACTGTTCACAATGCTAAATGTGAAGTTTGTCAAGATAGATTCGATCACTTTTATAATGAGGAGAAGGAAGAGTGGCACTTACGAATGGCTATTAGTGTTGATGGTAGAAATTACCATCCCCTTTGTTATGAAGATTATCAGGTAAAGTATTTATTAAAGAATCGTATTTTGTTTCTTACATATTTGACGGCCGATAGCCTAGTGATAACTTACCGGTGGTCGCTTGATCGGATACGAGGCTTGACTATCCGAGAAGGTTTTCGTGGTTTTCCTTTTCCTTTAAGGTGAATGCGAACAGTTAAACATCTTACATCGCTCCTCGTTCGTGGGCGTATTAATAAATTATGGTCTGCCAATGGCCGCTGCAATTGGGGTTAAGGCTAATGGGGAATGTTAAGGCATGACTTATTGCTATTATTCGCATTTACTCTTATTAATGCTTACAGTTACTTAACTGACTTCGTTAACGCCATGGAGTATATGGGCATTGAAGGAGTTGAAAGTGTTGGTTGATCATTCAATAATATAATTATATGAATTAAATGTTTGATTATAATTTATAAATTTATTACTGAAAAATGAAATAAAGTTTCTCCAGTTAGTACACTAATTAGAGCACCAGAACCATCTTCCAAATTGCAGCTTCTCCAGCTATCTTCAAATTCGTTATATTACACAGACGATTCTACAAAAGCAGGAAGTAAAACTTTTTCCATGGAAATTCTTGTTGCGAATTTTCCCAAACGAACATATTCGATCGCAAATCTTTGCTCTTTCATTTTAATTATCACGATTTTTAGATGTGCGCTAACAATGTCACAGTTTTTGATCTTTGTCAAACTTTAATAAATCATTTATGATAATTGCTATTTTGTAAAATGAAAGCAGCCTACTTTAATATTTTCTGCTTTTCAGTGTTTTGTAGCTTTTCGAACAAGGTCTTAATTCTGGCCTAGCTTTTGCCGAAAGGCCACGCTGTATTAATCAAAGTTTTGTAGAGATTTATAAGTATCTCTTTTCAGAAATCTTTAATGAATACAACATACGAAGACACTTCGCTGGTTGGAGATTCTGAAAAAAACGAAGAAGTAATACCCGGTTTAGAAGTATCCGTACAAAACCCAGATACAAGTCAAGAATCTGAACGTATCAAAAATGTAATAGATGATGACGAATCTCAAAAATTAACTAAATTGGTATATAAGATGGATATGGAAGAGGCAAAATCTCAAAATGTTTTCCCAGAAATGGAAGATGAAGGAGAAGATGATGATGTGATTATTGATGAACCGGTGCCTGAAATAATTGATTTGATTGACGATGATAAGTACGAGGAAACGCCTACACATAGAGAGCCCGGTGTTGGCAAAGAAGAATACGTTGAGGATGAATTTATGAATGTCAAAAATGGTATCATCAAAGCCAAAAGTATTACAGACGTGATAATTAAAACTGAACCCATGGATGCCGGTATGTCTTACTTCTTTTACTATGACATGTATAGTTTCGCTGGCACAATTTCCAAAAATATAAATATTGTAGCTAAAGATGTTTATAAATTATGATAAATTTAATGAACATATAATCTTAACACAATTTGAAAATAAATAAATAAATATGTCAACTAAAGGGAAGAATTAATTTGTTAATCACTTATTCTTATTTGTTGTAATTATTTCTTTTTTCTAAATACCATCAACAAATTGCTCTGTTGCCAGAACAGATCACCTTTCTGGTTTTCCCTTATAGATATAGTGTTTGTTCTTAAATCGCAGTATAACAGAGCTTAAGTTAATAATGGCCAAATGTTTCATAATAAATATTTGCATTAGAGAATTTTCCATTAAATTATTGAAAACATTTTTATCATCAGAAATAATTTCAATATTTTCAAAAATTGCTAAATTTTTTACTATTTACTCTTTTAAATGATCTAACTTGTAACTAATTTCAAAGCCTGTTTTTTAACTATATGAATTCACTTTGACTCTGTTTGCGTGTGTCTCGCTGACATTTATTAAGGAAGGCTGTCGTATCTTTCTGCTAGAATTAAACATCTTCACTTATCTATTACTAATAAACACACCGATTTTTAGAGGTTTTCATTGATTTTTACTTTTATTTGTCGTACATGAGAATTGTACACAACAGCTTCTTAAGAAGGCCGAATTAATTGAATATCCTTACTTATTAATGATGTCTGGAAAGGTTATTGGCATTTTTTCAGCTGCCCAGCAGGCATTAAATGTCTTTATTTATTCACTAGTAATAAATATATCGATTCTTAGAAATGTTTGACTGATTTTTCCTTGTAAATCAGTGTAATCAGTAAAGCAGTAAATTCAATTTTAGAAAATGTGCGACGTTACCAAAGCCGATTCTAAAATAATTTTTGTAGCCAATTCTTGATAGTTGAAATTGATAAATATCTATTCAGCATATAATTTTCGTATATTAATTGTCAATTTTTGTTTTAATAAGATGATCTTCAAACAACTGGCGAAGGGCAACTAGATAAACCAGAAGTTTCTCACACGAAAATAGTTACGTCAATCGATGGCAATGTGGAATTTGATGCTAGTGTTCCCCCAGTCAGTGGAAGTTGTGGTAAAATAAAGATAAACATAACCAAACCCTTACCTGTAATTGCGCCTAAAGGCAGTAACAATAAAGAGTTGAATAGTGAAATAGAAATATATGATGAATCTATAGAACTATCCCAACCTTTACCTTCGGAAGGAGAACCTCTCCAAATAAATTTAAAGCTCAGCTTGCAGGGAGTTAAACTTAAAAAAATGCCTCACGTAAAGAAAGATGCAGAACTAACAGGTCTCTGCTCTATTATGTGATTCGATGATGGTATATCTAGTAAGAGATATTAGAATGATTTTGTATATAACTAAAATTTTGAACATGAAGTACTTCAGATTGATATTTTGTATAATAAAAGATGGAAACAAAAAGAAATTGTTGAATTTGGTTATTTTAACGATTACTACCATTTAATATTAGTATAATTATTATTATTATATTTTTAACGAATCTGTACAGAACTTGACTTGAAACTGAAATAAAAATTAATTTTCTTGCGTATTTTATTTTCTTCTTTTTTATAATTTTGTTTTTGATTATGCATGCAGAGGTAAAAATAAAGTATTTCTAATTTTAAACACTTTTAATTCTAGTGTATGTAAATGTGTAAGGCACATGATTAAGAAGATGTTATCTAGGAGAATTATAAAATAAAAATACTATTAACTATTAATAATTCGTGTTTTATTTAGGTACCTTTCTTTATCTTCCCTAGAATAAAATATATAACATAATAAAAAAACTCCGATCGCATTAGGATCTTTACATGAAGTCTTTTTCTTAGCAAGAACTGTGAAGTGTAATAATTATAATACATTAGTCTAAATTAATATTTTGTTAACCCCCTTCGGCGGTAATTCTTCTTGTGGTACTAGTTGTACATGTAGTGGCAACTTCTTTAATTCTTGGGTTACTTTCCCAACTACCTTCTAAATTTATTTTGCAAATTGTATCTGTAAGGTTTTTTATTTGATTATTGTTGACTTCAGCGTGTTTTAGGAGCCCACTGTCAGAACTTCGTCAGATAAGTTTATACAATAGCTAAAACTAGTTTAATTAAACATTATTTTTTTACGTGGGAAAACCTTTAAAGAAACTATAGAAAAGTTACATAAATATTATGATGAATCTACTCCTTTCCATGGAATGATTTGTAAGTGTCACACCTTTCAAATATGCTCTAATATGAGCACAACCGATTTGATTGATACGTGGAAGAATATATCGCGGATACCTAGGCGTTAGCCCATACCATGTTAGTTAAACTATCTTTATTTCCAGATCTTAGGTACTAATTAAGACGTGGTTGATATTTGGTCGTCTTGTTTCAACCTTTTTCTCAACATTCTGGATTAATTGAATTCTACACCCCTTTTTGTTATCTTCATTTTTCACCTCTTGTTTATTTATTTTTCTTTTATTGCCTTTTATTTTCCTATTAACTTCTCCTTCAATCGGACAGCTCAAATAGCGTTCCGGCTCAACATCAAATCAGATAAATATTGATCCAATTTAACCATGGTCGTCCGGTGTTAATATTTCTTTCATTCTTGCGAAAATGAGTTTAGCAAGCTCTGTCAACTGCGCATGACTATCCTGAAGAAAATGCCAAGGACCTCAACACGGCCAATTACACAGGAAAATCCTTTTTCAGCTTAGTTCTCACATTGAAATAGGACATGAAATCAATCCTCGTTCATTCCACATACATAATTTGACGATTCTGAAATCCTCTTTAATACAGGGGTCGACATAAGTCAGGCAACAAATTTGCATTAAAAGAAAAAAATGCAGCGTCAAAATGAATTTATTCAAAGAAATTACAAAAGGGATTCGAAAAAGGTGTTCTGTAAGTGTTCAAATTGATGGCCATCTTGATCAATGCATTTACTGCAACGTTTCTCAACGGTGAGGCAGGTCCGGCGAAGCACGTCAAGCTGTCCGCGAAGATTTTCTAATTCTTCTTCAATTGCAGTTCGGAGGTCAGGAAGGGTACGTGGTCCTCTTGCAAAAACGCGGTCCTTGAGAAGGCTCCACAGGAAGAAATCACAGGGTGTCAGGGCACATGACCGTGCGGGCCGCTCAACGATTCCTCGTCTGCCTATCCATTCTCCAAAATGAACATTAAGGTACTCCCGCACACATAACGCGTAGTGCGGCGAAACTCCATCCTGCATGAAATGACGGATGTTCGCGAGTGTTGGATCGTTGTCCATTTGCCCACGTAAATCTTCGAACATTTCCAGATAACTTTGGCCCGTCACGTAACCCTCAAAAAATTACGGACCCACGAGACCCCCGCATGGATACCTGCCCACACACACACCCACACACCCCAGGCAGGTTTAATTCTTCTTCAATGAAGACGTGAGGATTCTGGTCGTTCCAGTACACGCAGTTATGCCGATTGACCGTACCGTTCAGCTTGAAGGTTGCTTCATCCGACCACAAAATGGAACGCTGGAACTGCGGATCATCCTGACTGCATCCGAGGTACCACTCGCAAAATTCCAATCTGCGATCGAAATCATCCTCGTGAAGTGCGTGGAGGAGACGCGGACGGTAAACTCGATAGTGCATGCGTTTCAGCATTCGTCGTAAAGAACGATCGGATATTTGAAGTTCTCCCGATAGCCGCACTGCAGATTGGTTCGGCTGCTCGACAAACGCCAGCGCCACTGTTTCCATATTTTCGTTAGTTGTTACAGATACCGGTCGTCCAGAACGCGGCGCGTCGGCAACAGAGCCCGTTTTTAAGGATTTCTGGTACATCTTCCACACTGTTGAACGATTTGGTAGCGGCGAGTTCGGAAAATCTTGTTGAAATTCGAAACATAGTTTCGAAATCCGCGTTCGTACGAAGATACGACGTAACAAAAAACTCTTTCTTGAAGCGTGAACTTGTATCGGTAATTCATTCTGATAACGCGTCTACTCGACGAGCACGTGTTATCATGACACCGAGACAACTGTCTGAAGCACGAACATGCTTCGTTTTAATCTTTTTCGACAGCGTTGCCAGACTTATGAGCGTTGCCGGACTTATGCCGATTTTTCGAGAGCGTTGCCTGACTTATGCCGACCTTTGCATGAGTTACAAAAGATAGTGAACGTCCGGGACCTTCATTTACAATAACTTCTCCAGAATATATTAATAAAGTTCATACCAGTGTAAAGAGAGACCGCCCAATAAAAGTGTATCACAGCTAATGCAGTAAACATCTCAACAGACTGGGTACACAATATTTTGCAACATTTAAATATGAAAAAGCTAACAACAAGATGAATGAATTACTAATAAATACGAACTCATGTTACAATTTCAATTGCCTGTATGGCAAACGTCAAACAAGATCTAAATTAATTTCGTCGATATGTCACTTAAATACATCACTGTATTCCAGCGACAAGAATGCAGTCAAAGCAATGGATTTCTTCGAATGAATGTAATTAGAAGAAGACAAAAATCGTTTTCTTCGACCAATATTATGGTGATGCACTGACACATTTCGATACCAAACACAAGAACAAAAGTTTTGTTCCATGAGGATAACGCATTCTTTTATTCGCTATGGCAATCATTAAATTTATCAAAATAGGATTTGAATTGCTGTCTTATTCACCATATTTATCAGATCTGGTTTCGAGTGATTTGTTTCTTGTTCCTAACTTGAAAAATGGGGAGGTGGAAAGAGATTCAGAAGTAATGAGGAGGAGAGCCGCAATAAACGCCTATTTTGAAGAGCTTTCGTGAGATTTCTTTTTATAAGGCTTAAAAAAATTGGAAAGTCGTTGGACTAAGTATTATTTATTATTTAGCGTATGTCTAACATGGATTGAAAATATACATCTAAAAGCTAAATTTTAAAATATATATATGAAAGACCAAAATTTGTCATCAGTTGTTCTGGCCTTGAGATCTCCATATTAAAAGTGTTTGATATTTCATAGCAATTTTTTCAACGTCTTCGCCAGAAAATGGATAAGCCATGAAAGTTAGAATATCCGTCAGTTGCTTAAAATCAGAGAAGCGTCTTTCATGTTCCCTGTGAATGTTTCTTAGTTGTGTCCCGTAGTTGTCATAATTTGAGTGAGAACATCCCTCTTTTCAAAGTTAGAAAATTTGTATAGTCCTTTTTGTGTAGCTGATTAATAAACAGCTTCAATTTATTTATAAAAGTGTTTGTTGCGCTAACTATATTGACAATGATTTTATTTTTTCTTTGTAGTTCTAAATTAATGATATTCATATGATTTGTCACCCGATAGGAAGGCTAAATCACGGAGCTATTTTTCATTTTTAAGTATCTCAGTGTCGTCACTTCGTTCGTGAAGAAAAGAAATGATTTCAAGTATAGTTCTTGAAATCTTTCTAAAAATTTTCCGCGGTTCAACTATCTTATGTCTGTATAAAGAAGTAAATCAGTGTGCTCGTCAGAGTCGCTATCTTCCAATTGCACTCTGAAGCGGCGTTGTTGCAAATTTCGCGCACGGATTGAATTCACGATCTTTGTGGCAATATCCACGACATCATTCATATTTAGTATTTTTGAACATAGAACTTGCTGATGAATGATGCAATGGAATGCGAAAAATGATGGGAAGTCTTCGTTAGTTCGATACAATGTAACAAACCCAATTTGATTGCTTGTCATTGATGGTGCTCCATCAGTTGTAATGGACACGAGTTTGTAAATCGGTAGCTCATATTGTATTACAAAATTGGGTGAGCAATCCACCCTTTAAACTAGTTTTAAAATCTTCCACTTTTCGTTTCTATGAATAGTTTTATAATACCTTTCTAAGTTCCCGCGCTTGGGCAATGCTACTGACGATCGAGAAACAAGACAAATACACTTATCTTTGACCATAATAAACAAAAATTTTTCATCCCAATCGTTATTAAAATGGTACGTTTTACTTTTTTCGCTGCACTCATTTTGCCTTTCAAGTACTACGTGTCGCTCACATACTCAGTTATGACTGGCACAGCGTCGCATCGTCACAGATTTTTATATGAATCTAACTAATTCGAGAAGAATCGGGAAGGATCACTGAACGTTGCGCAGTTGCATTGTCACAGGAGTCTCGCAAATTCCAATGAGAGACAGAGACATCTAGAGTTGACGTTTGAGAGAACTCGAATTTGTGGAGTGATTATTTTTAATTTTTTCGCGATCCACTCCAAAAGCTCTCGAGATCAACCGGTCGGTCGTGATCGGTTTGGGTACCCCTGCTGTATGGGATGTTGGTAAATAAAACAAAAAATATTAGATTTTTTTATTCCAATACAAATTACAAAAAATGACAGTTTCAAATTGTTGAACTACATTGTCTACAAATGTCAATAAATTTATCGTGATGTAAAAATTGGTAGATACATGTAAATATGAAGGAATATATTTAACTAATTAATAATTTTGTAAAAAGTTGTAATCAACAGCAATATAATTAGAAAGAGTAACACAAATAAACAATAACATTAATAATCTCTGTTTATTTGTATTGCACGCATATTCGGTTGAACGTCTTACTGAGTAAAGATTATAAATCCTTTGTTAACTTTTGGCTTCTATGAAAAATGGTTACGCCATTCAAAAAGCGTCGGATTCTTTATTAATTTTAAATTATTTAAAATTGATGGGAAATATTATTTTATTTTAATTTCTTAAAATATATATTCTGTTTATAAATATGACCAGGTTTGTTCAAGAATATTTCAGACTGAATTTATCGTATTTCTCTGAGAAAGAATGTGATATCATCTTATACTACCATTTGTGTTATTTGGTATTACTGTGCCTAGTCAGTCAGACCTAGTAACCAAATAAGTAAGAGTTATGTTTGTTGCAGTTTATATAATGATACCAAGAAAATAGTACACGCGTTCCAATTCAATTTTTAAGCTTAAAAAGTCTGGGGAAAGTTGTAAAATAGATTAAACGACGGTTGCCAAAACCTCTTTCATTTATTTGCAGTAATGAGGACATTTTCGAGTAAATGGAGTGATTTGTAAACATGCAAAATGCCTACTGGGAAGAAAATTAATAGCGGCTTATGTTACAAAAATTTCATTGAGGTTTTGCGTATTAAATATGTGTATTTTAAATTAGTTTCGGATAAATTAACATTACAACAAAAATGAAGAAATTATTACAACAGAAACAGAAATAAACCTATACCTTTCTGTTCTAATGTTAATTTATCCGGAACAAATTTAACATGCATGAAATTTAACAGGCAGGTGTCCTAAAAAGACAACGTATGAAAAATCGAAAGATGTAATTATATAGAAAATGCATCCAAAATATTTTTCCAAAATTCCGTCCCACAAGCGAGAAAAAATACAAAGATATTTTAAAAAATGTTGTTACGCCACTGTGTGACCGACTATATTATAAAAAGTTCAGAGACGATATCTTAAAGTTGACCAGTAGTAACGTCCGTTAACTTTATGTTTCGGTCTACGATTCAATACGTTCGATACGATTTACATTTACGTCTTCGATTAAAGATAGAGTGTTACCAAATAGAACGTAGAGAATACATATATTTTCTTTTAATATACCTACTTTCAACATTCAATAAGTATAAATTTTTAACAGGTGACCTTCGTAACAGGTTATCGAAACCTTGCTATAACAAAACTTAGACATAATATTATCGTTTTTACAAACATAAACGTTGTCGCCTTTAAATACAATAGCGGCATTCTGAATCAATATTAATGTTTTATATTTCTTACTTTTTCTTAAAAAAAAAGCGTGCCCGTAATACACATAAAATGATGTCAGTTCTAAAAGTTCACAAATTATTTTTAGTATAATTTCTTAATGGGTTAGTAAATTAATGTAACACTCATCTTAATTTTTAATAATTTACTTGATTGTATAAAAAACTGATTTTGTACGAGGTATTGGCCTTAGTATACAGGGTGTTATAATTTTCATAATATTGACAGCTGTTATGTATGTAAACATACGTTGTGTGTGTAATTTGAATAGCGATATAGCTAGGGGCACGTAATTCTGGACACGAATAATTATTTAGTTTAAAATGCCTTTTTGAATGTCAGTTGAAAACCTCCCCATCATTATAAAAACAGTATGATGAAAAATTGTAAATTTTTTGTTAAAAATAGTACTCACAAAATAATGACAAATGAAAAAAAATTGCGATAAATATTGCAAAGCAACAGAGATATTCACACTTACAGTTTAAGAGACTCAGCGGGAATTGTCAATGGTACTCTCATCGGACCATTTATTTTACCACATCGTTTACATGCCAGAAATTATTTAATGGTTTTACGAAACAATTTACCAGAACTTTTAGAAGACGTGTCTTTAAACGCGCGTCAACACATGTGGTTTTTGCATGATGGTGCTCCATCTCGTAAGAGTTACGCATTTAAGTAATACGTTTGGTGACCGATGAATAGGTAGAGGTGGGCCTATTGCATGGCCACCTAGATAACCCGACTTGAACACGATGGACTTTTATGTATGGGGTCATATGAAAAATTTGGTGTATGATAATGAAAACATTCAATTATTGACCATACGTCTTCAAGATGCTGCAGACACAATAAGCAGGCAAGATATCTGATCATGTTATAACTTGTGGATACGCGAGCACAAGCTTGTATTCAAGCAGGAGGCGGTAACTTCGAACATTTGCTCTAGGAGGTGTTCATGTGTTGCTCGCATAAGTGTCAATATCTCTGTTGCTTTACAACTTTCTTCACAATTTTTTTTCATTTGTCATTATTTTGTGTGTACTATTCTCAGTTAAAAATAAAGCTCCAATATTTTTATCACCATGTATATATATATATCTTCCAATAACCCTCGCGGCGAATTTCATGTGGGTAGTCATTATAGGAACATAGTTTCAATGAGAAATCGGAGGTTAATTGAGGCCAAATAAATCCATCCAGATTCCATTAAATGTGAAAATTCTTTTTATTTAATAATGCAGAATTGGTGAATGCATTTTGAATGCATGTTTAATAAATGATCAAGAATATATTCCATGATTGAGACTTGGTATTGAGTTAGAAGAGCAAAAACTTGGGTACCTAGTGATAATCTTGTCTTTCTAAAAATTCAGCCCGGGATATTTTCAGACCTTCTATACGTAGTATTGAGTTTAAAATATATTGGTTCAAAAGTTTTAACTCTTTATGACGTACAAGCGAACACGAATAAGTATATAACGTAAGTACATTCATAGTACAATAATAAATTATGGAACTAAAACAAACAGATTATACTTTTGCGTCGTAAGAAGTTAATTTTATTCTCCGATTAAATCGGTTGTACTTCCAGGTAAAGAACACTTCCCTATTTCATTCTTGATGGCTGCTATAAGGGGCACTGCAGGGTCGTTAGGTGCGAAAGAACCTTCGGCGTTTATAAGTAACGTGTCCACTGCTGCTGTTGGATTTATAGGACGACTTAAAACTCCGGCACTGAGTGGTCTGATTAAAGGTGAAGGAGCTTGACTATCCCAAGCTCCACGGGGTTTATCAGAGTGTTGTAATATAGACGGTGGTCGTCGCGGATCTGAAGTCTTCGGTCTCGGTCGTATTGTTGGTTGAACATCATCGGAAGATCGACTAATTGTAAGAAGATTTTATGTAAGATGTCTTCTAATAACAGAATTTTGAAGGGAATAACTACCTATTTACGGCAGAATGACTTTTGATTTCAGAAGGTGTAGGACGCGTTTCATCTACAGGACTATCCCTTCTACTTCCGAATAGACTGAAAGTATCATCTAATAAATCGTGAAATCTTTTTCTCATTCTAGCAACATTACTAGCCACTTTCAGCTCATCAATACCTTCATCAACGCTTACGCCTAAATATTAGAAATTAAACAGAATAAGTATCAATTTGTCAAATGTGGAGAAAGTAAATTTACCGTGTTGAAGTTTTTGCCGATGCATGTTCCAAACAACAGGCCCTATTATTCCGGGATCTTCAGCTGTACCTATACTTCCATGCCGCAGAAGTCCTGTATTTTTTTCATTTGGATCAGATTGATCTGCGATATCATCAGACATGTCCAGATGAAGAACACTAACTGGTTCCAAAACTTTGTTTAGTGGTTCCGGTATGTTACCTCTGTAAAATATTTAAATAGTTTCACAAGTTTGTTAGATTGTATATATCTTGCTAACCTTGGAAACGATTTTACAGATGGCATTGATAAATACGATTTTGGACTTATTACACTACCATCGATATTATCCATTAGTAATTCATCTGGGGAAATTCTTCGAGTTCCATCACTACTAGTATCAGAATCAGCTAACGTTGTTCTATAATGGCTGACATTTAGTGGTACAGTCTTATTTGTGGCACCCTTAGGTCTGAAAGATTTCCTCGGAGGACTTCGTTGTTTTTTAGTTCTCATCAAAGGCGAAATATCTAAACTACTTGAACTAAATATTTCAATATTATTAATAGAAAAGCCTACTTGCTATATAGGTACATTACCTGGTTGTACTAGAAACGAAAGAGCTTTGCGATAATCGACTTATATCAACGCTACGCAAAGTTTCATTAGATGTTTGTGCTCTAAAATTAATGTAAGTAGGTGAATCATCGGCTGTAAATTCTCGATACCGTCGTTTATCGAGGCCTCTGTCTGAAATAAATGCGTCTTTGTCTTGACTGTTGCGATGTTCAAACATTTGGCGCCGATTTTCTGTGCCTAAATTTGTTTTCTTTTTCTTCTTCGTTATACAAAGGGAGAGGAAAGCCACAGCCAAAAGGAGGACAAATAGTATTGCCATAGAAGAACCTATAAAGAGCCATGTGTTTTTGGAGCTAGACAAACTTTGAGGCTCAGAAGGTTTTAAATATGCTAAAAAAGAAAGAAAAGTCATTTATGAAACTAATTTCTACATCGCGATATAAATCAAGCGACGTATTTTCATTATTTTTTTAAAGTACATTTTTTTAGTAAACAAAAAAATGTACTTTGAAAAAAAGAAGAAAAAAAGCCAACTGATATGACTGAATTTATGGTGATTGTTAACGCTTTTATGAAAGGTCAGGTATTTTTGTTTAATAGCAAAGTGTAATTTTCTGATTGAATCTTAAAGAAACTATTTTTAGTATACATCATAAGTAGAGTTATCAAATATTCCCCATATTCCAGGATCCTATTCGGTATAAGTTGATATATACGTCGGAACGTTTTCAAAACACATCGGATTTTATAAAGAACAGGCGTTCGTATGAAATTACGACTCAGCGTTTTTATTAATATATACAGTCCAATAAGGTTTTAGTATTGACAAAGAAATTAGTTATTGTAAGACATGTTTGCGAAAAGTTTTATTTTTTTACGAGACGCACCGAGTTACAAAACAAAGATTGCGAATTAGAAGATAAGCAGGTTCATTGTATGCATTATGTTAGATCGTATATTCCGCCCAGATCTAAATTTTTTTGTTAAGTGTATTGAAGTTAAGCGCTAATGAAAAATTTCAAAATACTCGGTTATCGTTAATTGTGTCGCACAAATCACACAATGGTGTCACACAAATAAACGTTTGCGTAGCAGAAGAGTTCGATAGTGTTTTTAACAAAGGTATTGATTCAGAATGATTGAAACATACATGAGTAGGTAAACCCCACCAGTTTTGTATAATACAAAGGTATTTTTAATAATATAAAATATTATTAAAAATCTGGTGTGAAGAACACAAATACAGGTTCACTATTAATATTTTTGTGAACTCCCCAGAGACGGATATATGAATTTCGCCTTTCTACAGGCTCATCGGTACGCCCCTGCTGGAGAAAGAATATTTCCAGACACATTCACAAAAAAGAACCACATCGCCACATCACAGAAATTATCCAGACCGGGCGTAGAAGTAAATTCAGCGCTGCCTGTTGTCAGACAGCCGAAGTACCTCGTCCCGTCCACATAACCAATGTGAAGTAACGCCGCCTTTCCAAAGGTGGCACAGTAATCCCTCTAGAAACTGCGTTTTGTTTGTGTCTTCACTCATACTACGGACTAACCGCATGTGTAAATGTATCAGAATAATTGAAACATACATGAGTAGGTAAACTCCACCAGTTTTGTATAATACAAAGGTATTTTTAATAATATAAAATATTATTAAAAATCTTGTGTGAAGAACACAAATACAGGTTCACTATTAATATTTTTGTGAACGTGTCCGAACATATCTCTCCCCAGAGACGTAGATATGTATTTCGCCTTTCTACAGGCTCATCAGTACGCCCCTGCTGGAGAAAGAATATTTCCAGACACATTCACAAAAAAGAACCACATTGCCACATCACAGAAATTATCCAGACCGGGCGTAGAAGTAAATTCATCCCTGTAGAAACTGCATTTTGTGGGGTTTACCTACTCATGTATGTTTCAATTATTCTGATACATTTACACATGCGGTTAGTCCGTAGTATGAGTGAAGCCACAAACAAAATGCAGTTTCTAGAGGGATGACTGTGCCACCTTTGGAAAGGCGTCGTTACTTCACATTGGTTATGTGGACGGGACGAGGTACTTCGGCTGTCTGACAACAGGCAGCGCTGAATTTACTTCTACGCCCGGTCTGGATAATTTCTGTGATGTGGCGATGTGGTTCTTTTTTGTGAATGTTTCTGGAAATATTCTTTCTCCAGCAGGGGCGTACCGATGAGCCTGTAGAAAGGCGAAATACGTATCTACGTCTCTGGGGAGAGATATGTTCGGACACGTTCACAAAAATATTAATAGTGGACCTGTATTTGTGTTCTTCACATCAGATTTTTAATAATATTTTATATTATTAAAAATACCTTTGTATTAAGGTATTGATTTTACTAGATTAAGACAAATTTGTGTTGATGCATCTACAGATCCGTTATTTATTAATTTATAAGGATTATTTTAATTATACGTGTGTTACATGTGTGGATGTCGAATGATTTTTCTCAAATTACAAGAAAATTTTCTCACCACGGTGTACATTGCTTACCGAGACGAATGTAGAAACTTATCTAATGGTGCAAGCTTTTCGACGATTTCATCCATTTTAGGTAAGTGTTTTTTTATCTCCCGCTGAGTTATAATTTTTTACGAACACGCCTTCTCTACAAAACGCCAGTGGCGGCTCGTGAGTTATGAAAGAGGGTGGGTACAAAAAAAACAACAGTTTGTATGTTACCGTCAAAACCTTTTTTAGGCGTTGTCTGTTATGAACACTAAAAGTGGCAAAACACCACCTACGTCACACATATCATCGCGCTCATAAATTACTGAAAGTTCACTTTTCAATTTTACACTATCCAACATAGGATAAGATTACACAGTTTCATCAAATTTTTTTGTGTAAATGAATGACTATAAGTCTTAAAATTTTGAGAATTAAATAATTTTGCTGCACTTAAATGATCCCTAAAATCAAATCGGTCGCTAATTTGGCTTAAAATAGTGCCACATACTTCCTTTGCAATATCAGCTTTGGTCATTTTTTGTCTTTTCCTTACAGGTTCTTCATTATTGCGTTCTTGATTGTTATTGTCAGTAGAATTTCTTAAATTTCTAATGTGAATAATTTGCTGTTTTAATTGTTCAATTGTCTTTTGCAGTTGAGCACTGTCAATCCCGCGCATTTGAGTCAGATAAATAATGTTTCAACATGTGGCATGATGAAATGAAATATTTTCAACCAGTAGAGAAATTTTGAGCGAATACAAATGTTTCAATAAACTACTTGCTTCACTAATAGTATATGAATTTATGCCATCTTCGTCAATAATTTTGTCTAAACATTCACGTGCGATACGCACCGAAAACAATACAGTCACAACGCATACAAGACCGTTAACTGGAATCGCGCTAATTTGTGCCCCAAACGACGACATGAATGTATATGGCCAAGTTAAGCGGAGCCGGCCGATCCATACTCGGAATAGGTACATCTGAAATCGTGCTCCGGAACATAGTTTTGAGCGTTGGCATAGTGTCTGTGGTGCGGAAGGAAACTTTGATACCATCGTTATAAAAATACGTAAAAATAATAAAATAAAATAATGCACTGAATTACATGCGAATTTCTATCTGTATTTATCTTGATGGTTTGGTGGGCACGTGCCCTTGGGCCCTTTAGTACCAGTCGCCGCTGCAAAACGCGATGTATATTGAAAAGATTTGTACATATTAATTTGTACGGAGTAGGACTCTGGAATGTGGGACAAAATAACAACTCTAATTATAAGTACCGATAATTATAAGTAACGATAAAAATGTGAAAAAAAGTTCGAATTCTGATAATTGCATGGTTTTATTGCTTATATTTATTTCAATCTATGTGAGTGAAACATACACATTTAATCAAAATATGGGTATAGCTTAAGTAGTTTAACATTTTCTAATCCTAAATTTCTGAAAAGTCGTTTTCGGAAAATGAACCTTAAAATTACCGAAAACCCGATCCAAACAGTACGAATTCGAAAATTTTATTAAATTGCTTATATCAAAACTTTGGTTAAAAATTTGTCAGTTATGTATTTCTATATTGATCAATTTTAGAAAAAGAAAATTTTACATACGTTCGGCCTTAATTAAAAACGGATAGCCCAATTCTTCTGAAACTTCTTTATCAGAAATTAATCGCATATCTTCAGCAGCAGTACTTGCAGGAACTGGTTGTCCGGACACAGCGACATGATACAATACCTCGATTTTTTTATCTCCATTAATTGGTGATTTCGCTACATTATGTATATACACTTTCACTGGTTTTTCAGAGGTCTTAGCCTGTCGCTTACTGCGCTTTTCAATACCTAAATGTCGCTCTTGTTGCCTTGAAAAAACAAAAAATTTGCTAATATATTACATATTTTATTAAACAAAAATATTTTTAATAATATAAAATGTTATTAAATATCTAATGCGGAGAACGCAATACAAATTTATATATTTGTGAAAGTATCTCTCCAGAGACGCAGACACGTGTTTCATCTTACCATAGAATCACTGCACCACCACTGGAGAGATACGTTCATAAAAACAACAACCTTGCTACATTACAGAAGTTATTAAGACAGAGCAAAAAAGAACATTCAACGCTGCTCATTGATGAACGCCAAAACAACTATCACTGTCTCCATAACAAGTACAAAACTAAGTCAGGTGCTTCCGTCTAACGGATATAACCGCAACTGCAGAACCCTGTATTAACGTGTCTCCATTCTTTATCGGATAAAATCGAAAGCGTATATAGCAAAGTAATTTAAAGCATACTTGAGTAGGTAAAACCTCACTAAATTTTGTATAAAACAAAAACATTTTTAAAAGTTTAAAATATTATTAAAAATCGGGTGTGGAGAACGCAATACAAGTTCATATATTTGTGAAAAGTATCTCTCCAGAGATACTTTTCCATTTTGGAGAGATACTTTCACAAATATATGAACTTGTATTGTGTTCTCCACACCCGATTTTTAATAATATTTTATATTTTTAAAAATGTTACGTTAATAGTACTTTGAAATATTTTATTTTTGCATTTCACCTTTGGAAGGCTCTTCTATACAATTTAGCTAAGCTGTTTCTGAGATCTATTAGTACTGGATCTTTTCCATCACTTCTTAAAACTGTTAATAACCAATACTGTCTATCTGCGTCTAAGCCATCATCTTCAGTTGAATTATCATACTCTGTACTGTAAACTGAGGTAGGATTTATTTCACCATCGGGCGAAGAAGGTGGTGAACAATTTATTACACAATTTATTGGAGGTTTTGCGGTCTGAAACAGTAACATTTTGAAGTAAATAGATTATTAGAGATTTTTATACGCATTTAACTTGAAGACTATATAATGATCGTTATATCTATATTTAGTATATTAAGACAGAACCAGATTATTTTAGGCTTTTCAAAAAATTACGTTTCTATTATCTTGTGAGAAGATAACTTCTTTTAGTGTTAATGATGAATGTGCTTAGGTGAATATATTACTTAATGTTGATTTATTTAAATAATTAATTGATAAGGGAGACACTTGTTGAAACTCCATAACTATGATAGTATAAAAAATGCACTGATTTTAAGTTTCAAATAATTTAATCTAACTTTCCACTACAATACCGTTTCATCACACTACACAGGTAGATGAATAAATGGTGAATTTACAAATGTACAAGGTATATATACAAAGCCTGATAATTATAAATTTAATGAAAGTAGGGGGGGAATTACAAATTTCTGTTTGGTCGTTTAATACTAACCCTAATTTCTTATATCTAGAAATTTCTAATGATTCTAGTAAATCTAGTTTTTTACTTTTATCTTGAATATGAAGAATTTTGAAGTTCGTATTAAAGTTGTGGTTATTTTCTATACAATGATTAGCAAAAGTTGAATCTGATTTATTATTTCTATAGCTATTTTGATGTTCGGATATCCTTTGAGTGAATGTTCGTCCTGTTTGACCAATATATGACATATTACACTCACAAGTTAACTTATAGACGTCTGAAACAAGTTTTTTATCCGTTTTGTCCTTATTGTTTTTTAAAAAACTACCAACTGTATTATTGGTTTTGTACGCTACGGTAGTATTAGTGGCTTTCTTGATAAGATTACTAATTATGTCTGAAGTTTTCCCGATATACGTTAAGGAAGAATAATATACTACATCTTTTAATTGTTTAGGGTATATTAAAGAGCGGGTAAGTATTTTTTGTTTGTGTTGGAGGAT
This sequence comes from Melolontha melolontha, assembly GCA_935421215.2. Classification (NCBI taxonomy): domain Eukaryota; kingdom Metazoa; phylum Arthropoda; class Insecta; order Coleoptera; family Scarabaeidae; genus Melolontha; species Melolontha melolontha. The sequence goes on from OW285238.1 coordinate 96,716,191, forward strand.
TCTATTGATAATATTGTATGAATATCCATTATTTTTAGCAATAGTGTGTATTCTGTTTAATTCTATGTTGAAATTGTTTTTATTAAGGGGTATATGTAAAAGTCTATGTATCATAGATTCATACGCGGCTAATTTGTGTTTTAAAGGATGAAAGGAGGACGCATGTATTGTTGTATCTGTATGTGTAGGTTTATGGTAAATGGAAAATTCATGTTTACCAGCATTATTTGATATAGTAAGATCTAGGAAATTAATTAAGCCATTCTTTTCTATTTCTAGTGTAAATTTAATATTACTTACTATATCAAATAATGCTGGTAAACATGAATTTTCCATTTACCATAAACCTACACATACAGATACAACAATACATGCGTCCTCCTTTCATCCTTTAAAACACAAATTAGCCGCGTATGAATCTATGATACATAGACTTTTACATATACCCCTTAATAAAAACAATTTCAACATAGAATTAAACAGAATACACACAATTGCTAAAAATAATGGATATTCATACAATATTATCAATAGAATCCTCCAACACAAACAAAAAATACTTACCCGCTCTTTAATATACCCTAAACAATTAAAAGATGTAGTATATTATTCTTCCTTAACGTATATCGGGAAAACTTCAGACATAATTAGTAATCTTATCAAGAAAGCCACTAATACTACCGTAGCGTACAAAACCAATAATACAGTTGGTAGTTTTTTAAAAAACAATAAGGACAAAACGGATAAAAAACTTGTTTCAGGCGTCTATAAGTTAACTTGTGAGTGTAATATGTCATATATTGGTCAAACAGGACGAACACTCACTCAAAGATATCCGAACATCAAAATAGTTATAGAAATAATAAATCAGATTCAACTTTTGCTAATCATTGTATAGAGAATAACCACAACTTTAATACGAACTTCAAAATTCTTCATATTCAAGATAAAAGTAAAAAACTAGATTTGGTAGAATCATTAGAAATTTCTAGATATAAGAAATTAGGGTTAGTATTAAACGACCAAACAGAAATTTGTAATTCCCCCCTACTTTCATTAAATTTATAATTATCAGGCTTTGTATATATACCTTGTACATTTGTAAATTCACCATTTATTCATCCACCTGATGAAGTCACAGTGTGATGAAACGATATTGTAGTGGAAAGTTAGATTAAATTATTTGAAACTTAAAATCAGTGCATTTTTTATACTATCATTGATTTATTTATGTTGATAAAATGCAATAATATCTACACGTAACAATTATTTTACAGGACAATTCTTTCCCCACATTGTGGCTTCTTCAGATTTTACTTGATAGTAAATATTGCGGGAAAATATGTACATGTAAATGTTTCAGATATTTACATGTTCATGGTTAGGGAATTTAGGAAGCATTATGGAAAACCCTTGACATTGTTCTTCATGATTGTTAAATATTTGAGAGTTTAAAAATTGCAAATATATTTTAATATTAAAAATATTATTAAAAATAATCGGGCGTGGAGAAAATATAATCCAAACATGGAGATATGTGTTTTGTCATAATATGGACTCATTAGTGCATGATGCCGGATAGAGAAATTTCACAAAACACTATCTTACCGCATAATAGTCAAGACATAAAACACCATGGAAGAAAATTCAGCGCGGCCCATTGACAATGTTAACACGAGCCTGCATGTCTTGATGGTAATTTTCGCACAAATATGTACTTGTTTTATGTTCTCCACACATGATTTTTAATAATATTGGTAATATTCAAGAACGTTTTCGTCTTCGAGTTACCCGAATTCCTGTCGCGAAATATTTATAACAGCAAAACAAAGCAGTGAAATTCATCAAAAATAAAGTAAAGTTTTACAAAAAAAGTAAAATAACATACAGCACCTAAAATGAAATTCTAGAATAAATTTGAAAACCAAAACTATTTATGCAAATTAATTTAAAACAACAATATTTAAATGAAACACACTTGACAAAATAAATTTTACTTATAATTCCATTATTTGTTTAATTTTCTCCGATATGATGTTACGTTTTCGAATTTGTTTTGTCAACACCACATTTTCGTTTTGTTTGACCGAATTCATTTTTACGTAGGCATCTATTTGCATATTTTTCAATGCCTTCAGAAATATATGAATATTGGAATGTGGCGAATCACAATATGCATTAAATTTTGAATTAAATGCTTCACAAGCATCATGTGTGGTTCTCGAGAGACAGCCTGTATTTGCAGCCCATATAGAAAGCGGAATCTTCAGCGATGTAAGTGTCAACTAAATAATTCGAACATTTCGTTACTCGAAGGTCTTATGGTTGTTCATTCGCAAAGTCGAATACAAAGCAATCTCCCACTTCCTCAGCCTTTAAAAAAGTTAATCCGAACAAATGTCCACCAATTACCGAGAATTTCCAAGAAATCTTGGACTTCTAAAACTGAATGCGGCAGTGTCGGTATCGCTTTTAATTTTGCACTATTTATATTGTTTTTAATATACTTCACGTCTTTTACCGTTAACGTACATAAAACTTCTTTTTTCGTTGAAAGCTTCTTCTGTATTAATTTCGAAGGTCTTTCAGAAATATCTTCTTCCGCTTTTCTTTTAACACTGTTACTAATGTTCTGTATGTTTATCGCCTTTTCACTAGTAGTGCATAATTATGTTCACCACATTTTTTGAAAAAATAAACATTGGTCCACACGTATATAATTTCGCGGTACATGACCTTTTTGTACAGCACCACCATACCTCTCCTGTAGTTTTAAGCTTCCGATATTGGTAAAATTTAAAACCATCGCAAAGTAGTAGAATTCTGTAAATTTGAACTAATGCCATCGTTAGACCGCTCTTGCTGGTTAAACAAAAACTAAAATGCCCCACAATATTGCAACTTATATATAATGTTTGAGAAGAGGTATAGGATCATAGTAAGATTCAAAATATTTTAAAATAATAAAATTTTAATTAAATGATTTTATAATTGTAGGATTAACAATCTTAACAATTTTCCTGGAAGTCGAAATACGGAATCGACGGCAATTCGGTCGGAGGATTAACCATTCTCATTATCGCTAGGAAAATTTTATTATCTTTGAGTAAGACCTTCGTTTTTATATGAATAGTGAGGTTTTTAGTCACTCTAGTTTGTTCTAAATTGTTTTTGTTAAAAATTGATTTTTTTTTTCGACATTGTATATTTTTAAAGGCAAGTTTATTTTTATCAAAAAATAGATTGCATGTCGATGCGATAATTCACATCAAGCTTTGATACAAAATAATACAAATCTGTATAAAAACAAATTTGTATCTGTATATGCATGGACACACAGTACGTATTTACCAGCTTTTGCTTCAACTACCAGACGCATGCGTTTCTGTGTAACCACTTTGTCAATGATAGATTTACGAAGCAAAAGACTGTAGGTACACTTGCGGTCATGTAGCAAGTTTTGTCCTATCCGAAGACATCAGATAACTTCATGCCATCTGACGGACAAAACCGACCACGCCGGTGCAAAGTGTTTCTTCTCGAATAGCAAAGCTATTACTGGAAAAGAAGAAAAATACGCATATTACTGTGAGTCCATTAACTCGTCGCCAGGTGGCGTAGTATAGCAAAAAATAGATTGCATGTCGATGCGATAATTCACATCAAGCTTTGATACAAAATAATACAAATCTGTATAAAAACAAATTTGTATCTGTATATGCATGGACACACAGTACGTATTTACCAGCTTTAGCTTCAACTACCAGACGCATGCGTTTCTGTGTAACCACTTTGTCAATGATAGATTTACGAAGCAAAAGACTGTAGGTACACTTGCGGTCATGTAGCAAGTTTTGTCCTATCCGAAGACATCAGATAACTTCATGCCATCTGACGGACAAAACCGACCACGCCGGTGCAAAGTGTTTCTTCTCGAATAGCAAAGCTATTACTGGAAAAGAAGAAAAATACGCATATTACTGTGAGTCCATTAACTCGTCGCCAGGTGGCGTAGTATAGCAAAAAATAGATTGCATGTCGATGCGATAATTCACATCAAGCTTTGATACAAAATAATACAAATCTGTATAAAAACAAATTTGAATCTGTATATGCATGGACACACAGTACGTATTTACCAGCTTTAGCTTCAACTACCAGACGCATGCGTTTCTGTGTAACCACTTTGTCAATGATAGATTTACGAAGCAAAAGACTGTAGGTACACTTGCGGTCATGTAGCAAGTTTTGTCCTATCCGAAGACATCAGATAACCTCATGTCATGCGACGAGTTAATGGACTCACAGTAATATGCGTATTTTTCTTCTTTTCCAGTAATAGCTTTGCTATTCGAGAAGAAACACTTTGCGCCGGCGTGGTCGGTTTTGTCCGTCAGATGGCATGAGGTTATCTGATGTCTTCGGATAGGACAAAACTTGCTACATGACCGCAAGTGTACCTACAGTCTTTTGCTTTGTAAATCTATCATTGACAAAGTGGTTACACAGAAACGCATGCGTCTGGTAGTTGAAGCAAAAGCTGGTAAATACGTATTGTGTGTCCATGCATATACAGATACAAATTTGTTTTTATACAGATTTGTATTATTTTGTATCAAAGCTTGATGTGAATTATCGCATCGACATGCAATCTATTTTTTGCTATACTACGCCACCTGGCGACGAGTTAATGGACTCACAGTAATATGCGTATTTTTCTTCCTTTCCAGTAATAGCTTTGCTATTTGAGAAGAAACACTTTGCACCGGCGTGGTCGGTTTTGTCCGTCAGATGGCATGAGGTTATCTGATGTCTTCGGATAGGACAAAACTTGCTACATGACCGCAAGTGTACCTACAGTCTTTTGCTTCGTAAATCTATCATTGACAAAGTGGTTACACAGAAACGCATGCGTCTGGTAGTTGAAGCAAAAGCTGGTAAATACGTACTGTGTGTCCATGCATATACAGATACAAATTTGTTTTTATACAGATTTGTATTATTTTTTATTTTTATGTAATAAATTTAGAAAATATTTCTTTTATGTTGTCTTCCAGTATTTTTCCTGTTGAATATATTATTATGATAAAATATATATAAAATTCTATTTAAAAACAAGTGTGAAAGCTCCTGTTCGCGGACCTCTTCCGCGGGGGTTGAGCTACTCACCAGGCGCGTCCCTAGGTGGCGAATAAGGGGACGGTCAGGTCTCTCCTGGGGGACCTGATTAGTGGCAGTCATAAGCGGGATGGATAGGTCTAAAATCCTTCAATCCTTAGCGAAAGCTGTCACCGCGGACTAACTCTCCCAAGCTACGGTGTAAGGCAGCGTGCTGAGACCTGAATGGCCACTGGGGTATATGTGGTCTCAAACGTTCCCCTGGGGGCACTAGGCGGCACCCCCTTGTAGTTACGCCTTGTGTCCGTAATAGAAGCTCTGCGGGCATTGACTTCACACTTCTTCCATACTCGTGGTAATTAAATGAACCGAGATAAAAAACAAAAACCTAAAAAGATGGAGTCTGAAGAGAATCTAAAACCTAACCAGTCTATAGAGACTCCCTTGGCAATGGAGACTGATGAGACTCCAAAAAACAAAACCGAAACGCAACGGACTGAAACTGAGAACGTTGCGAAAACAAAGGGTGCACCCAAGGAGAGAAAACATCTTTCCGGGGCAAAAAGAAAGAAATTAAAGAAGATGAGGAAACAGGGGGTGGATACGAGCAAAATAAGGCTCCTCCTCTCCCAAAAAGAACCTCAGGGATAACCTAAGCCAACAGGGGCCGTTAAGCGAACCGTGTCGGCTAGGGGCACTCCTGAGGATAAAGTAACTAAGCGCACGAAGTTTTCTCCTTCGGGGGTGAGTTACAAAGCAGCTCTTAAAGGTATAATGGCTGCAATAATTCCTAAGGACTACCCGTTCACCTTAGTGACTGAGGGAAACGTAGGAGCTATACAAGAGGCCCTGATGATGGTCAAAAATAGGGCGTAGAAAGCGCCGAGGTTTGAATCCTCCCGTCTTATGGGCGGCTACAATGGAGTCATCTGTGAGATGAGGACTCGAACAACACTACGAGAGATTACTTGGAAAAGGAATCTATTTGGAAACTCGTGAAGAGCGAAGAGCTGCCAAAACAGCAACGAATTTTAGCGTTTCAATAGCGTGTCAATAAGATAATGGACATACTTCTTTGAGGCTCCAAAGGCCTAATCCTTATTGATTATTGACGGTCCGAGGCCTAAATGAAGAGAAAACGACCACATTTATTTAGAAAAAAGTTTTGTTCCATTAGGATAATGCGCCCGGTATCGCAACCGCTAAATTTGTGGCATTAGTGTATGCATTGCTGCCTTATCTACCATATTCACTACGATTGATTTTTTCTTGTTCTCAATTTTGAAAAATGGTTTGATGGAAAGAAATTTGGGACAAATTCGGAGGCTATAGCCGCAACGAATGCCTATTTTGAGGAGCATGGAGCTTCCGCAAGGGCGACATTTTAGATGGCTTAACAAAAGTGGAAAGTCGCTGGGATAAGTGTATAGAATTGGAAAGGGATTATGTTGAAAAATTAAATATATTTTTTATCCTAAAATAAGTACATTGAAAAGGCACTCTCCCGTTAAATCACCCCCGTATGTATAGCAAAAGAAAATTACAAAACTCAAGCAATTATTTTCAAAAATATACAACAAGAGTTATAAAATCTGTACAATAAATTAAACATTACGTATCGTCATTATTCACCAAATAGGGTTCTTTAAAATGTGTGAATGTCGCAACTTCTGGTGCCTGGTACTTGTATAAACGATAAAACTTTACTTGGTAAAATAATTCAGGGTAGCAAATGATTATGGATTAGTTGCTAGTGTATGAAAGTATCTTCTTCTGAGTCTGATATAAATGCATGTGTTAATATTATACCTATTAATCAGTGCTTGAATCAAGGTAGTATTCATTGTAAAAAATAGTATAATATATTGTTGCAATTTCTATGAGTGATTTTTAAAGATTAAAGATTATTAAAAAGTATTACTAAAGTACTACAATATGGTGTAATTTATAATATAACAACACTGCATATTTTGCTTTTTGAACTTCGAAATGAAAAGTACTACATTTTTTATCATTAGTAAGTACAACATTAATATTGTAGTTGAAGACAATTACAAATGGATAAGAAAATTAAAATTAAATTTTAAATATATGTATTTATATACGAAGGAAATCCAGAAAGTAGTACCCGTTTATTCATATAGATGGCCTTACTGATCATTAAAAGCAAAGCGACACAAGTGCCAACAGTGTTAGGCGCCTAGTGGTAACGTGGTATCAAGAGAAGAGAGGGAGAAGAAAAAGTATAAGGTTTCGGGCAATCTCAGTCGCCCACCTACCCGCTCCTGACAACGTCTAGCGCCCCACCCGGCTACTATGATAACCTCTGCTCAGGAGTGGGGATACCCAGAGGTACGAAAAAAGTTGGAAAGGGCGCCACCGAATTTGAAACCGCTAGACGCCGCAAATTCGGAAGCTCAGGATCTTAATAATAATAAAAAAATTACGCCAAGTCTGTACACGCGGAGGGTAGATTGCGCAATCGAGTCGTCCGAAACGAAAAGAGCAGTTCGGTCACCAAGCTATGTACAACTGATCTTTATTAAAAATATAATATTTGAAATTAATTTGATAATTACGGTATAAACCAAAAAAAAAGAAAACAGGAAAAGAGAAAAAGTACAACATATTACTTGGCTCAATGGCACCTGCAAAAAACCCCCCTTCAAAATACGTAGTTATCTGGGTTCACAAATTTACGAGCGTGAACCTATATTATAGTTCTCAAGTATAGTCTATTGAGAACAGCCTGTACACGTCTAAGAGGTTTATCGATACTGGTGTCAAAAAAAAATAAAATAAAATTTTTAATACTCTTCTGGAAAGTGTAAATTAGTAACAAAGAAAAAGAAGCTTTTGCCAAATCCTCTACAATAATTTACAAAGAATTAATTATAAAAATAGAAACAAAAAGGATAAAATAAATTTACATAGACAAAAAAACAAAATAAAATGGAAGTTTTCGTGTGTCTAAAAGCTAAAAAAAGATGGTACAGAGAAAAACTGTAGTTTACAGGAAATGTCGCATTAAAAGTATTTCATGAAAGATTTGTATTTTAAAATAAATTGAATTAATTAAAACTTTAGGTTCAGTACTAATAAGCATGATGATTCAAGTTAATTTAAGCTTACTTTACAAAAGAAAGTAGCATTTTTAAAATAGAATTAATTAAACTTTAAGACTAACAATAGTAATTAATAGTTCCAAATTAACTATGAGAAAGAAGATAAAACAGTAAGTTCTTAGCTGTTGCCTCGAACGGCTAGAGTGGTTGACCGGGTTTCTCGCTCCTAATTAGCGATGTAGTCGGGGTATGGATCGTAATTTATCTTCGGCAGGCCGTAAAAGAAAACTGATGGTCCTTCAGTGTACCATATAATAAAACCATATGTTCAAAGGTACAAACAAACGAAGGATAAGTTAAAGAAACAATTTAATTGCGGAATATATACCACTATGTAGCTTAGTGGTTTTATAAGACACAAAAACTTAAACTTCGGCAGTTGAATGGAAAAAAAAACCTTTTCGGTCACCTTAAAAAAATCTCTTGTAGGAAAAATTGGCAATCAACAAATTCGTGAAACCTTTGAACTAATCCCAAGTACTGGCGGACACTATAACGATATAAAGACTTCGTAAGAACAATAATTAAGCCCTTATAACTACAAAAGCCACGTGGTGAAAAGAGGTAAGAAGTATATCTACTGGGGTAATCAAAATTAATAAACAAAATTGTAAGGAAGAACTCTAATTTGCGAAAAATTAATTAAGCCTCTGCGAACACGTAACAAGTGTCATCGTAGCTTTGCGGAGAGAAAGAGTTCGAGTTCCTCCGGTCTGTGGTGTAAGTTTTGTGACAGTTTACAATGGCGCATATAATCCCGCCAAATGCATGATCCGTTTTTTTAATGCGGAAAACGTCCGTCCAAGCGAAATTCATCCCAGGATTATTGAAGTGTACGCTACGGGTACAATTGACGAGTCATTTATCAGGCGCTGGGTTCTATATTTCAAAGAGAGAAGAGATAATGTGCACGATGAAAAGCGGTCAGGTCGCCCTTCCTGTATCACGGACGATCTAAAGAAACGTGTCGATGATTTCATCAATTCCTCAAATTTAACGATTATTGCTCCATGAAATCGTGACTGAATTACAGACAAAATTGCTCGAGATGGGTGCCCAGAATGCTTACCGACGAGCACAAGAGCAATGGCGTGGATTTAGCGCTGTAATTTTTGACTCGTTACGAGCAACAGGGCCATTTCTTGATGCATTCCTTGGCCAACGATGCATTCCTTGGCCAAATTGTGATTGCGGATGAAACCTGGGTGTGCCATTTCAAACTTGAGACCATAAGCAAGTCCATGAAGTGACATTATCCAGGATCGCCAACAAGACCGCACAAGTTTAAGCAGTCGTTTTCCACGAAAATTTATGACCTCAGTGTTCTGGTACCGAAAAGATCTGTTGTTGGTTGATTTCATGCCCCAAGGCACGACCATCAATGCGGACGCATACTGTGAAACTCTTCAGAATCTGCGTAGGACCATACAAAACAAGAGGCGCTGACACGTGGCATTGTTCTTTCGTATGATAATGCTCGTCCCCACACTACTCAAAAGACCAATGACTTTCTTCGGAAGTTCAAGTGAGAGGTTTCTAACTACTCTCCGTATAGCCCCGATTTGCTCCAAGTGACTTTCACTTGTTCATTAAACTCAAGGATTTCTTATCAGGAGAACGTTTCCAAAGTGATGATGACTTAAAAGAAGGTGTACAGCTTTGGCGGATGATTTGGGGGTAGAGGTTTACGAGGAAGGCATACACAAACAGGTTTCAAGGTACGACAACGGCGGCGACTACATAAAAAAATGAGTAAATGTATTACTTTCATTTAAAAAATCATCATTTACTTTCCTTCGTTTTTTTAAAATTATATGTAAACGGGTACTACTTTCTGGACTTTCTTCGTAGTTCTATATATAGTGAATTAATTTTAACAGAGCTAATATTTTTTAATTAATTATGAAAAGTGTGAACTGATAAATTACATCGCGAGCATCTATTTGATCGAACCTCACCTTTCATACAGCTTTCTCCTATTTTTAAATTGAACACGTGTGCTATCTTATTTTCACATGCGCTATTTCGCAAGCATTGATTTAAGTGGGCGGCAAAACTGATAAAATTTCTGTAAAACTCTGTAAGTTCTAACTCATTTCCTGGGAAGGTCAGATTTGATCGATAGCACTTCTGAACCCCAACATGCATAAACCCCGCCTATCCCGGAGTAATATTTGCTTACTTATAATTTGTATTAAATATTCTGAAATTAATCCAGCGTTCTGGTAATCTAAACAGGCATTCATTCAATTGTTTCTCAGGTCAAATAGTTTTTACTTGTTTTTTTTTATAATTTCTATCCTGTACTTACATAAATCGGGCTTGCGAGCAATTTTTTTGTAGTAACACGTCTCAGCTTGTTATTGTTTTTGAAACTTGAAAATTTGACGTAAACTAATCTGCATGTTTGTACAAGTTGGAACCTGTATTATTACAAAATGTATAAATACCCGTGCGGCATACTTTGTCATTAAATTGAATCGCAAGAAGCATTGAGTGACGTTGCAGTACAAAGGCAATAATGTCATCTAAAAAGTGTGTACAAAGTGTAAAGTTTGGTGATTCAAAGTTTAACGAAAAATTGTTGCAATGGACAAATGAGTGCGATAATTCACCTTCTGGAGAAAGTGATATTTCAAAAGTAGAAAATGACATAATGGATAGTGATTTTGAAATTAATTGTGATGAGTTCTCTGAGTTTAATATTATTCGGCGTACACCTACCTAGGCACAAAAACATATTGTTGCTGTACCAAGAGAAGCTTTTCAGTTATTTGTGACTAAAGTTATTATGCAGGAAATTGTGCACTGTACCAACTTAAAAGTAAGACGTGTTTAAAATTGGAAGTTAAAAACGTGGACTGATGTAACTGTTGCTAAACAAAAAAAGGCTCGTGTCGATTGGTCGAAAGAAATACTAAAAAAATGCGATCGGGGTGCTTCAAAACATGTCTATGACATCGTAACAGGTGATGAATCATGGATCTACGCGTATGATCCCGAAAATAAACAGCAGTCGACTGTATGGGTTTTTCAAGATGAGCCAAATCCAACAAAATTGTTCGCGCACGAAGCACTTCGAAGCAAATGGTCGGTTGTTTCTTTGGAAAACACGGACATGTGGCGACTGTACCATTAGTACAACGTCGGACGGTCAATTCTAAATGGTACACAAGCATTTGCTTGCCAGAGGTATTCGGAAAAATAAAGGAAATCAACCGCCGAAGACGGATCATTCCCCACTAGGACATAGCGATCTCTCACACATCGGCTCAGACAAGAGAGTTTTTCAAAAAGTGGAATTGTTAGGTCATCCCCTGTACAGCCCTGATTTGGCACCCAATGACTTCTTTCTATTTCCGCAAATCAAAAATAAATTACGAGGTCAACGTTTTTCTACGTCTGAAGAAGTGGTTGATGTTTTCAAAATGCATGTTTTGGAGGTACCTCAATTGGAGTGGAAAAAGTTCTTCGAAAATTGGTTCAAGCGCATGCAAAAGTGTATTGATTTTCATGGAGAGTATTTTAAAAAACAATAAAGCCATATACGATGATTAATTTTAGTTTCTGTTCTCTATTTCCGAAATATAAAAGGTATCCCTCGTATGAAGGATCAACATCCCAAGTTAAAGTAGGAAGCATACTATCAAAAACGTTTGAGGTGTACAAGAGATTGCGACAAGGATGCTGCACTATTTAAAATATATATGGTAGGAGCACTGAAACAGTGGAAGAAAAAGTACAGAGGAATGGATGTCGATATTGGTGAGATCTGTCTTTGTAGCTTGCAGTTTGCGGATGATCAAGTTATTATGGCAAATTATGAATACGATCTGACATATATTGCACGGAAACTGCAGGAAGAATACAGTGAGTGTGGCCTGGAAATAAATATAAAAAAGACATAGGAACCGCTTCCTCAAACATCCAACTAGAAAACGACGAGATTGAAGGCTGCATCGAATATGCATAGCTATAAGTGGACTTTAACATAATAGGGAAAGACGTCAAAAAAATAAGGTAATGAGTAACGCAAGAAAAATAGTAGGTAGTATGTAATGTGCGCTTACGGCTTTAAGTGGCTAGCAGTGGTTGGGAGGATCGCCATGTAATGTCCTATGCCCTTAGGGGCTGGCAAGGACCGCCATGTGATGTGGCTTGGTTACTTAAGGCATGTAATGTGCCTTAGTGGCTTGGCAAGGATCGCCATGTGATGTGGGCCCGGCCCTGAGGGCCACATCGGTGAGTCTTCACGCAGATATCGTGGTAGCGTTAAATAATGCACAAGTATGATAGGTTTAACATAGTTTAATTAACCAACACTTATAACTATTTAACAAGATGGTAATTACATAATTAACAATGTAGACAGTAGTCGAAAGGAGACTCTAACTCACTCTCACTATTGTCGTACCGTCTAAGTATTGCTACTCTGCTAAGACTGTACTAAGACTGTCCGATAAGACTCCGGATGGGATTGTCTTATATATTGTTAGAGTTATCTCATTTCGGCTATATGTCCTTACTCTAAATAAACAAGAGTGTTGAAAGTGTGTAACGTACCTTGCGAATGCTTGTGTATGTAAGTTATGTCGGGCGAGGTCATGTTTGGATATAATATGAATTAAACACGGGGCCGCGCTTTGACTTAGATAAAAGGTACACTGCATTACTTAATTGGGTTATTACAAGTACAGCACTTACGAATTACTTAGTCTGTTGTATGATGCAGAAACTTGGCGAATCACAGAAAACAACAGATAAATTCGTAGCAGTAGAAAGGGACGCATTTAGATAAATGCTAGGTGTATCGAAAATAGTACCGAATGATGAAATACGACAACGAATGGGCATTGATGGCTCCCAAAATATTGATAGGAAATAGTTGGTATGACATGGACATGTACAAAGAAAGGAAAACACAATCGTGCCGAAGAAAATTATGCAATAGATACCATCAAATTGTAGGAAACTCAGAAGACCGAGAAAGACATGGAAGTTAAGCATCGGACAACGTCGACGGGCGTTTTGAAACTCATGTATATATATACAGGGTCCGGCAACAAAGCGGGGACGGAAGATTACACGCGTATTTGAAAGCTAGTCAAATATTTAGTCATCGGATATCCTTCCGTACCATCAAGCGCACGTTCTAAAAATATTTTGTTTTATAAAGGGTGTTCCAGAAGGAAATGCCAGACTAAAGTTGCATTTTTTAAATGGGACACCCTGTATATTAATAGATAAAATGATCCGCGATTGAAAGCTGCTTACATCGATATCATGTTGTATGGGTCTAAAGTTGATAGTTTCTGTGTAAATAATTATTTTACTTAATAAATACATTTCAATAGGCTATTCTGCATAAGGAAAATCAAAAGATCCGAAACCAATGGAATATAATATTTTCTACTAGTATTCACTTTCGTTGCTACGTGAAATAAATTCTGCAGCTGCTCGCGTTATACAGGGTGTTCACAATTTCGCAAAATCGAAGAAATCGCGTAATTTTTAAATGGAACACCCTGTATATTTTTAGCTCATTGAAAAGCCCTTTTGCTACGCTTTCTATTGATACCTCATTTGATGCACCTAGGATGGATTATTTGCTAATTATTTCTTTTTAGAGTTGAATTAATGAAAAATGCTTGTATTTTAAGTAGCTAATTTGCGCTTTTAAACCTTCTGTAATATCGGATATTCAATAAATTATCCATAAATGGTCTATAACAAGAAGAAACCCCATTAAGTACGAGAAACAGTTGATTTTCACTCAGCGGTGAAAGCAAACATTAAATGAATATAAAGTAATATAGCATTTTCAATAGATTCACTGCTGATCAAGTTATCTGGTGTCAGTTTTAAGCTTGTATACTTAATAACCAAGTTGTCAAAAATTTCGTTCCATCTTACACAGTATTTCGTTCAATCTTTAAAAGAAATTGCTATAATGACTAATTTTAGTATTCAAGAAATGGTGAATATGATATTTATTCTTGGGGAGTGTACACGAAATTGTCTCCTAGCAAGTAGAGCATATGCAGAGAGATTTCCAAACCTTGAAGGAAAGCCAAGACCGGAAGCATTTGAAAGGTTATTAGAGAGATTTACAGAAACTGGTAGCGTAACCTACAACAGAATTTCTCCAGGCGGCTTCATTTATGTATTGAGAGACATGGAAGGACATTTGAAAGTTTTCTTTGATTTATTTGCATTTACTATTTACATTTACTTTATTTTTATTTACTGTGCTACTACTTTTGTTAATTAAATTTGATGTTGTGGTTAATAATTAGTATTTATTTAAAATAGTGCAAACTTTTAATACTACTCGTTCTTGATTCTTTCCTACATGATTTCGATTTATGTTAATCTAATTAGGTATGTATTGTTTCATATTAGGTATTCGTAAAATAGTTGGTTTTACAAAATTCTTTAAAATACAAATTAATTAGTGCAAATTTTTTACACCAGAATACTTATTCGGCAGTGAATCTATTGAAAATGCTATATTACTTTATATTAATTTAATGTTTGCTTTCACCGCTGAGTGAAAATCAACTGTTTCTCGTACTTAATGGGGTTTCTTCTTGTTATAGACCATTTATGGATAATTTGTTGAATATCCGATATTACAGAAGGTTTAAAAGCGCAAATTAGCTACTAAAAATACAAGCATTTTTCATTAATTCAAATCTAAAAAGAAATAATTAGCAAATGATCCATCCTAGGTGCATCAAATGAGGTATCAATAGAAAGCGTAGTAAAAGGGCTTTTCAATTAGCTAAAAATATACAGAGTGTTCCATTTAAAAATTACGAGATTTCTTCGATTTTGCGAAATTGTGAACACCCTGTATAACGCGAGCAGTTGAAGAATTTATTTCACGTAGCAACGAAAGTGCATACTAGTAGAAAATATTCTATTCCATTGGTTTCGGATCTTTTGATTTTCCTTATGCAGAATAGCCTACTGAAATGTATTAATTTATCAAGTAAAATAATTATTTACACAGAAACTATCAACTTTAGACCCATACAACATTATATCGATGTAACCAGCTTTCAATCGCGGATCATTTTATCTATTAATATACAGGGTGTTCCATTAAAAAAACGCAACTTTAGTCTGGCATTTCCTTCTGGAACACCCTGTATAAAACAAAATATTTTTAAAACGTGCGCTTGATGGTACGGAAGAATATCCGATGACTAAATATTTGACTAACTTTCAAATACGCGTGTAATCTTCCGTCCCCGCTTCGTTGCCGGACCCTGTATAGTAGAAATTAGTCGGCGATTTAAGGTCTGGTTTACTTTGATATGTATACAGATTGACTGAAGTAACGATGGAAATTGCGAAGGCGTATTACACACACTAGCACACGCATATTTATGCGTACATGTGACTCTAATGCCCGTAGGCGTAGTTTAGTTATAATAGTGGGGATACATTCGTCAATATTTAATATGTGTTTAGTACGGCAGAATGAAAGTGTGGATGTACAGATTTGCTTTAAGGAATTGCAGCCGCTATTATAATAATTGATGTATGTATGCGTTAACATTGAATTGAAACAAAACTCTTTAAAAATTGTAACTAAAATAAAATTATTAATGAAAACTAAATAAATTTTTTGTAGAAAACAAAATTCGAAACAAAATTCTAAATGAAATGTTCAAAATTTATTTTAGCTTTTCGCGAGAGTTTACTCAGACGCACGCATCGAGATGCGAACAACGAATGTTATCCACGCTCTCCACATGCCCCACCACATGAGTGAAAGCCGGCCTTACCAGTATTCTTGAAAATTGTTATACGAGTACATATACGTATATGTAACAACGCCAATCTGTATACCGCCTAATTCTGAGTAAACGCAACGATCCGAATGTATGAATATTTCTCCCGCTTCGAATACAATTCCCCTGAATGCTGTAGGCGCGTCAACATCGATGTCATACATATAGCAAGCGCCAATTAAGTTGGCGCGAGGAGGGGGTTTAGCAACAGACTGTTTTGTGATTGGCTTAATATCGATGTCATACATATAGCAAGCGCCAATTAAGTTGGCGCGAGGAGGCGTTTAGCAACAGACTGTTTTGTGATTGGCTTAACGCGTTCAGGGGATTTTTATTCGGAGCGGGAGAAATATTCGTACATTCAGGCCGTTGCGTTTGTTCAGAATCAGGCGGTATTTAAAGTAACCTTACATGTTTCGACACATAGTGTCTTTTCAAAGAAATTTAAAAAGACACTATGTGTCGAAACATGTAAGATTGCTTTAAATATATACATATGAAAGTAAATCGCCGACTAATTTAATCTACTATAACATACAAAGGTCAAGAAATTATTATCTATTATTATCTATTATATATATATATATATATATATATATACTTCAGTTCAATAAACATGAGATATATGTTTTGATTTTCGCTCGATTTTCAATTATTAATTTTTTGAATTATTAAACGGCGTATGATCTTATTTGTAGTACACTTTCTACTAGTAGAAACAGTGAGTATTTTTTAAAGAAAAATGTACATTGTACATGTACAGCCATATCAAAAATTAACATTCCATGTAAAATGAATTTCTTTATTCCTGAGATGCATATCTGGTAGAAATTTTTCACAATCCCGCCTATTAAAACTCACAAAATCCGACAACACAGATTTATTGAAATAAAGCTAGATTCAAGAGATCATTTCACAAAAAACAAACATAGTTATTATGTAACAAAAATTGTTTATAGATCAAAATAATAAGTAGTTATTTTTTCAATTAATACATACCAATTTCCTTTTGCGATCTATTTTTGAAAGCCAGGCTGAGCAACTTTTGCTCTTGATCGTTTCACTTGTTTGAACTGTAGTTGAATCAGAGATACCAATAATTGTTTATACATTTCACAATGTTACGTCGTAAGTTAGGATTGGTCTGCGTATTAGATTGATTCTGCGTATGATAGTGACACCAGCGTAATAATTTGGATATTCTTTGGTAAAAATTATAAACGCATTTAATGCTGCCACGTCGATTATATTGAAGAAAAGCGTCAAAGGCTTACTTTACCTTTTACATGTGTATGTGGATATCATTTGATCCATAACATCGACACTGCCTATTGTTTTATTGTAGTAGGACATAATTTCAGGCTTTTTTTAGCATCGTAATTGATAGCTGTATCATGATCCATAGTGCTTAGTAAAATTACGCATTTGCTCTTTTTACAGCGTACCAACAAGAACAATACTTTTTCCCAAAAAGGCACTCTACCAATGGAACACTCGGAAAAAAATTGTCATCTGTCGGATTCAATCCAGAATTATAAATATTACGTACTAGAGTTTTCATTATTTCGAAATCTCAGATTCTTATGTGTAGGTTCTCCAGAATGGCAACCAATATACACTAAACCATCAAGAGCAAAACCAAATTTAGATTCTCACTTTTCCAAGCCATATTTTTACTTGGCATTTACTGAACCAATCGCCTCTGAAGCCAACAAGTTGTTCATCAATTGTTACATCAGTATGATGCACATCTTGCATTGTTGAATAAACAGAAGCTAGATGTAAGATGTCAGTGCTAATTTATCGGTTTCTGAACTTGTTCCTCGAGATCTTTTACCGTCAAATCTAATAAATCGTATTTCTTCAAATCGAAATATGGATATCGTGGCTTGATATATAGGATTAGCAAATTCATCAGAAAAAAGTTCCCTTGCAGGAATATCTTACTTGCTGTCAGCTCCAGCATAAACCAATGATGCACAAAATGCAATGTAACTGTTCAGCAAGAGTTACATCAGTCCACGTTTTTGATTTCCAATTTTAAACACGTCTTGCTTTTAAGTTGGTACAGTGCACAATTTCCTGCATAATAACTTCAGTCCCAAATAACTGAGAAGCTACTCTTAGTACAACAACCATATGTTTTTGTGTCGAGGCAGGTGTATGCCGAATAATATTAAACTCAGAGAACTCACCGCCATTCATTTCCAAATCACTGTCCATTATGTCATCATTTTTTACTTTTGAAATATCACTTTCTCCAGAAGGTGAATCATCGCACTCATTTGTCCATTGTAACAACGTTTCATCAAACTTCGATTCAACAAACTTTACACTTTGTACACACATTTTAGATGCCATTATTGCTTTTGTACTACAACGTCATTCAACGCTTCTTGCGATTCAATTTAATGACAAAGTATGCTGCACGGGTATTTATACATTTTGTAATAAATCAGGTTCCAACTTGTACAAACATGCACACGCTAGCAATAACAAGCCGAGACGTGTCAATACAAAAAAAATTGGTCGCAGGCCCAGTTTATATAAATGCAGGATAGAAATGCATCGGACAACGTCGACGGGCGTTTTGAAACTGTATATTGATATATATATATATATATATATATATATATATACACATATATATATATATATATATATATATATATATATATATATATATATGTATGTAATATAGCTTACTACGACGCTAATTATTCGAATTTTTTAATAGAAAAATTCGCTCTTAAGCAGGATTCGAACCCATGTCCATGCTTTGCCAGACCATTGCTCTAACCACTAGCTATTAAGGACTGTGGGGCTTCGAATACATTGGGAAGCCCTAAATCGCAATATATATAAACGGTGCGGCAAAAATAACTAAGCGATTTTAAATCGTAACATTCACTATGCATCATTATGCGGCGTTACACAAATCAAGAGCGAATAGAACTAGTTCAGTGGTATTTCGAAAGTAATTCAAGTGTTGTGTGTGCAAAGAAAATTTAGAACAAAATATTGTAATCGTCCTGCTCCAAATTCAAACACCATTCGCAATATTATATCAAAATTTTCCTTTTCTGGTTCAGTGGGGGATGCGTACCATATTGGTCGACCGCGCATATGTAGATTAGAAGAAAATATTGCTCGTGTACGGGACGATGTGCGTCAAGGGCCACAAACATCCTCACGGCGCCGTGCTCAGCAATTCCATATTAGTGACCGTTCTATTCGTCGAATTTTGAAAGATGACCTTCATTTATATCCATATAAAATTCAAGTAACCCAGTCGCTACTCAATACAGATCATGAAAAACGCCTAGCATGGAGCAACATGCTTATAAACTTAAATAATGAAATTAATGATTTCCATACAAAAATTATCATGAGCGATGAGTCACATTTTCACTTGTGCGGATACGTAAACAAACAAAATAGCCGGTTTTGGGGTACAGAAAATCCTCGAATACTTCATCAAAAACCATTACACTCCCTTAAGGTCACCGTATGGTGCGGTGTTTACAGCGCTGGTATTTTAGGACCGTATTTTTTGGAAAATAATGCAGGTAATGCCGTTACTGTTAATGCCGATCGATACCGTGAGATGCTACGTAATTTTCTTGGACCGCAGTTGGAAGAACTAAATCTGAGAAACATGTGGTTTCAACAGGATGGTGCCACATCGCATACAAGTCGAGAAACCATCAACCTTTTACAAACGATGTTTCCGGACCGCCTTATTTCACGGGCTGGCAAAATCGACTGGCCACCAAGGTTGCCTGACTTGACTGCCCCAGATTGTTTCCTCTGGGGCTATCTGAAGGACAATGTTTACAAAGGCAAGCCGGAAACGCTGGAAGATTTGAAAAGGGAAATTGGTCAAAAATTTGCAGACATAGCACCTGAGCTATTGGATACAGTTATGATAAATGTGATTAAAAGAGCTGAATATTG
This sequence comes from Melolontha melolontha, assembly GCA_935421215.2. Classification (NCBI taxonomy): domain Eukaryota; kingdom Metazoa; phylum Arthropoda; class Insecta; order Coleoptera; family Scarabaeidae; genus Melolontha; species Melolontha melolontha. Next base: position 96,736,193 of record OW285238.1, read on the forward strand.
TCGAGATAATCACGGAACTCATTTAAAGAACATAATTTTCAAATAGTCAGTAATAATTTACCTAAAACCTCTACTAAAAGTAGGAATTAACTATTTATAAAATATTGTATTATTTGTCATAAATATATAGGAATTAAATCGCTTAGTTATTTTTGCCGCACCCTTTATATATACTCGAAGGTTTATCGACGGATATCGAAAGGTTTGGATATCGAAAAATAATTCTTCTATGGACAGATTTGTTATAATTATAAATCAAATGTACTGAGTAATGTGGAAGTAAACCATTAATGCCGTTTATTTAGTGAAGAATGAACGAATATTCATTATTAATTTGATTGAGAAAATGACGAAAAAAATAATAGTGAAAACCATCGCCCGATAGTTTCACAATTATTTGTTATCTGAATTTAGTGACTTATAATGAAGATTTTGTACCAGATAGACGCCGAAGAACTTCATAATACGCTCAAGTAGCAACGTCTTACTTTATCGTGTTATAGAAATTTAAGGTGATGAATTATTTAACTAGATTGTTGCCAAGTTGGATTTCATATTTGGACAACTAAAGCTTTATCCTTAATACTAAAGAAGATCAAAAAATAATTTGCAGTAAAGAAGCCAAAATTACTGTTTTTTTGGGTAAAAAAGGGATCTTGCTTTTGCGATCGTGAAACTGATAAAATACTGACACGTTAAAGAAACTGAGAAGAATAGTACAAAGTAAAAGATGTGAGTCTCAAAAAATGATTCCATACTTCAGCCCAGATTTAATTTTTGCGTAGCATCCATTTATTAGAATTTATCTATATAAACAGTTTTGCAAACTTCTACGGCTCTAAAATAACTCAAGCGTAGAAGCATAGAAACGATGTCGATGAAATTAAAGCATGTCTGAATATATTTTGCGCAGAAGAGCTGGCTGAGATTCTGTGTTACACAATAAATAACTTTTAAATACGGAATATTCTTTAAAAAATTAAAACTATCAATTATTAGACCCGTATACAAGAAAGGGAATCCAACAAAACCGCAAAATTCCAGACCAATTAGTTTGTTTTGGAATTTCTTCAAGGTGTTTGAATTGTTAATGAGTAACAGGAGACGTCTAATATTTTAAGTAGTTATCAACATGGATATGTTAAGGGTAGATCGACTATAACTGCTTTATATGAATTTATTCAGATCATTGTGACAAATTTATATACGTTTCTAGATCTTTCGAAAGCATGTGATTTGTTAGATTGTCAGACTTATTAAACTAGGCAAATATGGTATTCGCAAAACGTTGAAGAAATGGGTTGAAAGTTATTTAACGAACAGGCAACAAAAAGTAGTTATTAAACAGCATAATAATGTATTTGAATCTGAGATAACTTCTTGTACGATGGGCGTTCCCCAGGGAAGTATGTTGGGTCTCCCTTTTCATTGTATGTATTTCTGATATCCAAAGATACGTTCAATGCAAGGTATACATTTCTACCACAGACGATATTGGTGGCAGTGAGATGTGATTTGAAGCTGCGGCTTTGTGTCTGAATGACGTTTATAGCAAGCTTGAGTTATGGGTAATTTTGAATAGACCGAAAACATAAGATGTAATATTCAGTACCTACTAGACATTCCAACTCTGAAGCATCGGGCAATATTGGAATTAACAATTCTTCTTTACCCGTGTGTAAGAAAGCAAAAGTTCTAGGAATCTGTATAGATAAACATCTAAATTGGTCACCTCATATCGAGCGAATATAAGCGAAATTAAGAATTGGCTATGCACTTAGAATCACAAACATACTTTTGTGATTCAAAAAAAAACTGTTAAGAATTATCATGAAAATAAGTTGCAGAGCATAATGCAGAGGTCACAATGACTGTATGCCCTGTATATATAAGAATGTTTAGTTTTTGCATTTAAACATGCCAATACCAGTTCTAGGCTCAAGGAAAAAAACATTAGCTAATATTAACAGAAAACCGCTTACAACGAAATTTAAATTTATAAACGATTTAAACATATAAGCAAAAGATTCAAATATTATTAATATATTTAGAACCATATCTAAAGTCAAGATTGTAGTCCCAAAACACACATTTTATTTAATTTATTTTTCCTCTTCATTACACACATATCATTCAGTTAATTTTATATTTGTATTTCTTAATTTAGTTTAACTGTTTTTTTATGCTATTGTTATTGAGTTATTTCTTTTTCATTCCTTTCTTGATATTTTCTTATTGTAGATCTATGTTAATTAGAAATTGGAAGTAAATAATTATTATTACTATTAAATAAGTAAATCTTGGCGTGCATCTTTTTCGAAAGTTCCGAACAATGTTTATTCCATTAGACAGTACCTTGAACAGCAAGTACAATAAACTTAGAACATTCTGTGGGGATTATGTCCAAGCTGGCAACACGAATTGAAAGATCTTTTGTAGTTATTCCCTGATAGAGATGAAATATCATATAGCTAGTTTAGTTTTTATTTAAACAGCTATTAAAACAAAATCGCGAATCTAGATTCAAGTGCTCAATCCTGTGCTATTTAGATTCTTAGATGAAGCAGCTATCGTAATGCTATAAGGCAATCCTCACTATCATTTAAATACAAATTCAATATCGGACTTAGATATATAAAAATTTAATGTGATATGTTATGAAACTTTTAAAAGAAATATTACAAAACGAATATTTAAATATTCGTTGGTTTTTCTTCTTGAGAAAACCAAATTGAAGGACTTGTATAGGCTGGCCCAAAATGACCGAAGGGGTTTTAGTTCCTTATAACTTTTTTATTATAATTTTTTTTTTGTTTTCAGTATTTTGTAAAGAAGACTTGGGCAATTTAAAATGGAACAGTACACAATTGAACAACGTGCCAAAATCGTTGACCTTTATTTCTCAAATCAACGATCCATTGCGAGATATAATTTTTTTAAAAATATTCTCCATTAATATACTGTATTTAAAATAAAAAAAAATTAATAATTATGTCTTAAATAACAAGTTATAATGAACTCAAACCCCTTCGGTCATTGCGAGATATAATTTTTCATAATTAAATTAAAAATATTCTCCAACAATATACTATATTAAAAAAAAATTAATAATTATGTCTTAAATAAGAAGTTATAATGAACTCAAACCCCTTCGGTCATTTTGGGCCACCCTGTATATTAGAAGAATGCATTAACCCAAATTCTTTCGTTTCCTGTGTGACACCTAATGTAGCAATGTTTAAGTGGAAGAGAGTTATCGATTGACATTTCAAAGCGCGAATTGACGCAATTACATTACATATGTATACATATCAAACAGATACCTCGTTTCTTCCATTTAGTGCGAATAGCTGTAGCGAGTCAATATTTAGTCGTTTCTGTTTGTTTGTTCAATATTTAAGGTTGAAACTACTGACCCTATTAACTGCTTCTGTGGACGGTGTTCCTACGTACACGGTAGACACTATCGTTTTTGTTTCATAAATAGTTGAAGTCTTATCTTCATGTTCCTCGGATGGGCCTTCGCCGGAACCTGTCCAAAAGAAATCTTCAAGCTTATAGGATTTTCGAGATGGAAGGTTGTTTTCTAGAAAAACCAGTTCTGCAATGAAAAATAAAAGTTTATATTTTGACATATTTAGTAAATATGTAATACTAATTAAAAATAGCAATAATAAGCACGCAATATGTTAAACTTATTAATAGGATTTTATTCTTCTATTAAAAATTAATTCTTGGAATATGACATAAATAAACATTTAATGCATTTTGAATTAATATACAGGCTGTCCCAAAAGTCAACGTTATTCTCTGGTGGGTTGATAGGCCAGCTCATAACTAACCAGAATAACTAAATATGATCTCAGTAAAAGTGTGTTAGTTTTCGAGATAATGGCCATTTTATGAATTTCGAGAAAATTGACTACTCACATGAGTATTTCAAGTCTCCGGATTTAAATTCAATAGATTTTTCTTACTGGGGTTGCATAAAAGAGAAGGTTTACGCCAATAAATGATTTCAATGAACTAAAGCAAGGTATTAATGAATGCGCAGAACAAATAAATGTCGCCGGGAGTGCAAGACGAATAAAACGATCTTTTATAAAATGATGCCGCGCTCTTGTATTCGACTTACTGCCACACAATTTGAGCACGTTCTATCATTATTATTTGTTTTATTTAGTTTTAAATAAATAACCTTACTATTAAACGCTGTTTTTATTCAAATTCCTTATTATTATAATAATTTCACAATGAACCCCTATTGCAGAAACACACCAATATCCTTTTTTCTAAAGTAACACATGGCAAATATTATACTATTTTAAAAACTACAGTAAATGAACAATGTTTTAAAATAACTTGCTTGTTAGCGCCCTACATTTTTTTACAGTATTAAAGAGTCGACATTAGCCAATAAAATAATATCTCATAAATCGGGGAAAAATGTTTTTTTTCCATACGTAGAAGAACTATTAGTTTTATTTTAGATTGTCATCAATAGCAGAGTTACTCAGAGTTTCATTTGAAAATTAGAATCTTAGAATATCAAATTTTGTAGCTGTGGCACTTGAAAAACTCATGTGAGCTGTCGATTTTCCCGAAATTCATAAAAAGGCCATTATCTCGAAAACTAACATACTTTTACTTGGATCATATTTAGCTATTCTGGCTAGTTATGAGCTGGCCTATCAGCCCTCCATGGGTAACGTTGACTTCTGGGATATTCTGTATAGTTCTGCTAGAAATATGGAAAGTTTTCAGAAATAAATACATAAAATAAAAATACCTTTGAGTTATAATCATTTATTTAAGATAAATAACGCTAAAATGATTGATTACATGGGATGTTACTTTTTGAAACTCCATATTAAAATCCAATAATTAAGTAAAAGTTGTTTCAAATAATTTATTATACTATAAACATGCACTACAATATTGTTTCGCCAAACTTTGGCTCCATTTGTTAAATTTGTGGTTTAGTTCTAGGCAATGTTAGCCCTAAAACTGTATAGGTAACAAAAACCACAGTGGGAATTAGGACAAAGCCCTAATTCCGCCCCTGGTCTACAAAGGCCCCCGAAAAACTCACCGGCCAGCTCAGAAATAAATTGCGGAAGCGTCGTGGGCTATCACAACGCATAGATAGTTAATTGGGCACCACTACGTTAGGTCTGGCAAGTTCACAGGTCAACGTAGAATCACCCTTGGGCCATAAGGGCTTAAGAATACTATAAAGGTGATCGTATACCTGGTTAACCGTGTCACTAAAACTAACACTTTTGCTCATAAGGACTTACAGAAGAAATAAAACACCAACAACGGTATATAACAATAACAACAATATTTATTAAGGAAAATAATAAAGTAAGACAATATATGAATTGCTTTGGACAAACTTAATAGAGAGTTTATCACCCTGTAAAACCAGGCAAGAGATTAAAATTAAAAAAAAAGTTTTACGTAATTAGAAAATAAAAGTCAATATAAACTTCGTGTTTTATGATATAAATTTTTGCATAAGTAGTCCATCAAAGCTTTAATGTACCTTACATATTTTACGCTACACTCAGTATATGCAAAGAATTTTTAGATGGTACACACAGTTAGAAATTAATGAAGTGCAAATAAAAATGTGAAAATAATAATGTGAAAATATTAATACGCAATGTATTCACCAAAATTGGATACTCCAATCAGATATTACAATAACTTAAAGGCTCAGCCTGTATATGTAAAATTATATGTTTAATTAATAAAATAAACTAGAACATTTCCCTATATGGTGAAATTGACTACTAAAATGGTAATTACTTTATTTAAACAATATTAGATATGTATATATAAAAAACACATCAGAATTCGTTACTGATTAAAAAAAATATCGAATTAAATTTTCGCAAATTTCTTACTTTTAAACCAATCTGATAAATGAGATTGATATAATATATAACAAAAAAAAAATTACAGCAATTTAAATTAGAAAAGTGGTTAAGCTAGTTTTATGTATGATGAACTGTAAATTTATAGTGATGCAAGAAAGAAAATATATTAACACAAAATGGTGGATCGAACACCACGTTTTAGGACACCACGCGGTCCTCCAAAATATCTACTATATCAATTTGACGGGAACTTAGTCCCCAAAAAACTAATTATTGTTCTACACACTACCTTGCGTGCTAGATGGCTTTAGAATCCAATTATGAGGGTTTCTGGGTCCCAGTAATTAGATGTTTATGGATGCGTTTTTCTGAGGGGATGCTGACAATGACCGATTTCCCGAGCAGAAAATAACTCAGCAACTTTTCCCTTGTCCGATACAACAATAGCTTTTCCTTAGCCGGTACAATCCAATAGCCACGTTTTCTAACAAAGAATTACACCGCAGCTTTTCATGAGTCTGTATTAACAGCCCTAAATAAATGAGAAGAGGAAAAGAATAAATGGAAAATTCCAAAGTAATATTAAAAAAAAAACGGAGAACAATGCCGTGATAAAATTACAGCCGTCCCCTTATCTAGAAACTCACATGAAGCAACACGTGGTCATGAAAACTTCCAAAACCGAGGAACAAACCCCGAATAAAGACACTAAACCAGTGAATTTAATTACACAAAATCAAGTTTGAACAAAACCTGCATGTGCAGAATGGAGACACTATTTAATTTCAAAGATGACTACTAGTTTTCAAACTACTGCCTACTTCAGAGCTTGAACAGTAAAGAGGATCTTCCAAACGAATGTACGACTATTTATTCGGAAAAAAAAACTACGTCATAGTAACAAAAACTATCCTGGGTGGAATATTGGAAATAAAAGAAGATAATTACTCAAATACTCTGACAAGGTTAAAGAGTAATTGAGGAAGCCAACATTAAATTCAGTAATTAATTCGCCGCAACAAAGGATAATTAAGCAATTTAAAACTATATCAACCGTCAAGCGATCTATAATCGGAAGTTAAATTAAGTTGCGCGAAGATGTCGCTCTGAGCAAATGAAAATAAAGAAACCAAAATTAAGGTTAAGAAAAAAAATTATCCAATAAATTAAACCAACCTAATAGATTTACAAAATTCTAATAAAGAAAACACAATGTCTTGTAAAGTTAGAATTGTTTACGAAGAAACAATAATCATAATATCAATTCAAATATACGAATCATGACTTCGCATAAAATTTCCAAAATATTAAAAATAATCCGGTTTAGAATATGGATATAGTGACATCCAAAATATTTGAACATACAAAATTATATGAAGATATTAAAGTTAGCAAGTAATGTAATTAACTCCTTAAAAATGCCCAAATGGTATAAGGATCATTTTTCGAGCGTAACAGCAATGATTAGCGAATATTGAGTTCGCGTTTTCAACGTTGTAGCTTTCTTCATGTAACTTAATTCTCTGTTCAAATATACGTCCTGTTTGACCAATATAGACTTAGTTGCATTCACATGTTAACATGAGTTCGCCTTTCTTTTTATTTTATCTTTATCATTCCTAAGGCATTTTTGTAGAGAATTCTTTGCTTTAAATGCTACGAATTCATTGTTGGGGTTTTAAATAAATTTTCCGATCTTGACAGATGTTGGAGATATCTATGTGATCGGATTATATTGATCTTTACTATTGTATGTTACTTTCAGATAGATTGAGGATAGAGTTTTGGATTTTTGTTAGAATTTTTTTAACTAAATTTACTGTATATCGATTATTAACTGCAATATTGTGTATTCTATTTAATTCTATATTAAAGCTATGATTGTTCATAGGTACATTTACTACTCTGTGTATCATAGATTAATTGGTATGCTGTTAATTTGTGAGGGATGGGGTGAAATGAACCTATGTGTATAGTTGTGTGATACATAGCAAATTTGTGTGTATCTGTTTCGTGAGATATTGATATTTGAAGCCTTAGAAATTGTATAGTAAAACAGGTCTGTCACTAAATGAACAAACTGAATTTAATCACTCCCCTCTACTGGCTTTTTAAATTGTTAGTATCACCCCTAGTTGTATCAACCCCACACTTTTGTAGGAATATATGTACTGTACATAATTTTGTAAACATTCAGTTATCATCACCTGATGAAGCCATTGTTTGGCGAAACGATATTGTAGTGCATGTGCAATAAATTATTTGAAACAACTGAAATGAATAAAAAAAACATTATTTTCCAAAACGTTCGACTTTTACCGTTATACAAGCTTTCAAACGTTGCAGTCAATTATCAGTATCTAACCTTACTCGCGTTATCTATTGGTACCATAGTTGCTCTGTCGTGAATACTTTCTTCTGACTCTCTAAATTTCTGTGAATGGTGTTGCAGGTTATGCGTCCCAAATATATATTATAATTATTATATAACATCCAAGTGTTTATTTTTTAGGATATTTTTGACCACAATAAACTTGTATATATTGTATACAAGAATGTATATTGTTTATTAGTATTTATTATATGGTTTTCAGGTTTTTGTTTAAAAAACAAGTAGTGTTCAGTTATTTCTCAACATTTACTAATACATCCATCGACAAACTTTAGAGCAGTTTTAACCCCTTTCTCCATATTTCTATCACAATTAATTTACAAACGAGTTTTTTCCTACACTACTCGAGGCTATTTTTAACCGCAATAAATGTTGGTACATTGTTTCTTCGAATTTCTTGTACGGTTTTGAAATTTTTCGTTTAAAAAACAAAGTTGCATACACTAATATATCCGTTTGATAAACTTTAGCCCAGTTTCAACGGCTTATTTTGCAAGAATGAAGACGCGTTACACCTTACTAAGATACACCCCCTACAATCACTTATTCGTGGTTGTGGTCATCTGCATTTTAATTGTCTGTTGATTGGGATGTATAGTCTTAAAAAGATTATATACCTCCTGATGAGTTCTTGTCCTATCACCAAAACCGATCATCATTAATATTTGTATTCTTTCTCTTTCATAAACGTCAATGACAAACAACAATTATTTATTCACATTTTTAAATGCCACAAACTACTAGACCTTGTGATAAAATGAAAAAAAGAATATAATATTCACGTTAACATTTTGTTATAGTTTGTTGAAATCGTGTTGTTGGGGAGAATCCCAAAATGAACAAAAATATAGGGCGTTCAATTAAAAAAAAAACTTTAGGGTGGGGTGAGTTCGCGCAGATAGAGGAAGGGTAGATTGCGTATCATTGCATATCATTCGCTAATCAGTAACAGTAACAGGTAGGTGGTACGTTTCCTAAATACGTTTACGTCGCACCCTCTCCGTTCACCAATTTATACTGTGAGAGCTGTATGTTATGCTTTTTTTGAACACTCTGTGCATTTCAAAATTATTTCATATTATTGTTCTTTATCCCTAATATTTGTGTTTAAAATTTTATTAAATATTTTTTACTTTGACAGATATTTACATGATTTCGCACATCTGTCCATCACTGTGTACGAGTGTATAGGATTTTAAAAGAGTTATAAAAGAATGCAGGTGCAAAATAGATTGGAAAAAAGTCACGTCCCCAACCCCACACTTACGCAATAACAGATATATTTCTATTATTGTGGAAATTATATTAGCTTAAACATATCGTTTAAAACGTGTTACTTTAATTGCCTAGAGAGTAAGAGAGTAAGTGGGGATGTAAACATCCCCACCTACTCTGCAATTACATACATTCTAATTTGATATTTGTAAATATTTCATATAAAAGCCGAAAAACTCCAATAATTTATCAATTGTTATATTTAATAAACGGCTAAGAAATTATCTAAACACTTATATACACTTATTATTATTGTATATATAATGAGCCATCGAAAAAATTCATAATCGGAGTAGACTGTGAAATTGGGTTGGTACTTTAACCATTTCCACATAATGACATTTATTATTTGACATTGAAACTATAAGCCCTTATTAAGAAAATTGTTTGTGTTTAGATGTAAATGGACAACATTTTCAACAACTTCTGTAGCTATATGTAAATTTTGATTATGATTTCGATATTAAATAAATTATTTGTTTTCTTTTTTGTTGTAGTATCATTTCAATGCCATAATCTTTTTTTACAATGAAACCAAATGAAACTGTCAAGCATCAAGTAATGTGTCATTATGTGGAAGTGGTTAAAGTACCAACCCAATTTCACAGTTTACTCCAATTATGAATTTTTTCGATGGCTCGTTATAACAAGTGTTCATTTGAAAAGTCAATCTAGGTTACTTTGAAATTTTGATAGAATAAGGCGCAAATATATTAGTATGTGTTTGTTGTTCCGTAAACGTAAATCCAAATGACATTTGATAATGTCAATCACAAATATCAGTGCAATCAGTGCATAAAATAATCGTGCGTCGATTCTGGTTTAAATAAACTGCTTCTCAGTTTTAAAATGGCTTGCACTTTAGAACATAAAATTTTTTTAGTCCAGGCTTATTTTCTAAGTGGTAATAAAATTGATGGTTTATGGGTTTATTCAGTTCAAGATTGCATGGTAGAATTTCAAGTTGAGTTTCCACATTTTGTAATACATTATATACAATTTAAGAATACTTTGGATAGAACTTTAAAATTTTTTTCTGAAACTGCTAGTCTCTTAAGAAAATCTGGCAGCGGAGCAGTTAAGAAACGTACACCTCAAGTTGTCAATCGTGTTGAAGAAATAATGGAAAATGAACCACAAACATCTGTTCGACATTTAAGTCAACAAATAAACCTTTCTGTTGGTATAACTCACAAGTTATTAAAAAAAGATATGCAACTTTATCCATACCGTGTCACAGCAGTACAAGAATTGTTAGAAATTGATTACCCACGTAGACTACAGTTTTGTAATTGGTTTGTAATATGAACAATAATGGAAACTTTCGCAAAGAGTCATCTTTACTGATGAAGCATGGTTTTATAAAACGGGATACCTAAATTTACAAAATACAAGAATTTGGAGTAGTGAAAATCCACTTGTAATTAATGAAGAATCGCTACATCCAGAGAAAATTGGTGTTTGGGCAGCGATAAGCCAAAGGCGAATCATTGGATCAATATTTTTTCAGTGAACGTTAACTGCTCAAAGGTACCGTACGGAAATTTTACAACCATTTGTCAATCAGTTGCATGATGATGAACTTCAAAATGCATATTTCCAACAAGACGGAGCACCTTGTCACTGTACTGCAGAATCTTTGGGTTATTTAAGAGAATTTTTTGATGAGCGTATAATTAGTCGAAATACTGAAATTGCCTGGCCTGCACGTTCATGCGATTTAACACCTTGCGATTTCTTTTTGTGGCCTTATCTAAAAAATAACATATTTCGAACACCTATATTGAATTTGAATGATATGCTACAGAGAATCGAACAGAAATGCATGGAAATTAACAACAATCCAGTAATGTTGCAGAATATCATCAGAAATTTTGAACGGAGGATTTTAAAGTGCATTGATCTTGAAGGACAACATTTTCAACATTTGTTATAACGGGTGTTCAGAAACATTCGAAGTCAAAGTAGTCCTTGAAAATATGAAGTCATGTCTGAGATAGATTGATTTTTGACAGACAACAGTTGACATTTAATAATTATTACAAATCAGATACTTAAGTAAAGATATACGATTTTTTGTTCATTTTCTTGACTTCGAATGTTTCTGAACACCCGTTAGTTTTCAATAAATACCTATTATTTGTTTTTTATTTGTATGTATGAAACTGTCAAAATATACGACTTCGTAGGTTAAGTAGTAAATTTTAATTTACGACATACTTCAAAATGTTCTCAGTATATCACATGCTACTAGATTGACTTTTCAAATGAACACTTGTTATATATATATTTGACATATGAGGAAATTATTTGACATGCATAGCAACTATTAATAACGGGTGACCGTTTAATACTGAATCTGACAGTTTGTGCCAAATTTTGGTTAAGTTGGCATTACTGTACTTCGAGTTCGACCGCAACAGTTAACATTAGCGTCCTATGCGGTAATTACTTTTGACGTAAATATAAAAATTGATAAAATCAAATACAATAACCTTATCTTTCGAAATGTTTATTGCCAATATTTGCTAATTGCAATTATTTAAGAAAATTGGATAGATTGTGCTGCGTTCCAAATTAATGTGAATAATAATAGCTAACGGAAACCAGCCATGTACGACTATGGTAAAAGAGTTCAAACATCAATTGACAATAACTATAATTCCTAGTGTGGCAAATACAAAGCAGAGAAATTTCCAAAATTTGACAAACGTCAGGTTCAATATTAAATGGACACCCGAGAAATAGAGGAAACTCATTTGAAAAATAGTGAAACACAATTGACAAAAGAGGAAAAGCAAAAGCACTGTAAAATTTTAACGCATACAAGTTATGATTTTAAACTAAAACAAGTTCTGGGGCACATAGGAAACATGCAGAATATACTGCTCAACACAATGTATTTATTAATTTAAAGGTATTTATTAAAAATACCTTTGTATTATACAAAGCTGGTGGGGTTTTACCCACTCATGTATGTTTCAATTATTCTGATACATTACACATGCGGTTAGTCCGTAGTATGAGTGAAGACACAGACAAAATGCAGTTTCTAAAGACACGGCTGCGCCATCTTTAGAAGGGCGTCGTTGGTTCGCATTGGTTATGTGGACAAGGCGAGGTACTTCGGCTGTCTGACAACAGGCAGCGCTGAATTTACTTCTACGCTCGGTCTGGATAATTTCTGTGATGTGGCGATGTGGTTCTTTTTTGTGAATGCCTCTGAAGAAAACCTTTCTCCAGCAGGGGCGTACCGATGAGCCTGTAGAAAGGCGAAATACGTATCTACCTCTCTGGGGAGGGATATGTTCGGACACGTTCACAAAAAATATTAATAGTGAACCTGTATTTGTGTTCTTCACACCAGATTTTTAATAATATTTATATTATTAAAAATACCTTTGTATTATACAAAACTGGTGAGGTTTTACCCACTCATGTATGTTTCAATTATTCTGATACATTTATTAATTTCTTTATCAAATGGATTATTTATTTACAATTGAGTCTAATTTTCTTGAAATACAAACGAAAGGAATTTGAAAATCTTCGAGGTATTAGTACCAATTACGCAGGTTTTGTAAAACAGAATAAATAACTGAATAGTGTCATGTTTGGTATTACGTATGTAATGATAAATGCTATTTCATTCTCTAAATAAAGTAAATAAACGTATAAAGTTTTAAATGGTTTTAATACCTTCCGCTGTTTAGAATAACTTTTATATTTTACTGCAATTAATTTAATAGCTTCAAGAAATACGGTAATCGTTAGTCGTTTCGTGGTAGGGTTGTAACTACAATTGGACAGATATTATTCATTGTTAGTTTGGCCGGCATGAAATTATAAAGGAATCTAAGGTATTTACAGCGAAAAAGGAAAAGTTTCCGAAGTTTGCGTACCATTTTATTTACCAGCGTATACGGAAAATAGTAATATTATGTTTACCAATACACAGTTCATACATACATAAATCAATTCATTTGGTTCTGTGGGGTCCTGGTGCCTTGTACGGTTTAAATGTAAATGGATGAGTTCACGAACCTCTTAAGATACACAAACTCTAACGGAAACGATCAAAACATAGTAAGTTTGCAAATATTTTCACGTATTGGGATGCAGATACAGTTTTTCCTTTAATAGATGCGACTACTATTTGGATATAATATTACATAATACAAATAGTACAAAAATGTTTTCATTAAAATAATAGTTATAATTTTTACCTATTAATGTGTCAATATACAAATAAGATATATAACACCATAAAAGTGATACAAGAAATTTTGGGTACATGTATTTTCGTCACCGACCAGGTAGATAAACCGTGCGCAATAATTGGGGCATTTATGACATGACACATGCATTTTCGTCACCAAAGTGCTTAATTACGGATTACTCCTTTAAGCAACGGGCTATACCTATATTAAAATACAAAGTTTGCATATGCCTACAAAAATTCGCAATCGTAAAGTTAAAAAAAGGCAGCAATTTATTGAGTCTATGCTTACACAATATCAAAACAACGAAATAAGCAGGTTACATCTAGTTAAATGTCTCTCATATCATTGTTATTTTACATAAAATGATGTTTTACATATTTTTTATATAGCTCTGTACCTATGTATATATATTTGAATAAACAACCTTGTTTTATATAAATTGTTTCGTTTCATTTTCAATTGCTATGTACCTACTTAATAAGATAATAAAATGGTCGGTGACGAAAATGCATGTGTAAGTAACGTCTGCTTTTCAGGACGGTGACGAAAATGCATGTCCGATTATCACTTTTCTTACCTTGGTGACGAAAATGCAAACACCCGAAATTTTAGCATAATGTTAAGGCCAAATACAATAAAATGCAGTATTTTATTATGAAAGTTTTATTAAAGTTTCTCAAAATGTTTCTAAGTATAATCGACACACTTTTTGATTTGAAGAAACCGGCTCTAGAAAAAAATTGTACGTGTCTTTGGAGTTGTCATTTATCTCTCTTAACTCTTCAAGGACGGATTTTTTTCTTTTAAAAATCTTGTTATTCTTTTATTGTTTCTTCATTTGCTATTATTGTACAATAAACATAAAAACCCATTTAAAGGGCATAATTTAAATAAAACAACAAGTTGCCATATGGTAATGCTAGTCCTCAGTAATAGCTAAATATGGCTTAATAGTAAAATAAAAGAAGACAACTTAGTTTTAATGTGTAATATCAGAAATTTTACAAATTAGTGTCAAAAGTTACATTACAACATGTCGCATTCCTTACACATTGTTCTTATAATGATTTGCAGCATTCACCGGCGCATTTACTTTTCTTGTGGTCTGTTGTGGTCGTAAGCCTTTATTTTTATCAAATTCTATATTATCAGAAACTCTGCAAAATGATAGGCTTGATGAACTTGTGGATGGTTGTCCACTAGGTTTTGGAAGGCAACCAAACCTTTTCGGATAGGTTATTACAAGTTCTCTTCGAAACTCTAACTGAGTTGGCTTATTGCCAGAGTTTATGTGCAATATCCAGGCGTTTTGGATAACAACATTAATTAGCCATGTGAATATAAACACCACCACCATTTTTTCCGTGTAAACCAATTCTGTATTTTGATATGTTCTCGTTCATTAAATCCGGTTTTTCGGTGTGATTTCAAGATCTCCGTTTATCCATTTGATCGCAGAATTATCTATTGTTTGCAGTTCCGCCACTCCATTTCTTGTACTGTCACTTGTATCCTTCTTCACAGATTTGGTTGAAATAATTTGATTAATGTTTAGCAAATCTTCTGGCTTATTATCATGAAATCGTATTTCAGCCCCAGCAGTCAGTTGTCTTCTGGATATATTGCAGAATCTGGCAGAATCCCCATTTGTAAGTTGACTGCAATTAGGTGGTTTATTATATATAATTTCAACTTCCAAATCCTCGGAATAGGCCATTTGTAAAGTTTCTTCTAGTGTTAAACCTCCACTGTAACTAATTTATATTTTATATAAAAATCCTACACTCGTAGGGACTGGCGTTGCCAAATGGCAATACCAAAATTTGGTATCAAAAATCGTTTTTCTATTTTGCGTTCGAAATGAACTCATTATGACATCCAAAAGAGTATCGAAATAAGCTTCATCTGTTTTTTTAATTATTTGATGTTGGCGTTGTTCGAACACAGAAATAAATATCATTGCTGTCATTTGATTTTAAGAATTTAAGTGTATTTGACAGATATAATATATGTACGTACTCTACACAAACAAGTTTCTTAAATAAATTTAGACTAAACTTAACATTATCATCTTATGGATTTTGAAAAAATGCGCCTTTTACGGGTTTTTGAGGTTAGAGAATACGAAAATGATATATATCCAACACATATCCAAGATATTTGCATAGAATAGGACTCATGAATCCCTAAAAATTGGCCTATCGAAATCCATAACATGACCCAGATGTTAGGGTTTTCCTAAATTTCCACTATACATATATTATTTTTGCTGTTCGTTATATACGAAGCATGGTTAATTACAAATTTACGCAAATTCTTCACTAGCATTTTCTGTATGTCAATTTGTTTAATAAATGACAGTTCTTAGTCAATTTGTCTACATATATGCGTTTAACTCAGACAGGACTGTTATATCTGTCTTTCTCGTTGAGAGCCTACTCTAAGAAAGAATGTTGGCTTAATCGCTATTTTACAAGGTGGTTATTGCCCAGTATATACATCTGGAATTTTAAGAAGCTGGTTAGAGGAAAACAATATTAACGCGTTAGCCTGGCCTGATCTAAATTTAATCGAAAATATTTGTGGAATACTGGGTAAGAAATTATATTTTAATAATTTTAAACTTGAAATTTTGGACGAAGGAAATGGAAATTTGAATTTTGTTACTCAAATTAATGGTTATGCAATAAATTATTAATACTCAGTTATAATATGATGAGTAGTCAATGTTATGCCAATTATTTTTGTGGTGGTGTTGGGATATGAATTTGACGAGTGCTTGCGCAAGTCGAATTTGAAAGCGTCGTTGAGATGAGTGACGCCATGTCAAAAATTATTTGCATAAAATTCATTACGAATCGTATTCGGAGGACTATTTAATTAACAATTAATAATATTCGACAAGTGTTATAAGTGTCAGAAAGCGTCCCCGACAAATTTCTCTCAATAAGATTGTTAAAACTATTAAAAATCGTTTTAAATTACAATGGAAAGTGAGAGAAGATTTGGCGAAAAAAATGATGGGAAAATTGATGCAGAGATCACAAAAAATGTATGTGAAAACACAAAAAAATCCCGTGATTCAGTTTGGAGGCAATTTTCACAATTGTTAGAAGAGAAAGGTTGACAAATCTACGTCCCCTGTTGACTTAAATACTATTTGAAAAAGTTAGGTTTGTAATATGAAAAAGAAAGACTGTACAGATTACAAGGAGGGTTTCGTAAAACATATGTGTAATTCAACAGCTAAAATGATTCAAGACATATATTTCACCAAGTGGAATATTTCAATTAATTCTCTTAATAATATAATTCTCAAATCTGTACGAGACGCCAGGGATATCATGAGAAAGAAACTGCAAGTTCTTCCAGAAAAAGGACTACTAGTGCAGCGGCCCTGAGTGAAGTAGAATATGCAAAAATAATAGAACTTCTGAATGAAAACACCTTGAAAGAACTTCAAAAGAAATATTATTTTTTAGCGTCGTACGAATTGGTCTGGAGGGTGAGGAAGGGACACAATCCAAAACAAATTTTTTTAAACAAGAATTGGACTATCGGGGATGTGAAATTGGACGCATAGAATACAACCCGATTTTTTCGAAGACCGCAGCAGGGGATGCAGAAAAGCTAATCAACAGCTAATCAAAGTAATATTGATATATGCCCAGTGAGGTATGAAAGTATCTGCCAAAATTCTTTTAAAGGTTGTTAATAATGCGTTTTTTAAAAAGAATATTTAATAAACTTAAGTCAAAGAGAAGCGCTAACATTAAAACATACAGAATGTTTTTGATGCCCAAACCATATTGGAATCTGAGTGAATCTAGCCATTGGTACAAAAAGTCCCCAGTTGGAATCCATGCAATTGGCAAATGGGTAAAATTTTAAGCGGAAAAGATGAATTGGATACAAAGAAATGAAAAATATCAAATCATTCGATCAGATCTAGTGCTGTGTCGGACCTTGTAGAAGCTAGTGTTGAAGAACAGCAATTAATGAAAATAACTGGGTACAACAACAGTAATTCCATTAAGTCTTACTTGCAACCAGCCGTGGCTCGTGATGACGTAAAACGTGGGCACCCGCACGGATGAGATTGCTCCGTTTAAGCTTTCATATATATAGAGAAGCGAGTAGGTGCGATCGAAATTGTCCGAAATTGTTCGAAGCAGTCTCATCTGTGCGAGTGCCCACGTTTTACGTCATCACGAGCCACGACTTCTTGCAACTAGACAAAGAACACCATCAACAAATAGTGGAGAAGATGAGATCCAGTGTAGCTGCTAACAACAGCAGTACCAAAGTACCAACGTTTTATTTGAACCTGATACTGTTGAAAATACTACAAAAGAAACAGGATTGTTACAAAACTTTCCCAAAGTCAGTTCTTCAAATTATACATTTCAATTTCTTAGAAAATAATATTTCTGTGTTCATGGAAATTACTAAAACTTAAGTTTTTTTCATTGGTTAATGAACATTGCACGACAGATGCATTAAATAGTCTAATTATTTTTTTATTTGAAATAATGAAATAATACACGTTAGATGCAGTATTTAAAAAATTAACCATATTTAGAATGATATTTGGATTGTCTATGAAAGCTTGATTTAACGTTTAACAATAATTAAAAAAATAATTTAGTGTTTGAACTGTGATTGTAAATGTATCATTATTATTTTTTCTTTATTTTAGAACGCCTTCTATAGTAAAATTAAATATTTATATATAGAAGAAACGCGTTAAGTCCAATTGTACGTCATTAATGACGTTTCATGTTGTCATAACTGCATTAGAAAAAATAAAAAGTTAGTTTGTTAAACTATATTTGAAAGCTTTTATTTCATTAATTTGAATACAAAATGTTATAAATTGATGATAATGTAGACATTCATGGGAACTAAACACATAATTTCCGTTTCAATACTAAATGTTTCTTGTATATATTTTTAACAGGGTAATAGTTACTGCGGTGTTGAAAGATAACATATCTGTCAAATAAGTCTAGTTTTGTGTAAATTTTTCCCGTTTATTTTATTTGTTTAAAAATAGTTCCTACATTGTGTTTACTATCTCATTTCGTCATTTGGATTTGATACCGAAAGGTTTCTTTAAACAGTCGAAGCAATTAATTGCTTCATTATTGACCTTTTTGTAGTTGACATCTCATAATTTTATAATTGATATCTTGCCGGTAACATATATAGGACGTGTCGTCATGGATCTAGTATGACGTACAATTGAATATAACGCATTTTCTCTCTATGTATATTTTCAAATACATATTTTAAAAGTAATTCCTAGACTACACTTTACGATAATACGGTCAATGTGGTCGATATTTGCTTAATCTGCTTTACGTGAATTATTAAGAATAATATAAGCCACGTTATATTAAATTTGTTTACGTATTTATGAAATTTCTAATCAAACGGTGACCAACAAATGTCTTACTTTTGTATTTTACTTAATATTAAATTTTCGAGGAAATGTTTCCTTACAAGAATACGCATTTCCTTATTATTCATATTAAGTAAACAAAAAATAATTCGTATTTTACATGTATTAGTGCTTATGTTAACTAGATAAATATCCAAATTGAACCCGTAATAACTATATATTGCACATTAACTTTGTTCTCAGAAGACCGGATATGTTAATAGCGTCATAGACATTACTAATAATTATTACCTAGAGATACTTGAATAAATGATCTTTTTATGCCTTTGTTTATTTTATTTTGAACATGTAGATTATTTCAGGTATTTTAGGTATTATTTTCAATGTACATAATTTGACATTGAAAATAAATCATAAAATACATGTCGCTCACTAAAAATATAATAAAGTAGTTATTACTACATACAGTTCAAGGTTAATTACAGGAGTTACAAGGTTGTCCTATTATAATGATATACCTATAGTTACAGAAACATATTACTGGTTACAGATAGATTACGCTACCATTCTTTCATCGTTTCAGTGATTTTAACAGTTTGATAAAGTCGCCACTGACTTTTACAATTTTTATTTTTTTTATATATATATATATATATATATATATATATATTATATATATATATATATATAAATATTTATGAAGTTGCATAATAAGATTTATAATTTCAGTAACACTGCATTAGATTATTTATAAATAACATCAGAATAAGTTTACAAAAAGTATGAAATATAATAATAACTATCAATACTTAGAAAGTAGGATTAAGAACGTAATAACCTTTTTATTAAGAATATATTAGTCCAGTCATTTGGTGCTCAAAAAGGGGGTTACCTAGCATTTTAATTAAAAATATATTAGTCCAGTCATTTGGTGCTCAAAAAGGGGGTTACCTGGAAAGTTTTCCAGGAGTTTTGAAAATTGGTATGTTTATAGAGTTCGATGTGCTCTTTTCGAATTTTCAGTTTAACACTTAGTATCTTTGCCGCTCGCGCCGCCATAATGAAAAATGGCGCCTGAAAACAGTTTTTTGACGATATCTCCTTTCCGACTCATTTTATGATAAAATTAGTTATATGATAAATTAAACTAGAGAAAATATCCTATAATTTTTGTACTAACCTATTTTCCTATAAAATGACTAGTTTCAGTGTACGAGCGCCGCAAATTCTACTCCAATACGCGCATTTCGTACATTAATATCAGTTTTTGTGCACCAAGGACGTTATGGGTATTATATTGTTCTGAGGTCGACGTTAATTCAGTCCGAGGGCCCCTGGTCCGAGGGATGAATGTCGACCAAGGACAATATAATTGCCTTAACACCCTTGGTGCATAAAAACTGATATTAATGTACGAAATACGCGTGTTGGAGTAGATTTTATTTTTCACGAAAAAGGGAAAAATTCAAATTACATTGGAAAACTTCCGAGATTTCTGCCCACTGTCATGTCGTTGACAGTCGTCACGCATTTAATATGTTGGGGCCGGTGCATCGTTCGAGACCCTAAAAATGCATGGGAAATGGAAAAGTACATCTGTAGCAGAAGGATACATAGAGGAAAGCATTTCTTCCAAGAACATGATATTAAATTCTGTTACGGCATCAGATAAATCCTTGTCGCTTGTCAAAGTAACTAGTGGAGATGTTTTCCCACCAAGATCTTATATACAGTCTGTCCACAGATTCATTCTCAACATGGGGATCTCGCTTATTATGAGAGATAAAGATTTGGTTAAATGAGATCAAATACACCAGAGGTATAGTTGTACCAAACCCTATACACTAGCTTTGAATATTTAACGTACTTCGGGCGCTATTGCAAAAAAAGTGAATTTTTGTTTTTTCGATTTTCTTCTTTAATAACTCATTTATTTTTAAAGTGAGACAAATTTAGTTTGCACTTCCTTAAGGCACTTTCTTAATAGGAATCTGGTGGTGTATTTAGATTTTTGAATACTGCTATAGTAGTTGAGTTACAATGGTCAAGCTTCATTTTTCTTATGGGGGTCATAGTTGGCTATGACACCATCGAAAACAATATTTCTTTCCCTTTTCAAAAATGTATAATTTGTTATACCTGATACCAAAACTAATTTCAAAAATTAAAAAAAAACAACATATTGTTACATTAGCAGGTTAGAGCGGTTGTGGCATTTGACAATAGAGGGTTTTGCTAACAAAGAAAGGAAGAAAACTTTATTTTGCAACAATTATTTATTAAATTAAAAACATAGGCAGCTCAAAAAATACTTGGATATTATTTACAAAAATTATAATAACAAATTATAAAAAATGTTCAAACAGTTGACCATTATTTTCCAAACATAAATAGGATCTACGAATAGTAGACTTAACAACTTTATGTAAAATACGCCTTGGAATAGCTCGACATTCATGAAACACGCTTTCACGAAGTTCATTTACGTTATTGTAGCTGCGGCATACACTTTGTCTTTAATGTAACCCCACAAATAGAAGTCGAGAGGCGTCAGATCAGGAGATCTTGGTGGCCATGCAACTGGTCCACGAGTTCCGATCCACCTGTTACCAAACCGCCGACTGAGGAAATTAGTTACAATTCTGGAATTATGTGCTGGAGCACCGTCCTGATGAAACCAACAATTATGAGCCTCTTGTAAAGTTAATTCACCCAGCAAGTCTTCAATATTATTTTGCAGTAAATGCAAATAAACGTCGGACGTTAGTGTTTCATTAAAAATTATTGGACCAATTAATCGTGATCCTAGTATGCCACGCCAGACATTAAATCCAAAATGCAGTTGATGTCGAGCAGGTCTGATTACATGAGGGTTTCTTGTCGACCAAAATCGTAAATTTTGTCTATTGAATAAACCATTGTTTGTGAATCTAGCTTCATCGAACCATAATATTTGAGGAGAAAAATGATCATTATCATTGTACCATTCACAAAATTCTCTTCGTTATTATCCCCTGGTTTTAAAGATTGACATACATTGTATTTATATGGATGATATTTGTGGGAGGCCAAAATCTTATAAGCAGTAGATTTGGGTGTTATATTGAATTTCCCGAACTGATGTGTTTGGATTTTAAACAACTGCTTGTAAAACATTAGTTTTAGTTTCATTACTTATGCGCTGCGGTTTTGTATATGGCTTAGTAAATGATCCATGATGTATTAAATTTACCTTTAAATTTCTGTAAGTAGAAAGATGGGGTTGCCTGCGTTCTGGATACTGGTTTATGTACATTTCGGCAGCTCTCATCGAATTTTTGTGACACAGAATGTAACAGGACAAATTTTAAAAACAAATATACATAAAAAAATGATTTTTTTATGTATATTTGTTTTTAAAAGGTTGACGATGAACTAACAGCATATTGATTTGATGTTTTAAATTTGATGAATTTTAACATGTTTAGTGCCGTTGTTTGCTAAATTTTAACTCTCAATTACACCCCTGATGAAGTAACAAATCCGTTATGAAATATAGAGTGGAATGAAGGAGTTTTATTTTTACTTGACAGACCGCTCACCCGTTAATTAATTTTTACTTATACAGTACGGTCGATAATACTTAATAGTCTATATATATATATATATATATATATATATATATATATATATATAATTGAAAAGAAATTATCGACCGGGATATATTATCAAAAATTAATTAAAATTCGGGTAAGCGGTCAATTAAAAAACTCCTTTATTCAATTACCCTATATTTCGCAACACTTTGTCGCTTCTTCTGGGGTAAAAAATGTAGAGTTAAAAAATAATAAAATTTTATTATTTTTTAACTCTACATTTTTTACCCCAGAAGAAGCGACAAAGTGTTGCGAAATATAGGGTAATTGAATAAAGGAGTTTTTTAGTTTTTTTAGGAATGTAGAGTTAAAAAATAATAAAATTTTATTATTTTTTAGCTCTACATTTTTTACCCCAGAAGAAGCGACAAAGTGCTGCGAAATATAGGGTAATTGAATAAAGGAGTTTTTTAATTGACCGCTTACCCGAATTTTAATTAATTTTTGATTATATATATATATATATATATACATATATATATATATATATATATATATACAATGTGTCCAAAAAAAAGTGCTCAGAGTTATACCTCGTGTAGATAAAACAATTTCATCGAAAAAAAACCCTAAATGTGCTAGTCAAAAATGTTTAGTTTTTTTTTGTAATTGAAATTTAAGTTTTTTCCCCTACGCTTCATTACGAAAATAATAGATATTTTCTCAACTAGTGTGTCAATTAAAAAAATAAAAACAGATTTAGAAAGGATAATGACCAGATTTATTGTATTGTATTGTGTTGTAGGAATATCACGTGATGAGGATCGCTGCCTTGTTCTCATGTCCCCACACCGCATCCTTCCTTCAGTCGATATGTAGGTTTGTCCAAGTGATGTTCGGTGTACCTTGTTTCGTTTTACATTTTGTTATGTTAACTATTGCCGCGTATACTGCACTTTTAGATTTGTTTCTCGCTTTGGACTATTGTTATTAAGGACTGAAATGGCGCGTCTTTCAATGTTTGAAAATAATCATATTGCTGATATGCATTATTATTATGGCATGCACCATGGAGTGGCTCGAGTTGCTTGTCGAGCGTACATAGCAGCCTTCCCGAATAGGCAGCCAGTTCCAACATACCGGACATTTATTACAATTCACCGATTGTTCAGCGAGAACGGACTAGGAAGGAAAAATATGGGAGGACAAGGCAGAGCTGCAGCACTGCAGCTAGGGAATACAGAAGAAGATATCTTGGACGAGGTTTTCCGCAATCCATCCATTAGCCTCAGACGGTTAGCGCTTATGTTTAATGTATCGAAATCTACAGTGGGTGTGATTTTAAAAGCGAATGGACTTAAGCCATATCATTATCGAAGAGTACAGAATATTAATGAAGGAGACTATGTACAGCGTTGTATTTTTTCAACATGGATTTTGAGACAGACGAGAAGAAATCCAGAATTTTTCAACAAAATTCTTTGGACGGACGAACCAAAATTTACACGAAATGGAATAACAAATTTTCGAAATTTACACGCATGGTCCGATGAAAACCCACACTCAGCAAGGCCTGCCTCATTCCAGGAACAGTTTTCTGTCAATGTCTGGGCCGCATTGATAGGAAATTTATTAATTGGACCTATTTTTCTTCCTCGGATTTTAAATGGTGAAAGATTTTTGGAATTATTGCAAAATGAACTACCAGAGTTGCTGGATGACGTGCCATTAAATTCTAACGAATTAACTTTTTACACCAATTCTCCGATCAAAATAAATTTAATCTTAACTAAAGCTAATTCGTCTAAAATGTGGCTGCAGTTTGACGGCGTTCCGGCACATTTCGCTAGGCCAGTAAGATTATTTCTAAATGAAAATTATCACCGATGGGTCGGACGAGGTGGCACAGTTGCGTGGCCGCCAAGGTCGCCAGACATGACTCCCCTGGATTATTTTTTGTGGGGCACAATGAAGCAAGAGGTGTACAGTAGCCCGGTGAACACACTAGAAGAATTAGAAAATAGGATAAGGAATTGTGCAGAGCGATTAAAACAAAACCCTGATATGATTCAACGTGCTACGAGACAAATAACGTTCAGGGCTATTGCGTGTCTCGAATGTGAAGGAGGCCATTTTGAAAACATAATTAATTAATATAATATTGATTAAAATAGTATATTAAAAAACGAGTTTCATAAGGCACCATTTTGCTGCACGAGATCAGTTTAGAAAACGAGCCGCTTGCGGCGAGCTTTCTAAAGAGCGAGTCCAGAGCGAGTCCAGAGGTGTTCAAACTTTTTTATATCCTCAGTATGGCAAGACAATTCAAAGCCCTCAAAATAGGTATCAGTTGCAGACATTACTTCGTCATTTGAGCTAAATCTTTCTAGCGTTATTTTCGAATATGAGAACAAAAAAAAGTCACCAGGGGCTAACTTCGAGGAGTGTGGTGCGTGTGGGAGCAGTTTGTAACGTAAATCATTTTTACTTGTCGATAATGAATGAACTAGTGTATTGACGTGAGGAAGCACAATTTTTTTCTTTGTCAAATGTGATGGTTTTGATTTGAGCGTCAAACTTATAAAGCTCTAAAGACTGCTTTTAAATATTTCGTCTTTGACGTTTTTGGTTGGTTGTTAACGATCTAGCATTTAGCTGAGAGTTTGCTTATACAGGGTGTCCAGAAACTCTCCTGACAAACGAAGACCGGAGATTCCTCTGATAATTTTAAGACAATTAAACCCAAATTCACCTAGTCCGAAAATGCTTCCTAAGGGAGCTAGAGTTCTTTGAAGATGGCGCCTTGTATTTATTTATTTTTTAATTCCTCCAGAGCGCTTCTATTTAGAAAAACAAAAACTGGTATGCTTATTTATCCTCCAGAGATGAATCGATTCCATCAATTGCGAATTTCTAGTACCGGTCATAGGCGTCTGTTTTGGGTAGGTCAACGGTTGTTTTAAGGCATAACTTTTTTGTCTTTAACTTTTAAGCATTTGTGACACTAGATTATTAAATTTTCAGGTATTCCAGTACTAAAATGTACTCTTACTTTAAGTCGGTAGGATACACGGTTTTCTAGAAAAATCGATTTGTAAATTTTTCGTTTTTTCTTAATTAAAGTTTAATTTATTATGTACCTACTTATTTTTAGCGACGAAGTTGGCTTGGACTATCAAGGCATGGATGAAAATTAATTTAATAAATTAAAAACAAATTATTTATTACAATGGAACGAAACTAACAAAAAAAGAACAAGTATCAAAGGTAGATTGTTACAAAAGTTGCTCGATGTGATGACCATTAGTCTCTATGCATAAGTTTACCCTTTTGCTTAGAAAACGCCGAATTCTTGCAAAAATTCCAAAGTTATTTCTAAATTCGTTGCAAGCATCTTGTACCCTTAGCCAGAGTTATGCGCGATTTTGTATCGGAACGGAATAAACAAATGCTTTTATGTATCCCCAAACACAATAATCGCAAGGATGCAAATCCGGCGACCTTGCTGGCCAAGCAACTGGACCGCCTCTTCCAATCCAATGGTCTTCGTAGTTATTATCTAGAAAGTCTCGTACATTCCTGCTAAAGTGGGCCGGACAGCCGTCCTGTAGAAACCATAAGTTTTGCCGAATATTTAAACGCACCTCATCTAACAAATCAGGTAAAATATTTTGCAGGAAATGTAAGTAATCAGCACCATTTAAACGAGCAGGTAATTCCACAGGGCCAAGTAGATAATCGTCAACTACTCCTATCCAGACGTTTATGCTAAACCTATGCTGATGCTTAAATTCTTGAACAACGTGGGGATTGTCACCAACGTACGAATAATAATGTACATTATGTACATTAAAAATTCCATTTTTTGAGAATGTAGCTAATATGTTCCTTAAGAAATCTTCATCTTGATTTTTCTGATTTTGTAACCATCTAGCGAATTCTACGCGAGCAGGAAAATCTCCTTCTAGCAGTGCTTGCACCTTTGTAAAATGAAAAGGATATAAATTTTCTTTGTGTATGATATTTCCTACGGAAGATTTTGAAATTGTGGGGTACATGGTAGATAGTCTTCGAACGCTAATTTCTGGATTTTCCTCAACTTCCATTAAAATAACATCTTCATGTTCTGCTGTTACATCATTATGTCTCCCTGTTTCATTATTTTTTGGGACCACTAAACCTGTTTCTCTTAATCGTTGATGAAGAGCTGTAAATGTTGAGTGAGTGGGATGCTGACGATTGGGAAATTCTTCAGCGTATCTACGTTCCGCCGCTCGAGCGTTACACCTCATTTCGCCATAAACTAAATGCATATCGGCGTATTCCTCATTAGTAAAAACCATTTTTTTTTAAATTGAAATCGTTGTGTTTGAATAACACAAAGTAAAAAATGAAAAGATAAACTTCGTGAACTGACAACAATTTGACAATGAAAAACGTAGGTTTTACTTCTGTTGGCAGTTCAGAGCTAACTATTGCAAAAAATAAAAAATTGAACTTTAATGAAGAAAAAACGAAAAATTTACAAATCGATTTTTCTAGAAAACGGTGTATCCTACCGACTTAAAGTAAGAGTACCTTTTAGTACTGGAATACCTGAAAATTTAATAATCTAGTGTCACAAATGCTTAAAAGTTAAAGACAAAAAAGTTATGCCTTAAAATAACCGTTGACCTACCCAAAACGGACGCCTATGACCGGTACTAGAAATTCGCAATTGATGGAATCGATTCATCTCTGTTATATTTGTTAATTTCTAGATTTAGAAATTAACGAATATAATAAATTAGGTATAATTTTAAATGACCAACTAGACATAAATAACTCCCCCCTACTAAACTTAAAACTCATACATGTCCAGCCCCTCTTAGAATAAGATTAGTTCTGTACTTTGTATTGATATATATAAGATCTAATTGATATTTTGAATTAGTATATTCATCCACCTGATGAACCCACAGTGTGGTGAAACATATGTAGTGTGTTAACATTATATATATTATTTTGAAACTATACAACTGTGTTTTGTTTTATTATATCTATATAATGAAGTTTCAACAAGTATCTCCTTCGTCGATTATTAATTTAAAATATATCTTATCCGTTCATAAGTTAAAAAGCATTTTGGGGAAAAACACGGTCTACTAGATTCTGAACAGACTTCAAATAGAGAAACTTGCAATGTGGAATGCTATTGTCTATGACAGTCAGTCTCCCCTAATCTTCATCCCAGTGTAGCAGTCATGTAGTAATTCAATATATTTCCTCAATTGAAACACTGGGAAACATAATTTTATAACAGTCTATTACTATATATATAACATATATATATATATATATATATATATATATATATATATATATATATATATATATTGTAATGATGCAAGGCATACACATTGAGCTGCATCTGAAATGGGAAAAATAAGATATACAAAGTAAGAAAAGGGCAATAAAAGGTTATGTAAGTGATATTATTAAGTATTAGTAGTGTCGAAGTGCATACGAATTTTAATAACGATAACATTATTTTCTTAAATTTCTATATTTATATTTCTTTCATTAATTTCTTACTTATTATTTCTTATTCAAATTTCAAATATTAGCGCGAAAAACACATATTCAAATTCATATGCATCTTTAATTTATATCGAGGCTAGTAAGCCACGCCTACAAATTGACATCTCGCAAATGTAAATATTTATCGTGCGCAGTACTCAATTTGTAACATTAAGTTTTACATTAACCTAACTTGTTAATTTATTAAATAATTTTTAAAATCTGTAAGAATAGTAAAATTAGTCAAATTCCATCTATTTAAATATGTTGATAAGGTAAAACATCGAGACTTTTTGGCATCATTAGATAGCTAAGTTTGGTAAAACAGACAAGCGCTATCGGCATCATCTTTTGAAATTTATTAACTAGTAGACGCAATTTTTTGACCGATCCTTAGAAATTTTTATATATCATTAATTAAAATCGCTAATTTAGTAAAAAGTAATTAAAAGTATCCTGCCGTTAAATAAACCCGATCGACGAGAGAAATTCTTCAAGAAATTTCGATTTTTGACGTATTTACGTACAACCAGGCGTCATAGATGTAATTTCATCATAATCGCAAGAAATCAAAAAGAAATATTGTCAAGAAACAGTCACAGAACATCTACGGAATTGATTATCGTTCATCTACATCGATACCTGTAATCCAACAGCTAGATAAGAACGCAGGGAGAAATTAGGTATCAGAGACCAAGACCGAAGAAAATCTTCGAAAGCGTCATTAGAAACAGCCACCCACGCCGCCAACAATTCGAACAGCAATCGGACTTTTTCGATCGCTGAAAATCATCCCATTTGATGCGTACGTTCTACAAAATAAACATCAGGATTATTATAATCACAGGTTACAGATAAAACGTATTTATTTTTCAAAATTTTTAATTCTTTAAACTTATAAACCAATAAAATTCTCGATTTTGTTTACCTAACCTAAACGTCCTATACTTGTATTAAAATTTAATAAACAACCAATTTAAACGTAGAAATATGTAGTAATTAAAAGGTACTCACCATTATCGTTAAAAGATTATTTATATTGTTATCCATATTTTTATAAGTTAAAACACACATAACCACCTTATTTTCTTAAGTAACACCTTGTTGTCTTTATTATATGTAGTTTCGTTAATTTCACCCTTTGCAATACATGTTATTTTATTACAGTTTTCTTTTTATAGCAATAAACATAATAGTTTTATTATCATATCAATCTTTTATTTGTCTATATTTACTTGTAGGAGTTATTTCTTTAAGCCTTAACATTAATAGTTTACTTTTATGGAAGCAACTACTTATTACTAACGAAGAGCCTGAGATTACACATTTAATTAAGCTTTTTAATTTAGTTTCATGCGATCCGACTAGTTGGCAATTTAGAACACAGATAGAGCAGTTTGAGGAGTTATATAAAGGCGCCCATCTTTTAATTTCAAAATTAATATTTTTTGAACTCTTTCATTATATTTATTATCACCTCCTCAGCTATTCATCATTTGACGCAACAACGTGGAGGCCAGATTGCTTCTTTTAAATAACTCGACTACAATATAAATCATTACAAATAATTGCTACATTCAAAATTATTTTACATATATAATTTAGACGAAAGGTGTATGTTATTACTGTAGTTGTGTGTAGAATTGTGTACCTATTTTTCCTATTGTACAGCTGATTTTTACCTACAATTCTTCACATCCCAGACTTTGAAGGAGTTACGGATATAGTAAAGGTTAGTGAAGGGGAAATATCACCTTGTATGTACGTTGTTTTATTTAACTTTTGTCCACTTATATTATTACTGTGTCTCGAATATTATTTATACATATTTAAATCATAAATTTCTTCTTATCAACTATTCATTATAATAATTCTATTAACAATTAAAGAAAATATCAATATAAACTCTTTGCATAATATTACTTCAATCAATATTAATATGGACACCAGACACAGGACAAAAGCAGTAAAGGACACTACGGAAGAAGACAGGGCTGAACAGGGAGACATTCCTGTTGCACAAATTTCCACAGCTGAAGAGGTAAGTTCACCAGACAATAGCCAGTTGATGAATATGTTACAGACACTAATGATACAAATGACTAATATTAATAACGACTTAACTAATATGAATAACGACCTAACAAACAAATTAGAATCAAATAATAACGACTTAACTAATATGAATAACAAATTAGATAATACTAATAATAAAATAGATACAAATAACGATAACTTAAAACAAGACATAACTAATCTGAGTACTGACTTATCGGCAAAATTAGAGGCTAACACGAAAAAAATTAATGAAAGATTTGAACTCAATAATGCTCATATAGACAACAAATTAAGTGCTTTCAAGGTAGATTTAGAGGGTAAAATAGCTGAGATTTCTACAGCTCAGAAAAAGATGGAGGAGAACGAGCTGAAATACTTAATTAAACTAGATGAAACCGTTAACTTACAGAACTTACATTGGGCAAAACAGTTAGAGGCTACAACAAACGAAATACATAATAATACCGAACAGAGACTAATAACTACAACTAAAAATATACAACAAAATGTAGACAAATTGATTTCAGAGAATAATACTATATTTAATACAAAATTGACTAATTTTAACAAAATAAATGTAGACAACACTGAACAATTAAAAATAACGTTAAACCAAGATATTAATACTCAAATAAGTCAATGCAAATATTATAATAACCAAGAAATAAACACAGTTAGACAAAATTTAGATGCTATAATTACTACTAACAATGATAATTACACTAACACGCAAGCTAACATTAAACAATTAGAAAATAAAATTAGAAATTATTTTACATCAACAAATTACAATAATACTAACAATAACTCTATTAAGATAGAAAATCTACATCATTTCGACGGGGACATTACAAAAGTACACCCCATGACGTACCTTAGCTGTTTATTACGTTATTTAGAGGATGTTTCGGAGGAGAAACATAAAATGGAGGTCATTCGTGTAACTTTACGTTATAGTGCACAAGAGTGGTTTCAAAGAATTGAGGACCATTGCAATTCTCTTGACCAGTTCGTTACACTCTTCACAAAAAATTACTGGGATGAAACGCAGCAAAATCGAGCAAAAATACGGTTATTGACAGGTAAATATAGATTAGGACAAGTCTCACGTGAAACATACGCCTCTCGCATATACAATCAGTGTAAGCACTTGAATGATATAGACGAATCAATGATTGCCAGGCAACTCCTGAATCATTTTATCTACACTGATACTCAAGCGATAATATGTCAAAGGGTGACTAATATGGATTCACTTATAGACATATTAAGAAGGTTAGATGATTTTACGGAAAATAACCATCAGCCACAACACATTTATCGCAATCCGAATAATCGCAATTATCCGTCTCAAAATTTAAACAACAATAACAACAATCAAATAAATTCACCACCTCAAAGATACAATAATTCTAACTATAATAACAGAAATCAAAATACTTCAAGACCGTACAACAATCATAACAATTATAATAATAATTACAGCCATAATGTAAATAATGACCGCAATCAACCAAATAACCCACCGAATAGACAAAATTTTAATTTCCAGCCGACAAGATACAATAACAATAATAATTATTTTAATCACAATAATCGCTCAACGGATCACCAACAAAATAATAATAATTCGAATAATTATTCTAATCAACAAGGACGAGGATTTAACCATATACGAAATCGTGGTCGTGGTCAAATAAATCATATTAGTAGACGTCACCGATCTGTGTCGCCTATACGTACAAACATGGAGGAGGTATTAAAAAAAACGTCAATTTCACAAGTGGACCTCTATACCGACCCAATACCAGGTCCGTCAACACGCCAGAATTGAGAACACCAAACGACTATAGCATACCATTTAAGATAGATACTATTACTTTTTATCAAAATCCGGAAGAATTCATTAATGTAGAAGATGCAGGCAACCAAACTACCCAAATATATATATTACCCATTGTAAAATTAAAATTTGAAAATATCTTTTTATATTGCTTAATTGATACAGGAGCAGAAAGCACTTTCTTGAAAGCAGAAAAAGCTAAAAACATACGGGGATACGAGAAGAACATTATAAAAACAAAAGGGACAGACATCATTGCTGCGAACGGAAAACGTATGGGAACGGTAACAAAACAATTATCTACGGAAATATTCATCAACAAATCAAAATACATCATACATTGCTATATAATTGACAAACTACAATACGACTGTATAATAGGTATTGACAGCATTAAAAGTCTCAGAATGATCTTAGATTTTGAAAATGGTATACTTAATATAGATGATAATAAAGTAATATTTGAGAAACAATTGTCAGACGAAGAATTAAAAGGTTATAACCTATATAAGAAGGAAGTGCTTATGAGAGAAATCAATAATATTATGTTAAATAAAGAACCGTGCTATAGAAGAGATTATGAGGGGAATAATGTTACAGAAGGAAAAATAATTGAATTTGATAATACTAATATTGGAATGGAGAGAATGGAAGTTATGCAAGGAACGAAGAATAGTCACGAGGGAGGAGATGTAGTCGAGATTAGAATGGATAACCAAATAAATAATACAATAAATAATTTTGAAGATATAAAGAATTTTATAGAAAACTCAAATATACCATATACAACAGTCATAGCAGACTTAATAGCAATCTTACATAACAATATCACATTAATTAATAATGATGTAGTGTTCGCAAAAGGATATCAGCATCCGATAAATATAGATAACGAAGATCCATTAAGTAGCAAAAATTACCCCATCCCGTATCATTATCAACAAAAAGTGAGTCAGGAACTGGAACGATTAGAACAGACTGGCATAATAGAGAAGTCTAATACTTACTTCATTAATCCTATAGTGATAGTCCAAAAGAAAGACTTATCTCTACGTATTTGTTTAGATGCAAGAGCATTGAACCGAAGAATCAAACCCGAATTCGAAATGCCGCAAAATATAGATGTATTGTTAACAAAATGTGGTAATAAGCCCATTTACAGCAAATTAGATCTCAAGAATGCATTTTGGCTTATCAACTTAGAACCTGAATCGAGAAAATATTGTGGTGTTCTTGTGAATGGTATTGTTTATCAATTTAGAGTGTGCCCATTTGGCTTAAAAACATCGCCAGCCGCCCTTATTAGATTTCTACATAAAATATTGGATAAATACAACGAATTCGCATTACACTATCTTGATGATATAATAATATTTTCCGAGAGTGTAGAACAGCATTTACAGCACCTGAATATAATCCTTAACACTTTAACAACGGAAGGTATGAAATTAAACCTATTAAAATGTCAATTTTTCCGTCAAGAAATAAATTACCTTGGCTATGTGATAAATAAAGAAAACATCTTACTAGATCCAACACGCCTTGACGAAATTAAGAATTACACCAGACCAAAGAACCTAAAAACACTACGAGGATTCTTAGGTGTATTGAACTACTATCGCAAATTCATTTCCCACTATAGTGAAAGAACTATACCTTTATTGGAGCTTTTGAAGAAAGGAAAGAAATGGACATGGACTTCAGAATATGAAAATTGCTTCATTCAGTTAAAAGAAAGTTTTGTCGAGAATTTAAAACTTCACCACCCAGATTTTACATTGCCATTTGTAGTCAGAACTGATGCATCACATCAAACCATCGCCGCAGAACTCGTACAAATTAAAGACAACATCGAAACGCCTATCTATTTCATTTCTAGAACACTTAAAGCCTGTGAAACTAGATATACAATATCAGAAAAGGAAATGTTAGCTATAGTATTTGCTTTAACAAAGTTAAGATATTATCTCATTGGTAAAAGTTTTACACTTGAAACAGACCATAAAGCTTTAGTTAACATTATGAGTTGTAAACTAAATAATAGCCGCATATATAGGTGGACACTGCTCATACAACAGTATGAATTCAATATTGTTTACAAACCAGGGAAAGAAATGATTACAGCGGATGCTCTAACCAGACAAGACGGGGATGTAAAACGACAAAAGATCTGTATAAATTTGGTACAACTTCAAAAACAGGGAATATTTTCTAACAACAAACTATTATCAATACAATCAGGTCCAGAATTCATGGAGATACATCAACACTTGAGGGAAACAGGAACTTACAAAGGCATGTCACTAAGAGATAATTTTATTGTAAAGCAAATAGGTAAGAACATTGTTTATGTCACAAATGAGAAACATACGAGGGAAATAACTGACTATTTACATTATACCTACACACATATATGAGCAAGAAAGTGCTGGCTACTGTTCAGAGAAGCGTTCTATTGTATTAACGACGAGAGAATCATTAAAAGCGTTATCAAGCACTGCCGAACATGTGAACTTGCGAAGGATAAGAATTATACCAACACAAATATCAGCCATAACATTGTAACGTACGATAATTTAGAACTTATATCTATAGATTTTCTTACCAACTTAATACCAAGTACGAAAGGCTATAAAAATATACTAGTGATTTGCGATATCTTTTCCAAATTTATTAAATTAATTCCCACACAGAAATGCAACACTAATACAGTACTACAAGCATTAACAGACTATTTCTTACAATATGGCAAACCATTAGCAATTTTATCCGATTACGCGACGTATTTTACAAGTGACAGATACAAGGACTTTTTACACTCACACAATATACGTACTTATTATACATCAATACGTTATCCACAGGGCAATCCGACAGAACGATATATACGAGAAACTCTGAAATATCTAAGAATTCTCTTAAATGATAATCACAATAAATGGGCCAAATATTTACAACAAATAGAATTCACCTTAAACAATACACCCAGTACGGTTCATAACCATTGTCCTATAACTATTTTTACTGGACAACCACCGCAAAGACCATGGACAGATCCAGAAGCCATCAACTTCAACGAACGATTAATGGAAGTGAGAGAGAAATTGTTGACTAAGAAAATTAAATGGGAAAGGAAAAGGAACACCGTTGATAAAAAATATAAGACATATAATCTAGATGATAGAGTTATAGTTAAAAGTTTAAGAGTTTCTAATCTTAAAAATAAAATAATGGGAAAACTGCTCAAACCTTATCAAGGACCATATATTATTAATAGAATCCTAGGCAATAACACTTACGAATTGAAGGAAGAAGAAACCGGATACATAAAGGGTAGATATCATATCACAATGTTGCAAGATTACGCATCAGAACAATAGATTACAATTGAATATGAATACAGTCTTAAAAATTATTAATATTATTGAAAGGTATGTTATAGCTCGTAAATTAAAAGATTATAATAACAATAACTAATAAATTATACAAAAACTATAAATATAAACAAAGACAACATTAATATTAAGATAAATAAGAATTAAATAAACTAAAACTTATACTAAAAAAGGAACAAGAAACTAAAGTTTTAATAGATTATATGTACAATAGAAAAAAAAAAGGGAATTTTATAGTGCAATTAAACATTTCTTGAATATTAGTTATATAAAATAGAAGAAGTTATTCCTGTTAATAGATTAATACTTTTTTTATAATCATTACTCATTATTCTTAAATTCGTTGACACATATAATAAGATTAGTATAGCAAGGTCGTTATTTTCCATTTCATGTATCTAGTTAGGGAAAAGTATATCCTCATTTGCATTCAGACATCTTTTCCACGGGGATAATGTAATGATGCAAGGCATACTACACATTGAGCTGCATCTGAAATGGGAAAAATAAGATATACAAAGTAAGAAAAGGGTAATAAAAGGTTATGTAAGTGATATTATTAAGTATTAGTAGTGTCGAAGTGCATACGAATTTTAATAACGATAACATTATTTTCTTAAATTTCTATATTTATATTTCTTTCATTAATTTCTTACTTATTATTTCTTATTCAAATTTCAAATATTAGCGCGAAAAACACATATTCAAATTCATATGCATCTTTAATTTATATCGACGCTAGTAAGCCACGCCTACAAATTGACATCTCGCAAATGTAAATATTTATCGTGCGCAGTACTCAATTTGTAACATTAAGTTTTACATTAACCTAACTTGTTAATTTATTAAATAATTTTTAAAATCTGTAAGAATAGTAAAATTAGTCAAATTCCATCTATTTAAATATGTTGATAAGGTAAAACATCGAGACTTTTTGGCATCATTAGATAGCTAAGTTTGGTAAAACAGACAAGCGCTATCGGCATCATCTTTTGAAATTTATTAACTAGTAGACGCAATTTTTTGACCGATCCTTAGAAATTTTTATGTATCATTAATTAAAATCGCTAATTTAGTAAAAAGTAATTAAAAGTATCCTTCCGTTAAATAAACCCGATCGACGAGAGAAATTCTTCAAGAAATTTCGATTTTTAACGTATTTACGTACAACCAGGCGTCATAGATGTAATTTCATCATAATCGCAAGAAATCAAAAAGAAATGTTGTCAAGAAACAGTCACAGAACATCTACGGAATTGATTATCGTTCATCTACATCGATACCTGTAATCCAACAGCTAGATAAGAACGCAGGGAGAAATTAGGCATCAGAGACCAAGACCGAAGAAAATCTTCGAAAGCGTCATTAGAAACAGCCACCCACGCCGCCAACAATTCGAACAGCAATCGGACTTTTTCGATCGCTGAGAATCATCCCATTTGATGCGTACGTTCTACAAAATAAACATCAGGATTATTATAATCACAGGTTACAGATAAAACGTATTTATTTTTCAAAATTTTTAATTCTTTAAACTTATAAACCAATAAAATTCTCGATTTTGTTTACCTAACCTAAACGTCCTATACTTGTATTAAAATTTAATAAACAACCAATTTAAACGTAGAAATATGTAGTAATTAAAAGGTACTCACCATTATCGTTAAAAGATTATTTATATTGTTATCCATATTTTTATAAGTTAAAACACACATAACCACCTTATTTTCTTAAGTAACACCTTGTTGTCTTTATTATATGTAGTTTCGTTAATTTCACCCTTTGCAATACATGTTATTTTATTACAGTTTTCTTTTTATAGCAATAAACATAATAGTTTTATTATCATATCAATCTTTTATTTGTCTATATTTACTTGTAGGAGTTATTTCTTTAAGCCTTAACATTAATAGTTTACTTTTATGGAAGCAACTACTTATTACTAACGAAGAGCCTGAGATTACACATTTAATTAAGCTTTTTAATTTAGTTTCATGCGATCCGACTAGTTGGCAATTTAGAACACAGATAGAGCAGTTTGAGGAGTTATATAAAGGCGCCCATCTTTTAATTTCAAAATTAATATTTTTTGAACTCTTTCATTATATTTATTATCACCTCCTGAGCTATTCATCAATATATATATATATATGTATAACATAAAGTCCGCCCTCATTACGTCTATCTGTTATCGTGACACTCCAGACTTTTACCAACAAGAGCTGTCGCAGACTCTGTCATGAATTTTAATAAAAATATACTTGTATTTATATAGTCTTTTCTTGACTCCTAGTATGGAGTACATCATAATCTCTAGTTTTAATAGTAGGGAATGTAATATCTTCACAATTGCTTTGAATAGTTATTTTTATTAAAGTCGAGATTAACACAACTATTCTATGGCAAAGTCCTTATTTGATTTTAAGTATTATTCAGGAATAGTGTTATTATGTTATTTTTTTATTAATTACAATATACAGTAAATACTGTAACACACGATATATTATTCTAAAAAAAAATTGATTATATTTTCTCAGAATATCCCGCCAGTTCAGTCAATACACTTTGACATCCAAAGAAATCAGTTTCAAAAATATTTTTTTCACATATATCAGTAAGTCATTTATCTTTTTTTTTTGAAAGCATTGATAGCTTCTAAAAAGTAGCTATGAATCTTCCGAAAGAGTACAAGCATATCATGTCATGCCAATGATTTAGAAACTAATGCAATTTCAGTTTTTTAGGAATTTTTTGAAGAATAACTTTTCTTGAAGCAGGTTTATTTAGAAGAATTTAACTAGCGGATTATTGTTTTTCTCGTGGTCATATGAATAAGACTAACATTCGTTGTCTGTTACAACATTATAAACTAGGCGAGATAATTGGTAAACAAAACGTGGGAAAACGACTTTGCACCAATTGACATGATTTGATTTCTGAATTGGTGTCAAATTATGAAGTATCCAGTGCGTACATCCAAATGATAGTGCAGGAGGGCGCTGATTCTTTTGTGAATTAAGTCGAACGAATAAGAGTAATAAATAGGTAATATAAATTAATAATTCAAATTGTTAAAAAAATGTAAAAAAGTAGAATACCAATTGAAAGTACCATAAATATATATAAATTTACATTTTACGAAAAACATTAGTTATTATATTATTTATTATTAGCTTAAATTTACCTTTGCAGGAAATTTGATTGTGCGTCTCAGAATAAGGAGTGACTCAAATATCCCGCCAAAACTCGGTCCACACAGCTTAAAATTTGACCTACCGTACGTGTACACACTCTGAGAGTGTAGTTGTTTGTTGTAATGTCATTTATTTGTATTACATACTTAACATAACCTATTTCTGACGTTCCGAAAAACACAAGCACAAATATTTAATGCATATTATTATGTATATATTGTTTGTTGTAATGTCATTTATTTTTATTACATACTTAACATAACCTATTTCTGACGTTCCGAAAAACACAAGCACACATATTTAATGCATATTATTATGTTACCCATATTTCTACAAAATATTGCTAATTTAAAGTAAAATAAAAACGACATTTAGAATTTATTACAAAACTACCTCAAAAATACAACTTAAAATTATAAAAAAAATAAAAACACAAGCTGTATATATCATTATGTTATCGATATACAGTTGTGTGCAGAAAAAACTCGGACAAGCTATTTTTTCTATGTAAATCTGGTTCACCCATACTTAAATTTGAATTGTCACTTAAGTGTCAAATTGAGTTGTCAAAGTGAGAGTTTTATTATAATGCCAAGACAATTGTGTAATCAACAAAAAATTCAAATCATTTCCGAGCTTCAAAAAGGACCAACAATTAGAGAAGTAGCGTTTACTTTCGGAGTTAATAAAAGCACCGTACAAAATGTCAAAAACCGTTGGGAGCAAGAACAAACAATTAACAGAAAACAAGGAAGCGGTAGAAGAAGGATTTCTTTAGAACATCATGATACCGCTTTAGTGAATTTCTTAAGAAAACGTCCGTTTTCTTGTGCATTAGATGCTGTTGCAGCAACAAATTTCCCGGGTTCTCGGTCAACAGCCTGCAGAAGAATTCAAATGTTAGACATTAAAAATTGTATTGCAGCCAAAAAAAGTATTTTGTCGGAACGCCATAAACAGGGCAGAATAATCTTTGCACTAAATTATTTGTACAAAGATATTGAATTCTGGAATAAAGTACCTAATTTTTACTGACGAAAAGACGTTTCAATCGACCTACAATGGACACATTAAAGTGTATAGACCGAGAAATACAGATATGAAGAATCATACGTATCTAATGCAGGTCAGTCGCAACGTTTCTCTGTTAATGTATGGGCTGCTATAACTGCTAATGGACTAGCTATCTGTTGGAGAATTGATGGTAGATTCAATGCTTTGGCATATCTAAATATTTTGGAGAATATAATACCATTATTTCGTGAACATCACCCAAATAATAATTTTATTCTCCAGCAAGATAATTGTTCAGTACACACGGCATGAATAATAACTCAGTGGTTACAAACTAATAACATCGAAACTTTGATTTGGCCCTCCAAATGCCCGGATGTAAACATAATTGAGAATATCTGAGGTATTATTGTTAAAAAAATGTATGAGCGTCATTTTAGACCAAATAACAGAGAAGAGCTGTGGAATGCAATAATTGAAGCATGGCAAGAAATAACAGAAAACGAAAATCTTATAAGAAACTTGTATTCGTCTATTCCCTTGCGATTGACCAATATATTAAATGCAGATGGTGTCATGACGAAATATTAGTTTATATATATTATATGGTTTATTTGTAGATTCTTTAAAATGTTATGAGTATGACTGTTAATTTTATTAAAGTTAATTCATTTTATTGAAATTCGTCTCTTTACTTCAACATATAAAAGGAGTTTTACTCATATATTGGCATATAATGCTATAATTCAGGTGACATTGATATGAGTGTACGACTTTTTTTTGGAAATGTGTCAATAGTGGTATAGATTCACACAACTAAACACTTGTCCTACTTTTTTCTGCACACAACTGTACCTACAAAATATTGCTAATTTGAAGTAAGACAAAAACTGCATTACTGTCACTTATTAACATGAATAATAAATGGTTCCAAGATATCGTCCATTATCCATCTAGGTCCCACATTCTACTTTAATTACATAGTCAATACAATTTTTCCATTTTTCGCTGTAGGGGAAGGTGTTCTAATATCGACCAGCGGGCAATATCGACCACCATTATTTTTTAAACATAGCGCTACATTTCAAT
Source organism: Melolontha melolontha (assembly GCA_935421215.2). NCBI lineage: Eukaryota > Metazoa > Arthropoda > Insecta > Coleoptera > Scarabaeidae > Melolontha > Melolontha melolontha. The sequence goes on from OW285238.1 coordinate 96,777,099, forward strand.
GATCTATTAGGTGCTGCCATCTACGCAAGGTAGTTACGAAACTAACAAAAACACATGTGCTCTGTCGGACGTGCGATTCCGAAGAAATAAAATAAAGTTGTTTATGCGCTGATTTTCTATACTTTTCTGGCATCGGGAAATAAGGTTTGTAATTTTTGTGCATTATTGTGTTGAAAATCTGCTCTAACTAGCGTTATTAGTGTATGATTATTAATCTATTATGGCATTTGCATGGCCACAATTTTGAGGTTAGGCGCTGAATTTTAAAAAAAATAAACTGCTATGTCCGTGACGGGTAATATCTATCACGGTGGTCGATATTACCCGTTGCAGTGATCGACATTGTACTTTTTGTTGCCAAGAAATTATATACGAAAAACAGCCCGTTCATCATGGACAGAAGAGGAGATGAAGCGGGCAATAAATGCGGTTAATCAAAAAGCATGTTCAATTAGAAAAGCAGCTGCACTCTTCTCGGTGCCATATGGTACTTTGCAAGACCGTCTTAAAAATAGATTTCCAGTCAAGAAAATTACGTTAGGAAGAAAACCAGTTTTTTCTGACGAACAAGAAAAGAAACTGGCTGATTATGTAAGAAAATTATCAAACCTTTTCTATGGATTGACAACAAACAATATACGGCAAGTTGCATATGATTATGCTGTGTCAAACAAGATTAAGAACAACTTCATCCCCAAGAAAGGAACATGTGGAAAAGAATGGCTATATGGTTTCCTAAGGAGGCATCCCCAGCTCTCCTTAAGAAAGCCAGAAGCTACTAGTAAGAATAGAGTACTGGCTTTTAATAAAGCAGATATCCACTTACTTTATGACAATATGGAAATACTTCTGGAAAAACACAATTTTGGCCCGGACCGCATATATAATGTGGACGAGACCGGGATAACAACTGTGCACAAACCATCTCGTGTTATTGCACCAAAGGGAAGAAAGCAAGTTGGGTCCATTACAAGTGGAGAGCGAGGTCAAACCACTACTATAGTTTGCGCTGTGAGTGCTCTAGGACAATATGTACCACCGATGTTTGTTTACAAAAGAAAAAGAATGAGGGAGGGATTGAGTAAAAATGGTCCAGTTGGCGCAATCTACCACTGCTCGAAGTCCGGTTGGATGACAGAGCAACTGTTTCCTGAGTGGTTAAAACATTTTTGTAAATTCGTGAAAGCCACCCTTGATGATCCGGTCCTACTAATTTTAGATAATCACACCTCACATTCTACCTTGCAGTCCTACAATTACTGTCGTGCAAATGGAATTATGATGGTTTCTCTTCCCTCGCACACATCGCATAGGGTTCAGCCGTTGGATGTGACTTTCTTCGGTGGATTGAAATCTGCATACAATCATGAGTGTGACCAATATATGAAATCGCATCACTATGAAACAATCGCTGTAACAGATATTGCAGAGATATTTGCTAAAGCCCACAACAGAGTGGCTACGATTGAAAAAGGCGTAAATGGATTCAAAACTACAGGATTATTTCCGCTGGACAGGAATGTATTTAAAGAGCAAGACTTTACTCAAATACCTGAGTCACCTACTCCTACTGCGGTTAACATGGACATGTCAGCTTTAGTTGTTGATTCCAATAGTCCACCTATGGCAAGCTCAAGTCCCGTTGCTGGCCCAAGTGGGTTGACTTACATTAGCAAGCATAAGAAAATAATTCCTGATTTGAAAAAAGACTTGAGGCAAAGGAATTCTAATGACAATTTTTAGGACACTGACGAATCCTCTTGCGAGTTGCAAGAAGTTTATGACGATGATGCGTCCGATGATACAGACAAAACGATCCAGATCAAGATCAAGTCATTTGAAGACATATATACAACACCTAAGCCTAAACCGATAAACAGCAAAAGAAAGAAACAGAAATCCAAAATTTTGACCTCGACACCGATGAAGGAACAGCTGGAAGAAAAGGAAATAAAAAAACAAAAGAAAGCTGCTGTTGGTGTGAAGAAACGCGTATTTTGTGAAGATAGAAAAACTAAAGAACCAAACAGAAAGAGGAAAAAGGAGGCGAAGATAAATAAGAAAGGAGTTATAGAGGAAGTGATAGAGGAAGAAACACCATCAACATGTTATGTTTGCGGTGAATTCGGAGCGGATAATGAAGAGTGGTGGCGATGCAGGTCGTGTGCCACATGGTTTCACGCTGCTTGCACCACTGAGGAAAATGCAGATGACTTTACATCATGTAATTATTGCGAGTAAACAGTATTCATTCAGTTATTAATTGTTTAAAATTTCGGTCGATATTTCCCCACTCGTGGTCGATATTTCCCATTGGTGGTCGGATAATACCGATCACGCAACCGTTTTGTATTTTATTTATTTTCTCAAAATAAATTACTTTTAAAGGATTAGTTGTGCTTACTTAATTACTTTAAAGATCAGTCAATATGTATTCACATTCTTGCACATGTGATATTTTGAACGTTTTATTTTTTGAAGCAACTTTAATTGCAGCGTTTCTCCAGGAAGAAGTTGGTACCTATTCAGCTCTGTTGCATGTTGCATTGTCCATCACAATCACAACATTAACCGGTAATAACTTGGCAATATCTTTGCAAACCAATCTTCAAAAGCAGGGCTATTCATTTCATCGTGATAGTCAGCGGAAATAAAAGTTACATATAGTAATACTAACCACAGTTTTTAGCGTACACTTACTTGAAATTAGTAATTTTTAAGAATCTGTGTAAGGTAGCTCTACTTATTTTTGGCACAGGTGCATCTCTAGTACTTATTCTGCCATGATTTTATTAAGAGCTGAAAGATTTGATTTAGTACAGTGGTAGGTAACGATAACAATGACAGAAAAATGCAAGAAAACGTTGACAGCTTATATGTATTTGTGTATAGATAGATTATTACCGATGTCGAACTAGGCTGCAGAAGAGCCAATGAAATTCTTGAAAAATAAGTAGCTTTTGGCGGGATATTTGAATCACTCCTTCTTATTCTGAGACACACTATAGTAGTTGTAATCAAATTTATCTGATGAAGACAAAATAAAAGCCGAAGCGTTAGAATGAGCATTTTTATTAACCGTTTATAATTAAAAGAACGGCTAAGAAAAATATAAATTAAGTATACCGTAATTACATTGTGATTTTTTTCATATTTTCTGTACTTTCAGAGCTTCTTTTTTTTCACTTTTTAATATGTCTTAAATTCTTATCACTAAAAATTAAAATGTATTGCTTATAAATACTAGTATGAGTAAATTAACTGGTTTTTATATTAAGCGATAATATTCTTTTTATCGTGTTTTCACAATTTTCATCGTTGGCCCTCCCTGTGGTTTAACACGTAACGGTCTAGGAACTGATCTGGTTGATTTTTCGCTGACCTCTTTCTACGGTTGAGCTAACACAGTGTGTCATCACTTGTTTCTGTACTGCGCGATTCAAGGATAGTAAACATTGAAAAATGCATCTCGCCTCTTGTTAGTCTAGTTAAATATTCATCATATACTGCTAAACTGTAAATGTTCACATCACCATGAATTTTACTGGTAAATGCGAAAAATTAGCGTAGAAAATATGTGATATTTAACAAGTCATCTAAAAACAGGAATTAACGGTATTGGAAAGATACTAATAAGAGAAAGATATAACTCGTAGATAAATCTTGTTCTGATAAATATTTATGTGTGCATATTTTCTAATAAGGAAGCATTTTATTTTTACTTTTATGTGTTTACTTACTTATTAAGTTCTTGCGTTTTAGGTATTCGAATTAAGCAAATAAGACATTATTTCAAATAAGACATTATTTCAAATTTAAACACAAAAATTAATATATGTGCAATCTGCACTTACAAAATAAAATTCAAAACTACAAACAATACACAATTTACTATATTTATTAAAATATTAATATTATACAAATGAACTTCATTGAAAAATTTAATTCTTTTATCGTGGTTATACAAAATTTTTTAGTAACCTTTTTTGTCCTATATTCTCCTTTTTATTTTTTATTACTGCTTCACATAATCTCGGAATTTTATTTAAGATTTGGAAGAGGAATAAATATGAAATATACGTGGGCATTTAAGCAGAGATTGGAGCTAAATTTATTATCCTGTGCGGTGAGTTACAAAAAACTAAATCTTTGAAAATATTATCCAAGTATGTTTCTTTCATTTGCAAAGTAACAATCAGCACAATTTATTTTGGCACCTATAAAAATTGATACATGAAATGAAGGAGTAATGATACGTAATCTAATTGTAATCTAATTTTCGTTATCTAGGAAAATTCGCAGCGAAATCTATCATTATTGAATCGACTTTTTGGGAATATTTGTTTGTTTTCGATGGCATAAAACATTTAAAGACGGTATCGCTTTGCGACTTGCAAAACGGTACAGGTACTTCAATTTGCAAACTGATGAAGTCGTTAACCCTGGACCAGTAACTATTTGTATAGATCCACAAGTAACTACACTCAGGGACAAAAAAACCCGGACATTTATTTTATAAAAAGAAAAATGAGATGTATGTTAGCCAGAGTTTTTGTAGATAATGCAATTTAGAATGCATCAATTTGTGATAATTTTGTTACCATGGATACGTGTAAACAAGCTATTGTTATGAGATACGCCATTTAATTGTCGAAAGTCACAGTCACTGCAGAATTTGTGTCTGCCTTTTTATTCTTTATTATCACTATTTGTTTAATTTTCACGTGTTATCAGTTTTTTGAGTGTAAGACGGTAGTCACAATTTATCTTATTACACAATGAGACCTGAAGATATTGCTGCAGACGTTGCTTTACATAATGTGGCTAGAAGTACCATTCATGATGCCTTAAAACGTTTTAGAGAGACGCAAGAATACACCAGGAGACCAGGTTCGGGTCGTCCGCGAAGCACAACGCAAAATGAAGACAGGCGCATGGTGGTGTCAGTTCTTAGGGAGCGCAACCTGCCATCTACGATGGTAGCCCAACGGTTTTTTAATATGCGTGGACGTCCAATATCTGCCAAAACAGTTAGAAGAAGGTTGAAAGCAAGTGGACTGATGTCAGCTAAACCTGCAACCGGTCCCAGATTACTAAGGATGCATCGCGTCGAAAGATTGCGCTTTGCACCAGAATCATAGAGCCTGGAGAAATGAACAGTGGAGCTGTGTTCTGTTTACAGACGAATCCCGTTTCAATTTACGCTCACCTGATGGACGTGAAAAAGTTTGGAGAAGGATGGGGGGACGATATTCGCAGTGCTGTATTTCCGAGAGATCACCATTTGGAGATGGTCGAGTGATGGTTTGAGCAGGAGTGTGTATGAACACTCGTACGGAGTTGGTATTCATAGGCGGAAATCTAGCAGCTGATAGGTACATAAATGAATGTTTGGCGAATCATGTGGTGCCATTTGGTCAATATATAGGCAATGATTTTCTTCTAATGCACGACAATGGGCGCCCACACGTCGCTCGCGTTACCACAAATTATCTGCAAGAAGTGGGGATTCGCGTTTTGCCATGGCCAGCAAGGAGTCCTGACGTTAATCCCATTGAGCACGTGTGGAACATGCTGGGACGGCGTATTAGGAGGCGGCAGAGACCATCGGAAAACTTACAGGAGTTTAGAGAAGCACTTCTAGAAGAATGGGAAAACATTCCCCAAGAAGCCATTTCTAACCTGATTCAAGGCACGCCAAGACGTATGGATGCAGTTATCCAATGCCGAGGGAGTAACACGCGTTACTAAAAATGTGATTTCAATGTTACAATCACAAAACATCTAAGCCACAGCTGAAAAATGATGTTACTGGGTTTACGCCATTTCCGTTTTGACGAAAAGATTTTTTTTCTAATACTGTATTTATGATTAATTACATGAACCTTTGTTTGAAATGCGTTTTTCTATCATTTAAAATACTTAACCATTAAATTTTATAACATACTAGATCTTTAATTATCAATTTCTGACATAAAACAAGAGTCCGGGTTTTTTTGTCTCTGAGTGTATCTCACAAAACTCTGCAAGAATGTGACTTGCAGTATCTATTGGAAGTGTTTTTACTCTCTTGTACAAACATTTACGTATGTGTAGAATGTGTGCTGGGTGGATTCCGTGATTATTAATTAGATCAAAAAGTGAATAGAGTAGCGGTTTGTGACTACTGGAGATAATGTGCTCAAGAAGGCGAAGAGTGCACAAAGACGATTATTACTGCGGATTAAATTTGGGTGTATTGGTGTGGTTCGGAGATGATGCAGCAAGGTTGAAAAAAAAGAACCATCACTAAAAAACGCGCTTGCGCAAAAATCTATCGCTAAAATGATGATTATTTTTCGATTACAAGGGGATGATATATATACATAGCGTTCCATATAGTAATACAGAAATCAACAACTATTTTAAGGAAGTTTTGTATCAGTTAAAGAAGGATCACATCTTCGGGAAACGACATGATGTGATTGGAATTTGGTTACTTTACCACGATAAAACTAGGTTATTGTGGCACAATTTTTGAAGAGCAAAAATGCCAACTGCATACTTCGCAGTCCGTGTAGTCCTGATCTCCTATCTATATCCTCAAATAAAAAAAGACCTTAAGGGCGATAAAGACGGCTTTCAACAATGGCTGCCCTGTGAAGATAATGCCAAGTCGCATATCGATCCTGAGGATATAGGTTTTAAGAAAGTTTGCCAAAGAACTAACTTAAACATTAAAATGTTCTGTGAGCCATCAAATAGTCCTGATATGAACGTCAACACGGTAATTTCCGTTTCTCATTATATGATATTTGTCTTCTTTGTCTTGTCAACTTTTTGTTACTTCGAAATTGTCGATAAAGTCTTAAAAGTAATGCCGGTATGGCACTTCGCCCAGGAAATAATTTACTGTATCGTTGAAACGCTCTTTCGCAATTTTTTTGTCACATCAAATATGTTTCCAGCATGTCACATTTCTCAATATGTGAGAAAGGCATTTTCAAAACAATTAATAAATTATTGCTATTAAGTGCACAGTTTATTATTTTCTCGCACACAATTGGAAGTATTTTGAGAAACTCTATCACATTGTCACTTGTACAGAAAAACTGCCATTAATAGGGTACTTATGCATTTCATTTTGTTTATCTCCATGGTATCTTAGATATTTAGCTCAATACCTTTATTAAAGGATAGACGCTTTGTTTTTGAATTACCTCGGTTATTTTCAACTTTTGTGAAAAAAGTCATATATACACTTCTGTTAAGAAACTAATTTTGCATCGATTGGTATAATATCATATTGGGTAGTCCATTATAAAAATATACATTTTTAAAAATAACTGGGAACTTACACGTTCAATTGTTTCTATGTATTCACTATCGTAATAAGCGGAAAAAACAATACAATTTTCCTAATTTAACCGATTGTAGCTCCTACAATAACGAAGATAGTAATGGTGAACCCTTAATTCGGATCAGCCTGTATAGTTTTCATCTAAAGAAAACTTTTTTCTTTAGGAAGTTGAGTTTAGTATAAAGTTTATTTCAATGTTTGTAATGAGTTATTCTTATGTTTCTTCGTTTATATTTTTCATGTGTTATTTGAATATTACTGAAAACTCCAAAAAAGAAAAAAAAAGTTAATAATTGCAGGCTATTCAAAGTTTGATTTTTTTCCTTTTTTATCGTAATTCAGAGTTGTATTGCTTTTATCATTACAATTTAGGATAAATTAATAAATTATTAGTAAAGAAATGTCTTTATATAAACGAAAGCTAATATATTTTTTATATTGTAAATTTTATATTTACCTGCTCCATGTGTTAGTGTTGCCAATTTTTCTACATCGACACTTTTAATACCATCTTTATTTTCACCACCACCCTCGCAAAAACAAATACACCAAACGCTCAAACACCAAAAAAGGGACGTGCCACTTTCAATCTTAATTCGTCCCCATGGCATGCCTTCTCTTTCCCTGAAGAGGGCACGTCCACCCTCTCAAAGAACTAGTGCCCACCACACTTCCGATTATTGTTATGCACCTGCTTTTCGCGACTCGACTCATGGTTCAGGTACCATACAACACATCACATTGATCAAACGCCAGTCAAATGTCATGCGCGATCGTACCTGTACACATACATTGTTTTGTTTGGATGTTGTTTCTTTTTTTATCTTCCTCTCTGTCAAAGTGAGTTACATTTTTATCATCGATTCATTCACTAAAAGTAATTTGATTGATTTGTATGATTATCACGTACATTGCATTTTATGGCTGCTGGAATATTGTGTGAAGATGCGAGTTACAATACAAACATTGTAACTGTAATGAACTTTGTTACAGATTAACACGTCGCACTAGTAAAATTAATACTTTACAGAAATTTAATTTCTAAATATTTACTTCTATAAATTCAAACATGTGAAAAGTTGATTGTATGAGATAAAAATTCGAAAAAAATAATTTAGATTAATTTTACACTTTAATTGCAGATACACTGTTGATAATTTGAATGTACATTTCATTAAATATTTATGTATTGGCTCAATCTATATAAAGTGTTCTAGAAATAAAATATAGGTGTAATGACGCACAAAAATTAATTTTTGTGAATCATTACCTTTACGCATTGATATTCAAAAGTGACTAAATTTCTTTAATATGTTTTTGATTACAAATGATAGTCTATTTAATGTAAGTTGTAGATTTAATATATCTCGGTTTCAATTCGATATAGGCTTTTGAAACAGGTGATAATGTTTCCAACGAATATTAAACCATAATTTTTGGCCAAAACTTATTTTTCCTCAGTCTTCCGAAGGGCCGAAATTAAGTTGGCTCTATTAATCGAAAAAATATGAAAAACGGTTTTCAAAATAAATAGATTTTATGGAAAGAGTAGTTGTAAAAATTTTGTAATTTTTTTAAGATATCTACCCCTGGTTAAATTTATAATTTCTTCACTTGCTTCATGAACTATACTGGTCAAGAATTTCTGTCCACGATCAAACTTGCTTACCACTTTACTGCACAATATATTGAGAAAGCTCTCTATAGGTAATGGCAGTGTGGAAGAACTCATGTGATGAAATTTTGCATCTACTTAACAGTCACCATTTATGATTAATTTAATACTAAATTGTAATAATACATACGTAGTGTGTATTACTTCTATTTATTACGGTGTGCGCCAAAATATACAGTTTGGCTTATCGGCGTATTATTGTATCAGCGTTATATGTTCATAGAAGTGCAAAGAACATTGTGCTGTGAGGTTTGAGTTATAAATGGGTCTCACGACAGAGGAAAAACTGTTTATTGTGGAGCATTATTTTCGCTCGTACGGAAACGGCTATCAGGGTGGACCGAGTTTGAAGTTAGTATCGGAAAAAGATCACAAACAATTTCATAAAGCGGCACCAAGCAACGTAGTTATGCTTTCTATTGTTAAGAAATTTCGTAATACTGGCAGTGTATTGTGGCAACGGAAGGGAAGACCTGGTAGGCCAGTAACTGTGAGAAGAAATGAGAATCATGGACGTGCCGTCATTCAGGTTTTGGAGTCACATGGGCGAAAGTCTTCGATGTACGTCCTTGAAATTGAATATCAGCAATACGTCGTTTCGAAGACATAGGTGGATTTTCCTACCGAATTCAGGTTAGACAACGATTGACAAACAAAGATATGCATGCCGGACGTATTGTGGACGAATTTTGGTTATGGTATACGAGGATCCAGATTTTTGCGTAATGTGTGGTTCTCTGACACATTCACTTGGATGGTTACCTCACTAAGCAAACGACTCGCTTCCTTGGCTTTGAGACGCCAGACGTTATCGTCCAGAAACTGCTACATAGTGAGCGTGTGACGATATGGTGTGCACTGTCAGCACACGGTTTGCTTGGTCCGTATTTCATTACGGTTGATGATGGTATACCTCTTATTGTTACGCAGGAACGTTATAGGAACATGGTGCTCAGGCCATTTAATCGGAATATTAGAAGGTTTTGTCGAGGCAGGAACCTCCGGATGGAAAGACAGTAGTTTCAACGGAACGGGGTGACCAACCGCACCGCTCATCAGTCTATAGCAGAAGAAGCTGTAAGAAACTTTTCAAATCTTCAATGGTTATGAAGATATCTAACAGAGAATTTCGTCAATCTTCAATTTTTTTTAATATCTCAAAACGTTAATAACACATAATAAATCTTAAAAGACTACCAAATAATCCTCGAATTTCTGAACAACTTTGCTAGTTTAACATAATTTTAATATTAAGGAAGTTATGAAGATAGAAAATGGACAGCAGCCTGTATTCTGATAGTGAATTGATTATTTTTTAATTTATTATATCGCTATAGCAAGGCACGGATTTCACTAAGGCTGTAAAAGGTACAACAATAATTGGCGTGGAACGTGGGGAACACTAATAATTAGAGAGGTTCATTCGAGTAATATCGCACTGGCGGCTCGTCCTCGTGCGTATACAGGTGTCCCAGCCGACGCGGTTTCTTTGATGATTTGTTTATTTTACAGTTTAGAGAAATAAGTTTCAAATAAAAGTTGTCCCTATTTAAACGACGCATTGCTAGAAAATATTTTCAAATATACAGACTGTCCCAGTTATAGAAAAAGCGTATGTAACTTTATTATTTTAAATGGATCACCCTATATATTATATTTTTTTTAGATTCTACATGATATTCTAAGTAACTTTTATTAAGACCTACCTATACCTATGTGCTTTTGTTTTCGAGAAAATAAATATTTTATCAAAAATTTTGCAATTGCAGCGCTCTCGTTAATGAGCTGTAGGATCAAAAAGTTACTTAAAATATCATGTAGAATCTAAAAAAATATAATATATAGGGTGATCCATTTAAAATAATAAAGTTACATACGCTTTTTCTATAACTGGGACACCCTGTATATTTGAAAATATTTTCTAGCAATGCGTCGTTTAAATAGGGACAACTTTTATTTGAAACTTTTTTCTCTATACTGTAAAATAAACAAATTATCAAAGAAACCGCGTCAGCTGGGACAGCCTGTATATATTTTGTCAGTCGCCGCCAGACAACGTTAAGCGCACTTTGCTTGTTTAGAGTAATCAATTATTACTGTTAAAAACCGAAACGCTCCGAAATCAATATAAATAAATAATAAGGTAGAAATGTATAATTTATGGATGTAATTTCACAATAATTTCCGCAAACCAAGTGCGTTGCGGAGAAAAAATGTGCTTATATGCATATTATTTCATCTACTAATGTTATATTTGCATCATTAAAACATTATTTAAAATAACGAAATGATTCTGTTGACGCATCTTCAGAAGTTTGACTTAATGTGGTAAAATCTGCATGAACATGTTGCACTATTTGCCGAGATTCCACTAAGGACATTGAAGGAATTTATCATTTTTCTCTTGTCTCCATTAGTCCGACGTAATTGTTCTGAATAGTTTTAAATCTGTTCTAACCTAACTATCTTGAAATTTTGACTAGCTTCCCTTGTCCCCCAACTCGTAAGAAGCGGCTGTGGTGGTTCAGGAATTCGGGAATCTGTCTGTAAAATTGGAGAACACATTTTGGGGATTTGAGAAGCACAGCCTTTGTATTTACATCTACATCTGGATTACATCTACGAATAGTTTTTGCCACCATGTAAAGCATGGCTTTTACACGTAATGCGTAAAAAAGTTAGCATAATCTTTGTTTAGAGACCGGTCTACAGAGAACATGTTTGCGGCACTATAACTCACAAACATTAACGCTTTGTTGTTTGTTGAAAGTTCAAACTTTTCCAATATATTTAACACTAACTCTGAAATTATTTCGGCAGTATATTCTTGTACTCTTCTGCAAGCTAGTAAAATGGAAGATGACGTGTGGTTCCATTGTACGTACCATAACATTAACAATCGATCTTTTAGTACGATCTGTTGTTTCGTCCGTAGATAACTATAGTTTTTTATTTTGCAATTAGGATTTAATCATATGTTCAATACGGTCACGGAGGGATGGTAGAAAATTTTGTAATATTTTTCGGCTAGGTAACGTTCCTTTACCGTAGTGCTTCGAAAATGAACGAAATGATTCGTTGTATACTAACTTAAACGATACATTACACAATATGAAAGTTACACATAAATGAAACAAAAATATTGGCAGTGAAATTTTCTTTAACGCATTAGCGGTATATCACATTCTTTACACTTTATTATACTGCCATACTTATTTGTGGCATTATGAAATTATTATTTCTCACTGTAAACCAGCGAAGTGTACCGAACGGTTATTCGGACGGCGACTGACAATATATATATATATATATATATATATATATATATATATATATATATATATATAAAGATAATTATTTCGTGACCTTTGTATGTTATGGTAAATTCAATTTGTTGACGATTTAAGGTCTTTAATGTATTTGGATCGCAAATTTTGAGTGTGCGCGCTTACTGTGAATAAATAGCAATAGGGGAATATAGTGGGGATGTAAGTTGGTTGGTCGCAAGATAGGTGGGTTGTCACGTTCACTTATATCAGTTGTGTTATTTCGGCTATATATTAAAGAACTAAAGGTCCTGGGTTCGAGTCCCACGTAAGGACGAAATTTTTCTATAAAAATTTCGTATAATTAGCGTTGTAATTGTAGATAGCAATATTTACATTTCACATTACTGTGCGAAATGTTATTCTAATTTAAATATTTAATATGTAGCCGAAATTCCAAGATTTATCAATTGATATAAATTAATTGTACGGCTAAGAAATAGATTATTATTAAATAGCTAATGGATGAAAATTTAGCAAAATTCCACCGACGACAGAATATTATTATCTAGTCCCTAATAAGTAATTTTAGGAATTTTAAAAACAACTCGAACGCAAGTCATTGGTAACGCAGAGGATAGAGCATTAGCCTAGAGAACTAAAGGTCGTGCGTTCAAGTCCCACCTAAGGACGATATTTTTCAATAAAAATTTCGTATAATTAGCGTTATAATTGTAGATAGCAATATTTACATTTTCACATTACTTTGCGAAATAACATTATAATTTAAATATTTAATATATAATATAAATGTCATTTATATTCTGTCATTTATATTTTATATCCTTGATAAAGGCATCATTGCCGAAACATGTAGGGTATATATATATATATATATATATATATATATATGGTAAATTCAATTTGTTTGCGATTTAAGGTCTGGTTTTACTTCAAAATGTATATATTTAAAACAATCCTACATGTTTCGGCAAATGATGCCTTTTTCAAGGAATATAAAATATAAATATATTCCTTGAAGAAGGCATCATTTGCCGAAACATGTAGGATTGTTTTAAATATATACATTTTGAAGTAAAACCAGACCTTAAATCGCCAACAAATTGAATTTACCATAACATACAAAGGTCACAAAATAATTATCTACATATATATATATTACTTACTTATACAGTACGGTCGATAATACTTAATAGTCTATCTATATATATATATATATATATATATATATATATGAAAAATGTGTGAAAGCCATATCCACCTGGAATGGGCAGATACCGATATTTCATAGTTTTTACTAATCTTCAGTACACATTATCCAGGAATAGATACGACTTTCATTTCTATACTGCGTGTATATATACAAATGATGAAAAACGCGATGATGAAAATTAATAACTCTTAAATTCCCATATTACATGCAATTGCCGCTCTAATTTGTTGTATTAATTTCTACAAATGACAAAATCACATTTGTCTAAGAATGCAGATACAACACGTCGCGGCGCCAATCGTCCAGATTGTCCGGGCAAATGAAAAACGTGTGAAAGCGATATCCACCTGGAATGTGCAGATACCGATATTTTATAGTTTTTACCAATCTTCAGTACACATTATCCAGGAATAGATACGACTTTCATTTCTATAATGCGTGTATATATGCAAATGATGAAAACGCGATGTTAATGAGAATGAATAACTCTTAAATTCCCACATTATATATACATTATATATACGGTATATATAGTCAGGCCTATGATATTAGTTATAAAGGAAATCAGTCGTGAATAAACATGTTTGCTAAGACAATGCAAACAAATTTGTTTATTGGCATTAGAATGAAGTAACAAGTGTTCATTTGAAAAGTCAATCTAGTAGCATGTGATTTACTGAGAACATTTTGAAGTATGTCGTAAATTAAAATTTACTACTTACCCTACGAAGTCGTATTCCAGAATATATACATATTGCTATGGATTTTTCCCTAAATAATATTTAAAATTTGTTTAATATAAATGTACATTATTTTTGGATATGTGTGTATATCCGATATGTTATTTCATGTGTGAGATAAAAAACTAGTTTTTATTCGAGGTCGATTTGTTCGAGACACCTTGGTGAATTCAAGGAGACCTACATCTGCTTTAAGACAAGAACGTTGTATTTCTTTGAAAATATATATATATATATATATATATATATATATATTGTTACAAGGCAGAGATGCTGTTAATTATAAAAGAAATAGTAATTATGTTGAGCGAGAAGTGATAAGTTAAATAAATTTTTAAAATAATAATTGGGCGCCGTATTAAATGTAATACACTTCTCAATGTACGCAATCTCTGTTTTTGCTTGCCAACTAGACTCAGGGTGCATGGAATCTGTATATAAATGTTTAAATAAATGTTGTATCTCAGGCTCGTCGTGACTAAAAGTAGTTGCTTCCTTATTAGTAATTTAAATAAACGATAATCAAAAGAAATAACTTCTACAACTGTATCTACATCAATAAAAGATCTATATCAATATAAACAAAATATATTTATTGTATTAAAAGAAGAAAACTGTAACATGTACAAATATAAAAGTTTAAATGGAATGTGAACTATATGTCTATAATAACAAGGTGATAAATCGACAAGGTTATGTGTGTTGTTATTTTATAATAAATGTGTACTAAAATTATATGAACAATCTCTAATACGTAGGTAAGTACCTTTTAATTATGTGTACAGAGTAAAATAAGTGTATTATTTAAGAAAGTTATATTTTTGAAATGATATGTGGTAAAAGGTGAAAAATTCGAGAATCTTTATTTATTTATGTGATTGAATTTTTAAAGAAATAAATTAAAGACAATGTTTATTAGTTTAGTTAATATAGTTAACCTGTGGTTCTGCTTGTAGGTTCTAAGCGGCTATGGTGTCGAGTATTGCTGATGTAAGTTACCCCGAACGCTCTCCGATGTTGGCGGCCTGTGCGGGAAGTTTTGATGACGCTCTCGAAAGTTTCCTCGGACTCGAAATAAGTTTGCTAGAATCTCTCTATGACCTGGTATTGCTGTTGGACTTGAGGTATTTGATGGATCTAATACTCCTCCAAGTAATAAATGAACTGTAGTTCTTCTTAGATAGATATTTTGGGTAATTTTGTGTACTTGATAACGAAATCGATCGCTGAACGCTTTATTAGGCGTTTATTCGCAGAAATTCGGTTATTAGACAAAATCTCGCTTGTACTTTACTACCAGTCTTTCTCAGGTTATCTAATTTCACTTTAGCACTGTTTGAATATTTTAAAATTGATAAAATTTAATAATTTCTAATTGAAACTCGAAAAGTACGTCTTATACGTTTGTGAATTTTGCATAAGATAATGCCGATAGCGACTGTTTTAATATCAAAGCCTATTTATTAACTCTCTAAATAGTCTCGAAGTTTTTCCTTTAAAACTAATTTCTAAGGCATATTTTAATTGTATATAATATATTATCTAGATTTAAAAATTATTTAACAAATTCTAACCTTAATTTTATGTCAATCTTAATATTACTTTGCGTAAATTGCGCACGATAAATATTTACATTTCGGAAGATGTCGATTAGTGGGCGTGTCTTACTAGCGTCGATATAATGTATTGATGTATATGAATTTAAATATTGTTACTTTCGCGCTAAGATTTGAATATTGAATTAAAAATAATATAAATGAAATTAATGAAAGAAAAAGAAATATACTAATTTGAAATTGTAATATTATCGTAATATAAATTCGTATACATTTCGACACTACTAAAACTTGCTAATTCCGTTTCATAACCTTGTTTACATAAATATTTGTGATGTTGAGTAACCTATTTTTCCCATTTCAGTTGCTGCTCTAAGGGTACGTTTTGTATCATAACATTATCCCCGTGGAAAAGATGTCTGAATGTGCAAATGAGGATATGCTTTTCCCAAACTAGATGCATGAAATGGAAAACATCAACCTTGTTATACCAATCTTATATTATGTGTCATATGAATTTAAGAATAATTAGAAATGATAATATCAATGAATTAATCTATTAACATGAATAACTTTTTTTATTTTATATAAATAATATTAAAGAAATGTTTAATTGCACTATTAAATTCCTTTTTTTTCTATTTTAAATATAATCTATTAATTCTTTGATTTTCTTTTCTTATTTTTGTATAAGTTTTAGTTTATATAAGTTGCGTTTTAACTCAGTTATCTTCATGTGTTGATGTTGTCTTAGTTTATATTTATAGTTGTTGTATAATTTATTAGTTATTCTTGTTGTAATCTTTTATTTACGAGCTATAACATACTTTTAAATAATTATAATGATTTTAATGACTGTATTCATATTCGATTGTAATAATGGGCTGTTTTCTGTGGTTTTAAATTTGTATTATTTACTTCTTGTACTAATTACATTAAATATTCAGGTATTTGTTCGTAGTATTATCATTGGGGTTATTTTATCTATATCTTTCATTGATGGTACATGCTCAATAATTCTATTAATAACTTGTTATTCTTAATCTTTAATTATTATTGATATACTGATATAAGCTTTAGCTTTCATAATAAATAATTCTCTCCTCATACATACAAGACGTTACATTCACATTCTATTCTCTTATCATTAAAATACCACTCCTTTTAACATATATATTCTACCTTATAAGAAGACACTTTTGTCTATATTTTAATATTTTCATAATAATAATAATTCATTTATTTTTATATAATTCTATACACCCCTATCATATGTATTAATACCTTCAACCTTTAAAATCTTTACCTAGTCCCTCTTATGTCATATCTACACTCCTTTATTATTTATTTTCAATTATGCTCTCTCTTTTTCAATAATAATACGTTCAAACTTTCATTTTATTTTAAAATTAGCATGTTTATAAGTGAATATGTTCCCTTTTTATTCGATTGATAGTACCAATATTATTGTAAATAATTGTTCTTTTGTAAGCTTGTTTTAACCATCTGAATATGTGATGTTACCTTTTTTTTTCACAGAGTATTGTATCTCTTAATTATTGTAAATAAGTATTTATATTCTAGCTCCAGTTATGCTTGCTTTCTCTTTAATTTTATTCATTATTTGATTTGTTATATGTTCATTTATTGTATCATAATGTGTTCTTTCTTTTTTGTATTAAATTGTGTTTATCATCTGTTTGTTTATGTTTAATATAAGTGTAATTATTTTAATTTATCTGTAATTATAACTCGTATCCCCGTATTCTGCTTTGTTCATCATCGTGTATTTTAGAATGTCGATATTCTGTCATCATATTTATTTAAATAGTTAATTTTCGACGAACTGTTTTAAAGATATTGATGCTGTTATCCCTGTGTATAAATATCATGTTGCCTCTTCCTTGTGATATATGTAAGTTTTTGTTAATTAGTGTGTATGTAGTTATAATTTTGGTGTAAATGTGTATATTGGTATTGATTTTTATACTGTATATAATATTAAGGAAATTGTTAATATTTAAATATTCATATGTTACAGAATTGTTGATCATCCCTTCTTTATTTATTAAGTTATTTATCATATTATCGTGTATAGTTAAATTTGGTGAAATTAAAGTGGTGTTTTCTATGTCAATTTTGTTAGTTTGTATTAAGTTGGTTGCATAATTATGATTAATATTCTTGATTTTGATATTGGATAAGTTAAAATTAATGTTATTAATCCTCGTCTTCTCTATGTTAAAATTATTATATTCCCTTTCATTGTTTATTAAGAAACTCTGATATGCTTTATCTTTTATTTGAAATTGGTTGTATAAATTATTTTTAACTTGGTATCTACGCAGATTGTTTATATTTGGCTTTTGTATTATTTTCGTTGCCTCTTTATTGTTGTTATGGTGTCTATTGTTATTTGTATCCTTATCCTGTACCTCTTTATGTGTACTACCTAGATTATTAATGGTTGGTATTAAATCTGCATGGCAGGAATCTATTTTGTTGCTGATAATTTTAAAAGTTGTATCTATTTTGTTCATTAAATTATTGTGATTAGTATCTATTTTGTTCATTAAATCAATATTATCTTGTTTTAAATCATTCATTAGTGTCATTAGTGTCTGTAACATGTTCATCATCACCTGGCTATTATCTGGTGAACTTACCTCTTCAGCTGTAGACGTTTGTGCAACCGGAATGTCTCCCTGTTCTGCCCTGTCTTCTTCCGTATTGTCCTTTACTGCTTTGGTCCTGTGTCTGGCATCCATATTAATATTGATTGAATTTATATTATGCAAAGAGTTTATATTGAGATGTTTCTTTAATTTTTAATAGAATAATTATAATGAATAGTTGATAAGTAGAAATTTATGATTTAAATATGTATAAACTATATTCGAGACACAGTAATAATATAAGTGTACAAAAGTTAAATAAAGCAACGTACATACAAGGTGATATTTCCCCTTCACTAACCTTTAATATATCCGTAACTCCTTCAAAGTCTGGGATGGGGTGAAATGTAGGTAAAAATCAGCTGTTCAATGGGAAAGATAAGTACACAATTCTACATACAACCTTAATAATATCATACACACATTTAGCATTAATTATGAATAAACTAATTTTGAAAGAATCAATTATTTGATGTAGTTTATGTTGCAGCAGTTATTTAAAGAAGCAACTGGCCTCCACGTTGATGCGTCAAATGTTACAAGGCAGAGATGCTGTTAATTATAAAAGAAATAGTAATTATGTTGAGCGAGAAGTGATAAGTTAAATAAATTTTTAAAATAATAATTGGGCGCCGTATTAAATGTAATACACTTCTCAATGTACGCAATCTCTGTTTTTGCTTGCCAACTAGACTCAGGGTGCATGGAATCTGTATATAAATGTTTAAATAAATGTTGTATCTCAGGCTCGTCGTGACTAAAAGTAGTTGCTTCCTTATTAGTAATTTAAATAAACGATAATCAAAAGAAATAACTTCTACAACTGTATCTACATCAATAAAAGATCTATATCAATATAAACAAAATATATTTATTGTATTAAAAGAAGAAAACTGTAACATGTACAAATATAAAAGTTTAAATGGAATGTGAACTATATGTCTATAATAACAAGGTGATAAATCGACAAGGTTATGTGTGTTGTTATTTTATAATAAATGTGTACTAAAATTATATGAACAATCTCTAATACGTAGGTAAGTACCTTTTAATTATGTGTACAGAGTAAAATAAGTGTATTATTTAAGAAAGTTATATTTTTGAAATGATATGTGGTAAAAGGTGAAAAATTCGAGAATCTTTATTTATTTATGTGATTGAATTTTTAAAGAAATAAATTAAAGACAATGTTTATTAGTTTAGTTAATAAAGTTAACCTGTGGTTCTGCTTGTAGGTTCTAAGCGGCTATGGTGTCGAGTATTGCTGATGTAAGTTACCCCGAACGCTCTCCGATGTTGGCGGCCTGTGCGGGAAGTTTTGATGACGCTCTCGAAAGTTTCCTCGGACTCGAAATAAGTTTGCTAGAGTCTCTCTATGACCTGGTATTGCTGTTGGACTTGAGGTATTTGATGGATCTAATACTCCTCCAAGTAATAAATGAACTGTAGTTCTTCTTAGATAGATATTTTGGGTAATTTTGTGTACTTGATAACGAAATCGATCGCTGAACGCTTTATTAGGCGTTTATTCGCAGAAATTCGGTTATTAGACAAAATCTCGCTTGTACTTTACTACCAGTCTTTCTCAGGTTATCTAATTTCACTTTAGCACTGTTTGAATATTTTAAAATTGATAAAATTGAATAATTTCTAATTGAAACTCGAAAAGTACGTCTTATACGTTTGTGAATTTTGCATAAGATGATGCCGATAGCGACTGTTTTAATATCAAAGCCTATTTATTAACTCTCTAAATAGTCTCGAAGTTTTTCCTTTAAAACTAATTTCTAAGGCATATTTTAACTGTATATAATATATTATCTAGATTTAAAAATTATTTAACAAATTCTAACCTTAATTTTATGTCAATCTTAATATTACTTTGCGTAAATTGCGCACGATAAATATTTACATTTCGGAAGATGTCGATTAGTGGGCGTGTCTTACTAGCGTCGATATAATGTATTGATGTATATGAATTTAAATATTGTTACTTTCGCGCTAAGATTTGAATATTGAATTAAAAATAATATAAATGAAATTAATGAAAGAAAAAGAAATATACTAATTTGAAATTGTAATATTATCGTAATATAAATTCGTATACATTTCGACACTACTAAAACTTGCTAATTCCGTTTCATAACCTTGTTTACATAAATATTTGTGATGTTGAGTAACCTATTTTTCCCATTTCAGTTGCTGCTCTAAGGGTACGTCTTGTATCATAACAATATATATATATATATATATATATATATATATATATATATATATATATATATATATGTATATATAATTTAAATCGGGATGATTTGATTGTGTTAATTAGTTGATGGTATTTTATATTCAGTTCCCATATATTCTACGTGATTGTTATTCTCGTAATTTTGATTTAGTATTTGATTAAACAACGTTTTTCTTGTCAACGTGTCTCCTATAATTTTTTTATTTAAGTAAAATTATATTTATAAGACGTCTTAATTCAGAAAGCTTTTAAAATTGTATTTCAATTGTATTAATATAATTAGTTAAGAGTCTTTATTAGTAAGAATAAATAATAAAGATTATTATTGATCTTCTATGTTATAAAATATTATAATTGGAAAAGTTTGCTCGTTGGAAGTCAAGGGTATTTTTTATTACATGTTATTGCGCATGTGTAAAAATTTTGAACGTGTTTCAATAAATATTATACAGTATGGTTCTCTGGGGAGGAATTAAAAATAAATTTTATTATTTTTTAGATAAGATTGTTCGGAAGTAATTAAGAGGAAGTTTTAATTCACTTAGCTGTCAATATACAGTGGATATATTTTACCTCATTGTGTCATTGATAGATACAATATCTTTATACTTTATAAAGATAGTTTTTTTTTTTGATTTTTTTTGTATTAAAAATTCACTTTAAATTTTATCCTGTCTTTGATTTTGTGCAAATACCTTTACTGCTGTTTAATTAAAAATATAAGTAACTCAGAAAGTATAAGTAACTCAGAAAATATAATATAAAACTTGTGAGAACTATTCACTGGCGCCAGACTTATTTTAGAAATGTCACGGATTTCCTTTTTGGAACCCTGAGAAGTAAGAAGTCTTATATTTTGAAAATCCACCGGCTGAGTATCCTAGTTGGGAAGATTAGTTGTGGATGGTGGCAAATTTATTATACAAACCACTATTCATAGCAATATGTATTTAACATTAAAATTTTTGGAAAAAAAGGAAAACAATCTATTTTTTATTTTATTGTCTGGAAATATCCTTTCTCCAGCAGGGGCGTACCGATGAGCTTGTAGAAAAGCGAAATACGTATCTACGTCTCTGGGGATAGGATATATTCGAACACGTTCACAGAAAATATTAATAGTGAACCTGCATTTGTGTTCTTCACACCAGATTTTTAGTAATATTTTATATTATTAAAAATACCTTTGTTTTATTTCATTATTAATTTTACATAAAACGGATCAAAATAAATTTTTTGGAGGAGGTGCCAAATTTAAATAAAAATCAATATAAAATAAACTAACACGCTTCTTAGTGAATTAAACACCACAATCAACTTGAGTTTTTAGAATAAATGTTTCATCCAGTAACATGAAAATATATTCAGGCAGCTGGAGAAAACGAGGAAATGCCATAAAATGCTTATGTAGCTTAAAGAATTCACCAACTACGGGACTCATTCTTGTACAGAGAATGCCACCACTTCTATTGTGAGAGAAAAGTCTCGCATGCTGTTAACACAGTCCTACGTGTTGGTCGCCTCTTAGCGGACACTAACGTAATCACACAATCATGCATGAGATATTATATTTTTAACTGTTTACGTATTTGCTTGGGGAACACTTGATTTAAGAAAAATGATTTTACTTTTTATTATTAATACTGGTTAATTATTTAAAAACTTTCGTTGATTGTGGTGTTGAACTACTCAGTGTGTTAATTTAATATTGATTTTGTTTGCCTTTATTTTGGTGTCGACTGCCAAAAGTTTGCTTTGATCCGTTCTATGTAATAAATAATGAATTAAAATAAAAAACAGATTATTTTTCTTTTTTAGCGCAAAATTATTGTTTACTGCTTTTTTATTGCGGCTTCCTTTTTTAAGTCAGTTCAATTTTTTCCAAAAACTTTTTATTTCATACTTTTTAATGTTTTGCTTGCATTCATATGTTTATAATGGGAAGGCCTAGAAAACCTACTGCCCGTGTGAAACAAAATTAGTTGCAAGAAACGCAACAAATGAAAAAGTCACAGCTTGAAAAAGCTAAGAAAAGGCAAGCAATGAAACGTGGAACAGAAAGCATTCCATACGTGAACAAAAGCTCTCTGGAATGCGCCAGCATGTAAATTATGGGTTAAATCGAGAAAATATGCGTAAAAAAAGTCTGCATTTAGTACATATGCGTCTTTCAAATGAGACCGCCGACCAACGTACTCATCGGCTCAGTTTAGTATATGAGCATCTTTCAATTGCTCAGCACCATATCGACATTGACATAAAATTATGTAAAATAGGATGAACTCATGTATAATTAAAGGAGTTATTAGAATAATAAAGATGTTTATGTTGGAAACAATCGATAATGTGTAAGCAAACCATTAGGTAAAAAGCGATATTTTGTTTGTACTAAATCAGTACTAGCCCGGTGCCGTCTTACAATGATATGGGACCATCGTGGATGCACCCTCTATCAAACGCATCCAGAATCATTAAAATCGGTCAATTCGTTGAGTGCTTATACGTGAACAAACATAATTGGTAATGAGAAGTGAGATACAAAACATTTACTCCCTTACCATTTTTGAAAACTCTATTGACTAGGAATATGAAAAGTATGAAGTAGATATCTAATGGTCACTTGTGTTTCAGTCATTTGACATGAAGCTTAAAAAAAATTTAGGAAAATAAAACAAATAAAAATTGTTACAGCTGCGCAACTTACTCTGCAATATCCAAGCTGTTTTTACTAGAGAGGGCAACACAGTTTACTTTACTTTATATTTTCCCTAAATATCAGAATTATCATAAATCAAATCAAAATAATTTAATATGTTTAATTCTTTATATGTGATGTATACTCGTATATATTACTCAATAAATATTTACTTTAAGAAGAATCAACGAATTGTATTTAAAATAGAAAGAGTATATGCAATATTGATGTTTGAATGGTTTTATCTACTAGATAACGAAAATCGGAAACGGATATCGTGGTGTTTATATCTTTTATTCAATGATTAAAATCTAACGAAAGTTATTCAAAATGCAATTTTCTATAGTAAGAATGGATCATCTTTGAAATGTTATTTTGACAAATATTGAAAATAACTAACATACATATTTCGATTAATTCAAATTTATCACATTATACGTAATTTTTTTTTTTAAACGAAAGAAGCTCATTCTCTTCTTTTACCTCTAGCACGTTTATTTCGGGTTGCAGAGGAAAACTAAAAACACATTCTCGAGGACACTTTTGAGCTACTATCTAATGGTAAACTCGAAATTTCCATATGACGTTTCAGTGCTATCTAGCCATCATAAAATTTCTTATTTCTTATCGGCACTATGTCGGATTTTGACACCGTTAGAAAAAGTTTTTTTTTCTGATTTCAAGCATGTATAACATGTTGACACAAGTTTTGATATTATGCTTTAATTCACGAAGAATACATTTTAAGATTAAGTAAGGTAGTCATGAAATTTCTTACAGTAATTTTGTGTTGATAAAATAAATTTACCTAAAGTTATCTATTATTTGTTATTTGTATTTCATGTACGGATATGCAAAAACATAAATGACATTACACATAACATTATGGTCTCAGTTTTTATCACAGACACAATTTTGTTTAAATAACATGAACTGTAGATAATCTAGAGATCAATTAATAAACTAACCCATGAAACTTAAACAATTCCATTGGGTTTCGGAATTATAATCAAAGAGTGATATTGTGCCATTTTAATTTTTGCCTACTTAAACATATATATGTTTTCTTGTTTAGTATGCAGAATACAGTGATGTTTTTGCGAGTGTACCTGCTAATTTTATTTTTTCTTATAGGACATAAAGTAGATCATTACAAGTTTACGCTTATCTGCTGCTCCACTTTCTACTGACATATAATTTTAATCTTCTTTCTTTGATTTATTTTGCGGGTGTAACTATAATTCATGGCGTGTTAATTCTCTAATTAGTGTCAATTTGTTGGTGAATGTAAAAGTAATATCAAATACCTGGCATAACTAATGACAACATATTATAGACTAGTTTTGCATCCAAATTATTCGATAAATACGTATTAATAAATGTACTAAATGTATTTGGAATGAAGGTAATGTGAATAAGAAAAAAGTCGTAACAAAAGATGGTCGTTGATTTCATAGCACAACGATCACTTTCTATTTTCATGCGTCTAAACGAAGTTGCGGAAAATTTCGGCCAATCAAACTATCGATGCTTCCGAATGAGAAATAAATTAAATTAGTTACATATTAGTCTTATCACTGAGGAGGAGATATTTAGACAGCATGCATGAGCGGCGAACAATATTTTTTTAATAATAACAAAATATATTGATTATTACTTCATACTGTAATGAACTTGTCTTTCTGGTTCTTTAAAATAAAACTAACGGTAATTAAAATTACTATATTAATAATAAAAGTAAACTAAAAACACTTAATAACTAATAACAACAATTATATAACAATATGTTAACACGCCGGTCGCTGGTTAAATGAATCCCTAGCGTTTCGAGCGGTATATATATAGTCCGACTTGCGCCTTCGAGATTATTCCGCACTCTGTCTGGTGTTATTCAAGGCTTATAAACGTCCGGGAGAATGATTACGCGATCGGCGGGTGACATCATCGCCAGGTCTTCGCCTGACGTATAGACGGATGACTCATATCATAATACTGTATTGCGGTATTTATTGTACAGCTTTCGTATGTCTCACGATGTATGAGATTTTGACATCCCAACGCCTGATATAGGTCGGTGAGGACGTAGACATCCGTATCAACTTCACTCGCGGCTGATGCGAGCTGTCTAAACATCCCCGCTTTATTTATTATTTATACTTATTATTTGTATGACAAAACACAGTACGTCAAACTTTCTAACAAAAGAGACGAAGCTCAGTCTTGAAGGTAAATATTCTATTGTTGAAATTAGAATTATTACGCCTTTTACATCATTATAATAATGCATAATTCAAATTATATATATATATATATATACACAGGTGTCCTTGAAATAAAAAGACAACGTATGAAAAATGGAAAGAAGTAATTATATAGAACATAAATCCAAAATATTTTCCCAAAATTCCCTCTCATAAGTGAGAAAAAAATTACAAAGATATTTAAAAAATTCTTGTTGCGCCACTGTGCGATTATAAAAAGTATTAGTGACGATATCTTAAAGTTGACCGAAAATAACAAACATAATAGTTTTGTTATTGTCCATCTCATCCAACTGTTACGTATGTAAACATACGCTATAGCGTATGTGTGTGAGAGGTATTTATTATTTATATATATTCTGAGTATTTTAAATTCATAGGCGTCACGTAATACAATTTTTGGGGTCTCCCTAATTTCGGGGTTCGCGTCGTAATTGAGTAACAATATTTTGGATTTATATTCTACATAATTACATTTTATGCTGTCTCTTTATTTCAAGGACAGCGTGTATATAAGTATATACCGGGTGTCCTTGAAATAATAAGACAGAATATATATTCAAAATATTTTTCTAAAATATCTTGAGTGAGAAAGTGAGAAAAGAAAATGAGAACGGTATCAAAAAAAAATGTCGCGTTAGTGTGCGATCGACTATAAAAAGTTCCGAGACGATATCTTAAAGTTGACCGACAATATCAAAAACAATAGTTTTATTATTGTCGATCTCGCTTTAAGTATCCACAGTTTTTATAAACATAAA
The DNA here is from genome assembly GCA_935421215.2 of Melolontha melolontha. NCBI lineage: Eukaryota > Metazoa > Arthropoda > Insecta > Coleoptera > Scarabaeidae > Melolontha > Melolontha melolontha. Next base: position 96,803,549 of record OW285238.1, read on the forward strand.
CATTGCAGTATGAGTATTCAATAGCCGTATTCTAAATCCATGTATTTTATATTTGATACTTCTCGTAACAAAAAAGACATTCATGTAATACACAAGAAGGGTAGGTGATTTAGGTCAGTTCTAAAAGTTTTCGTCCACAAATGATTCACAGCAAATATATCCGTACGAAATTGTATTGAGTTTAATGAACCCTAAGTAAACAAAGCTGCTTAATTGAAGGGTTTTTATAACGTCGACTACCGTCTAAACAATGCTACAGTTTTTATAAATGTAAACATTGCAGAATATATGTAAGTTCAAAGAAGGTATTTCTAATAGACATTCCGATATATAGGCATTTTCAGGGCGGGTTTAATTTTTGGGTTTAAATAAGGGAACAAAAACAAATAATTGAATTGATTCGACTTTTACTTGATCTAGAAATAAAACTAATATCTAAAATCTTCATACGAATTAATTAATAAAGTCAACAATATTTAAATACCTCATAATGCAAAACTGTTATAATTTGACGTTAAAAATTTATTTCTGGGCATCCACTGTTAATTTAGTTGAAAATTTATTTATAGCTAATAACACAAACTCGGTATCTAAAGCTGAAATTTTAGAATTGTTGAATACTGTGACACAAAATTACTTTCAATTTAATAATTCAATATACACTTGTAGTGGACTAATAATGGGTAACTCCTTAAGTCCATTACTATCAGAAATTTTCACGAACCGCTTAGAATCCATCATTATTAATAATCCCCTAAGAAAGCATACTTTCTATTGAAGTAGATATGTAGACGATTTCACCGAAACACAAAGACAATTAAATTTCGTGCTAGAATTCGTCAATACTATTCACAAAAATATTGAATTCATCGTGGAATAAGAAGTAAACAAAAGCATTAATTTTTTGGATTTAACTATTAGAAAAATCAATAATAAATTAGAGTTTGACATTTATCATAAAGAATCCCATACAGACATAACTCACATAACTATACATAATTCGTCAACACATCCCACACAACACAAATTAGCAGGTTTCCATAGTTTCCATAGTTTCTTATATAGATTAATTAAAAATCCACTATCCAAAGAAAAGTATGAAAACGAACTAAATCTAATCAAACAAATAGCAATAATCAATAACAGCTACACTGATAATCTAATTAAAATTATGCTGACAAAAAACTATTTAAAGAAACTATCTCTATGGTACTTTCTATAATAAAGGATAAGCAAAATTCAAAATTTAGATTACAAATATACATTGGACAATCTAACAAAGATATTTCAATATATTTTAAAAAACTTAATGTAAACACGATTTTCGAAATAAATACTACAAAGACATTAAAAACAACAAATAGAAATCTATTTATATTTTATATCCTTGATAAAGGCATCATTGCCGAAACATGTAGGGTTGTTTTAAATATATATATATATATATATATATATATATATATATATACTTTGAAGTAAAGCCAGACCTTTAATCGCCAACTGATTGAATCTACTATATATATATATATATATATATATATATATATATATATATATATATATATATATATAAATATAAATATATATATATATATATATATATATATATATATATATATATATAAGGTAAACTTAATAAGTCGGCGATTAAAGGTCTGGTTTACTTCAGAGTATATATATTTAAAACAACCCTACATGTTTCGGCAATACGCCTTTGTCAAAAGAATACAAAATATAAATATATTTTAATTTATATTTTGTATTCTCTTGACAAAGGCGTATTGCCGAAACATGTAGGGTTGTTTTAAATATATATATTTTAAATAAATATAAGGTCTGGTTTACTTCAGAGTATATATATTTAAAACAACCCTACATGTTTCGGCAATACGCCTTTGTCAACAGAATACAAAATATGAATATATTTTAATTTATATTTTGTATTCTCTTGACAAAGGCGTATTGCCGAAACATGTAGGGTTGTTTTAAATATATATACTCTGAAGTAAACCAGACCTTTAATCGCCGACTTATTAAGTTTACCTTATCATACCAAGGTCACAAAGATATTATATATATATATATATATATATATATATATATATATATATATATATATATATGAAAAATTTTGTGAAAAACTTATCTGCGCGGAATGTGCATATATCGATATTTCACTGTTTTTTACAGATCATCAGTGCACCTTATCCGAAGACAGACATGATATTCACTTCTATACTACGTGTATATATACGAACTGTAATGAACTTCATGTGTATGAGAATTAATAATTATTAAATCTCATTTTACATGCGATTGTCGCTATAATTTGTTGCATTTAATTCTACAATTCGGCAAATTATCTACAATTCGGCAAATTACTTTTGCCCTAGATTGTAGACGCAACAAGCCGCGACATTAACTGTACAAGTTGTCAGTACAAATTAATTTTTTTTTTTTTTTTTTTTTTTTATCAAACAGGAGCTGGATAAACAGGTAATGTTTTACTAGGTTCGTTGTATAGGTTTTCTAATTTAATTTTTGATTTTTCCTTTTATTTCCAGAGAGGCACTTAAATACGTCGAGGTGTTTTATGGAATTTTTTACTTAGTGACGCTAACTCTCGTTTGTTCCGAATGCTAGCTTCTTATTCGTCTAATTTGTATGTATTAATATAATCTCGCTGCTTAATTTTAATGAAAATGATAATTTAATCACTCAAGTTATGTATAAGTTTGATAAAAATTACATATTTTATTTTAGTAAAAAAATAATTGACATGTGAATGTTAATAATTTTATATTATGCTAAATTATGGTTGGGATATTTCCCGCTGTAGTTATTTCAAATAAGTACAGTTTTCTCTAAAATAATTCGTGTCATTTATTAATAATCAATTAAGTTGAAATATCTTCGGAAATACAAGATATAAAAATAAAATGACTAAGGCAAATGAAAAGATAAAAATAAATAAATATGAGAATTAATTTTAAACAATTAAAAACGCGAAATCAACTTTATTGATATGTCAGATGAAGAATTCAGTTCCAATAATTTCTTATTTTCTAAAATGCACTTACAAACGTTAACGATCTGTATTTTATAAACCAAGGCATTCTTATGTGTAGGCTTGACCTACATCAATATATATATATATATATATATATATGAAGCGTTGTTCTTCGGGGTATTTCGTCGCGTTTGGATGATTTCGTTCTGCGAAGAACAATTTTCTTCCTGGCGTTTCGGTGACATCACTTTCACCTTTTTCTTGAGGATCTTCACGTTGTAACTTCAAGAGTGCGTCGATTACCGGTCCGTTCGTATTATATGGTTTCGTAGTAGTGGGGACACGTGTCTGGCTCCTTGTGATTGGTCCGTCGGTTGTTCTGTCGCTTGCGGCTATTGGTCGATCGGTTTGTGTTCGGTCTGTGTTGGTGTCACTGGTCTGTCGTAAGTTATTATCATTACATCGCTTATGCGTGATCTGTCTATTGAACAAGGTGGACTTCTATATGTCAGGCAACCGCTGTCCTTCAGAACGCTTGTTCATACAATTTTGTCGTTTCTCAGTTTCTATAGCCTATCTTATTATTCTGTACGTTAAATTCGTACTGCGAGCTATTGTCTTTGTATCGTCGAAGTTTATAGTGTGTCCTGTATGCAGTACGTGCTTAGCTAGGCATGATGCTTCTGAAACAACCCGACATAGCAGTGGCCCGCCAGTGGCTTATTTTAAAAAAACGTATTTTTAAACCAAAAATTAGAAACTTCATGATTTGAAATAATTGATATATTTGTCGATAGCTGTCAAAATTTTGCTTATGTGTTAAGTTCAAAATTAAAATTACAAATAATTAATTTAAAATTGAAATTATAAATATGGTTGAATATGTTGTCCATTATGTTCAATACATAAATTTATTCTCCGCTTCATGATATTGAATAAAGTTTCTAACATATCGGCGTTAACTTCTTGGCATACGTGCATAATATTGTTCTGGAGATCGTCCATAGTGTATATTGGGTTTTCAAAAACCTTATTTCTTAGATAAGGAAACACAAAGAAATCTTAAGGCGTAAGGTGGAAAACTATCCTTACATATCAATTTGTCATCAAAAAATTCTCGTAAGCAATTCATGTTAGCTTGCGCAACATGTGGACGTCCCGAATCCTGTTGAAAATAACCAGTGCGTAGTTCATCATCATCAAGTTGATTAATGAAAGATTCCAATATAATATTACGACATCTTTGAGCATTTATAGTTTGGTCAAAACAAATAGGTCCAATTATTCTCTTTCGGCTAATTCCTAACGACACACTTATTTTCTGAAAATGCATTGTAGCTTCTCTAAAGAAATGTGGACTATCTGTTGTCCATATTCGCATGTTTTGTGCGTTAATGTAACCATTCAAATGGAACCAGACCTCATCAGAAAAACAGTTTTGTCAAGCACATCATTATCAATTATGTTCTGATTGAACCACTGACAATATAGTTTTCTTTTATTATAATCCAGAGGTAGGGATTCTTGATTCAAGGCCCCAATCATTTTGTTTCTATAAATACCAGCCCAAATGTTAAGCTTTCTAGGGTGTTGCGTATGCGCCTCTTGTATCCATCTCTGTGCCCAATGCCAATAGTTATGTTTATGAATAGTACCGTTCAGATAAAAGGTTGCCTCATCGGAAAATACTACATTATTTTCAAAATTCTTTTCACGATTACAAATTTTCATCATGAAAACAGAACTCTTGCCTTCTGTTGAAATTATCATCGGAGAGTTCTTGGACTAGGCGAATTTTATAAGGACGGTATTTTTCTTATTTAAGAATTCTCCCTACTGAACGACGACTAATATCTTGCCTTTGCTCCAGCTCGTTTGTAGATAAATGGAGATTATCCTCTACAGATATGGAAATATCTTGCATTTTAATATCATATCTGATTTGTAGAAAAAATACAAGAAATTCGCTTCGTTACTATATCCCTATATTGTCAATTGTGAATTGTGAATTGTCAATCACCAAATCAGTTATATTTTCTAGGATTGTATAGAAAATTTCGAAGTAACGGAGAAACATTTAAGATACGAAGAAAGAAAAAGGATTTTCTAATAGACGAAGAAACGGAAGTAAATGTATTTGCTTATTTTGAAACCAATCCAGAAAAATCCATTCGAAGTTGTACCAGAGAATTAGTTTTGAAAAAGAGTACAGTGCACGGTATTTTAATAAGTTGCGGCCATATAAGCACCACAAAGTTCAGACTTTACTTCTCGGCGATGCAGACAGAAGATTAGTTTTCTGTAATTTGTTGAGAAATTTTTTAATGAACGTCCAGATAATTTAAATTATATTATATGGTCGGACGAATCTAGCTTTTCTAATTCAAGTATGTGCAATAAGAAAAATCAGTATTATTGGAGTAGAGAAAGTCCTCTGAAAAAACTTAAAAAGGTATGTAACCCCTTACCACAATTATTAATCGTATCCTAAATACGTATTTCGACAACTAAGTTGTCATCATCAGTAGGTAAAACCACTAATCAAGGTGTCGCACATGGGGCACAGTAAAGCTAAAGCTTTACACGGCGTCCACGTATAGACTGAGTTTATACGTGGACACCGTGTAAAGTAGTTGTTGCATAAGCGGTGTTCTAGCTTTACTGTGCCCCATGTGCGACACCTTGATTAGTGGTTTTACCTACTGATGATGACAACTTAGTTGTCGAAATACGTATTTAGGATACGATTAATAGTTGTAGTAAGGGGTTATATACCCTTTTTAAGTTTTTACTTAATCACAGTCTCCAAAGAAAGACTTTTCAAAATCCTCTGAGTTGATCCGTGCAATTTCAGCAACGGCCTAGTTTAAATGTGTGGTACAGATGGGCAATTGCAATTGTTGGTCCAGTTTTCTATCATGGTACTTTAACTGGAGACCGTTATGTATGGTTATTACCAGAAATTCTGGATGGTCTCTTAGATGATATGCCAGTGCTTGATAGGCTCCGTATTTATTTTCAACAGGATAGGGCACCTCCTCATAATTACGTGAACACTTCCAATTTGTTAAATGGAATGTTTAATCAAAAATAGATAGGAACCAACGCACCCATTCGCTGGCCTGCACGTTCTCCTGACATGCCCCCTTTAGATTTTCATATTTGGGATTTTGTAAAGGATGAGGTATACAAGCGGCGATATCTAAATATGATGGAACTCGAAACTAGTATTAGACAAACGCCAGAACGACATAAACTTCTGACAGGGCACTCTATCGACTTTGAAAACACGAAGATCCTAGGCAAAAGTTAAAACCTAGCGACGAGAATTACAAGAGAAGCGATAGAAATAGAAAAGCGTCCTAAGTACTTAAATAAACGAGACGACGGCCAGCGCTTGCCGCATACATGGAAACCGCTCCTAGCTCACCGACAGATAAAAACACAACCAAATCCCGATAGATCGCAACCCCTACACAGACACACGGACCGACCAGGGAACTTACAGGCACTCGGACCAATTACACGAAGCCGCGCACGCATGACGTCAATAGTGGGACGCCCCCTCCCGACACAGCAGCATATAACAAGAGGTAGTGCTAGGCGCACATCACATTCTCACTGCGATCTCTGTTACAGCAGCATCGTATTTGAGAGCACTGAAGACGACATTCGTCAAGCGAAGCCGGAAGAAATGGCCGGACAAGCGAGAACAATAACCAACCTGATGATAAAACCCGAATACGTGGACAAATGTTCACCCAAGATACTTGAAGATTTTAAAAATCTAATCGACCGACTCATCGAAGAAGAAGATATCCAGAAACTATTACAAAAATCGGGGGATATATTAATGGTTAACCCAGAAGAACCGACGATTCAAATTGAGTTAATAAGCAACCCCACAGAAAAGCAAGAAAAAGAAAAGCCTCCCGTAAAATCGAAGAAGAGCCAACCGGAACCGAAAATCGAAAACGACGCATTCAGACACCCGAAAAAAACAACAAAAAGACAGAAAACCGACCACAGAACGCCACCAATCGAAACAAAAAATTCATACGACGCCCTCGAAACCAAAACCGAGGAAAAAATGGAAGAAGAAGCAACCGAATTTACCCCACAACCGTCAACATCAAACAGCACACCCAGGGTAAGTGACAAAACAAATACCACACAAAATACAAACACCGAAACACGCAAAACACACAAAATTACACCAATCATAATAACAGACAAAGACAAATGGGCATATATACGACAAATACTTAAAACACATAACATTAACACAGTACAAAACAAACTTGTGAAACCTGGCATTCACATCGAACCGAAAACTGACGAAGACTACCGCACACTTAAACACATACTCAACACAGAACACATTCAATTTTACACGTTTCAATTACGAAGCGAAAAAACACTAAAGGTAGTTAGTTATGCGAGGCATTTCTACCTTTATCACTGACACAGACATTACAAACGACTTGACTGACCAAGGCTACCCGACATTAAAAATCAAACGAATGAACGGTAAACACGGCATACCTGCACCACTTGTTTTAATCGAACTGACGAGACATTATAAATCAATTTATAACGTACACGACTGCTGCGGACTCACAATTAAAATCGAACCATTAAACAGACGGACAGACATAATGCAATGCCACAAATGTCAGACTTTCGGACATCAACAAAGACACTGTAACGTACACTATAAATGTATGAAATGCGGAGATGAACATTCAACACACCTATGTACAAAACCCAAAACAACGCCACCAAAGTGTGCAAACTGCGGTGGTCCTCACCTATCTACTTTCCTTAACTGTCCCAACAACACAAATAACCCTGTAAACAAAACCACACCCAAACCCAATTACATACCAGCACCACCCCCAACAACTAACCCCTGGACACAAAAACAAAATAACACAACACCTAACACAATTGACGAATTAGCACTTGCCTTAGGCAATATGCTAATAACATTACAATCTACAAACGCAACAACACAACAGATACAATACTTTGTAACGCAAACACAGAAAATAATTACTCTTTACAACAACAAACAGTAAACACACACATGACTGAAACGCAAAAGACCGATGACCAGTGACTTAAACGCAAAAAAGCGACAAACACAAGACTAAACACACGCAACACAGGACGGCACAAAAACACACGATTATTTATTAATCAGACACAAACACGTCACAATCCTGGGAAATACAAAACAATGGAGTGGAAATGGAGGCAACTCCGACTACAAAACAAAATTAAATGGACTCATTAAAAAGCGCACATCAGACGATCTCCAGCTCTAACCAGCAACAGACCGACTAGCTCCTGAAGATGACGAGTGCGATCTCGTTGAAATGTAGAGTAAATAGTCCTTTTCTTGACAAAACTTGCACGCGGCCATGAACCCGAGAAACTACAATATTGCCCGGTCAAGAGAAGTGCCCGTTTAACAGAAGGCAGATAAAATGAAGCAAAATCGCAACGCTAAATTACATTTAAACACAGTGTAAGATTATATAGATATAACTTTATTTGCTAAATAAAAACAAAACGGCTAACATAAGTGTACATTTTTAATACATATATAAAAAGAATATATGTATGTAACATCTAAGACATATACCTACATACTATATACAATTTATGCACAACTTACAAAATAGTAGTTTAGAATGGAAGTTTGCTTGTGTGTATTACATGCCAATTTTGCCTCAAAATGTAATGATAGCTCACTATACACACCAAACGCTCGTACATAATTTTTTTCAATAGAAAATTGCTTTAGTTTTGTAAAGTTTTGTAGTTTTCCAGTAAAGCATCTTTATACGATACAATTCTTTTCTCATAATCATCAATTTTAAGATTTTCTATTTCATGTTCTTCATCGTCACTATTTTGGTTCTCGTTTTCTAAATGATCGGGCAAAATATTATCTAGATTACCGTCTTCTGTATCCAAATTGGCGTCAATATCTATAAATTCCTGTACATCGTAACTACCTAATTCCCCCATTAGCGTACTCATTTGAACCACTTTAGATAAAGGAATATCATCTTCAGTATCAAAGTGATCATTTTCACACTCTTCATTTACTTCTCGAAATCCAGCTTTCTTGAAACAATTTTTGATTGTATCAGATGAGACATCATCCCATGCTTTCTTGATAAAATAAATCGCATCTAATACGCTAATAGATTTAGTTAGATTATGAACCGAATCAGAACCCTCAAATTGCGATAAAATATGTTTTAATATTAAATGTCGGTACGAAGTTTTGAACATCTTTATAATGCCTTGATCTAGCGGTTGGCAGTAAGCTGTCGTATTTGGCGGTAAGTAAACGAGTTTAACATATTGCAACTGTACATCCTTAGGATGGGCAGCGGCATTGTCCAAAAATAATAAAACTTTTCTGTTTTGATCGATCATTTTCCGATCAAATTCACGCAACCACTGTGTCATAATAAAGTTGGTCATCCAAGCCTTGTTATTTGAATACCAGTGGACCGGTAAAAGAGCATTGTTAAGATTTTTAAATGCCCGGGGACGTGCTGATTTTCCGATAACCAACAGCTTTTCTTTCTCTCCTGCCATATTCACACAGTGCATTATAGTTAATCTGTCTTTCGATCATTTACCACCCACACATTTTTCGCCCCTTAATACCATTGTCTTTGTTGGTAGTGCCCGAAAAAATAACCCTGTTTCGTCCAAATTGTAAATATCGCAAGGTTTATATTTTTCAATTATTAACGGTAATCTGTTTATGAAAGTTTCGACACCTTCTTGATTTACGCTAGAGGCTTCGCCAGATATCATGCGGTAATGAATATTATGTCGCTTTTTAAATTTATCTAGCCATCCAGTAGAAGCGGAAAAATTACAATTGCCTAATTTCTCAGCAATTTCCTTAGCTTTATACCTAATTAATACCCCTGATACAGGTATATTCTTATTTCTAGCATGCAGAAACCATTCGTATGTTAACTGGTCTATTCTGAGGCCTTCAGTTTTAAAAAATCGCCTTTTAATTCCACTATTGTCATTTATTTGCCGCTGTTTTAGGTATTCATCTTTTTTTGTTATTATTTGCACGGCTTGTGTTTTGACTATATTAAATTTTCTGGCTAATTCACGTGAACTGAGCTTGTTTTTATTATTATATTCTATGATCGCAATCTTTTGTGTCAGCGGTAAAGTATTCCTTTTTATTAATTTTGGTTTCTAAAATAATTGAAATATATATACATAGTTCATATGAATTATAAACAATTTAAAACTTACCATTTTCTACAGAGAACGTAACAAATATGTATTCACTATTGCAAACAACACCCCTAGGCGACGTTGAGCTGAGAACTAAAGAAATATGTATCTATACTAGTCGAAGGCAGGGGATTTTCCGGAGCAGAATTATTACGTCTCGATCCTCGCGTCCGTTTAATAGAAATTTTGTGCCCAAAAAGCAGTAAAATAACTGTCCGCCCCCGTTCAAGAGAGTGTCCGCATAAGAGAAACCAATTTATTAAGAATTCCCTACTTATAAATTCGGGACCAGATAAAATGTCCGCTTAAGGGAAGTGCCCGGCTAATACAGGGTGGCCCAAAATGACCGAAGGGGTGGTTTGAGTTCATTATAACGTCTTATTTAAGACATAATTATTAAATTTTTTTCATTTTAAATACAGTATATGAATGGAGAATATTTTTAATTTAATTATGAAAAATTATATCTCGCAATGACCGAAGGGGTTTGAGTTCATTATAACTTCTTATTTAAGACATAATTATTAAATTTTTTTATTTTAAATACAGTATATTAATGGAGAATATTTTTAAAAAAATTATATCTCGCAATGGATCGTTGATTTGAGAAATAAAGGTCAACGATTTTGGCATGTTGTTCAATTGTGTACTGTTCCATTTTAAATTCCCCAAGTCTTCTTTACAAAATACTGAAAACAAAAAAAAATATAATAAAATGAATTAAAACCCCTTCGATCATTTTGGGCCACCCTGTAGAAGTGCCCGTTAAGGTAAGTTTCACTGTATATATATACATATATATATATATATATATATATATATATATATATATACATACATACACAATATATGTATACATTGTAGCTTAAATTTATTTAATAATTTTTTAAATATTGATTTCAGTTTTAGTACTAACTGCTTATTTACACAACTTAGTTAAATTTGAAAATGATATATTATTATGGTAATGATAAAATCAATTACAAAGAGCTACCGCGCTTCTGTTTTTCTGTATTCAATAAACATTCATTCATTAATGTTAGTTAACGTTAGACCTGATTAAATTATTCCGATTTAATTAAAAATTATTTATGGAGTGATAAAGTATGTTTTACAGAACTATTTGCCTATAAACAACTTCTGTTTGCGAGAAATGTAGGTGCATTGGTATTTTTATAGCGCGAGCGTAATTGACATTATCACGTTAAATTTTCGGTAAGTGAAATCCTGTTTAAATCGCGGAAGAAACACAGTCGTTGGATTGTCCAGCGCTCGCAGCGAAGTCGACATTAGCGCAAACATACCAATCAGTTTCACGACAACATTTGAACGGCTAAGGTCGTACTTGAACGAAAGTAACTCATTACCAAACACGATAAGTTGCATTGACTGGGCAAGGATGTACGTTTCCATAAAAGTTATAGCGTATTTAGTTGTATTTAGCGCTCTTTTTTGTGCAAATGAAACTGCTCAACCTTTCAATAAGAGAACACAACAGCTTGCATCTGATAGACTGGTGTATCCTGAAGAATTCGATTATCGTTCTGGTGTTAATTTGCCATTGCTTGGTCATAATCACCCCGTGGATGAAGATTACGAAGATGAGTTAGTGCGGAAACCTTCAGATACTGTTAAAAAAGTTGAACCGCCCGCGCCGAGTCAAAATAAAAGTCAGGTAAGTAGTTCATACTTTTTTCTAACTCATGTGTGTACTGTTATGTTTTAACACGTTCTTCAAATATTGTTTTGGCAGTTGTATATGGCTTCAAATTATTTTTCTATAGTCTGACTTTAATTAAAAAATGGAAAGCAGGACTTCGGATGTACATGTATATTTTTTCACTACATTTTTTAAAATATGTTTTATGATCATATTATTTAGCTTGTGAAACACTTTTTGTACTAAGACTTTAAAGAAAAAGAATGTATCAAAACGCTTAAATTATTTATTAACTGTTCAGGGTAACCTATGCATTAGGTAGATACACAAATAAATTTTTGTTAGTCATACAATTAATAAATGGTTGGATCCTGTCCTTCATATTTCTATTATTTACAATGTGGGTCACCGAAAATAGTCATGCTAGATATTGCGATTTTTAAATCGTTTTTCGAAAAATGCTCGACCACATCAATTTTTATTTTAAGTGTACATTTATATTTTTAGTTAGATATTGTTTACACTGTAATAAATTAAAATTGAAATAGAAATTAAATGGTTCATTTTTCTAAGAACTTACAGTTTTATTGTTACATAAATTTTCTAGTTTTGAACGTACCATAAGTTTTTGAGATATGTGATGATGGTATTTCTTAATTTTTTTATCTAAAGTAAGTACTTATATATTAAAGGATTAAATATTGAAGTTGTTCATCGCTTATCTGCATACAATAAGGAATTCACTATTATTTAAAATAATTTAGGTCATTATTATTGCATCCAGTTATCTCACACTTCCTCAGCTTATTATGGCCGGGAAACATTTTACTCAACCCATTTATCTGTGGGTATGAGCTCGGTGGTTCGCGGCTGATGTTGCGGTGCTGGTATACAATGCACTATTCTTTAAAATGTTTTTGGTCATTCTAAACCATTAACGCAGATCTAAAACATTAATTAATGTGTATGTAGTTAAAATTAAAAAAGAAATAAATAGTGATTACGGTTAAAAATTACCATTGGTGAAATTACAGGAACTATTTCTTGAACATAAGTTCAATTCTTCAAGGCGGCAAACTTATTAGTGATGTCATCATAAAAAAGGTTGGGTATCAAACAATTCATTCAGTAGTTCTTTTTCAATAGAAGTTTTCGACAAATTTGTAAATCTGTACTCTGCAGAGGTACTGCGCAAACATGTCTTTATTGTTTTTAAACGCGAAAAGCTACGCTTTGCAGAAGCACTGGTATAGGGAATAGTCAATATTAAACAAAAGAGTCTGTATGCCTCTTTAAAAACGTCACTATCTCCACAGATAGCTTCGAAGAAAGATTGGAGTTCAGCTTTTCGATATTGTTCGGTATCATAAATTAATTGTAATTCAGCTTGTTACCTTTGCATTTGCACATCATTAAAATTAGTATGGTAGTATTCTTTTAAATTGTTTAAAGCATGTATCGGAAACTCTTTGGAAAAGTTTTCAAATTTTGAAACATCTATTAATATAGCAAATTTTATTTTATTTACGTCTTCAAAGCGGATATTAGTTTGCATTAAAACTGTATCTAATATTTCGAAGTACAAAACTTTGTATTTTTCAAAAACTTGATATTGTGTAAGTGTGACGCTGCTGCGACCGTCATGGTGATCAATGGGAAGCGTTCGTGATAAAACCGTTTCAAACAATTTCATAAACGCATTTCTATTTCTTTTACTATATAAAAGTTTCTTAACTTGCGAAACGAAATAATTAGTACCTAATGACTTCTTTTGGAAAACATTATAAACGACATCTGTAATGTCACAAAAAATAATCACCAAGTGTGCAAATTCAAAAATCATTAAATTCTTTGAGGAAACCCTTGCTTTGCCTAATTGAAGTTTGATCAGAGCTCTCATCGTCTATTATTTCAGTAAATACTTGTTTTAAAGATTCCCAGTCATTATTTGTAACATTTAAAATTTTCGAGTTTAAAGTCCATCTTGTTGAAGCGGTAATCGGTACTCGTTTACCCATAACCGTGTCAGTTACATTAGTTCATTTTGCAGAATGATGAAAAAATGGTGGTAAACTATTAACGGTTGCAAAAAAGACACGATATTTTGAAATTGAGTTGCAATTTTGCTGCAATACCAAATCTTAACGATGTGCCATACAATGAACAAAAACTGCTTGTGGAGCCACTTGTTTAATTTTTGTCTGGATACCATTTACATGAGCAGACATTACGCTTACCCCGTCATAACATTGCGCAACAAGTTTTGACTTATATTCATGTTACTCAAGGTAAACTAAATGGTAAAAATCTTTCCTTTACCATTCCTCCAGCAATAACATATCTAAATAGCATTGCAATGGGATTTTTTACCAATATTCGCAGTATCATCCAGCCGAATAGAAAAGAATTCGCATTCTTTAATTACTTTGTCGATATGCCCATCAATATACTCGGAAATGCAACCAATTAATTCATTTTGAATTGCCTGTAAACACTGACGCAAATGTTTTATAATATTCTTGAATGTCAATGGGACTTATCGCTACAAAGGTATACAAAGGTAAAATTTCTGCGATTATTAGAAAGCAAATCTTCACGATGTCCACGAAAGGATAATTTAAATACTTTGTCGATATGCCCATCAATATACTCGGAAATGCAACCAATTAATTCATTTTGAATTGCCTGTAAACACTGACGCAAATGTTTTATAATATTCTTGAATGTCAATGGGACTTATCTACAAAGGCATACAAAGGTAAAATTTCTGCGATTATTAGAAAGCAAATCTTCACGATGTCCACGAAAGGATAATTCTTGTTTCCCCAAGTAAAATGTTGCGCGAATTGGCAACTGCATTAAACATCTATTAAGCCGCACGTTTTTGTTAAATTTTTTATAAAAGGTCTAGAATTTTCTCTTAAAGCATCTTGAATAGTACTTATATTAGACTTTAACCGCTTAAAACCCAGTGCACAACGCATATGCTCTGCAGATGATTCATGTTTATGTAAAGATCTATTGACATACCAAAATCACCGAAACCAGTTTTATTTCACACTCTCGATTTCGCATTAATAATTAAACACGGCAAACAAAACAATTTGTTCAGATAATGACTATCGCACAACCAATCATACTGATTATACCACGATGTTTAAAATTTTCTCACACACGCTTTGTCCACTTTGCTACTTTACTAACATCCAAATCTGGCACAGGTTTTTCGTTTTTTTAAAAGTCTTTTTTATCTTCTTCGTGCCAACAAAAAAGCTTTTCCCAGTAAAACACGGATGAGATCGTACAGTGGTAAAGATATTTTACACACAATATAAAACAGGCTTAGAGGTACATAACAGACACAGACCGAACGAGTGTCAGACGCAGACTGAACCAGTGAAGCAACGTACTGTGTTGTTTCACTAGGATGACGTAATGCGATCGCATCTCACTTACGGCTTACATGTCGTTGTCATGCATTAGAATCAAGTTGCGGCGAATTGTGAATTAATTCACTTTGTCGAGTTTGCCGTTTTTCTTAAGGGAGGAGCATTCCACTCTCGTTTAAAATATGATAATATCGCAATATGAAAATATGAACATGTTAATAATAGGTTTCCATTGTAATATTATTAGTATAAATAATACTATTTTTCTTACACGAAATAAATTAGTTTTAACTTATTTTCCGCGCGAAAAATTTAAGAAGCATGGAATAAAATATTTACTAATTGAACAGAAATTGAAGGAAAGGTGAATCAGTGCTTCACTTGATGCATCAAGAAAGCCGCCACTGCGTCGGCCTATGGCGGGGAAATATTTTACTTAACCCATGTGGTTAACCCACATGCCCATGCACATGTCCATATATGAATTCGGTGGTACGCGGCTGATGTTGCGGCGTTGGTATACATCATAGAACAGTGTTTATTGTTAAGTTCTTTGATTATTGTATTTGTTAAGCGCGAAAACAATAATTTTCTTTTGTTTTTGTTTATTTTTTAAAATATATGTATAGTTATGTAGAATTAAATAATGTTGAATTCAAATTGATACCCTTATGCCGAAATTTTAATTAATGAACGTATTTAATACCCAGTTTTTAATCTCACTAGCTATTCACGTTCCTTAAATGAACTGCAATATAATTTATTAAGATGAATAGAATTTAATTTAAACTTTGTACTTAGGTTTAAGTTTATTAAGTTAGCATAGTTTAAAAGTATATTTCCGGGTATTATTGCTGGCAGGTATCAGCTACAAAGACCTTCAAAATTCCCTCGAATTATGTCATCATCTGACCGTACAATTATTCGCATTATTACTTATATAATAGTTTGTGGGGGCAATGGCAAATATTGCCTGCTGTAGTATTTTAAAAAAACCGTAAGAACCAGAGTTTTATCCTAACAACAAGTCAGAAACATTCATTCAAACCGCAACATACCAACGAGCAAGAGTTTAAACACTAATACAAAATCAAAATTAAGTATATACTCGTACATCAAACGTTGGATTCGATAACGAATTATTATAGTTAAAAGGGCATTTTTATTATCCAACAAAAAATAAGTGAAAACTCCAGCGCAAATCTTTATAGTATTGTTATTGATTTTTCCATGATTCTCCAACCATGTTTGGATTATAGAAGTCTATAGCGGGGTCTTTAATCAACGATTCAGATTTACCGTAATAGTAAAAATTTACACTCTACTACTACTCAAAAAAGTTATAAAACCCCTTATCACAATTAATAATTGTAACCTAAATACGATTTGGACAACTAAGTTGTCATCATCAGTAGGTAAAACCACAAAACATCAAATCAAAGTATTGAACATGCGACACAGTAAATCTAATACACTGAATCACGTACAACTTTACACGGCATCCACGTGTACACTGGCTTTAAAATAAATACTCAAACTAAATTACGTCAACTTACTGCAAAGTTTGGTATGTTAACGTAACCAGGAGAAAAAGTACATGTGTTTACCATACCATCCAATCACGAAAAACATTAATAGAGTTGTTAAAGAACAAGGTCTCCAAGTTCATTTTCGGTCCGAAAACACCTAGGTAATACCAAAGATAAGTTATATTGAATTTGTATTTTTGATTTTTTTTCGCCCACAGTTTATTTCAATGTTTATAGAAAAACAAAAATATATTTAAATATTTATTATAAATGAAAGACTATAATATGTTGTTAATATAGTTCTTTAATTAAATAATTTAGTTTGTGTAAATTAGCGTTTTCAATAAATTGCCTGAACATTTAGTTGTTAGGGCTCGTAGCGTAGTAGTTAGTGTGCATGATTCAGTTAAAAGCTTTGGAATTTCAGATCGGATGCGAATCTCCCGCGGATACATTTCGCAATTAAAAAATTGGGACAAATATGTCAGACGGGATTTGAATAGTCCTATAATAATATAATAATAATAATATAATTATTCAATTCCTACAAACTATATATAGCCCAAACAACTGCTCGATTAATACTATTCATTGTAAATGAATGAAAAGGCTGAATTTTATCTGTATAAATGTGATACCTATAATATTTTAAATATTTAGTGATATTAAAGGTGGAAATCGTATAATATAGAGGGCCCGGTACATTCGACAAAATAGTTTGCATCGTATATATTTTTCAATCATAATTCACCCGCTGAATACGTTCAGATAAATAACGAAAAAAGTGAAGAGTTTTCTGAGAAAATCCAATATTATGCAGAATGGCCAGGAGTATTGGGTGATTTAGTATATCAAGAGCCTTAGAGTAATCGAGAAGAATCAACACTCTAATAATTATTTATGCAGTATGTGTACGAGCTCCATCTTGTTCCAAAACATATTTCCCATTTCATTTCAACTGATTGAGAAACGGCTCTAAAGTCCTTTGTCTATAACGATCAGCAGTTATTGTTGCAGTAAAGAAAATAGGTTCTATAATCCGTCTACTGGTAATTACAATCCATACACTGATTTTTAATGAATGATCTGTTTCACAAATATTATGGGGATTGTCTGTTGACCACGTACGTTAGCGCTGCTCACGTGAGTGATTTAAAGCAGGTACATGTAAAATATAAAAATATTGTAAATTCATATTTTTATTTCTTACATCGTATCTATTTGAGCAGATAATTTTCTGAAACTTGTTTGGACTCATTTCTATTCTATTCCGAATATCTTTCATAATATCATCTGTCAACACTGTTGGCGGTTTTTCATATTTTTGTTTCAAGAGGTTTCCGCTTTTCAAAACCTTTTGAACTTGTCTATTGCGATGACTTGCACGTACATCAAGGGCTACGTCCCGATCAAAATATTCTTCCGAAAACTGTAGAAGGCACGATGGCAGAAAATATGTTAATATTTCATTTTCGTTTTCTATTTCACTTCAAAAATTAATATAATAATTAATGTGTCTTGTTACATTGCAAACGGCATTATTCTAATATATTTATAAAGACAGATTTTTAATTATGTAGCACGCAAGAATATACAAATAGAAGAGGAACAAAAATAGAACACAACGATCAACAACAAAAAATAATGACAGGTAAACAAACATATATGTATAAGTCATACCATCTAAGTAGCCAACTACAGTAAGTTGAAATTGCTCATTATGTACAAACGAGTATATATATATATATATATATATATGTAATTTATCAATTGTTATATATATATATATATATATATATATATATATATACATGTTGTAAAACCCAATTTTTTCCAAATTTCTTCTATTAGAGGTGAATCATCTATTCTTTTTAATTATTCGCTTCAGTATATAACGACCGCCATCAGATATTTTACCTTTATATTCACCATTTTGATAGGTATTTGTATTTTTTCCACAAAATCTTAGTATTGTTTGCACGCTAACACGTGAGTAGTCGAGAATTTTGGAAATTTCACATTACGATTTTCCACTTGGGTAAAATTTTGCAATTAAATTTCGTAAATCCTCTGAAATGGGTTTTCTACGCGCCAGGTATTATTATACCTGGTCTCCTTATTGAAGGGGTATGGTTTACCTATTTGCAACGTATGAATTTAGGGGCTGTTCAATAAGGAGACCAGGTATAATAATTATCATCACAGAAGGTGGTGCAATAAAAGCACCACCACAGCAAAATTTGAAACAAACTATACGTTTCACTATACGTAAACAAAGTTTACTAGCTCTAGTTCGCTTCAACTTATTTTAATTTAGCTAAATAGCAGGTAAGTACTTTTATAACACTCGTTGCAGTGATGCCTTAATGAAACGTAAACACATGTATGATGTGAGCTGTTCTTCACTTTAATAGCCTGAGTGGTATTAAGTAAATTGTGCCTAAGTAACCCAATTTGATTTGCTTATTTATATTACTTTTGGGAATTATAATTAGTAGTCGTTACTTAACATTCTTAATTCAAATGGCATTACAGCCTAACATTTCTTACATTTAAGTAATACAGTCCATATAAAGCGAGAAAGCATATATTTTATTAAAAGAAAATGTCGAGATCTTAGGAGGAAGGTGGGAAATATGGAATAAATAACGATAACTGCGACTTTACGATGGACAATATAAATAGTGGTGCTAAAAAGATTTATCAGTAATACTGTTAAATGTGTATAATAATTAGAGACCGGACGTATTAGGCTGAAATTACGATAGACCATATAAATAGTCATAGCATCGCTAAGTACAACACGCAGTTATTGAATAGTACTACATTCGGTTAACCGCACATCTGTTTTTGGTCGTTGAATTGTGACGCAATTACTTCAGTATTATAGTTAAATTCGTTTTTTCATGGGCGTAGAGAGAAGGGTGAGGAGTTTTAACAATTTACTTTATTTATTAGTTTATATTTCGTAACATAAATAAAGTACGGTGACTTAGTTTCTTTTTTTCATTGTTTTAACTGTTAATTGGAAAACAAATCTATATGATCTATAAAATACGAAATACATTTTTAATTGTTCATTTGTAGTGCAAGTTTAGTAAAGGAGTATTAATATTAACGAGCAATACTTTCTCAAGGTTCTCTTCTTTAAAATTTCTTCTTCTTCTTCTTCTTCTTTCAATAGGCGTATCGCCTGTTTAGTTCCGGTTTCTTTGTGGCGGCAGTTCTTGTGAGTTTGATTGCCAGTTGTCTCGCCAGCGTTTTGGTGGTCGTCCTATGGGTCTTCTTCCGTGAGGTATGTTGTTTCGTACTATTCTGGCCATTCTGTCGGGAGTCATTCGGCTGACATGGTGGTTCCATTCTCTTCTTCTTTTCCGTATCCATCTGACTACGTCATCCGTTTGACACTTCTCCCTTATATCTGTATTTCTTTGCCTATCATGTAATGTGTATCCTGTTATCGTTCTTAGAGTCTTCATTTCGGTTGTTCTTAGTATCCTCTTTGTTATCGTTGTTTCCGCTCTCGTCTCCGCACCATATGTCATCACCGGTCGTACGCATGTTTTGTATATCCTTGATTTGCATTCCGTACTTAGGTGTTTGTTTCTCCAGATTGGATACCTAAGATGTCCCGATATTGCTGCTGCTTTGTTTACTTGTTTCCTCACCTCATCACCCAAAAACCCTGTGCTTGTAATTTTGCACCCAAGGTATTCGATTGACATGGTTTGGTCGACGGTCTTATTTTCTATTACCAATTTGCAGCGTACAGGTTCTTTTGCTATGGTCATGCATTTGGTCTTGTCTATGGAAATTTCCATGTTGTGTTTTCCTGCCTGTTTGTTGAAAGCATGTAACATTCTTTGTAGGTCGTCCTCTGATTCCGCAATAAGTACTGCGTCATCAGCATAGCATATTATATTTATGTTGTGTATGCCCATCCGGTATCCTAATCCGGTGTTCTTTACAGCTTTCACCAGCTCATCCATGATTGCGTTGAATAATAAAGGACTGAGACTATCGCCTTGACGGATGCCTGTTGTGGTTCGTAGGTGTTGCGTTAGGGTGAGGTTTGTGCGTATTTGCGTTCTTGTGTTCGTGTTTAGGTCCTTAATGAGTTCTACGTATTCTTTCTTCGTATTATTGTTTTCCAGGATCGTGATGACGTCTTTTAGTTGTACTCTGTCGAAGGCCTTAGTTAGATCTACAAAGCAAAGATAGGCAGGGGTGTTGTACTCTAATGATTTTTCTATCAGTTGTCTGAGTATGAATAGAGCGTCAGTGGTGGATCGACTTCTTCGAAATCCTTGTTGTTCTTCGCTTATTGGCATTGTTGGGGTTATTTTGTCCGCAATGATCTTAGTTAGGAGTTTTAGCGAGGTGCTCAACAATGTTATCCCACGGTAGTTTGCTGGATCGGTTTTGTCTCCTTTTTTGAAGATGGGTATTGTTACGCTGTTCTTCCATTCTTCAGGTATTCTTCTATGTTGTAGTATGATATTAAACAGTTTTGTGTATTCTTTTATGGTGGCAGTTCCTCCATTTTTTATTAGCTCATTTGGTATTTTGTCTTGGTTTGGAGTTTTCCTATTCTTAAGTTTCCTCGTTGTCTCTCTTACTTGCTTTTCGGTGATTTGCGTGCACTCTTCTGGTGGGTCGTTTTGTATGTCTTCTTCTTGTGTTTCTACAGGGTTCTCTATGTCTGCGTAAAGATTTCTGAAATACTTCTCCCAAGTTTCTTCGGTAATTGTTCTGAGTTGTATTGTTTCATTCGTTTCCCGTTTCATGCCTCTTAGTAGTTTCCAAATTCGTTTTTGTGCTCCATACATGTCTGCTTCCATTTCGTTACTGAATTCCTGCCAGTATTCTTCCTTGATCTCTCTAACCCTATTATTGACCTTGTTCCTAGTTTCAATATACTTATTTCGGTTTTCTTGAGTTGGAGATTCCCTGTATTGCAAATAATTTTTCTTCTTTTCCCTTGTGATATCCTTGACTTCCGTTGTAAACCAAGGTTTATTGTTCGGTCTACTGTTCTGCGATACCGTGCGTGTGCCTAGGGTTTCTTCGGCGGCTTTATAGATGTTTTGTTTCAGTTTATCCCATGCTGTTTAAAATTTGTTCTCTTTAAATGAAATACTAGATAGAAAACGTCCTTTCTACATCGCAACTGGTTGTAGGTGCATACTGGAAGTATTCTTTTATTTCGGCGTATTTAGCAGTTAGATTTTGAGGCATTGTTCCCATACACAATTGCCGCAATGTGATTAAATCTGAATTTCTATTAAAAACTGTTATTAATTAATCAAATACTGATACGTAAGATAGAGGAATTAAGGTAATTATAATTTATATTAATTTCATACAATGTAATAAGATTCCATACAATCAGTATCAATATATATATATATATATATATATATATATATATATATATATATAATATATATATATATATGATAGGATAATTTCTTAGCCGTTCATGCATCTGCTTTCTAATCTGACGTTTGCTTACATAAGTGACACCTGCTTTCAAAACAGACATCTGCTTCCAGTAACTGACATTTGCTTTCACTAACTGACATCTGCTATCAAGACTGACATGAGCTTTCAAAACTGACTTCTGCCTTCAACTTGACATCTACATTCAATAACTGACATCTGATTCATCAACACTGTTACTTTATAATGCATTTCTGAATAACTTGAACCTGGGTCTATTGTGGTCTAGTGGTAATGACGACAGCCCGGCAAGCTGTAGGCTTGGGTTCGAGTCCCAACATAGACATTTTTTCAATTAAAAATTTCGTATTATTTGC
Organism: Melolontha melolontha; assembly: GCA_935421215.2. Taxonomy (NCBI): domain Eukaryota; kingdom Metazoa; phylum Arthropoda; class Insecta; order Coleoptera; family Scarabaeidae; genus Melolontha; species Melolontha melolontha. Next base: position 96,826,249 of record OW285238.1, read on the forward strand.
TTTGTAATTTGTAGACAGCAATGTTTACATCCCCCCTTACTTTGCAATTACATACATTCTAACTTGATATTTGTAAATATTTCATATAAAAGCCGAAAACCTCCAATAATTTATCAAATGTTATATATATATATATATATATATATATATATATATATATATATATATATATGGTAAATTCAATTTGTTGGCGATTTAAGGTCTGGTTTTACTTCAATATATATATTTAAAACACTCCTACATGTTTCGGCAAATGATGCCTTTTTCAAGGAATATAAAATATAAATATAAATGATTTATATTTTATATTCTTTGAAAAAGCCATCATTTGCCGAAACATGTAGGATTGCTTTAAATATATATACATATTTTTAAGTAAAACCAGACCTTAAATCGCCAACAAATTGAATTTACCATAACATACAAAGGTCACGAAATAATTATTTCGTGACCTTTGTACGTTATGGTAGATTCAATTAGTTGACGATTTAAGGTCTGGTTTTATTTAAAAATGTATATATTTAAAACAATCTTATATGTTTCGGCATATGATGCCTTTCTCAAAGAATTTAAAATATATATATTTTAAATTCTTTGAAACACGGATGTGTTTCCAGGTACGTCTTAACTTTATTACGTTGTAAAAACTTCGGCACTAGGGTGAGCTTCACCTGATGATGCCTTGACGAATATCTCATAGAAAAATTATTTTATGCATATAAAAATATGTTTAAACGGTGATCTAAAGGTTTATGCACTTTTCTAACCGGTTACTATGTCGAAATTACTGTAGTAAACTAAATTTTTATGAATTATCAACGGATAAATATAATTTTGATGCGAACGATGCCGATTTCTCAAATATGCGCTCAGTTGTTCTTTGTTTATTTCAAACCCTTATTTTATGCAAATTATCTTGATATTTACCTTGAAATAAATTATTATTTAAGTAGAATTTTGAATGTAAAAATCGTTTAAATATATTTATAAAATTATTTTTAGAATTTATGAGTATAAATGCGTGTGCCTTAGATAGTAGATTATGTTGGCTGTGTGTATACAAATAGATCTTATTCGCGGGCTTTCCTGTTTTAAAAAGTGGGCGTGTCCAAACTAATGTCGATACAAATTTGAATGTAAATAAATTAAATATCTTTTTATTTTCGCGTTAATGAATTATATGACTTTAATAAATGAACGAAAATGAAAAGTAAATTTTGAAATAAATATAATTATGCGTAAAATATCAGAAATTGTAGGGATATTAATTTATTAACAGTTCGACATTAATTTTCACATGTTGCGTCCACATACAATACAGCTGCGTTACAATATGCCATTACCTTATATTAATTTCCATCGTTTCATTCCCAGGCAACCTTAGTGCTCTCGTAATTAGAACTATGTCAATATATATATATATATATAGGTGAATGGAAAATATATCTTTCAACACGATAATGCATCTTGTCATCTATCCGGAAAGACGGATTGCATAAACGAAAACCATATTTCGATTGTGTTCTAATTGTCCAGACCTGTCGCTGATGAGTCTTTGTGGCTTAAAATAAATCAACTTTCAATGAGAGCACCGCCTAAAACTTAAGAGTGAATTAAACTCCAGGTTAAAAGAAATATCGACGTTTTTAAATATTAAATACCCTCAAGAACTTGTAAGCATTGTATCTAAAAGAATCGAGGCGATATAGTAGTTACACAGTGATAGATATACTTGATTCATATGTACGTAAATATGGGTTTATTAGCTTGATTGTTTATATTTTTGTTTATGACTTGTTTGTTATTTTAAATGAGTTGTCATTTGAATTCGTTTTACTCCAAAAATATACATAGTGTTAAAAGTATTATTTACAACAATTTATACTAAATATGAAATGCAAAATAAAAATAAATATTTCACTGTACTTTTTCGATGCAGCACACGTAACTAGTTAAAATAGAAAACAAAAAAATATTTTACATAATTAAATACTTTCTAAAGCAGTATATTTAAATGCAAAACTAATCAATCTTATATATTTTGAAACTTACGTGTATAAAACACGGTAACATATATTTTATTGCGCTAACATCGGAAAAGCCCACGTTTTAAAATTAATTCTATACTTTTCATCACATTCGAATTAACGAATATTTATCTGTCAGATTAATTGCATACAATGGGAATTCCAAATTTCTAAAGTAAAATTTTCCTATTATATAATTAGTATTAAATTTAAAAGAGGTTTCATTCGGAAGGTTTGGATTGCTTGCAAGAAGTAAATGCTTCTGGCAAGCTATAAATTTTCGATGAACGAGTATTAAATGTAAATATTAATCATTAAAATTTCAAGGTATATATTTCAATAATTAAATAGAAAGGAAATTCCTAACAAAAAATCGAATTTATATGCACTCAAAATAAATCATTTATTTCGTTTTGTGATAAATATCTCAGTAGTAAAAAAGTCAATAAATGATACACATGTTTCTGTATTTTTTGACATTACCCTTTAAACATTGTTGTAATCCATCTAATTATTTAATTTTTACAGTCAATATCCGACTTTCTTGAAAACGTGTTTTTGTAACTGTGCGAATTATTCAAAGGATACGAGACTGTTGTTTGAGTGTAACGACTTCGCTTTGTTTTCAATACGTGAATTCTGCGGTATTCTCCCATTATATGTCGCAAAAAATAGCGAAATGATAGCCATACTCGTGTAGTAATTACTGTTATATAATAATGTAAAAAATTTACCACCCATCAAAAAGAAAAAAACATAATGATTATCTGTTATTTATTCTGCGCAGTTCTTTTTACGATTTGGGAATTTACCTTGACAGAAAATGCATACACAGGATGAATTACGCAATTATGCAAGCAATTTACTGAGAAATATAAGACATATTCAAATAATTAACAATACTAATCGTTACTTTATGATATTCCATACCGAAATAATTTATTTTCTTTTAAACTGGCTGCTTAATTACTAATTTATCTTGTTCTTCTTGTTAGCAATATAGTCTTCCCTTATGATATTGTTGATGTGGTTACATATCTGAGGCTGATGTAGTTAACAGTATGTTAAAATTAAACATGATCAGGTACCTTCATTCGTGATAAGTGATTGCAGAATGATTTTGCATTTCCTCTTCGTATTATATTTAATTTATCGATTCGAAAGGATACCTTCCCATCATATTGGAAGCGAACTAGAGTTACTCCAGTGTTTAAGAGAGGAGACATTACTGATGTGCATAATTACAAGATAAAATCGTTTTCGAACACATTCTGTACAATATAGTATATAACAAATTCAAATCCAAACTTTTACCTTTGCAGCCTTTGTTACACAAAGATTGGCTGTTACTAATTTAGCATGTATCTCTTATAATATATTGCCATTGACAATTTAAGTCAAGTAGACGTTATTTATACAGATATATCAAAAGCATTTGATACCATAACATTCTACGATGGAAATTGAGTGAAATCGATTTTAGTAACAACTTCATGTCGTTCATTGGCTCATTCCTATCGGGTAAAATTAATTACGTACACCTTTTGTTCGAATTTGTCTCAACATCAGGAGTACCTCGAGGATTCAATTTAGGTCTTCTATTAGGGCAGATACAGTTTCGCTCCATAATCTTTGTTTAATCCTTTTCTGATAATGCTAAACACTTCACTGTGTTACAGTTTCGTCCGGGTCGAATTTCTGAGTATTCAGGAGTAGGTACAGTTTTGTTCAATAATCTTTAAGTACTTAATCATTTTATGTTAATTTAGAGGTTTATCTCGAATATTAGTTTTAGTGGAAATAACATATTTGTTGTGATACTTTCGATATATTGAACACAAACAAGCAGAGTAGGTTAGGTGATGAATTGGAAAAACACAATAAGTTAAAATTTAAGAATTAATTCTGTTACAAAAGAAATATATATATAATAACAAATCAGAAAAGTAAAGAAATACTTAAATGGTAGAATAATTTCAAACTAATATTTTTAAAATTATGTACTTACTTAAAAAGAATAATTATAATGTGAAACGAATAGTACATATTGCAGTGTCGTCAGTTCTTTATCATCATATTGTTTAGTATTATATGTTGAGCACTTGTGAAATATTGAAATAACGAAACAAAACAAAACACTTTTTTCACAAAAATAGTTTTAATAAACAAAATGTACATTTCGTGTGCTCTGTACACTACTGATGGACACGATACTGATGCAAATGTACATTTAGTTTATTAAAACTATTTTTGTGAAAAAAGTGTATTGTTTTATTTCGTTATCATATTGTTTCTTCTTGAGAAAATTTTCGCGTTTTTTGTGTGTGTGTTCACTTATTTTTGTTTATTTACAATTTGTATTTGAATATAAATTTCAGCTTGATACTGGCGCAGAACTTCTAAAAAGACAAAGATATTTGGTTGGTAGAAATTAAAACTCTTATTTAGATGCTAATGAAACGATTCGCATACCGTCTTCGTACATTTAGCAGCCCAATTTCGGGAGGAAGTATTAAATCTTCTCCTAGATAAGTTTCCACTAAAGTAATATACTACAAGCATTTATGGACTACCATAAATGCTTGTAGTTTATTATTTTCTGGTACTATGAGCAGTAGATTAAATACGAAACAGTTGCCAACGTTCTGAGGTTCTAGGAAAAGCAGACCGAAACAGAATCCAATCCATTTCCCAATGTCTGTTTTCTCTTTATAGTGTTTTGTGAGTCCTGGCTCTTGTATTTTTCGTTACCAAGCTTGAGAGATATGAAATCGGCAGCCAATTATTTTAATATTCTGCCACATGGAACTGACAGCTTTGTGTATCGACATATCAAAATCAATAACAACCTCCGCAGGATGAAATTGCAACGAAAATTCTTCACATTTTTGCATATTAGGTTCTTCTGTAGCTTTACGTTTTGCCGCCGCTACAAGAAATTGCTTTTGTACTGCTGAAGCGCTCAATTCAGGCTGGGTATTGTTCAAAGCACAACTGGATATCGAATTGTCTTCACCCATAGTGTAAACAGTAGCAGTACATTTTGGTGTGCGACATCTCCACTTTTTTTCGCCCCTTGACAATTGTTCCTCAAAGCAGTATCGGAAGTTGTTCACGAACAATACTTCTTTACCATGCTTACTAACACTTTTTCTCACATTTAAATTTTTAATGTTGCACTTTTAACATGTAAAATTAACTTAAATATAATGTTTCGAAGTAAGTACGTAATTTATAGGAATTTCCAGTGATGGGTAGGGGTAGTAATAGTAGAATACGATATTTCTCAAATTTCACAAATAATAAGTATCAACTGGGAAAAAATTACAAGGAAAGTATTAATTAGAATATAATTCCATTAGGACAATTTTAATCCTCACTTTTACCTGCACCTACCAGCCGAACGAAACTGTATATCCCAAATTTAGGCCTGTCTTACTGCCTGGACGAAAGTGCATATTATAATTTATGTGAATCTGCTAATCGGACAAAACTGTAATCGCCGTTCTATAAGTCTTAATTTTTATTAATGACATATTTGAATTATTTTCATGTTCTGTACTCGCGTATGCAGATGATCTCAAAGTGTACAAAACTATAAATAACTTGGAGGATGCAATGGACATGCAGCATAATCTTAAAATTTGCAAAGAATGGTGCTCGCATAATAAATTATCCCTTAATATATAGAAAAATCCTGTATTATTAGGTACTCCTTTAGCTTTACAGAACACGTTGCTAGCATATGTAAATCGCCTTCAAAAGTTCTTGGATTTGTCATGCGTAACTCCAAACTTTTGACTAATCTCAAAACTATTAAGTGTATTTATGTTTTATTTAATATAAATTAGAACACGCTTTGATAATATGGTATCCATTTTATGTCTCTTACCAAATCCAATGAGAGAGAGTTTTTAAAGTACCTATCATATAGAAGAAATGCTTCATATCCAGAGAAAAATACAACTCACCCTAATTTACTACATGAGCACAGGTTGGTTTCTTTGCTAACATGCAGGGAAACGATTTTTGCGGTATTTATATTTAAATTTCTTCACACCAGGTAGACTGTATCTAACTTTTATCGTATATTGGTTTCTGGGTTCCTAAGCCGCGAGACATGCGGATACATTTTACACGATTCATTATCGTCCGGGAATTATGCTGACGGACCCCACATTCCAAATGTGCAAATACGGTAACATTTATTATTTATTTTTCAATTGTCAATTTTCAGTTTGTGGTAAAGTGCAACATTACACTATAATCATTAAAAAAATACAAAAGTATTTCTAAATGGAAAAACAACAATCAGAGAATAAATTTTCGTTTGTAGCCCTTTCTGCAGTATATTTTGGTTTGGCAGTCCCTTTGAACACTCCAACAGTAGTCGGTCATCATATGAGGATTCCATCTTTCTTGATACCTAGTATCCATGATTTTAAATCTTAATGAAATCTCTCGTCTTGTTCATCGCTTACAGCACCTAAATTTTCGGAAAACCTATCAAGATGACTATGAAGGAAATTAAGCTTTATGCTCATGTTACAACCTAGGAGGCGAAATTTTTTAAACATTAATTGCACTAGATCTTTATAAATGCAGGCTTTTTTGTTGCCAAGAAAATTGATCGCGACCATCGTGAATGAAGTCCAGGCTTCTTTCATAGGGTTGATGAAATTTGAATCTCTCATTAAAGTTCTAATTTGAGGTCCATCAAATACCCCAGCTTTATTATTTCGTAACTTAGTCGTGGAAACTAGTTACATATGTATTGGAAGCAGTTACCTTGCAAATCTAGAGTTTTAACATATTGCTTCATAAGAACCAATTTGGTGTGAAGAGGTGAAAAAATTACTTTTTCTCTGTCGACTAAAAGTTGACTTATAATATTCTTTTTTCCAACATCTAGGGATGTTCTCGAAGGCCAATGTTTCTGAATTCAGTGTTGGTTTCTAGCTCGACTATCCCAGAAGCACAAAAAGCACGCAAATTTTGTATATCCTCTTTGAAATCCAAGTAAAAAGTTTACCCATTTGGGATCTACACAGAAGACCCAGTTATGGTCTGTATATTTTAGTAACTTTATAACCTTCTCAATGTCGTCATATGTTTCCTTTAATTGAACGGAATATCCAAGAGGAATTGACATACTTGAGGCTTCTGCTGGAACTGCCGATAAATAAACGCCACTCACCTGGGTCATATTGTACAACGCGCATTTTAGTTAGCAAACCTGGCACATTGTCACAATAAACAAATTCACACTCTCCTTTAAAATATTGCACAAGATCACTTTCACTGGTACGATAAAAAGTTATCTTCGTACTTTGCTTAAGTTCTTTTCATTTAATCTTGAAGCTAGCAGTTCCGATGATTCCTTCGATATGCCCAAATCCCTTACTAAATCATTCAATTCTGCTTGAGTAAAACGTCGTGGTCCATCATTAGAAATTATATCTCCATAGTCACAACCTCTACATCTGAATTTTGCTCCTAAATAGCATCTGCCATGTCTTCAGCATACGAGTAGTCAAGCGAAGGAAGCTTTTCATAAACTGGCACGGGTATTTCATTGGAATGAGGCACTGGTTGAATCGCGGAGTCGATATTAGGATATACAATTTTATTCTTATTCTTGTTATTATAACCGTAGGTCTGAACTTAACAAAAATAGCAATCATCTACGTTGTTTCTCGGTTCACGCCATATCATTGGAACGCCAAAAGCTAATTTCTGGCGTTTTGCCTTGCTCCACTGCCGCAAATTTACCACACCAGGTTTACACATATTATGTGGAGCTGTCAATTTAAGCCAAATACATTTTCTTAACGAAAGCTGTAATAGTTTGAATGGGAACGGCGAAGCTGCCATAAATGTAGCAGAATGAATCGGCACTATTTACACATGTTCGAGTAGTAGACATGATGTAGTTTCTTCCCTAACAACTAAATGTAACTAACGTCTAATTGTCACCTTTGTTTACTTTTAAAGAGTCCTAAGTGATCAATATTTTCAAATAAAATCTCATTAATAGACTTACATTTCTTTGTAATTGTTTATTACGTAATTAGTTCATTAAGTACTTAAATATTATCAGGTACAAGTGTACATTATGCTAATGAGATAAATGTCTTTCAATTCTTTGAACAATTAAGAATTTGCTGCATTTACTTAACGATTTTCGAGAATTTTGAAATCGGTAAACAAGAAGTCCCGTAGAAAGAAAACTTGACGTGATAGGGACATGTGGGTTTCATATTTGGTATTGGCGTACCAATATTAATTAAAAACAAGTGTTAAATCATTTTTCAAATTGTTCAAATCATTTTAATTGTTGGCCAGTGTAATTTTAAGCACTTAAATATGTGGTTAATAAAACTACCAACCATTGATGTAAAAAGTTTTTTTTTTGTTTTGCGTTCGTAAAGAACTCCATATGAAACCCAAAACAGTATCGAAGTGAGATTCATTTTGATACGGATTTTTTCATTTTTCAATATTGGCATTGTTAGAAAACACAGAAATAATAGAAACACAGAAATATCTTATTGCTATTATTTGATTTTAAGAATTTAAGTACGTAACTGGGGTGGAGTACAAGATATATTAGTTTTTATGTCACTCATGTTTATATTTTTAAATAAAATATCAAGTAATGTTAACGAAAATTAATAAGTAATATTTCGCAGATAACAATATTTAATTTGCAAGTAAAAAATGCAAAATAGAAAAAACAGTGTAAAAAACTCGTTTCATAACATCTTTTCTCGTACTCGTTGTTTAGAAAACTGATGCAACAAAATGGTGCCTTATGGAACTTGTGTTTTAACTTGTGTTTTAATATAAATAAAGCATGCAATTTTCGTTCTTAATTCACTTTAAGATATATTAGTTAAATGATAATTTTACTTTGCCGATTAATAACTGATGTTTTATCAGCGAACTCTTGCAACTCGATAGCAAGTACTTTTAAGTTTATTTGCGAAAACTTGGGAAAACGCTAATAATAAATTTAGAGAAAATGTTTTGAATGAAAATTTTAAAATTAAACTGATGTTACTTCAAAATAATGTATTAACTGCTCAAATCATAGGTAGCCTGCAACTGTAGATATTACAGATTAATCTGTAAAAGTGAATCGAATTAAATGAACTATGTATAACAAAATAAAAATATTTAAAATATTCTATTACTTCAATCAAAGAATAAAATATATACAGGAGAAACTATCATTTTCTTAATATTTTTTTAATTATTAACGCTTATCACTAATTTATCGAACTTTCTAAAAAAATGTTCTATGCACGTAAGAAAAAATGTGACACCCATAAAGCAATATTTGTTGTATTACTTATACAGGCTGGCCCAAAATGACCGAAGGGGTTTGAGTTCATTATAACTTCTTATTTAAGACATAATTATTAAATTTTTTTAATTTTAAATACTCGTATATTAATGGAGAATATTTTTAATTTAATTATGAAAAATTATATCTCGCAATGACCGAAGGGGTTTGCGTTCATTATAATTTCTTATTTAAGACATAATTATTAATTTTTTTTTAATTTAAATACAGTATATTAATGGAGAATATTTTTTAAAAAATTATATCTCGCAATGGATCGTTGATTTGAGAAATAAAGGTCAACGATTTTGGCAGGTTGTTCAATTGTGTACTGTTCCATTTTAAATTCCCCAAGTCTTCTTTACAAGATACTGAAAACAAAAAAAAAATTATAATAAAAAAGTTATAAGGAATTAAAACCCCTTCGGTCATTTTGGGCCACCCTGTATTTGTAATGCATGTGAGTCATTTTTATTTTCAAACCGTTCAACATAACATATTTTCAAAGGTTAGATAATTCATTTATAGTTGTTCAACTATTATTATATAAATATAACATATATTATATAAATATAGCATTTAAGTAAAATGTAATAACTAGAGCTGAGGATGTTTGCGGTACGGCAGGACCGTATGTAGTGCATCCCCACCAGCGTATAAACACGATGCAGCGAAACACTTTAGTTAGTCGTGAACTGGCAACGTGATCGTGTGTTGTCTTGAGCTCCATTTAATAAGTATGACGGACGTGCCCAAGCCAAGAAAGCGCCATTGCATAACGACGTGAAGAAATTTATTCGAGACTTTCCCGATTTGTATTATAATGGAGCAAAAGTGGTTTGTAAATTATGCGATAAACAGTTACTTTGCTGGGACAAATACGACTGTAAAAGACATGTTGAAAGTGTACACCACAAAGACAAAAAAAATAATGTGCTGTCTAAAACGCAATTCATTTTCGATTTATTGACAATGCTACTCGTCTGCGATGTGCCAGTTCACCTGCTAGATAAAAAAGCCTTTCACGACTTTTGGAATAAATACAATTCCAACATAAAGCTACCGTCACGGAGAACGCTACTCACCTATTTACCAATTGTGCGTGAGGACATTAAAAACAGAATAAAAGCAGTAGTAAATGATAAACAGTTATGGGTATGTGTCGACGAAACGACAGATCGAAAAAAACATTCTATTGTGAATATTATAGTGCGTGTACTAGATCCTGTCAAATCAACATTTCCCATTTTATTAGCCAGCAAAAGATTGGAAAAGTGCACTAGCGAAGTAATTACGAAGGTAGTGCTCGATACGCTACAAAAATTTCAAGTTTCAACTAATCAACTCCTGATGTTTATGAGCGATGGTGCTGCGACAATGCGTTCTGTAGGCCGTTCTCTTAAAGCAGATTGTGAGAGACTTTTGCATGTGACATGTAAAGTTCATGCTTTACACCTTGTGGCACAAACTATTCGGCAATGTTATCCAGAGGTGGATGCATTAATAGCAACCACAAAAAAAAGTGTTTCTAAAATCTCCCAAACGAATTCGAGAGTTTCACAGTCGGTGCCCTGGTATTCCCGAACCACCAGAGCCAATCCTTACACGTTGGGGAAGTTGGTTAAAGGCGGCATTTTATTATGCCAAGTATTTCCAACAAATAAAATCTGTGGTTCTACAATTCAATCCTGCCGAAGCTGTAGCCATTAAGGAAAGCCAGAGACTCTTTCAAAACCCTTCCCTTGATGCAGATTTACAAACTATTTATAACAATCATATAGGATTGTTTAACGCAATCGAGAAATTTCAAAATACTGCATTATCGTTAGCGGAGTCACTGCAAATACTGGACGATGTACACGCCCAGCTATGCGCAGTAAATGACAACAAAAATGTTAATGTAATAGAAAAGTTCGAGAGTGTGATAAACAATGATTTTGATTTTACCAGATTAAAACAAATTAGTAATGGTGCAAGTGTAGATTCGGTTTCTATCTATAAAGATTATTTTAATTGTGCGTGTGTTATATCCGTAGATGTCGAGCGGTCTTTCTCAAAATATAAAAAAATGTATTCATCACGGCGTACATCGCTCACCGCTACAAATATGGAAACGTATCTAATGCTACAAACTTACTGCAAGTCTTATCAACTTGGCGCTATGCTACAATAATCGTAAATAAGGTAAGTGTGTTATTTATATACAGTACACATAACTGACATACCTAAGTGATATAAATAGCGAATGCATGTAAAGCAATAAAATCACGCATGCATCACCGATCGAAACAAGGTCATTATATTCGTGCGTTTAACTGAATACTATCCTGGCACACCGCAAACATCCCCAGCTCTAGTAATAACATTGATCTTCTTTTAAAACATTTGATACCCTATTTTTTATATTCTAATATATATGTATATTTTAATATGTTTTATATTGTAAATATAGCTGTTGCGTTTAATTCAAAGTTAATTTTTTTAACCATCTTTTGAATGTCACTAAGTCAGCTTTTGGAGTATTGGAATTTATCAAAAGAACCACCAAAGACCTTGATCACTTGGCTGGTGTTTTTTTCGTTTTCATCACCGGCAAGTTGAAATTTGCTTCCAATATATCGTATTCGATTTACGATTTTTTCGTAAATCAAATTTAGCGAGTTTAACGTAAATTTCTTGTGTTTTAAAATAAAGGACAATTTATTCTGAGCGAAACACTGAATTTGTAGATTTGAATATGCAGTGTATAAATACAGCTGACAGCCTTGTTAGAAAGGGTGGATGTAAACTGGGCACCAAGTATATGGATTTACCTGCCCTGCAAAAAGGATTGCTTAATCCTACAGGTAATCTAGGCACTAGTACCGTTCGGGTAATGATCGCTTTAAAGCTTAAAGTAAGAAATTAGACGTTAATAAATTAAGGAATTTCCCAATGACCAAATAGATTATTTCAAATGTATTTTTATTTGTACATCTATTGTGGGCGGGCCTCTATTGTATTATGCTATAATATATTCTATATATAAGCACCAATATAAGCACATATAAGCAATATTCAACACATCCATCTATTTATATTTTTATCGAAAAGCTTAAGGAATTTCAAATAGACACTTATGTTAAAATTCAAAGTGTACACACACCAGCAAGAGTTAAAGACACACGCGCAAAACAAAAATTAAGAACTCTAAATGAACTGTGTGAACAACTAAATAATGGAACAATATCACGATTACACTTTGTGAAGTGTATATCATTTTATTCATCAGTATGACTCCAAATACACTATTTTTTTATTATAGTTTTTATATAATTAAGTATTTGCTTTTATTATTGTTTTCATATGAGTACATATTTTTTATTTTCTATCTTTTTGCTGTACTTCAACTTGAAATACACTATTTGTATATTATTGTTTTTGTTTGCTTTATACGGTGCCCAGTTTACATAGACCTTCTGCGAGTACATTCTTAGCTAGTGCCCGAATTACCAACGAGATTAAAATTTCAGGTAGGTTAGTGCCCAATTTACATCCAGCCGTTAGAAATAATATAGATGTACCAGATCTACCTAAAATTAATTACCTCGTTCTACTATTTGTACTATTTAGGTTATTATCCTTACTTTAATGTTCTTTTCGATTACGTTTGTTGGATTATTGCAATTATTATTGTTGTTTTTATGTTACAGATTAAGTTAAAAAGTTGACTAAGTGAATATCTTACAAATTTTCTCAGAGAAATAATAATTAAATGCATGCTGCTCATATTCGATTAGAAACAATCGTGAGCCTTTATTCCAGACCGATTAGTGAAAAACGGAGATAATACCACAATCATAAGGACATATTTTAACGGTTTGAGAATGAAGTATACTTCAGATATATAAAATTCTGCTACGATGTACACACTATAAGGATGGCGCTAAATGCTCTCGGACTGTCACATTCCTACTATAATAGAGTTTGTTTGTTGAAGCTATAATCTGTTATATTATCATATAATCTGCCAATTATCTTCCATTAATGATAATAATATATAATAATAAATAATATATTTGATAAGATTTTATTCGAGTTAGTAAATTCCAAGTAAAAAACTTTTTTATATTAATTAATAATTAACTACTTTGTTTTGAAAGGTTTAATTAACACCAATTGAAATAAAAATTAAGACGAAATACACTTTTGACAACGATGATTCTCTGTCATCACAGACTATGAAACTGGCAACTACTTGAAGAAAACTTGTTCAAAAAAATCTTCTGTCCTTGTCATGCATCAATGAAAGTGCAAGAAGACGACGTAAGCAACGCGTTGGCGCGGTGTTTGAAAGTGTTGCTTTTATTTTCATTTAATTTCAGTATAGATATGATTTTGCAACACATTATATAGAAGCTGCGAGACATATGGCAATAAATATAATATATGCATAACAAAATGCATAATATATAATAATTATAGCCATAAGTTCAGCAACTTGTATGTAATTTTATATTGCTACACGCTAAATATTTGCTTTTACAAAATGCAGATATTACATATACCTTTACCCATTTACCTTACGTTGGCTTGCTTGTAGTTCTTTATCATTCCTTCCTACTTATTTACGTATTCTTCAAATACATAGTAGCATAACTAATCACTAATCGCAATATAAACTTGTGCAAATCTAATGAATGATTATTCGTGATTATAAGTTATTGTTTAAAGTATATAATGTAATCAATAATAATTAAACGTATTACAATTAACACTCGCAAATTTAAGTTGGATTCACAAAAAAATTACTTCAATATTATTACTAAAATAAAAAAAAGTTACCTTTACAATGCATTTTGATATATATTTAATTTGTAGAAACAACACATAATATTTACAAAAATATTTGTAATAAAAAGTAAAAAAAAAGTACATGAAAAAAACCAAAAGAAAAACGTGTAACAAAATATGTGTTATATTACACCACAATATTACTAATTACTACACTGAATTAACATATACACTTATCGATGAATTCGCAAAAATTAACTACCAACACATAAAATAAATAAATCGTTCAGGCAGATATTCATGTATTCACGCTAACAATATCCTTATCATATATACAGGATGTCACACAAAAAACGCCCCAAGCTGTAACTGTTATTTATATTTCGATTTTCGAGACAGGTACCAAATGAAATGGTTTGATGAGCACTATGTTTGAGGCTACTTTTTTCCAGCGTCATCTTTAATTCCTAGCTATTGCCAATTTTTTTTTCAAATTGCACGACATATATTTTTTGCATCATTGGATAGAAATGTTTTTTCTGAATCCATTGATGTACAATACATTCATTTAATTGTAAATTTAGAAGAGGAAAAAATAATTAAAACACTTTCCAAATATTCTCTTAAAGTCACTTGTGTTATACTGCAGTATGCCATGAAGAAGTAAGTGTAAAAAAATAACGCATTGCATTTGCATATGTAACTAATTTTAATTCACAAAGAAAAATAAATAACAAAACTATAAAATAAATTCAAATATAAAAAATTAAAAAAACAAATATTGTTTAAATTGATTACCGTGTTGCTCAATACAATACTGGCGTCACCTTATAACATCTTATAACACATTTAATACGAAATTATTAGTTTGTTCCTAACAAATTTCAATTATTCGGTTATGTAAATCGTTTACGTTCTATGGCACTGTTAAATAAACTCGATCTCCAAATATCCCCAAATCCAAAAATCTAGAGGCGTAAGATCATGAACGCGCAGGCCAACGAATAGGTTCAATATGTGCCAATCCATTGTTCATTAAAATTTCTATTCAACCAACCAACATTTATTCGTGCATGATGCGCTTGTTGAAAATATACTTCACGCAATTCCGCAAGCGGTAATTCATCCAAAAAAACATTTTTAATAGTTAGTGATATCTTAGTTGATTTAAGGAACCGTCGATAAAAAATGGCCGAATCAAGCGGTTTCCAAATAGGCCACACCAAACATTACGGCGAAAACGACGTTGAAAATTATTGTCGACGACATATCTAGTGTTTTCTTGACTCCATTGGCAATTAATGTTGCGATTAAAAATTCCACAATTAGTGAAAGTATATTCATCTGTCCAAAGAATTTTGCGATAAAACAATGAGTCTTGTTGCAAAGTTGTTAAGTAAAAATTACAAAACTGTATTCTTCGAATTGGATCATTTTTATCAATTGCTTGCACTTTTGGGCAATGTATGACTTAAATTTTTGTTTTTAAGCACTGCAGATGTGTAGTACTTCGGGACGTACCAACTATGTTCGTAACTTCATAAACCGAGGTTTTGACATATTCTTCAACAGCTAACAAAACGTCCAGTTCCAGGTTTCCAGAAAATTTCCTGCGCACTGCTTTCGGTTTCTTGAAACATCCTTCTTAAAATCTTCTTAAATTTTCTTCAAGTCGGCTAAACTTACGACGTTCTGGAACTTCTCTTTCCGGAAAACATTCCATGTAAATTCGCAACGCCCGGTTAGAGTTTTTTTAAATTCAAAATAAACTTGTAGCATGTCAGTAAGTTGATTGAAATTCATTATTTATTTCAAAAATGTCAAAATATGCCAGTAACATAGTCAAATATGACAGTTACATATGCGTAATGCGTTATTTTTCCATCGCGCATTACAGTATATCACGAGTGACTAAGAGAATATACGGACGGTGTTTTAATAATTTTTTCTTATAAATTGAACTAAAATTGATATTTTGCACATCAATGGATTAAGGAAAAAATCTCTATCCAATGATGCAAAAAAAATATATCGAGCAATTTGAAAAAAAAAAGTTGTCAATCGCTAGAAATTAGAGATGACGCTGGAAAATAGTAAACGTATCCTCAAACGCAGTATTCATCAAACCACTTTATTTGGTAGCTGTCTCATGAAAATCGGAATGTAAATAACAGAGTTACAGCTTGGGGCGTTTGTTTGTGTAACATCTAGTATATATTAAATAAATAAATACCTTCTATGCATGCGTTCTGTATGACTTAGCAGTGCCATCGCTTCACTTTTTAAAAATATGGCGAAAATTGAAGAGGATATCTACTTCCAGTTGCTGAAGAAAGATGAATAATCTGGATAAATTTTCAATACAAGTTGCCGGTCTGATCTGTATAGTCTGTGCTGTCATCAAGAATAAAAAAGTTGGCCATAGAATTTAGTAGTTGTGGAGCATCCTAGAAGGTTAAAATCAGTCATAATCATCGACATCTATGAAAAAGTTTATACTACAATGCTGTACATGCAGTAATTTTTAAAACTTTTCCAATGAAATCCCTCTGAATTTTTGCGCTGTTTCAGAACTGCATAGTTCTGTCCTATATTACTACGCAATCTAGAGAATGTGTAGAGCCATTTCAAGTGCTCCAGAGAAGGCAAAAACAGTATTATCGCCTCGAAAAGTAATTTCTACCGTTCCTTTGTTTCATCACGACAATGCACCAAATCATTCATCATTAATTGCAATATGCGCGTGCAAAACTGTTAACTGTAACCTTAAATGCCGGACTTAGCCCCTAATGATTCTTGTTCTGGAATTTAAGAAAACGGGTGACTAGAAAGAAATTAAGTAATTATGGAGCATACTTTGCATTTACCAAATTTAATTCTAACAGATTATTATTTATTTAAATATCTGGATGTTTTCTTAAATGAAAACGAAATTGAATGGAGAAGAGATTCAGTTCTTTAAAAAAAAATGTTGGTGGTTTGCAGTGTTCAAGCAGATGGAAATAATTATAAAAAAAATATTTTTTGGAAGCAAATTATAAATCTTTCTTATTACAGTAGTTCATATACAGGGTTTTTCACGTAACCCGTTCGTTAGAAGTTTTCTACATTAACGACTTAGCACACTTTTCAAAATTTGTAGCACGTAATCTTGATACTTGGTGTGTTAAAATAAAATATTTACACTCATGAACCACTTTCGCTTATACCGGAAGTCATAGCGAACTTTGATATTTTAAATAGAATGTAAGATTTTTTATTGCTATTTTAGATTCCTTGTAAAGTGCTATAACAGGTTATATTAAGGTTTCTTTTGTTAAAAATTAACCGTTTATGAATTATAGATTTTTGTGAAATTTTTTGTTTTTTCAATGCACTTTTTAAAACCGCATATCCAAGGCGCATGTGAACTGAACTATTTCTACTAGAGACAGCGAAGTGTATAAGATTCTGAGTAATGTCTAGACATATAATAAATCTCTTACAGAGTGTTCGAAATTTATTGATTATTGAATTAAAGAAAATTTTTCTTAAATGGAACACCTGTAGATGAGCACGCCATAGTAAGTAGGTGAACATTTCCCTATACCTATGCGTATCTCTCATAGTTTTAGAGTTATTAATGATTATTTTCTAAATTGAGCATTATCAAAAAGAAATTGTAGTAGTAAGCCTTCAAAAGTAAACCTGAATCAAAATGGTCACAAAGTTTATTTCGTGTCTAACTGGTTTTAATTTGTTCATAAATATGTAAGACGAATTTACTATTTATTCTAAGAGAAATATTTTGAATTTATTCTACACTCATGATTAATCTCTTCAAATTATTGAAAGAACATGTCGACTTTTTAATGAAAGATACCCACATTTACCAGCAATGAAAAAAAAATTCATTCGCTTCGTTATTCAAGTCAGGAGGACAGTTACAAAACCGATTACGACCGATGAAGGTAATGAACTGGTTGTTTTGGGATATTTTAAAGTTCTATACCGGCGGCGTTTGCAGATGTAGGAATTTCATGTACATTAACACATAGAATTTTAACAAAATATTTATTCTTTCTAATCTGTTCAGGCCTTTCGTCCAGGAGATCAAGATAGAAGAATTCAGTTTTGCGAGTTTATTATAACTAAAACACAGGAAGATCCCAATTTCTTATCTAAAATTATCTGGATAGATGAATCAAAATTTAACCGTGAAGAGATTTTTAATAGACGAAATTGTTATCATTGGGTACAACAAAATCCTCATACCATTAGAGAAGCAAATTTTCAAGACACTTTTAGCTTCAATGTTTTTGCAATGATTATCCATAACCACGTTGAATACGAAATTCAGGAAAGTCAGGTATCTATAATTGTTAAGTGAAATAGTACCTACTGCCATTTTTGATTAATCTCCATTCAATCTGATACGGTAATGTTGGTTTCAAATAGATGGACTACCCACTCACTCTTCACATGAGGTATATCGGGAATTAACAGATGGCCACCTAGATCTAACTCTTGATTTTGATTTATGGGGTCGAATAAAAAAATGTGGTTTATACGTCTCCCGTGAAAAACAGAGAACAGCTTAGAGAGAGCACTAAAGTAAGACATGGTTTTCGAAACTTGAACGCTGAGCGAATAAGAAAAGCAACTACACTACTACTACTTAACGCATTATTTGTCTTTAATATGTAGATTTTATTCACTTTTTTGTGGTTATTTTTGTTATCTCATATGATATAAAATCAATTCTCAATTTTGCAATTTATTTTCTTTTCTAACCTTTTCGTAAAAAGGTTGATGAATGTAAATGCAATTGGTATAATTCCAGAACTATTTAGAATTTTTTTTCCAAAGCTTACTACTAATAATGCTCGATTTAGAAAATAATCATTACTAACTCTAAAACTATGAGAGATAGGCATAGGAAAACCTGTACCTGTACGATGCAAAATGTTTACTTACTTACTCTACAGGTGTTCCATTTAAAAAAATCGATTTTTCTTTAATTAAAGATTACTTAAATAATCAATAAATTAAAATACTTAAAATGATTACAGGATAAAGTAAAAAATTTAAACTTAACTAACTTAACTAAATAAATTTCAGTTACATACACCTAACAAAAATTATATCTTGGGAATAACCTACTAAATATGAAAGAAAAAAAAAACAAAGAAAATGGAAAATGCACTGCATAGAAGCTCTTCCATAACTATTGGATTCGTCTATAAAAATTCTGTAAAAATATAAATTATGTTCCCATTGCGACACATAAAGTGGATGAACGTTCTCGCCACGATTTTGTTCTCAAAGCGACTCTTTAAAACTACACAAAAATCGACATTAGATAATAAGTGGATACAGTTTATTTTATTGTGTAGGTATAAGCTTGAAAAGAAATCGAGCACTGTGTACTTGTCTCCGTTCTGCAATCGAGTACATTTTTAAGTACTTCGCATAGGCAGATACTTTTGATGTGAGGATCCTCAGCAGATTGTCTATAAAAAGTGCAAAAGGTAATGGACCTAAATTGGATCTTTGAGGGACTCCTAATGTAGCAACAAATTCAAACGATTTATATCCATTGTAATAAACATAACTGGGTCTGTCATCCAAGTAGGTGCGTAAGAGATTCAAGAAACTTAAAGCAAATCCAAACCCACTCAACTTGCGCATGTGTTGCGCATATGTGCATTTTACCAATGTTTAGGAAATACTCCAGCCTTTAATTAAATGTTCATAACTGATATTAGAGCCGTTGCAAAGACGTATTTAACATCTTTAACCATGAAACTGGGTATAGAACCCTCTCCAGTTGCATATTTGCTAGGGAAACGAATTATAGCTTTGATTATATCATCTTCAGTGATTAGCTTCTTTTGAAATGAGGGCAGAAATGTATGTTCATCTGATACAACTGAAGTATATTTTGGAAGACATTAGAAAATCCCATCGCAAAACAATACCATACGTCGACTGTCATATTCTGATACACTGTCTTTCATTTTGTGAGATTTTCGTGAGGTACCTTTCAGGCGATTTGTATATTTTGACATAAATTCGTGAAAATTTTAGTTAGTTAAGTTATTTATTAATATTTTCGGAATAATATTACGTTTTCATGCTGGTGCATTATAATATATTCCTTTAATTGATTGTGAAAAAAAATACAATTTGTTAACTATTACATATTTCTGTGGTTTTTTCCCCGTAAATATTATAAAAATCTATTTAATTATGATTGTACAATTATTTTGAACTCATGTATATATTCTTATGTATTTGACTTGCGCCGTGAGGACAAGCCGTATGTTATGATGTGGACTATTTTTAAAACTGTATTTTTTATGCGAAGCCGTTGTGCTAGATGTATACTTCAGACACAAGTGTACTGTGAAATAAGAAAGTCGTGTTTATAAAAAGATTTATCTTTATCTTTTTTATTGTAACTTCGGGTTATTTTTTATTTAATTTGTGGTTGGTGTTTGTTTAATTCATTACCGATATTTATACGAGTTTGTTAATCTCGTAATTGTTATATTTTACACTTTCTTACTCACGTGTCTCGAATATATTTTTTTTTACGTAAGTAAAATATATTATTAAAAGATATCTTATTATATTTAAAAGAGTTAAATACTGTATTTTCTAATTGT
Source organism: Melolontha melolontha (assembly GCA_935421215.2). Taxonomy (NCBI): domain Eukaryota; kingdom Metazoa; phylum Arthropoda; class Insecta; order Coleoptera; family Scarabaeidae; genus Melolontha; species Melolontha melolontha. The sequence goes on from OW285238.1 coordinate 96,847,047, forward strand.
ACGAATATTATCGTATTGAAATATTTAGTCTTAGTTATTTAATATAAATAGCATAGAAGGATTTTAAAATTTCTAGTAAAAAAATCTGTAACTGTAAAATTTTATACGTTGGGAATTTCTAGGGCACTTTTTGTCACATGTGTGTGCGTGTGCACATGCGTTAGAGTTTGTTTCGGGCTGTCAAGTTCGTTTGTTTATTTAGATTTTTTTTCTCTTGGGAGAAATTAAAAAGTTTCTTTGTAATTTATTATTTTTAATTTTGATCGGCTGTCATAAAGGATTTTTAGACGCATGCTGCGGTCATTTCCATGCGTTATTTTTACCTTTATAATATTGTTAAATGAGACAATATTAATCTTTATACTCTATAAAGATTTTTTTTTCTTTTTTTTGATTTTTGTATTAAAGTTTCATTTAAATTTTATTGTGTTTATTATTAAATTGACCTTTTTCTTTTCGAGTTTATAAGTAACTTAAAGATATTATAATTTTTCTCAAACAAATTTTGAGTGGCGCCCAACTATTTTACTAACTCAATAATTTTCCACTTTTCCGATTGGAACCCTGAGAAGAAAGCAGTCCCAGTTTTGGAAATAAGCCGACTGAATATCCTAGCTGGATGGATTTGTCGTGAATGGTGGTATAGCTAATTTCCAAACCACAGTTCATAGCAATATGTATATTTACATAAATAAACCTATAATCATCGTGTAATAATTGCAATTAGACAACGAAATGATTCATTGCACCTAATAAAAATAAAACTCCAACATACCGAAAATTAATAACGTTGTTGCGGTTGGGTATATTCCTAATTAATGTGCTCTTGTTTTCTTTACTGCTATAATTACTTTGGTTATGAAACCAATCAGATAGCAGGATTATAAATATTTAATTAATTTGTGGGTGTGAATAGAGTATTATTGTTTTATTTTACTTTATTTTCTATAAATAACTTAGTAATTTATTCAATTACATAGAGATTGATAGGATTTGGCTTTTATTTACAAATTAAGAGTTCATTACGTGAGACTTACATCCAGTTAGTGCAAATCAATATTTGCTGTATCGTTTATTTGTTTATTTAATTATAAATTTTACAAAAACGCATGTTTAGTGTAGTTAAATTATATGATACTATAAGCAAGGAGTGTTTGTACCTTGAAAAACGTAACACTAAGCAAAAAGCGTCATTATAAGTGTAATTGAAAGAATTATTAATATTAAAAGGCCAAATAATCATCGGATTGCAAATAGCATCCAGGTATAACACATGTTCTATTGAAAAAGCGAAAACCTCTCTCTAAAACCAAAACCTAATTTTTTTGTTATTGGAGTTAAAACAAAAAATAAACCAATATCACTTATGTAAATGCAAAAATAAATCTATATAAGGTAGTGAATGAACAAGTTTCAAAAATTAAATTTCGAAAACAAAACTGATTTACTAGCATTCCACGTGCGAAATTTCGCAATGGTTAACTCCAAGGCCACCACACTAGGTTAATTCATGTAAGATGTTGACAATTATTTTACACTTATAACTTATAACTAATGAATTAAAAATGTATTTCTAATTTCTAACTGTTGATAAATATTTTATTGGTCTTATTTTGATAAGTGGAGGAAATATTATTGATTATAAATTAATTCAATTTTATATTAATATCGCTTTATTAATTCTACAAGTGTTTCTAATAAAAATGTAGTATTTAAATGAAATAGCTAGTATGTACGAGGATGATTCAAAAAGTGGAGACCGTTTAATATTTTAATATTCGACTTTATAAAAATTCAATTTAATACGAGTAATAAATAATAACCATACACAAAATATTCGGCCAAAATTACATAAATATAATATAATAATAAAATAAAATTACAAATACCACATAACGGGGTTATATTGAACGATTTTTAAGCGTTTTTGCGGGTAGGGATTGATAATTAAAAAACGCAAAAAATAATCAAGACAGCCTTTTGTTCAAGGTATCTGATAGCATTATAATAATAATGAAAAAAACCCATCACCACTTTCTTTTTAATTTGGCGTCTGATATAAGAATACAACTTTCGACCCTAGTGACGAAAATTACCCGCTAATTTTTACCTGTGTCTAGTTGCCTGGTGTCGCTGTATGGCGTCATTTTTAAATCACGTCGGTCTGTGCTGTTCGTAGCTTTATCTTGATTTTTGATTCAGAAAGCGATTTACATATTCTCAATACTCCACCAGAAATAGCAAATCAAGCTGAGAAACGGGGTAATTATCAGAAAAATCAAGAAAGAAATATGAAGAAGTCTATGTAAAATTAATTGAATGGAAGGCTGATAATAGCGCAAATTGTAATTGTTTAACTTGTCGAAATCATTTTTTTAAGCTCGGGAACATCATCAAACTCCGCTACGCCTCGTTTGGTAAACTGTTCTCTCGCTTAAAAAAATGTTACTTTCGTCACTCGTTACACAATATACTATTATTCATCTGTCAACGATGTAACATTTTCAAAAGTACCTAAACATAGATATAAAAATATAACATTTAAAAAGTAAACATATTAATAAAAGTATAATTTTCAAAATTAAACATAAACAAGGACTTTATAAAACGTCTTCGTCAAATGTGTGAATTCCCTTCCCAATCTTCGAATCCGGTAATCTATACTTTAATTGGGAAAATTTGACCTCTGTATGTCTAAAATATCTAGAAATACAAAAACATTTTTTTACCTTTATACTGTCTTAGACAATTAAATACAGTAAGAGATTTTTTGTTTCTAAAATCTTTGCGACAAAATATTTTTCAATCTTTTTTGTCCCTTTGTCATAGACGAAACTGCATATAACAAAACAGCCTTCTGTAATATCACAGAGTCACAGATCATCAGCCTCATCAAATCGTTGTTGCCTACCGAGTTGCTGATTTTTCTTCTTCCAGTAGATGTGTGATTGTAACACTGTACAGCGGGAACGTTTGTTTTTTTTCGTCTTGTAGAAATGGTCTTCTCAGTGATTGTAGTTTTCTCAGTAATAATTTGTGTAAAACTCTCTTCTAAAGCTCTGACAGTGCCAGACTAATTGCGTGCAAAAGTTCTGAGTTCGATTTTATGAATGACAACTTGGGGGTTAAATAGAGAAATGCCTGTGGCCCTAAATCCTCAGGGATTATTTTCACTTAAACTTTCCTGGCAGCTGTCAGGCAATTGTTGAAGTATCTTCGGGAATTCATTTTTTGGCAGAACCCCACGGTTTCTTTTTTCCATTTCGCTAAACATTTGCGCCATTAGACTTTTAGTGGATGGAAGACAGCAACATTCACCGGCTGGCACAATTGCGTGCTATTTTTTGGCGAAAACAAACTTTATTCCGTTTTCTTCACTAGATTTTATTACTCTGTAGGATAAGTGGCTACCAAGATTACCTCCTATTAAGACTTTTATTCCCTCTTTCCTTTTTGGATAAACTAGTGCGCATTGGAAATACCAGTTTTCAAAAGTATCGACATCGTACCACCCTGAACTCGTTCTGGTGTATCTTGCACCCTGTAGTCCTTCTTCCATCCATTCAGGATACAAATATCTTGATTTGTAAACCACATGCGGTGGGAGTAACGTCCCATCCGCAGCTGCAGCGAACATAACCAAAGTGGATGTTTTAGAATAATCCATCACACGACTTGCATGTTTTGCTTTTTTAAACACGAAAACCTACTGTTGGTCAGGGTCGTCTGTTATATTTGTTTTGTCAAAATTGGCAATCTTCGCGCTGAGCACCAGCTAGGCACTGAGTTCGGTGCGACATTCAGTGTTACGCTTTAAAAAATGTTTAACTCGATCCCTTTTGGGCCTGTTATCCTTAAATTCCTTTAGTCTAGTACCTTTTCTATTAATATAATGCTCCACAAAATCCATTAGACCTTTTTCTGTAAAAGGTACTCTAAATTCAGCAGCTTTGAGCAATGCATCAGCGATACACCTTTCTTTTGCTACCGATATAACAGGTTTCCGCTCTAATTGGCATTGGCATCCGGGACTAAGCTGTCCGAATAGGTTTTCGTGGTTTTTCTTCTCGTTCTAGGCGAATGCCGACAGCCGAACATCTTAAGTCGCTCTACGGACGCAGATATAGTAATATCTTATGGCTTGCCAATGTCCCTTGCTATTCACGTCAAGCTGTTGGGGAATGCTAAGGCATGAATTATTATTATTAAACTTGAATGTATTTTTGAATAATATCATTTTTATCCATCCATGACAACTTCACATATATAAATATGACATTAATGTACTGTCATTTATAATTTAACATTCTTTGAAAAAGGCAGTAATTGCCGGAACATGTAAGAGATTATTTTAAATATATACATATTAAAGTAAAACAGACCTTAAATCGCCAACTATCTAAATCTACTATATATATATATATATATATATATATGCATGTCTCAACGTTGACATAGGCAATACAAGTTTCTTAAGTCATACGATATGCCTGAGGAAATTTTCACCTTCAACATCGGAACATGTGAAAAAAGTTAATGCCTATCCTATTCTCTTTGTTTTATGGTCTTCGGTAAGAAGTTTTGTCCCCCTTTGTGAACAAAATTTGTGGTAACATAAATGTTCAGTAACAACCTCGTACAAAATTGTCGACATTACCCACAAGTTCGTTCGTCACAACAGTTGGTCTTCCACTCCGTTCTACATTATGGGCATTAGTTCGTCCTTCTCGAAAGATACGGCACCATCTTCTAACCTTACTGTCACTCATGAAATTTTCACCATAAACAGAACAAAAATCGGATAACAGCACGCAATTCACAGTCGGCGGGATTTTCAATTGCAACAGCCATTTTAAACGACCGAAACAGCACGAAAGAATGTCCGAACGATTATCTCACTAGCATTGCCAAATTCACACTGAACCAGACTACACCGCAGTGCTGCGGTCATCCGATATTTCCAATCCTCTGCTCCTCGTTTAATAAATACAAATTTCTAAAACTACTAATTTTAAATATGATTTCTAAAGCCTATTTAAAAATTGTTTTAGGAATTTATATTTGTTATATACCAGGTGATTCAGTTTGGTATTCGCCCACCTGTAACTTTTTTACCTTTAGAAAAAAGTATAATAAACCATATATATTCGTAAATCCGATGGTAAAACCTATCGGATAGGATGCTCAATTTATCTTTACGATGACATCTGTTAAAAAAGTGACTGTCAACTTTTTTTTTTCAAACGACACCCTGTATATTTTTTTGCAACATTTAATAGGTATTTTATTTCTAATTCCAAATATGTATCACACTCTTTACTTTTGGAAAGAGTAACAGAATTAATCTCTAAAATCGTGGAGATATTGTAAGTTCTAGGAAAAAAATATTTACCCATGAAAATAATTTCAAATCACTTTTAACTGTCAACAACAAATATCACGGCGCGTCACTTAGTTGTAATTTCTTTAAAAATAGCTGCGTATTCAAACCAAGAGAAGTTAGATATAATTTGAATCTATGGGGAATGCCAAAAAAATAGTAAGGTCGCTAGACGAATATACCAACAACGGTATCCAGAGAGATGCCATCTGACAAATTATTTGCAAAACTAGCAAGAAATTTGGGTGCATTTGGCAGTTTCAAGAAGAAGAGAAGTGCTTTTAGACCAAGGACTACAAGAAATGAAGACAATGCAATTGCAGTTTTAGCTCGAGTAAGTGTTGATCCCCACATATCCATTCGGCAAATAGCCGATGAAACTGATATTTCTTTTTCGTCAATTCAACGGATTTTGAAAGATAATAAACTGCATCCATTTAAAATTCACGTACATCAAGCTTTGCTTCCTCGAGATTACGACGAATGGGTAAACTTTATAGCCTGGCTGAACTATGCCCACGAAGTTGGGATTTTACATCTTATCATGTGGTCAGACGAATCTCGATTTCATAACAATGGAAAAGTGAATCGCCACAATTGCCACTATTGGTCAGAACATAATCCTTTCTGGTTTCGAGAAACCAATTTTCAAAATGTTTGGGGAATAAATGTGTGGTGTGGTATCCTTAATGGAAAAATTATTGGACTAAAATTTTATGAAGGCACATTCACGGCGGAAAGGTATCTAACAATTTTTAAGGGAGGAATTATACGAATATATGCACGATGTTCCGTTATAAATACGGTCAAATCTGATATTACAACAAGACGGCGCACCAGCTCATGGCGGTAGAATTGGCACCAATTATTTAAATGGGAGATGGATTGGAAATCGTAGTGTGGAAGTAAAGTGGCCCCCCAGATCTCCGGATCTCACGCCACTTGATTTCTTTCTGTGGCCATATCTTAAGGGGAGGGTTTATACAACACCTCTAGTTGATTTTGAAGATCTGCAGAATAGAATAAAACATGAATGTCGTCAATTGACTCAAGAAGATCATTTGCGTGTCTGTACTCAGGAGGTATTACATAGGACTGAAATGTGTCTTGAGATGAACGGTGCACAGTTCGAGCATTTGATGAACTAAGTTTTTTTGCTAAAATTATTAAATAAATTTTCCTCACAATTGTTTTCATCGTCATCTACTTGTTACGCATCTGAATAAACTTTTATTATTTTTCTGATTGTTTTTTATTATTTTATCATAGTGATACATATTTGGAATTAGAAATAAAATACCTATTAAATGGTGCAAAAAAAATATACAGGGTGACATTTGAAAAAAAAAAGTTGGCAGTCACTTTTTTGACAGATGTCATTGCAAAGATAATTTGTTGATCCCATCCAATAGGCTTTGCCATCGGATTTACGAATGTATATGGTTTATTATACTTTTTTCTAAAGGTAAAAAAGTTACAGGTGGGCGAATACCAAACTGAATCACCTGGTATAAGAGTAGAAAGTTGTGTGTTTTTACTTTGTAGCAAAACAGCTGTTGTGTTTTTTTAAGTATAGCGTAAATCTAAACAGATTAATTGTTTTGTTTCATTTCAAGACGAAAATCGATTTACGAGTACATAAAATAAATACCGAGTCAATCCGAAACGTTTTTATGTCACAAACAATGGCAAAATCATCTTGCAGATTGTGGGAAAGCCTATTTATCGATAGCTGATGTGTATTTGTATATTTGATTTAAACATTTATTATTAAAAGAATGGTGGACAAACTAAATATGCAAATGTAATAAAAGATTGTTTACAAAAAAAATTTATCGTAACTGGTACATCTGAAAAATACTTATTTTTATATTTTTAGTAATTATGTCATTACTTTTATTTAAAGACCTTCTATAAAATTAGCTAGTTTTATTTTGTATGTATTTTGATGAACAAATAACAAGGAATTATTTTGTGTGAAGTACTCTCAACAAATACACATACACACACACAGAGAGAAAGACATATATATATATATATATATATATATATATATATATATATATATATATATATATATATATATATATATATATATATATATATTATATATAATATTTTCGTGACCTTGGTATGATATGGTAAATTCAATCAGTTGGCGATTAAAGGTCTGGTTTACTTCAAAGTATATATATTTAAAACAACCCTACATGTTTCGGCAATGATGCCCTTATCAAGGATATAAAATATAAATTATTTATATCTTATATCCTTGATAAAGGCATCATTGCCGAAACATGTAGGGTTGTTTTAAATATATATACTTTGAAGTAAACCAGACCTTTAATCGCCGACTGATTGAATTTACCATATATATATATATGGTAGATTTAATTAGTTAGCGATTTAAGGTCTGGTTTTACTTAAAAATGCATATATTTAAAACAATCTTACATGTTTCGCCAACTAATTAAATCTACCATAACATACAAAGGTCACGAAATAAATATCTTTATATATATATATTTGTTGAGAGCGAGTTATTAAGGATGTAGTACTTGTTTGTGTTGTTGCACTTATAATAATGTATTAACCGAAAAGATACACTTAAATTATTCTTAAGAGTACTTCAATTAATGTAATTATAAGCGTTAATTTCCTATTACTGTACGTTTATTAGTAAGATTTACTATATACGTGTTTAAACTTTGGAATAGCCTTGATTTTAATGTATTTATATATTAATGGAATTTACGTCTTGTCTCGGCATACAGAAAAGATTTAAATGAATTAATTATATTATTCTATTCTTCTACTGTTGGTGTTTATATTTCTTAAAAATACTTTCTTTATACTTTTATTTTCTTCATTTTGTTACATGCGTTATTGAATCCTGAATAATTTTCATTCAAATTTCTTAATGTCAATTTCACTGATAAAGCCATTAGTTGATTTATTACTGAGAAGGTAATAGATATCTGAGTACTTTACATAAAAATGAATGGTCGACGTTAAGAGTTGCGTATTAATTTTTGTATGAAAATGGGCAAATGCGCTACAGAAACGTCAGAATTATTGCAGGTGGAATATGGTAATAAGAAACTCAATGATGGGTACGAAAAGGTAGCGGTTGACACCAACAGCTGACTGCCAACAACAAAAATGACGAACGTTAATACTAGCAAAGAGCGAGATAAAATACAGACGTGTGAAATTGATGGCTGAAGAATTGCAGATAAATCAAGAAATAGTTAGTTAGTTATTTGAGGAATTGCGTACAAGATAAGTTTCTGCAAAGATTGTGCCTCCAATTTTGATGGATAAACATAAACAGCGTCAGTTTGATGTTGTGATTGATCTTTCTTCAAAGATGCAACGTTTTCAAAGTAATTATCCGCGATGTAAATTGTACGACCTAGAAGGAAAACGTATGATCTGTCATGTTGTTTCTGGCAATTAATATCTTAGAGGTTATCCCATCCATCCTAAAAAACGCATGACACGCTTACAATTTAAGTCCATGCTAGTGTGTTTCTTCAATCATAAGGGATTTATTAACTAGAGGGAGCCAAGAATTTATTGAATACGGACAAATAGTCAACCAATAATGCTATTTATAAAAAGACGAAAATTCCCTAAAATAACTGATATTCAATATAATATAAGGCAACTGCTCAATAATATTCCGAATGAGTGCTAGTCCTACTACAAGAAATGTGATTGCTTTTTATGTCTGCACAAAGTTAATGCGATGATAAAATCGTATGAGATTTCCACAACAATAGCAAACTGATGGAGTGTAATCTTGTGGTGGACACGCACATTGTTACGAAATTTGGCAACCATGTCTGTATTCACAGACAGTCCCCCAATACGAAGCTCGTCTTTAATTGACTTATCCATTTTAGAAGCACTCATACTTCAGAGTATCATGCCTACACATTTGCTGCAAAGCTAGCAGTCTTGCCTAACCAACACATGAATATGTAGTTGCACCTTTACCTAAATTGTGACATTTGCCTAACGCACAGACGTGTTTACATTTAGACAGCTATCACTTCTAGCTGAGAGATGCATATTATACTTTTTCTATGGAGAGATATTACTTAATGTTACTGTCACCTACTTGTCAAAAATATTGAGAATAGTTACCGCGTACCTACCGGTTCAACACAGTTGTCATATCTTCTCGTCTATGTGGAGATCAGCGCAATTCCAGGAATGAGAAATTAGAAATTTTTCAAAGAAAGCATGGTTTAACGTTGGATATAAATTTAACTTATTAAACAAAAATTTATAACTAAAATTTGTATTTATCTTTGTAAAATACAAGGACTATGCAAATGCAATTAATAAACAAGATGTGATTCATACAATGTTTAATATATGTATTTACACAAATTGTGAAACTTTAACGAAACGTTTCAAATACACAAATATTTAGTTTCTTCACCTCCTGAAGCGAAATTACAATTGCATAATCATAGGAGTTTTTTCGTAGTGAAAAAAACTATTTACATTAAAATTCCTACCAACATTATATAATAAATAGTCAGTCTAGTTTTTTCTAGGTTCCTGTAAATTTAATAAACGACAAATTTGTTTGTAGCTAATATGGAGTCATATAATTTGGTTTTATATTAATTTTTTAATAATATTGAATACTTTTTTGTATTAATGATGTTATTTTTAATTATAAGTCATCAAACTTTAGGTATGTTTTTCCACATCCGTTTTATTTGCTAGTGAGAGACCACAATGAAGTGATAATTACTCAATAATTACGTTCTGTAAAGTGGAAGTGCCTACGTAAAAATGATAACCAAATTAAAAATATAATATGTAAATTATCAAGGTATTTCGTTATATTTTAAGATATATATATATATATATATTATTTAAGTTATCTTATTTTAAATTTTTGTTTGAGAGGAAATTTCGTCCTTAGGGAAGACAGGTTTAAAGAAATTATTTACCTATCATAATAATCTATCCCAAATTTACTTATATTTGAGCTTTTCATTAATTTTCTTCGGCGTTTCTTACAATACCATGTGATCAACACTTTTTTTATACTATAATGACAGTTGTTTACTTTTTACTACCAATATAATATTTTTGAAAGAATAATTTGATAGATTTCTAGACTACAAAATATTTCGATCATACTTGACAATTTATACAATAACGATGCGAAATATTGTCCATCGATTGTTGTATTCCTTTCTTTAAAATTCAATAGATTTAGATTGTGCAATTATAAGTGAAGATGTTTATATCTTGTAAAAAGCTTTCACTATATTGCACGTATCACTTCAAACGTTCCTTATATAAACGTCTGCGAGCCGTGGACAGTTTTGAAAAAAAATTAAAGGTTCAATTTCTGTTTGATTTCATCGTTTTATATTCGCCAGAGAGAGGACGTATCAGTAATATAAATTAGATGTTTGTTACTTTTATTAAAATACCCAGTGCAAAAATCATCATCGAACCATTTATTTTGGTCTTTGTTGTAACTATATACAAAGAACATAGTTTATAGGGGTAGCGCATGCCTTCTAGGATAAAGAATATTTACCAATTCTACTTCAATCTTTAGTGGCCAATATCCTTAAGCGAATAATAGATTCTGTCTCCAACTTACTTATCATATTTGTTAGGTCTTTATATTATTTCAAATATGCGCCTTGAACAGTAATGTTAAAACTGGATTGCAGTACGATGGCGAGATATGAGAATATCAGAAAGATACGAGAAGAAAATATAAGCCTTTCTGAATAGATATTTGTCCAAAATTCTGTAAGCTTTTTAATATAATAAAAGGATGGGAAACAAAAATAACTCCACTTACGTAGTCTTCAACGTGGATCATAGCATCAGTTTAATGCCTAGCTACTAAATATTATATGTAATTCATGTTCCTTATACTTCGAAATTGGTTAAACTGAAGAAAAGTGCTAACTCTTCTCTGTGAAAAAGTAAATAGTTTGTCCAATTTTCTGCACTGCTACCACCAGATGCAACGCTTTCCTAGGAAGAAAGAGTGGAGGCTGATGAAACCATTGGCGGTTAGAAATTCAGAAACACATTTCTGCCAATATCTCAGAGATGCTTGAAAAATTCAGTCAAACGGAACTAAATGATCTTATTAGGAATTTGAATATTTCTAAAGAGAATGCAGGCAAATAATTTATTGGAACCAAGTGATGTTTGTTTTAATCAAAATCCTTATCATTTTATGATGTATAATATGAATGGACTATTTGAAAAATTGTCAAAAAAACATGATGCACCCGAGTGACGACTTTTTATTGATTCAGCCTAAAGAAGTTCTGAAGTGGTTCTTTTATATATGGTAACGAAAAATTATAATGAGACATAAGATAACATTAGTATACTTTTGAAAGTAACATACAATATACAATGCTAGTTGTGTTAGCGCCAAAGAAAGAAGGGGTGAAAGGCATATGTGAGTAATGCCTTCATACAAAAAATCGCAGTCCAATGTTCACGTAGTAACGAGAATATGATTTTTTTTATTCGATACGAGCTTCCACCTCTAATTCATCAGTAATTCTCTACCGACTAATTATATTTTTCTATCAGTATTTGTCAGTATCACACACAAATTCAAAGAAAAAAAATTATATGTAAATAATTTCATACAAATAATTAAAAACCAGGTATCCCATTGGATACCTGGACACGCAGCGCCGTGGATACGCTACATAATTTTTTTTGTTTTATACGATTTTTTGTTTTATTATAAACATAATTTTATTTTAAAAAAAGTTTAACGTTCATTTAATTTTAATCACATTGATTAAATGCGGAATAGGTTTGTCGACACATTCGACGTAAAGGCCATTATTGATATGCACAAAAAAACATCGTCTAATAGTGTCTAGGAATTTCATCGATTTCTTGCAGGTCAATGAACTTATATAGAAAAAACAAAGATCGACTTTTTGGCCCGAAAAATTGATGAATTTCTTTTTTGATTTTCAGCTTGATATTTATTCGGCAGTTACCCTGTATAAACCTGGTAAAATTTCTTCTGTCCCACATAAAACTTAGATAAATGAAAAACTTTGTTAAGTGCCTCAAATAATATAAATTTTCTATGATTCTTATAGGCTGCCAATTTTGAAAAGTGCTTAACTGAAGTTAGATTGCAAGCGTGGCAAATACTTAGGCTACAACTTACTTTGTAACAAATAGTCCTCGTTTTATCAAGATGGTGTAAAAAAACTGTTATTATATTTTGTAAACTTAAACAAAGGGAATAAAACTGTATTTTGGATGTTTTTGTAACTCCGGAAGATATTTAAAAACTCAAATATGTCACTTATGTACAACTGAATTGGGTTGGCAATAAGATATTTATTCCCTAAGCACAATAACTTTCGAGGTGAATTTATTGGCAGACTTGTTAATGCGGGAGTGATCATGCCTACTAGTATTACGTGTGTCCTAATGTATAATACTAAGCATGTTTACGATCCATTGATGGATTACATTTTTAAATCTAGGATTAGGATCTAAAATCAAAACCTATCCTCGTTTGCCTTTGTGGGGAAACCTATTTTCCGATGGCAGTTTTTTTATTGTGTCTAAATTCGTCTGATAGGCCCCAGACGTGAAACATGTTTATTCCTACGTTTCCCTCCCCGATTTGCGTGAATTTTATGTTATTATAGATTTTGTAAACATTTCTTAACGTGGCAACGATCCCGAATGCCAAAAAAAAAAAAAAAGATATTTATATTGTTTTTAAAGTTCAATAAATCTTTGAAATTCATTTATTTTGAATTCGACAGCAGGTTTATTATGAAGTATTTATTTGGCTATATACATATTGGCATGTGTAAATGAGGAATAGAAAAATAATTTGATATTTGTTATGTTCATGTTAAACTAAATTTTTTAATAACTTCGATGTTTGTTTATACACTTTTTTATTTACAGATTCCTCTAAGTTTAATTAGAGAAATTAACGACAACAAATTTACAATAAACGACCTTTTACTTCATTATGTGGACGATTATGAAGATGTGTTTATTGCAAGTAAGTAAAAACATTTTTATTAACTTCAACGTTATTTGTTATATAAAAAGTAATGATAAAACTTGTTATATAACTATACAATTATAAATAAATTATATAATGTACAAACTGAACATGTCAAGTAAAGCTTACTTAACATTTTTATTGGCGCTCTTAGATAGAGACACTAACGTGTTTGGCACATGTAAAAACAAACTATAATACGTAGAAATATACATTATATATTACTATTCTCAAATAAAAACTATTTACATTCAAATCATACGTAGATTTCGAAAATAATGACAAAACCTTAAATTTTATTGAAATAGTATAGTAGAAATAATATGTATAATTGAATGAATAATTTTCACTATAAACGTCAATTCTTAACAGACATTTGGTAATATTAATGAGATGGTGGCGAGACTTTTTAGGTCGAAAGGTAAAGCAAGAAATTAGCATATTAATTAAGTATAGTATGGTAATCCCAAAATTGTTTATTTCTAGAAATCGAAAGTCTTTTAAGGCACTAAATGGTTACTAAAAATTATAGTAGGTACGTTTTTAACAGTTAATATTGAATTTTTTGCTTTATTATTAAATTATTTATTCTAAATTTATAAGATACAAATTATTTACTTTTATATTTCTCATAAATTTGATAAATAAACCGAATGATTGCAAAACACATTTCAGGATTTCAGTAATATATCATAAATAGTGACTTAAAATATTTAACATATATGGTTTTTAAGTTTGTCCATTATAACTGTTTTAAGACTCCTGGACATTTTACTGAATATTTTAGCTATACATCTTTATGTAATAGCATAGTAATGTATAGTAATACCTTACTTTCTTGATTAAATAAATTAGAATAACAGTTTATATATTTCTCTTTAGTTGTTTAATCACATTTCTCAATTTATACAGTTAATGTGTTTGACAAACTGTACATATTCAAACCATAACCAGGCTATTACTACATAATTTAGTATAAATTCACAAATTTAATAACACTGTTTATTTATTTAGTGTAAATAAAAACAAATAATAATTATTTAAATATAAACTTAACAAATGATAGTAATTCAAAACAGTTACTTACTTGTAATTTATAATATATATATATATATATATATATATATATATATATATATTGTAGTGGTACAACCAGCTCAGGTATTCCAGCACCTACAATGGAAAGTACAGGTACACAATCAATATAAACACCTGTATAAACAATAAATTGGTGGACGGAATTTGTGAAACTAACATCGAAATGTAAATAAATTAATACGACGATAACTTTAAAATTCATCATTATCTTATTTTGATTTTAACTAACTTTTTATATTTTAATTTCATTTTTTCATTATTCAAATTATACGCGCGAAACAACAGGTATTTAATTTATCAACATCAGGTTTATATCGACGCTAGATAACCACGCCCACCAATTCAAAATTATATGAACCCCGCTAAAGCAAACTTTACGGTAGAAAACATTACTAAATTTATATTCAAATCATATTTTAGGTTAATGTAAAATATTAAATTAATTTTCCCTTTATGTTAAAATCAAAACATTGTATAAACTCACATTTTAAATTGATGTAATTAAACTAAAATTACGAGATTATTTCGATATAGAAATAAGGCTTTGGAATAAAAAATAAAACGCGATCGGCGTCATCTGATATAAAACTTTCAACATAAATGGCCGTTTTTGAGTGTACTTCCTTAAAATAAATTTTTGAGTGTACTTCCTTAAAATAAATTTTTAAAACATCTTTAAAGTGAAAATCTCCTACCTAGTGTTGAATCATTCGATAACCAAATTAAAGGCCCACCTTTTGAAGAAAAAATCTCAAGAATACCTCAACGCAAACGTGAGATATCGTCCTAAGCATCATTTGAAGCAGGGAGCAGGGCAAGCCAACGATTTACACCACTCAACTCGACGAACTCCGCCAAAGACGGTGAACGAGGCCGTGCTTCCTGGTCTGCCGCATATCCACATATTGAGAAGTATATCAGATCTAGGAGATCAACATCAGGTTCACCTACAACGTTTATTCCAAATTATTTAATTTTAAAAGTTATAATTGCTCAAATTAATCGCTACAAATTATTATTTCATGTATCAAATTCAATTTTAAAGTAAGCATCAATTTAAAGCGTTGAATTTTACAGATATTTAGCTACAAATAAGCTTATACTCACCAAAATAATATAAGATATAAAAACTATTAAATATTTGTTTATTTTATCTCGTACACATAACCTCATCACCATTTCCCACATGTGCACTTATTAATTTCAATTTTTGTCACATCTTGTATAATTTATATAATATTAAATACAGTTTCCTATTTTTATCTCTCAATTTTGTTGTTACAGTTTTCTTATTTTTGTGATATTAAATTTTTATTTATTTATCTAATTCAATCTTTTATTTGTGAAGTGTGATTGTTGTGTTTGAGTGGAGAATACACTGATTGGTTTGTAGCTGCAAATAATACACCTGACCGACCGTGAACCCTGAGATTATTAAAAATTAACTTTTACACTCAAGCTCTACCGCAATTAGCTAGTTATATTAAAAAGGGTCAGATAGCGTTGATTCGACTAAGGATATTTGTATATTGGCGCCCACATTTTAAATTTAAAATCATTAACCTTTCATTCTTTTAGATTTTCAATTTTTATAATTAATTCATATACTATATTCTTAGTTAAATCCTACTCAGCGCATCGATTGGCACTCTACATTTGACGCCCGAACGTGAAGGCCAAGTATTATCCTGCAGTTATAAAAATAGTGCTCAACCAACTTTTACACAGACAGATATTTGTTTAAAAAATTTGTGAACTGTATTAGGTATTTATGTGTATTGTGTTGTGTATCTGATTTGTCCATTGTATAGCTAAATCAATATCACATTTTACGAGGGAACCTCAACTTTAACCGGGATATTCAGGAATAAAAGGTTAGTGAAAGGGAAAATCAACTTGTGGGTATTTATTGTTTTCAATTCTTGCCAATTTATATTAATTTTGTGTGGCATATAACTATTCTGATTAATATCTAAATTCATACTTCTTTAATATCAATTATAATAATTCTTATCAATTTTTCAAAAAAAAAAAAAAAAAAATAAATTCTTTCTTATACTATAACAAATAAATTAACATTAACATGGACACCAGACATCGATCAAAGGCAACAAAAGATAATGTTGATGAGGACAGGTCCGAGCAAGGAGATATTCCAGTAGCTCAAACATCCGGATCTGAAGTGGTAAGTTCTCCAGAGGATAGCCAGGTAATGAAAATGTTAAACGCTCTAATGTTACAAATGAATCAAATGACTAATAAAATAGACACTACCAATAACAAGCTAGATGCTAATAACCTTGACTTAACTAATAAAATAGAAACCACTAATAATGAATTGAAAAATAATAACATTGACATGAATAACAAGCTAGATGCTAATAACCTTGACTTAACTAATAAAATAGAAACCACTAATAATGAATTGAAAAATAATAACATTGACATGAATAACAAACTAGATTTTACAAATAATAAATTGGATATAACGACCAAAAACCTAAAACAAGATAACATTGATTTAAAACAAGAATTAAATAACTTGAGTAGTAATTTAATAACTAAATTAGAAACCAACATGCAACACATTAATGAAAAATTCGAACTTAACAACGCCAATATAGACAACAAATTAAGTGCTTTTAAAATCGATCTGGAGGGAAAAATAGCAGAAATCTCCATCGCACAAAAAGTTATGGAGGAAAATGAGTTAAAATATTTAATTAAACTGGACGAAACAGTCAATCTTCAAAATTTGCAGTGGGCAAAGCAATTAGATGCCACCACAACCGAAATATACGATGTAACTCAACAGAAAATTAATACAACTACTACAGAAATACTGAATAATGTAAACAAATTGATTTCGGATAACAACACTTTATTTAACACTAAACTAGCTAACTATAATAAAATAAATGAGGATAGAAATGAACATTTAAAAATAACACTTAATCAAAATATCAACACTCAAATAAATCAAAACAAAGATAACTATAATCAGGAATTAAATCATGTAAAACTAAATTTAGATTCTATAATAGCAACTAACCACGAAAACACCCTAACCAATATAAAACAACTGGAAAATAAAATTAAAAACTATTCAATACCACTAAATTTTATAAATGCAAACAATCATACTTTGAAAATAGAAAACCTTCATCATTTTGACGGGGATATTACTAGAGTACATCCAATGACCTATCTAAATTGTATATTGCGTTATTTGGAAGACATCACAGAAGAGAAACAGAGGATAGAGGTTATTCGAGCAACTCTACGCAACAGTGCGCAGGAATGGTTCCAAAGGATCGAGGATCATTGCTTAACACTTGATCAATTTGTAATTCTTTTCACTCGTAACTATTGGGATGAAACGCAACAGAACAGGGCAAAGATACGTCTGCTTACGGGTAAATATAGATTTGGTCAGGTATCTCGCGAAACGTACGCGTCACGTATCTATAATCAATGCAAACACCTCAATGATATGGAAGAGTCAATGATTGCGCGTCAATTATTAAATCATTTCATCTATACCGATACTCAGGCCATTATCTGTCAAAAGGTAACGGATATGGACTCGCTGATCGAAATATTGCGACGATTAGATGATTTCTCGGAGAATAATCATCAACAACAAATGAACTATCGGAGCATGAATAATCGTAATTACCCGCCAAATAACATACAAACTTCTAATAATAGTCCAACAAATTTACCACCTCCAAGAAACAATTACAATAATAACAGATTTCCAAATACTGCAAGACCGTATAATAATAACAACAATCATAATTTTAACAATAATAATAACAACTATAATAATAATTATAACAATTTTAATACAAACAACAACAGAAATAATCAAAATTACACACAGAACCGACCGAATTTGAACTTCCAGCCAACCAGATACAACAGTAATAATTACCATCAGAATAATAACCGTAATAATGATCACAACCAACATAATTACAACAATAATACTCATCATTCACATCAATCAGGTAGGGAAATAAACCAAATACGCAATCGAGGACGAGGAAATACTAATCATTACCACCGGAGACATAGATCTGTTTCACCGATTCGTACAAACATGGAGGAGGTGTTAAAAAAAACGCCGTTTTCACAAGTAGACCTGTATGCGAACCCAAAACCAGGCCCGTCATCTCAACAGAATTAATGACCAACAACGACTGTAACATACCTTATAAAATTGAAAATATCACCTTTTATCAACACCCAGAAGAATTCATTAACATAGAAGATGCAGGCAACCAATCTACCACAATATACACTTTACCTATAGTTAAACTAAAATTTGAAAATATATATTTACATTGTTTAATCGATACAGGGGCTGAAATTACACTTTTAAAGGCAGAAAAAGCTGAAGGTATACGGGGATATGAGCAGAATGTTATTAAAACAAAAGGGACGGACATCTTAGCAGCGAACGGAAAACGTATGGGAATAGTCACAAAACAGTTATGTACTGAAATAATAATAGATAAATCAAAATACATTTTACATTGTTATATTATAGAGAAATTGCAGTATGACTGTATAATAGGGATAGATAACATAAAAGGATTAAAGATGATCCTAGATTTTGATAATGGTATGTTAAATATTGATAATAATAAAGTTATAATTGAGAAACAATTAACAGATGAAGAAGTAAAAAGTTATAATCATTATAAGAAGGAAGTGTTAATGAAGGAAGTTAATAATATAATATTAGATAAAGTACCGTGTTATAGTAGAGCAGATGAATGGAATAATGGAACAGATGGAGAAATAATAGAATTAAATAATAATTATATAGGAATGGAGAGATTAGACGATTTGCAAGGAACGAAGAATAGACACGAGGGAGGAGATGAAGCTGAGGTAAAAATAGTAAACCAAACATTCAAGATTATACATAATTTAGAAGATATTAAAGAATTAATAGAAAATTTAAATATACCATATTCTACAGTCATTCCTGAATTAATAGAAATCCTATACAATAATATTACTTTAATTAACAATGATGTAGTGTTCGCAAAAGGATATCAACATCCCATAAAAATAGATAATGAAGATCCACTAATAAGTAAGAATTACCCCATACCGTATCACTACCAGCATAAAGTTAGCTTAGAATTGGAACGCCTAGAACAGACAGGAATAATAGAGAAGTCTAACACTTATTTTATTAACCCTATAGTAATAGTCCAGAAAAAAGATTTATCACTGCGAATATGTTTAGATGCGAGAGCGCTTAATAAAAGAATAAAACCCGAATTCGAAATGCCCCAGAATATCGATGTGTTATTAACTAAGTGTGGTAACAAGCGGATTTATAGCAAGCTGGACCTTAAAAATGCATTTTGGCTAATAAACCTAGAACCCGAATCAAGAAAATACTGCGGTTTTCTAGTAAATGGTATTGTTTACCAATTTCGTGTATGTCCTTTCGGCTTGAAAACTTCACCAGCCGCTCTTATTAGATTTTTACACAAAATATTAGACAGATACGACGAATTTGCTTTACATTATTTAGACGACATAATTATTTTTTCGGAAAGCATCGAACAACACCTACAACACCTAAACATCATACTAAGCACATTAACATCTCAAGGTATGAAATTGAATTTATCAAAGTGCCAATTTTTTCAACATGAAATAAATTACCTAGGTTATATTATCAATAAAGAAAATATTTTATTAGATCCGACACGCCTTGACGAAATTAAAAATTATTCCAGACCGAAGAACTTAAAAACTTTACGAGGATTCTTAGGAGTACTTAACTATTATCGTAAATTTATTTCCTATTACAGTGAGAAAACAATACCTTTATTAGATCTACTTAAAAAAGGTAAAAAATGGACATGGACTCCGGAATGTGAGGATTGTTTTGTTCAATTAAAACAGAACTTTGTAGAAAATTTAAAACTTCACCATCCAGATTTCTCACTACCATTCATAGTTCGAACCGATGCATCACATAAGACTATTGCAGCAGAGCTCATTCAGTTAAAGGATAACATCGAAATACCCATATATTTTATCTCTAGAACTCTTAAAGCTTGCGAGACCAGATATACGATATCCGAGAAAGAGATGTTAGCTATTGTTTTTGCTTTAACAAAATTAAGATACTATCTAATAGGTAAAACTTTTACTCTAGAGACAGACCATAAAGCTTTGATAAATATCATGAGCTGTAAGTTGAACAATAGCCGAATATATCGATGGACACTGCTTATCCAACAATACGAATTTACAATAGTCTACAAACCAGGTAAAGATATGATCACCGCTGATGCTCTGACAAGACAGGACGGGGATGTGAAAAGACAGAACATATGCATAAATTTAGTCCAATTACAAAGACAAGGTTTATTTTCTAGACACAAAATTTTAAACATACAATCTGGCCCAGAATTCAATGAAATACACCATCATTTACAAAACATAGGTTCTTACAAAGGTATGTCAATAAAGGATAATTTAATAATCAAGCAAATAGGTAAAAACACAGTATATGTAACCAATGAAGAACATACAAGGGAAATAACAAACTACATTCATCTTGCCTATACGCACATTGGTGCAAGGAAATGTTGGTTATTGTTTAGGGAAGCTTTCTTTTGTATCAATGACGAAAGAATCATAAAAAGCGTAGTAAAACATTGTCGAATTTGTGAACTTGCCAAGGATAAAAATTTTACAAATACAAACATCAGCCACAATATAATAACTTACGATAAACTTGAGTTAATTTCAATAGATTTTCTATCTAATTTAATACCGAGTACAAAAGGGTACAAAAACATCTTAGTGATTTGCGACATATTTTCTAAATTCATTAAACTCATTCCTACTCAAAAGCGCAACACTAACACAGTTTTACAACCCTTAACTGAATACTTCACTCAATATGGCGAACCCTTAGCAATTTTATCAGATCACGCAACTTATTTCACAAATGATAGATATAAAGATTTTCTACATGCTCATAACATCAATACTCTTTACACATCAATACGTTATCCACAAGGCAATCCAACTGAGAGGTACATTAGAGAAACTTTGAAGTATTTACGCATACTATTGGATGAAAATCACAATAGATGGGCAAAATATCTGCCACAAATCGAATTCACCATAAACAATACTCCCAGTACAGTACATAATCACTGTCCAATTACTATTTTTACCGGACAACCACCTCAAAGACCTTGGACAGAACCTGAAGCAATCAAAATGAATGAACGCTTAATAGAGGTAAGAGAGAAGTTATTGGCAAAGAAAATTAAGTGGGAAAGGAAGAGAAATACCGTGGATAAGAAATACAAGACGTATAATATAGAAGATAGAGTTATAGTTAAGAACTTAAGGGTAACAAATTTAAAAAACAAAATAATGGGCAAACTGTCTAAACCCTACCAAGGACCATACATTATTAGAAGAATACTAGGTAATAACACATACGAATTGATAGAAGAAGAAACGGGCAATATAAAGGGTAGATATCACATTACAAAATTACAAGATTATTTAGAAGAATAAAATATTACATTAGAATTATATATACAGTCGTTACAATTTTTAAAAAAAAACTATGATAGGTATGTTACAGATCGAACAACAATACATTATAAAGTATAACACTAATAAAGAAAGATTTAACTAACACAAAAATATTACTAATACATATATACAAACTAAATATAAGAAACCTTATTAAAAGATATATAATAATGCTATTAAAATGTATGGAATATGTAACATTTATAAAGATATAATAAAACATAAAAGAAGTTAATAAACAAAACGAATACAGAAAGTATAATGAATATAAAGACAAATATTATAAAAAGAAACGAGATTTTTAAAATAAATAATCATGATCTACAATTAAAAAAAAAAGTTTGAAGTGAATAATAAATAATTTATATATTAGAAAAGAGAATTACATAATAATTATTATTTTGTTCCAAGTTGAATTTGTTTATTTGTTTTTTTTTAAATATGTTGACACATGATGAGGGAGATAAACAAGTTGATGTTCTTAATTCATTTTCCATATCTGGGAAAAGAAATAACTTCAGTACATTCGTTTTTCTTTTGACGGGGATAATGTAGTGGTACAACCAGCTCAGGTATTCCAGCACCTACAATGGAAAGTACAGGTACACAATCAATATAAACACCTGTATAAACAATAAATTGGTGGACGGAATTTGTGAAACTAACATCGAAATGTAAATAAATTAATACGACGATAACTTTAAAATTCATCATTATCTTATTTTGATTTTAACTAACTTTTTATATTTTAATTTCATTTTTTCATTATTCAAATTATACGCGCGAAACAACAGGTATTTAATTTATCAACATCAGGTTTATATCGACGCTAGATAACCACGCCCACCAATTCAAAATTATATGAACCCCGCTAAAGCAAACTTTACGGTAGAAAACATTACTAAATTTATATTCAAATCATATTTTAGGTTAATGTAAAATATTAAATTAATTTTCCCTTTATGTTAAAATCAAAACATTGTATAAACTCACATTTTAAATTGATGTAATTAAACTAAAATTACGAGATTATTTCGATATAGAAATAAGGCTTTGGAATAAAAAATAAAACGCGATCGGCGTCATCTGATATAAAACTTTCAACATAAATGGCCGTTTTTGAGTGTACTTCCTTAAAATAAATTTTTAAAACATCTTTAAAGTGAAAATCTCCTACCTAGTGTTGAATCATTCGATAACCAAATTAAAGGCCCACCTTTTGAAGAAAAAATCTCAAGAATACCTCAACGCAAACGTGAGATATCGTCCTAAGCATCATTTGAAGCAGAGAGCAGGGCAAGCCAACGATTTACACCACTCAACTCGACGAACTCCGCCAAAGACGGTGAACGAGGCCGTGCTTCCTGGTCTGCCGCATATCCACATATTGAGAAGTATATCAGATCTAGGAGATCAACATCAGGTTCACCTACAACGTTTATTCCAAATTATTTAATTTTAAAAGTTATAATTGCTCAAATTAATCGCTACAAATTATTATTTCATGTATCAAATTCAATTTTAAAGTAAGCATCAATTTAAAGCGTTGAATTTTACAGATATTTAGCTACAAATAAGCTTATACTCACCAAAATAATATAAGATATAAAAACTATTAAATATTTGTTTATTTTATCTCGTACACATAACCTCATCACCATTTCCCACATGTGCACTTATTAATTTCAATTTTTGTCACATCTTGTATAATTTATATAATATTAAATACAGTTTCCTATTTTTATCTCTCAATTTTGTTGTTACAGTTTTCTTATTTTTGTGATATTAAATTTTTATTTATTTATCTAATTCAATCTTTTATTTGTGAAGTGTGATTGTTGTGTTTGAGTGGAGAATACACTGATTGGTTTGTAGCTGCAAATAATACACCTGACCGACCGTGAACCCTGAGATTATTAAAAATTAACTTTTACACTCAAGCTCTACCGCAATTAGCTAGTTATATTAAAAAGGGTCAGATAGCGTTGATTCGACTAAGGATATTTGTATATTGGCGCCCACATTTTAAATTTAAAATCATTAACCTTTCATTCTTTTAGATTTTCAATTTTTATAATTAATTCATATACTATATTCTTAGTTAAATCCTACTCAGCGCATCGATTGGCACTCTACAATATATATATATATATATACAGGGTGTTACAAAAATTTAGGGCTGGCTATACATAGACGGTTTCTACAACTAAAAATAAGCAAAAAAGTTTATATAAATTTATGTCCTAAAATGGTTCGTTACTGAGTTACGGCCAATTGAAGTTTTTTTATTTTTATTTTAGAAATGTTTACAGAAAACGGGAGTTTCTTATGTTTCTTATAGTAAATGTTCAAAATGACCTCCACGGGAAGCAACACAAGTTTTTCGAGAAAAATTACTGATAGGAAAATTTTTGAGTTAAAAAGAAAATTAATCGGTGAAAGAAAAGCTCGAGTGTTTTTTGGCAAGATAAATTAACGATTTAAATAAATAATAAATAATTAATATTAACTAATCAGTTTTTCCTTACCACCTGCAAAGAGTACAGGGACTTAGTGAGAATGATTTCCCATCACGAGAAGCTTACTGTGTATGGTTGTTACGGACATGCGCCGCCGGTCATCTCTTTCTGTCGTGTGCTCTTTAGTGATGAAGCTGGCTTTACAAGAGATGGTATCGTCAATTTTCATAATTTACACCAGTGGCAATAAGAAAACCCTCATGCTATTATTCAGTCCAGACATCAAGCGCAGTTTTCATTTAGTTTGTGGGCCGGAATTATTAACGAATTTGTTATTGGTCCTTTTGTACGTCCACCACGACTTACTGGGCAGAATTATCGTTATTTTTTAGAAAACGACTTACCAGGTTTGCTGGACGATGTTCCACTAAATGTTAGAGGACGCATGTGGCTCACTTCAGACACACAGCACGCGAATTTTTAAATGCCGTTCATCCTGGAAGATGGATTGGTCGCGGTGGACCTGTAGCATGGGCTGCACGGTCTCCAGATTTAAATCCAATAGATTTTTACGTATGGGGACATTTAAAGTCTATGGTATATTCTACTCCAATTCAAAATATTGAAGATCTTCAAGGTAGAGTGGAAGATGGATGCCACCAAATTTGAAATACACCAGGAATTTTTCAGCGCGTGAGGCAGTCCATGATACGACGAGCTTAAGCTTGTGTTGCTTCCCGTGGAGGTCATTTTGAACATTTACTATAAGAAACTCCCGTTTTCTGTAACCTTTTCTAAAATAAAAAAAAAAACCTCAAGTGGCCGTAACTCAGTAACGAACCATTTTAGGACATAAATTTATATAAACTTTTTTGCTTATTTTTAGTTGTAGAAACCGTCTATGTATAGCCAGCCCTACGTTTTTGTAACACCCTGTATATATATATACAGGGTGGGGCACATAAAGTGTCACAGAACAATAGCACTCAAACGATTAATCATATCGAAAAATGTTTCAGACAAAAGTTTCAGTGTTCGGGAAGGCGGTCATACTGGGCCACCCAGATTTTAATCGGTGTAGGCGTAGAAGCTACGTCAATGTCAACTCCAATTTTTTAAATGGAACCATGTATTTTCTTTTCAATAACATTATTACAGATTTTAAGACGAATTCAGCGACATACAACACAAGGTCATTCTAGTCACGTAAAGTATGAAAATAGTCGACAAATCGAAAAATATCGGAATAATCAGCATCAAAGGATCCACTAACTTTGGTTTGGGTCTACCTACAGAAGATGCTCGAAGTGACCACCCTCCGTTTGTAAGCAGTGGTTAATTCTCCGAGGAAACGACCGTCTAACGTTAGCCAACATTTGTGGTGTAATTTCGGTACATGCTCGGCGTATTCTTTCTCTCATGTCGTCAGGCGTGGTAGGTGCTTCCGCCATTACGTGTCCTTTGACAAAACCCCAGAAAAAGTAATCCATTAGTGTTAGATCCGGCGAACGAGGTGGCCAAGCAACAGTAGCGCCTCGTCCTATCCATTTTTCACCATAAATCTCATTCATCACTTGTCTTGCACATAGAGCATAATGAGATGGTGCACCGTCGTGTTGCATCCACATGTTTATGCGAACTAGCAAGGGCACGTCTTCCAGTAATTCGGGCAGTACGTTTTGCAGAAAGTTTGCGTAAACTTGCTCACTTAAGTGACCTACAAAAAAATGTGGACCAATGACGTGATCGCCGACAATGCCGGTCCAACAATTAACGGACAACGGATCTTGATATTGTACAGTTCTCGTCCATCGAGGATTCGCATTTGACCAGTAATGCATGTTATGTCTATTCACATTTCCCGTATTTGTGAAGTTAGCTTCGTCAGAAAAAAGCACATGACTCAAAAATGAAACATCCGTGTCCATTTTTCGACGAATCCTGATTTTGGAAATCATTGCCGTACAAATCCTGATGCAGTGACATACAATACGGATGTAATTTGTGTTGATGTAATATTCTTAATACAGATCGCCGACTAATTCCACTCTCTCTTTCCATTTGCCTGGTGCCCGCATGGGGATTTTGTACAGTAAAAGCTAATATAGCAGCCGCATTTTCATCAACAATCGGTCGACGTTTGGCTCGTGTTTGTTTCATTGTACCGAAGCGACAGAAACGGTCAGCTAATCGCTAAAATGCCATGTGCGATTTTTGTTGTCTGTCCGGATAACGAGCCACGTACAACTGCTCAGCGTTTCTGTAATGTTTGCGGCATTCCCCCAGCACCATTAACATATCAAATTATTCTTGATAATCGTTCATTTTCGCGATCTGATGTATTCACAATAGAAGGTAATGCGTGACTAACTGACAGCCGTATGCGTTGACAGTTGATGCTGATTATTCCGATATTTTTCGATTTTTCGACTATTTTCATACTTTGCGTGACTAGAATGACCTTGTGTTGTAGGTCGCTGAATTCGTCTTAAAACCTGTAATAATGATATTGAAAAGAAAATACATGGTTCCATTTAAAAAATTGGAGTTGACATGGACGTAGCTTCTACACCTACACCGATCAAAAGGCTGGGCGGCCCAGTATGATCGCCTTCCCGAACACTGAAACTTTTGTCTGAAACATTTTTCGATATGATTAATCGTTTGAATGCTATTGCTCTGTAACACTTTATGTGCCCCACCCGGTATATATACAGTGTGGCCGCCATCGATAGCGCGATGCATGTATTAGTAACTACTGGTCGACTATAATGGGCGTGCCAACCTGAATTGCCACACCGACAGCGGGCGTATTATAAGTTATACGTATAAATGTATTCGTAGGCAAATCAAGTGAAAAGCAGTGTAGGAGGTATTGTGTTCCCGATAGAAGTAAATATTTGCAGTTGTTTGAAGCATCAGATAATCACTGATAACATATCAGTGAAGTAACTCATCACAGCTTCATAAACAACAAAAAAAACAAACATACATAAACAGAACTACTAGACTTTAACATAAAAAAACTTCTTAACGAAAATAATATTTAGTATTATAGTAGTATTACACTCTAAAAACTTAACAATAATAAAATACTTAAAAATAAAATATTTACTTCTTAAAACAGAATTGTAATTCAACATTGCAATAAACCTGCAATTAGCAAAAAGAAAATGTTATTCTTAAGCAATAATTAAATTCGAAATAAATTAATTAGTTAAGTATTCAAATAAACCTCCCTCTTGACACGAACAGTAACCCAACCGATTATAACAATTTTTAAATGACCGTTACCCACATACCAACAACGCGGTTTATTAAATAGTGTGAGCGAGTAGTTCCCCCGACGATATAAAAATTGCAACTAACACCCATATGCGGGAGCGACAGCTAATGCGCTTGCGCGACTACACCGTCTAAATGTGAATTTATTGGACAAATACGACTGCATCATAGGGATATGCGAAATACTAGGCTCTCTTGTAATCCATTGGAACATTGCGTCCACTTTTTTACCGTTCTAACACACGGACACTGTGTGTTTTGCTTACACTACAGGTTTCGCTATAGTGCAGATGCACGCGGCCACATGGTATATATATATATATATATATATATATACAGGGACCGTTTAAATTCAACCGACAAAATTTTTGTGGTGATGGAGGGTAATAAATGGAAAACCTTTTTTGGTACCTTTTTGTTCTGGAAACGCCTTGTTCGAAGGTTAAATGGTTTTAAAATACTTCGTGGCAACTGGCATGTTAGGCAACTTTTTATACGAAGGTATCTTCTCCAGAGAACTAGATACGTCACACAAATTGCTACGTGCTCCCTCAAGCACTAGTTCACGTGCCTTCCTACACAATGTACTACCTAAGTAACTTACCAACTTACCCAACAAACACGATTGCCCCGGAGATCTAACTCCCCCTGGAGATGCTAACTCAGTTAAGGGGCGAGCTAGAGAGAGGTTCTTTTTAATAATAGGTGCCACCGTGTTTATAATCTCAAACCGGTACAGCGAACACAGACGCTGCCGAAAGAAAGCTAAATAAATCCCAGGTAATACGTGAACAAATTCTAAAACGCAAAATATAATAATAATAACAAGACGAAATTTATTGTACGACAGACAATATATATCATCTATATATCTATATATCATCATGTTGAACACAAACAGCAATAAACATGAGAAATATATTATTGAGTATTAACAGCAAAATAATGCTAAGATGTGAATAAGGCTCAAAAGACACAATTAATAATGAATTAAAAATTAAAATTATCAGTGACCAACTTGCTTAATGAATACAAAAGTTATACAAGTAAAGGTGAAAGAAAAGGTAATAAGTTGATATTGAGTTATTGACTCACCCAGTATAGTAATTTGGAACGTAGAAAAATAACGCACATTTAATATGCATAGGAGAAGTAACTAAATACTGGAGATTGAATTGTAGTAAAATTATACTAATAAATTTAGACTAAAATAAAAGTTGTAAGACAGCAGCAAAAAAAAGAAAAAAAGATCTCAGTATTTAAGTCATTAAGCCATCAATAAGTATGTTGCATGCTTAATCTAGACAATAAATCAGTTGATAACTGCTGGTACGACTGCTCTGTACACGCAAAAATTAAGGGTTATCGATTAGCTCTAAATTACTCTTAAAACGAAATGACTATCTAACTTACGATATAATTTACACCTAACACCAACAATCCTACGTAGTGAGATTAAAATGAAATGTTTGTAGTCTCCAGAAGAATATAAACAAATAGATCCTACATTAACTTAAATAAAATACGTCAAACTCATCACATCTGGTTTAGTTTGTTGATTCCTACTTAGGTATGACCTTTGAATAGGTGGGATACGACGCTCCTTAGTAAAATGGTGTATTTCCAGTTTTCCGAATTCTACCATGAATTATCCAATCAGAACAATACAATTTACATGGGACAATGAGAACTTCATACTTTCACCAAAATGAATGTATTCCTCCACACGTATGTATTTTGTGCCTTACTACGGAATTTACACCCCACAGGTGTAAATTTAAGCTCCATATTAGGAAAATATAGGTTTCGTACGTGGACCCTTTTAAATTCAAGAAACAAAAAAACGTATATACCAAAATGTCTAGAGAAAAATGAACATGCCTTAAAATGAATCTTAAAGGAAAAGATAAATCACCTAACAAGTAGAGTAATGGCCGGCGACTTAAGAAAAAAAAACAGCGCGTGGTGATAGAGACCCACAAATCCGCCGAAGACGCAAAAGGACCAGTTCCCCCACTTTCCAGGAAAAAGCAAATTTGTCGTTATATTATGGGCTAAAATTGACTTAGAACTTATCTTAGACTTAGACTTATTATCGTGCTTTCATTGTTACTTTTAACCTGCCTCCATCAAAACGTGTTTAGTAAACCTCGTTAGTTGGTGAAAATTCGACAGCAAAAGAGCGCAAGATTTCACCATAGTTCTTTAAACAACCGATAGATGAATGGTCACAAAAGAAGAAATACAAATAAATTACATACTTAGGAAAAGCATTTGGCTACATCCGAATTAAGGTAATAAAATACGAAACTGCACTAACAAAGAATTTTAATTAATTACGTTCTAAATTAAGAATTTTTAATAAAAGACCATTGTCCCGAAAATAGACACAAGATGTCTCTGACACTTTAATACAACAAATGAGATATTAGAAGAAAATACCATATGACAATTCTAATTAAATTCACAAAAGACATTAAATAAAGATTCGAACTAGATCCGTTACAATCTACTCAAAGATGAATTAGAATGTTTACCATCCAAACTCTACCATATTATAGAAAAATAAAAGTTACGCCATCTACAGGCAAAATCCATGGGAACGATACCAAATCATCATGAATGTAAACTGAATTGCCTACATAACCTTACTAATTAATTTCGATTAAAAATAAATTTTTATAATACTAAATTACCACAACGGTATCTCGTATCTCAATACAACGATAGAATAAATATTCACAAAAGAAAAACATTATACAAATTTTTAAAGATCGAAATTACAAAATATATGCGAAAATTTTACGATACATAGATCCGTTCATAATTTATTGACCAAGTGATCAAAAATGGTAAAGGAGCGAAATCTGCCCGTTACAAAATATATAAATTTCTATTGTGTTCTTTACACCCTTTATAATACTTTTGTATTATACAAAATTGGTGACTTGGTACTCAAGTATGTTTTAAGTTACTTTGTTATATACGTATGCGGTTTCGTCCGTTAGAGTGAAGAGTGCAGACACATTAATACAGTTTCTGCAGATGCAGCAGTGCCATCTGATAGAAACACTTTGCTTAGTTCTACAGTTGTTATGTAGACAGTGCTAGATGTTTCGGCGTTCTGTTAATGTGCAACGCTGAAGGTTTTTCTACGCTCTGTCTTAATAATCTCTGTGAGATAACGAAGTTGTTATTTTTGTGAATGTATCTTCTCCAGCAGAGGCGTATCGACGATTCTGTAGAAAGATGAAATACGGATCAACGTCTCTGGAGAAGATACCTAAACAGTACATTAACTTGTATTGTTCTTAACACCCGATTTTTAATAATATTTTATAGGATTAAAAATACTATTGTATAATACTATTATTAAAATGGAGAGGTAATACTTTAAATAATACATGTTGCGTTCCTTTAAATCTGCAAGGAACGTTGAGAATGAAAAGTGAATGCAAGTAGAATTTATTTAAAAACATCTGCATTACTTAAAAGTGTCTAATTTTGTTCATACTTCAAACCCAAATGTGTTCCGTTGGAGACAAGATAAAGAATATTGCAAATAAAACAAAAGTTAAAACAAAGACAGTATTAGAGAGGGGACTATATTCTGATATAAAAGTGTAGGAGATGTAGATAGTTCGTTTAACGAGTGGCAAGAATTGCAAAGCTGATAAAAGAAACTTGGTTCTCCAGGTCAAATGGCATACCCAAATGTCGTAAAACCGAAGGGAAAAGAGGAAACGAAAATGATTAATCTAGTGCTATATATCATGAAATAACGGGTGTTCATTTGAAAAGTCAATCTAGTAGCATGTGATTTACTGAGAACATTTTGAAGTATGTCGTAAATTAAAATTTACTACTTAACCTACGAAGTCGTATATTTTGACAGTTTCATACATACAAATAAATAACAAATGTGATTGACATTATCAAATGTCATTTGACGGAACAACAAACACATACTAATATATATGCCTCTTATTCTATTAAAATTTCAAAGTAACCTAGATTGACTTTTCAAATGAACACACGTTATCTTGTGGTCTTGACTAAATACTTTGATTGCCGTTCTGGAAAAGTGTATCAGCGAAAAAGAAAATGTTCACAGGGTGTGAAAATATATCGAATTTCCTCCGTACAAGATTGGAAAAGGGCATACGTATCCAAAACTATTAAACATCTTCCTTTTCGTTTGGACGTGGTCTAGTGAAAAAAATTATTTTAGCATTTATTTATTGTGTTTAATTCTTTAGAACCAAGAGATTGTTCTTATACCTGTACACACTTTAGTTAATTAATTTGTCTTATCATTTTCAACCTTCAGTATACCATTCATTATCTTGGCACGTGAAGTCACCGAACTTTAATACCATCGAAAATAATATGAGTCTTCTTCTTAATACTTCAAAAGAAAATAAATGAAGCCACAGAGAACTGAAGTTATCATTAGACACAAATTGGCAAAATATTCTATAGAATGTAACTTAAATTCAATTTGAGACTGTAACTAAATCTAAAAAAAATCATTAAAGAAACCCTTGTCACAATATAGTCTTTAATCCTGGATACGTATTTCGCCAGCTAACTTGCCATAATTAGCATCGCCAAATATAATACCTTGTTTATACTGCTGAGGATGACAACTTAGTTGTCTAAATACGTACCGAGGCTTTTGTGATGAGTTTATTTTTCATTAATTAAATGTATTTTGAGGTATTACTTCTTACCGAGTTTAATTTTGACAAAATTTAGCAAACTACAAAATTATAAAGTGCACTTATTGAATTACCATGTACTATATTGTTCAATAAGATTACTGGGAAAACTATCGTATTCTGAGTAAAGGATTTTTCAACATTACAAGGTTTAATTACTACTTATAAATCAAATGAAGTCGCTTTAAATGTAAAATTAAAAAGTATCGAAAATAGAAATATATTTTTAAAGTAATACCATATAAAGTAATACAACCAAACTTTGACGATTTTAAAGTTATGATGAAATGAACTATTGATATATTGCTATAAATCAAATATAATAAAAAAAGTGATAATAAGTGTCAGATTCATTACTTTTGCCAAGTATGAGATTCATTTTAACATTTTATGCTTTTGTATAGCAAGGGCCAGATAAGTTCGCGCAGGATTAGAAGTATTGGGGAGATTTGTATTTAGTTTTACATCAATTTGCAAGATACCATAAGTGGCGTAAACGACATATCTATCATTTAATAAATTAATAATTTATTAGGGTAATATATAACGTGGACGTTTATAAAAATGGCTTCTGCGCACCCCCTCCTCTAGCCATCTTATTTGGCGCTTGCTATACTTGTATATAAGTTCCTAAAATCACACAGATCAATAAATCATACAATTTTCAGAAGTAGTACAATATTCAATTCATTATAATGCCTCCCAAAAATCTAACTATAAAGTAATTGCTAGCTAACAATAATATTCAGAGAAATTGTAAACAAATTTGAACTGAACCAGGTATAGGAAATTCACATAAAACAAAAAAAAAGTATAATTGCACTCAACTAAAAACATATAATAATGATCACAAACAGTTTACACATCTTCCAATAGAATAACATCAATCACCCGTAGTTACTACAAGATCGAAATCCTTTAACAGATTTCGTTTACATTTCATATCACAACTGTATATTATCAACTGAATAGTTGCATCAGTGATGTTTGTCGCAGAAAATATTATTTTCAGTTTGCAGGGTCTTTGCCACTTAGTTTCTCTTTGGAATTTTTTAGTACTTCTTTTGCGAAATTCTATGTCTGTCTATGCTTACGTATTTCACTGGATTAAAAGTAGGTTCAGCGCAAATGATTACATCGCTTACACGGCAGAGTTTTGGCGGCGAAGATACAATATCACAGTAGTGTAAACCATCCCCTTGGACTTGCTCTAAAACATTACACGAGCCGGCATGTTCGTTTGGAGGAATCTTTTATTCGGAATTGGCGAGTATATGTGATTCCTTTAATGGAAGAGATCTCTTTTTTTGTTCTTTTGGATATTTAATCATATGACCGATCTCGTTCATAGGTTTTGGTTCACACATTAAGTGTTTTACAGTAGCTGTATTGCTCTTAATGAAAACACTAATGCCCTTTTCACCTTTGATTTTTTTACTAAACCAGTCTAGAGTAGCAGATTCAGATAAGTAAAAGGAATTTGAGTTTATATGATTTTCAATCAAATCTATATAAAAATCAGTGAAAGCTTTAGCTTCTTTAATTTCTTCTTCTATTGTTGTTACCGTTTTATTCTGAAACCAAGGATTATTAATGCTTATTATTTTCAATGTTAAATTTTATATATTAGGTACGTTTGATTAGGCTATAGTTTCTTTAAATTCATTAACTTCATTATTTATTATTGTAAGTTTTGAATAATTTATAACTAAATAATCCTATCATTTTGCAAATATTTACAAATGTGTCAATTTTTACACTATTTAGTATTGTAATTTAATCTACTTTTCATAAATAAAATTATATATTTGAATTTGTTCAATTTTCAGATAGATTTGGAGAAGAAGAAAAAGCTGGAGCTATAATGGCTACAAGTGCTGAATGTATGCCTGAATATAAAACAATAAATTTAGTTGAAAATAAAGATGCTTCGGTATTATATATACCATCATGTACACGGATTGAACAATGTGGAGGTTGTTGCAATAGTGAAATTCTTGAATGTCAGCCGGTAGAAGTTGAGCCTGTTAATTTTAAGGTAAAAGAAACTTTGATGTACAGAAACGGTCACAAATTTCGGTATATAAATTATTGGATTATTTACCCATAGTTGACAACACAAATTATTTTGAGTAATGTGTATTTATGCAAATATTGATTAAATTTGTTTTTCTAAATTGCATACTTGCACTACTTACAACATGTTTTTTGTAAGTAATTTTAGTAGTCCAAATCTAAATTTAAATATTGCTTTTTTATGTTTTCTACCTTATAAAATTGTGCAAAATTAAAACACTTTTAAAGAACTTTTAATAATATTAATTGTATGACAATAGGACAACACAATTACTTCACATAAAATAAGTCAACAACGTGTTCCATAATTCTTTATAGCGTTTGAAATAGAAAGTAGTCCTTAGAGAAATGGAGGTTAGAAAACAGCGATAACATAAATGAACAAGTGCGAAAGCCCAAGAGATGAAATTCCTTGATGATAAAAACAATTACTACCATCTTGGCGTTTAAAAGAATACGTTAATAATACAATTACAAAGACATTCTTGTAAAAAGTATGGCTAAAATTGCCGCCTACTTGGCCCTAATCTTTAAAAACAAGAACCAAAGAAAACAATGTATTTAGTGCAATTAGGTGACATGATATATAATAATTAGAGAACGGATGCAATTTCCATAAAACGCAATCGGCAATTGGAATTGTGTATAACGTCGCTCAGTACATCCCGGCGTAATTCAAAGAAGTATTTGTTTGACTTACTCGGCCACCTGGTCTCGCAGCGATAACAATGGACAACCCAGCTATTGTATTCGAAGAATATAGTGTTTTCAGTGGTGTCGTGTACGTAGATAAAATAAATAAGTTTATCGTATTTCGTAAGAGAAATATCACGTACATTCCTTTTCTTTTCACTTAAGCAACATCTTCCAATTATTTTCATGTAAGTGTGCATAAAATTTCGTTATTTAATTTCGTTTATTTGGATCTAGAATATTCTTACTTTTTCAGACAATGGAAGAGCGTCGAGAATGGCATCGTGAAACAATGGCGAGTTGGATGAGGGCCATACTGATTGTATGTACATTGCCAGTGATTCCGAAATTTATTGTGAAGTGTGTGAAACGTTATTGAAAAATTGCAATAAATCAACCGTAAAACGTCACGTAGGATCGTTAAAGCACGAAAAAAAATTGAACCCGTTGGAATCTGACAATTTTAACGAAGAATTCTGTGAAACTTTTATGGCAGCTAATATTCCATTATTTAAATTTAACAATCCAATTTTGAAAACATTTCTGAAAAAATATAATGGTCGAAATGTTCCTGATGAATCAACTTTACGCAAATATTATGTTTCTAGGCGCTATACGAGAACAGTAGAACGCATTAGAAGCCATCTTTTAAATCAATACATATGGATAAGCGCCGACGAAACGGTGGATATGTTAGGACGCTGTGTGGTAAATGTTGTAGCTGGTGTACTACATCCAACTACTCCCTATAACTCATATGTAATAGCAACAAGTGTTATAAATAGAGTTAATGCGGAAACAGTTGCTGAAATCATTAAGGATAATATGCAAAAAATGCTTCATTCGACGCCACGTACGAAGAAAAAATACTTTTATTTGTCAGTGATAGTGCTGCGTATATATTAAAAACAGGCAGAGTATTGAAGAAAACATATCCTAATATGCTGCATATTACTTGTGTAGCACATGCTCTCCACAGAATCTGTGAATATATCAGAGACACTTTTCCGGAAGTTGATAGACTTGTATCAGCTTTTAAAAAAGTTTTCAGAAAAGCACTATTGAGAGTAGCTCTTTTCATGGAAAAATTTCCATCTCTGTCACTGCCTCCCACTCCAGTAATAACTAGATGGGGAACATGGCTGGAAGCTACTAGTTATTATGCTGAGAATTTCGATAGTCTAAAACATTTCGTAACACTGCTAAAGGAGGATGCTAGAAGTATTGGTGAGTGCAAGGAGCTCACACAAATCCCAAATTTAAAAAATCAGTTGTACTTTCTTCACGAACACTTTGGAAAATTGCCAAAACTAATCACTTATTTTGAAAATCGAAATCTCAAATTAAATGACCGATTAACCACATTAGATGTGGCTGTAAATAATTTGAAAAGTATTCCAAGTCACTTCGTATGTGGCCTTCGGCAAAAGTTTGAAGCAATTCTTAATAGAAATCCAGATTTAATTACATTGCAGCAATTATGTATGGAGACAATTCCACAAAATCTAACGGCTAAATATGAAGAAATAAAAGAATATTTCCAGTATGCACCTATAACCAGTTGCGATGTAGAAAGGACGTTTTCTATTTATAAGGATGTACTTAATTCAAAGAGAACAAAATTGACAGAAGAAAACCTTGAGAAACTATTGCTAGTCAATATTAATACTCCTTTACTCAACTTGAACGACAAAATGAACAAATAAAAATGTTCCAATTATAGAAATAAAATTAAAAACTTTAAAAATACAACTTTTGAACAAATACATATGTATTTCATAATGTTATAGATCACCACCCGTTTGTTTTCCAATTATATAAATAAAATTAATTAATAAATATGTATTTCGTAATTTTAGATAGATAGATCACCACCCGTATGTTTTCCAATTATATAAATAAAATTAAATATTTTAGAAATACAGCCTTTCGCCAGTACTGCACTGGGCTTTGCGTAATGTGGTAAGCGTGTCCGTTCTCTAATAATAATATTCTCGAGGCACAATAAGTTCCAATGCACTTCATCAAGAAATCGTGACGTCAGGTATTACACCGTTGCGGAATACACTGACATCTGGCGTTCAAACCTAACCTAACATACTAATGTAACCCAAGGAGCATGTCATATGAGAGTGCTACATTCCATGTTAAAAATTAGGCCGTTAGGCTAGCACCTCTGATGTTCATATGGTAGTACTAAAGTCGTAAACAACTGCGATGGCGGTAGTTTTAAATTACTATGTTTTTTTTTGTTCTAAATTTGCTCTAAATACATGTTTCGATCTTTTTGGATCTCATCAGAGTGATATATCTATAAATATAGAAATCACAGACACGCATTTACGTGCATATAACTAAAAATGAATTTAAACTCTATGTAAGAAAAATTAATATTGAAATTCAAGAAATATATTAAAAAATGCAATATTCTTGCAATAAAACAAAATAAACTATATACTCGTAACAATAAATCAACAGGAATTCTATTAAATCGCAATATAAAATAAGGACAATTCTTCATATGCACAAAAGATTAGAAAACCCTAAACTTGCCAACGTACCAAGAACATAATTTATCTTTTACAAATGCATCAGCTGCCTAATTTTTCTCGAGTTTCGATTCAGAGATCTATTATTAGAAGGCCGATAAATGTCATCATGAAATTTCCTAATAATTGAACTCGTAGATATATTTAACAACTGCTCTGGAACTAAAGTTTGATGATTGGATTTAATACAAATATACCTTGAAAAACTAACCTTCTGCAAAGTTACCAACATTTTCTTGTGAATAGAATTTACATGGCCAAAAGATTTTAACGACACAACATCTTATCGTAAAGGGTATTAACATATAATACCAAACTAAGAGTGGGATAAAGATTATTCGACTCACTAAATTCCTTAAACATTGTAAATGTGTCATGAGGCTCTCCGCTAGCAGAAAATAAAAAAGATTTACAAACCTCACAATCAAGTAAATTAAGCTTTTTTTTTAGGAGGAATCCACATATATATAGGAGACAGCTTGATAATTAAAATCACCCTCATCATCATATTTAGAGAAGAATCTTCTAATTCATTGGTATCCAATGTAACTAATCTTAGCACATTTAGGCTCAATAAAAAACATAAATGATTGCAAATTAGTAAAGATATGCCCACTATCCTCCTCACAAATAAACCCGATGAAATAAGAAGACACTAAATTATTTAGATGTTGTTCAAAATGATCCTCGAAAACATATATTTGTTTTGAATTCGAAGAAACATCAATACCTGAAAAACTTTGAATAGAGTTCAACCATACCTGTTTTCTACCACCATCAGAAGAAAGAGTGAAACAATGTTTATTTTGATAACTCGAAGCAAGAAAAATATTGGAATAATATCGATTTTTTTAAAAGTAAATTTTTATGCAAAATATTAAAATTAATTATTAGATACTACAACAATTAATGACAACTTCTTCTTCTTATATTAGGCCTCAGGCCTGTTCTTATCCGATTTCTTTCATAGTGCTGCAGTCATGTTTGTGACGTAGACTGCCAACTATCTCGCCATCTTTTGAAGGGCCTTCCCGGTGGTCTGGTGCCCATTGGCTTTAGATCCCTTGCTGTTCGGGCTAATCTCTCGCAATCCATTCGTGTTACATGCTGGTTCCACTCCCGTCTCCTCTGTCTGCCCCACCGTACGATATCGTGTACACCACATTGATTCCGTATTTGATTGTTCGGGATTCTGTCTCTCAGTGTTTTCCCCGCTATTGACCTCAATGTTTTCATTTCCGTTGTTCTAAGCATCCTTTCTGTTTCTGCTGTGTCGGCTCTCGTTTCTATTGAATACGCAAGTATTGGTCTTATGCATGCCTTATATATGCGTAATAACAACAAAACAACAATTAATAATAATCAAACTTACCCAAAAGCTTGTTCCTTTTCAAAACTAAATTGTAAACGCTTCGCCATTATTACTTGGATTTTTATTGTATCCTCGGTACCGTTGCCATGTCGCATACTCTTATAGTAACCACATTAATTCCATGATTCC
Source organism: Melolontha melolontha (assembly GCA_935421215.2). Lineage (NCBI taxonomy): Eukaryota > Metazoa > Arthropoda > Insecta > Coleoptera > Scarabaeidae > Melolontha > Melolontha melolontha. Next base: position 96,886,479 of record OW285238.1, read on the forward strand.
TTAAGAGAATGAGCAATGAAGACTTTTTGGTGAAAATAACGCTAAAAACTATCTGATTCTTCATATCAAAAAGTATGTTTGATTATAATCCTTTTAGATACAGAGACTACAAAAACTTGGCAATAATACTATATTTAGTACGCCATTTGAAACCGAGATAGCGCGCATATCTTGCCCGAAATTTCGTATTTGATAGAATATCCGGTGACGTAACCTATATAACTTCTATTATATTATATACCGACTTTACTTATTACGGTATATCAGATTAGCACTACAGAATTTAGTAAGAAGCATCTGACAATATGTAAAAATGTTCGATCAGACTACAAAAACTAAATATATCTCGACTGAAGAAAAGTTATGTTTTATTTGTAATATTTTAATACTTTAATACTGACAACCAGCATTCTCGCAGTTCATCAAATTTCTTTCGGAATAGTCAATAACAGCAACGTAAAAGTACTGCGATATCGGAAATGTATTAATTAAGCAGTTAATTATTTTTTTACATTTTTAACTTTGATATAACAACCGTTTGTATTAAAAAACAAATATTGCATTATCTATTGAAATTTAATTTAACTATTAACTATTATGTTATAATTATATCTTAATATAAAATATTTTAAATTTATTTGTGTAGTCGCATTGCATATTTATGATGTTACTTGATTATATGTTTGACGTCACGTCAATGATGTGCATTGGAACTTATCGTGCCTCGACTATATCCAAATTAATGTTTTCAACGAAGTTAGCCGATTTTTAATTCTATCAGAATTATGGTGCATTATAAAAAGCGCCATAATGCGTAATTGCCCAAATATAAAATATTCTATACCAGTTTCTCAATGTAAATTTAATGGAGAATTGAGCGAAGAAATGGTGATTGAATTTAATATACAATTATAGAATAGTATCAGTGGCGGCTCGTGCTAAAAATGTTAAGGTGTTCTGCAAGTTTTACAAAAAAATTTACCTTGCACGGGCAGTAAGAGGTTGTCCCCCATCGATCTTATCGTGCTTTCTTCGCCTTCCGCACTGAAGTAATGTATTTCTGGAACGATTGTCAATTGTCACACACAAAAATAAGAGTCACTAAGCACTACTTTACTAACAAATTATTTCTTATAAATTAAATCTATTCTACGTTCTTTTCGATTTGCAAATTTTGTTATCACTTTGTCATTAAAATTGTCTATTTTGGAGATAAACTTTTTTTCGATAGATAGCATGGAAAGAGATGTTAAACGATCTTCGGTCATTGAATTTCTGAGAAACGTCTTAATTCGATTTAGTGTTGAAAAGCATCGTTCGGCCTCTGATGTTGTCATGGGAGTTGTTATTACAATTTCTAATAATTTTCTAGTCTCCTTCAACGTATCTCCCAGATTGTTTTTTATTAAAAATTTTAGAAGAGGTAGTGCGCCTTTTAAAGATCTACAATCAGTTCTTGAGTAAATAACAGACAATTCAGTTCGTAATCTTTCTTTATCAAGGGTGGGATAATAGGAGCATGCGGAAGTGAGTTTGTCCTCAGGAAATTTACTGCAATACTCTCCAAAGCATTCCGAAAAAAAAGTGATGCCACTACTAGATGCTCTTTAAAATCAAATCGATCTTTTGCACAATTTAGAATAACATCACACACCTCTAAAGCCGAAATTCGATGATTAAATCTACTGTTATTTGGACGTTTGCGTTTTTCTGGTGGTGGCTCATCGCTTATTAAATCTGTTTAGTCCATTTACTAATTTAACATAACTTATAAACAATGTAACCCGCTATTTTAATAATGTTCCTGTCACTTGGCTTTTGACACATTGTCGAAATTACTTCAAAAACGTCATCTTTCAAATATCTCAGTGTTATTTAAATTCTTTTAATAAAATTTGTATCGTATATGTTGTCTTTTCTTCGATCCTACCTTGAATAAATACAATAGTGAGTGTATTCTCTTAAATATTTAATCTTCCTTTCTTGTGATCCTTAATTTTTGGATTTTATATCACTTTATGTTTAACTTCTTTCTATAACAGCTTCTCTGTGCCTGTTTCCTATTACTTTTCATTCTCATTGAACTTGTTATTAAATTCCTTCTGCCAATACTATTCTTATTCCAGTTATAATTTTTCGATTGTCAATTTATTACGAACAAAATGAATATGGCCATCGCTATACTACTACATTATATTATAACATTATTTTCTTTAGATTGACATTTTTAAATTCGTTATATCTTTTGAATGGAATGTCCGATTTTAATAATTTAAATAAAAAGTATTTTACTGGTATTGAAATGGTCTTTAATAAAATATCATTTAATAGGATAAGAAATAATACAGAGCTATGGATAATATGGTTTGATTATTGTCGGCACTTTTATTAACTTTTAAAATGTAAAAAAGTAGTTATACTGGCATAAGTACAGTAGTTGGACATATGGTTTCGCGGACTTTTTTGTAGATATTAATACGTTCTATAATACTGTAGAACATTTTTTTGTTCTATCAACAATAGTTTCCGCAGCGTACGCGATGGCAGATTTTTTGTTTCTAATTTTTTCACACCTTGGGTTACATTAATGCATTTTTATTGGGGATATCTTTTTTTTTGAAAATGTAATATAGCCTGTGTCACTCAGTGAAAATGCAGCTTTCTAATGGTGAAAGAATTTTTGAAATCGGTCCAGTAGTTTTTGTGTGAAAGCATTACAAACATACATACAAAAACACAAATGTTTCCTCTTTATAATATTAGTTTAGATACCGAATCATATCGCCCTCCGCGCTGGTCTAAATGCAGCGAACATGCCTGGTAAAATCACGCATTGGTTTAAGACAGCCGCGGGGGTAGCGGGGTGCGCGCGGGTGTTTGAAAGAGCTCTGAGCGCACGTACGTGTGGACCAGATAAGGAATAAGTGAGCGATCGCGCGAATTAGGTTGGTTATTCCACTGGTCGCCTATGGTATATTATTTGATAATATACTATATATAACCGGCGTTAGTGTTGGAATTTCGGAAGCGAATATCTCGGCTTCTACTGATCGGATTTTGATGATTGAGGTGTCAAATTATAGGGTTTGATGTCCTCTACAGGATGATGTAGAAAAATATGCAAATTTTTTGATATACAGTGGGAGAATTTTCACAACAATATGTTACGCTTTTATAAACATCAGAAATGTCGGAAAAATTATGTAAAAGAAAACTAGTTATAACTAATACAGGTTCGCCCGCCAATTTTTTGGGAGCTCTGCAGCACTGCAGCGCTTATGCGCCAGCCGCCACTGAATAATATACACTAAAAGATAGGTTATATATAAAAACTAAAAAAAATAGGTTGTGAAACGAAAAAGCAATATTTTTATTCGATATTCAATATAATATTTAGACCAAATATTGAAGTTATGCTTAAATTTACATACTCTACTATCTGATTTTAACTTAAAGCTTAAGTAAATAATTTTATGTTGTAATACAGAAAATAAATCTTTAATTTATAGAGTAAACATTTTGGATGTTTGTTTGTTTCTGCTAAAAAGAAACACTGTTGAATCATCTCATTAATTTTTCTAATTACTTTAATAAAGACCAGTATATTTTAGGTTCTAAGAGCATCTTACAAAGGAGGTAATAGCAAGAAATTCAGCTATATTGGTAAAGAAATTGTAGCACTCGAAAGACACAAACAGTGCAAATGCCTATGCAGAGTGAAAGCTAAGGTATGTTTGGCTAATTAGATGTTATTTATTTGTTTTCATTGCTATATTTTAGGACTGTACGCCAATGCAAGTGTATGAAGAGGCAACATGCAAATGTAGTTGTAGAAATATAGATGAAGAAAAAAAATGTTTAAAAGAAAACAGTACGAAATTATGGAATTCAAACACATGCTCTTGTCAATGCAGAAATGAATTGTTATGTACAACAGGCAGTGAATTTGACTGGAGACAATGTAAATGTGTAGTAAAGCAGATACGAAGAAGAAATGTGGAACAAGAAAGAAGATTTTCGTACAGAGATTTTGCATTACCAGACATTCCATTAAGATTTGACAATTTGTAAATTACTCTTAGATTTGTATATTGCATATATGAATGTTTTTCCCAAGTGATAACTATGTTATTTTATAACTTGTTTCTATCTAATAATAATTTCAACAACGTAATTACACTTGTTATTATTATTATTTGCTGCTTTTTTGTTGCGGCTTTTTTGGCCAGTTAAATTTTTTTTTCAAAAATTTTTTATTTCATACTTTTTATTGTTTTGCTTGCTTTTATATATTTTTGTTTATAATGGGAAGACCTACAAAAGCAACTGCCTGTATAAAAAAAATCGGTTGCAAGAAACGCAACAAATGAAAAAAGCACAGCCTGAAAAAGCTAAGAAAAGACAAGCAATGAAACGTAGTACAGAACGTACTCCGAACGTGAACAAAGGCACTCTGGAATACGCGAGCATGTAAATTATAGGTTAAGTATGCGTGAAAACGAGTGTCGTCTGTATTTATAAGTCTTTTAAATGAGACGCCGAGCAACGTACTCTTCGGCTCAGGTTGGCCCATGAGCGGCTTTCAATTGCCCAGCACCATATCGACATTGACATAAAACTCTAATAGCGTAAACTCATGTATAATTTAAAAGAATTATTAGAACATGTTTATGTTGGAGAAAATCATGAATGTGTAACCAAACCAATAGGTAAAAAGTAGTATTTTGTTTGTACTAGACCAGTACTAGACCGATACCGGCTCACGATGATATGGGATCATCTTGGATGCACCCTCTATCAAACGCCTTCAGAATTATTAAAATTCGTCAATCCGTTGAGTCCTTATGTGTGAACAAACACAAAAAAATATATATGACGAATTAATAAACTCCTTTTTTTTTAGAAGTTGGTAATAAGATATACAAAACATTTACTCCCTTACCATTTTTGAAAATTGTATTGATTAGGATATCTAATGGTCACTTATGCTTCACTAATTTGACATCAGGCTTAAGAAAACTTTAGGAAAATAAAATAATTCCAATTGGTGGAGACAGGCTTGAAATCTGGAACAGACAGAAACAAATAAAATCCCTAACCACAATAAATGAATAAACTTCTAAATACCTATTTCGGCAACTAAGTTCTCATTTTCAGTAGAACAATCTGAACAAGAAATATAGTGTTAAACATAGCGTTTTTTGGCTAATTATACCTTAGCCAAAAACGCTATGCTCTTCGCCAAATCGCCAGTAACAGTAACAGTAAATTTCTAACATTAAAACAAACCTTTAGGTACTACTTCAACCTAGCGTAAAAAAAGAACTTTGAAGCGTGAAAAACATGAAGCGTAAGAATAATTACTACAGTTACAATAAAGCATACAAACTGGACTGAGGAATTCATCCATTGTCAGAATCATTAATTAACCTTATTTCTATTTATATAAATACTTTCGCAGCTATCTAATTCTTTATAATTATTTACAGTTTTAATTAATCTAAGATTATTTGGAGGAACAGAGTGGCCTGTATCCAAAATATGTCGAGGAACGCTAAAATTGTCGGTTATATTTTTGGTTACAATCGTTACAATTTATTTCATACATACTTGATTTTTGTTCTATTTCAATTTTATCCTTGGTGTTACCGAAAAGTGATTTTATTAAGTTAAATGATTTAAACGCGATTTGAAGATAATGGTTTTTGAAGATACCATTCAGATTTCTAGAAGCTGAGTGATACGGTAAACAAACTTATCACCTTAATTTAAAGATCATAAGCTGGAACCGGGCGAAATTTTTGTATATTTTGCCGTTAGTTCGTTGTTTCTCTCGGTACCTATTCCTGAAACATTGAAATGACAGTTTGTTTGTTTAGAATAATATTGAAAGCGTGAAAATAAATGAATACTTGAGGTTGACAACGTTGTGCATGTATCTGAACTGTTTTCAATTTGAAGGAAACTTCTAAGAACTACGGCATGGCACAGCAATGGACAACTGTCTCTATTTATGGCGAACTTGTTTATGCGTCACTTTCAGATGATATTTAAGAAAAATCTAAATATTTATGTATGTTTATGATATTTTCGAAGACTTTAATACAAATTTGTGCATTTTAGATGACTTTTTAATGTAATTAAATTCGAAATACCCAACAATTAAATTCACAAAAGGAAAAGAAAACAATGAACAAATACCATTTTTACGTATTTTAATTATTAGGAATAATAACAATTTATAAATAGATATTTTTCGAAAAGACAACAAGTTATAACTGCGGATTCAAATCATAGCTTCCAACAAAAGAAGGCATCCTTTAATTTTCTTATCCATCGGTTGTTAAGTTTTATACAATTAAGTTTATACAATGGTTTCGACTCGAAAATCTAACCTAATTAAGAAATATAGGTTTAAAAACCTAATTCATAATACCACGAGTTTATTAACTCAAAAAGATAAAGGTGATAACTTTGTTTGTTAGCTTCTATAAAACTGAATGCTATCTTCAAAAACCATTCTCTTAAATCTGTTGAGAATCGCGTTTAAGTCATCTAACCCATTAATTTCACTTTTCGGTAACATATAAATTGAAGTAGGGTAAAAGTCAGGTAACCATGAAATAAATTGTAACCAAATATATCGGCCAAACTAAACGTTCAATTTCAACTCGTTGCAAAGAACATATTTCCCATTTTAGATTTAATAAATCCGAAAAATCTAGCGTTGCTCGATATATCTGGGACACAGGCCACTCTATGCCTCCAAATAATATTAGATTAATTAAAACTGTAAATAATTATAGAGAATCAGATAGCTACGAAAGTGTTTATATACTTAGAAATAAGAGTATATTACCTAGTTTGCGGACCTCTTTCCTACCCACCAGGCGCATCCTTAGGTGTCGGATAAGGGGACGGTTAGGTCTCTCTTGTGGAACCTGATCAGTGGCAGTTCTAAACGAGATGGGTAGACATAAAAACCTTCTAATCCTTAGCGAAAGCTGTCACTATGGACCAGACGACGTAAGGCAACGTGCTCAAAGCTGAATGGCCACTGCGGCATATGTGGTCTTCAACGTTCCTCTGGAGGCAGCAGGTGGCACTCCCTTGTATTTACGCCTTGTGCCCGTAATGGTAGCTCTGCGGGCATTAACTTGATACTTCTACCGTCCTCACGAACATAGAATAAACCGAGATATAAAACAAAATAAAATTAAAAAAATTGAGTCTGAAGAGAATCCAAAACCTGAAGAGTCTATTGAGACTCCCTTGGTAATGGAGACCATGAGACTCCGGAAACAAAAACAAAAGGAAATGAAGGCTAGCTACTAGAGGAACTGAACGCTAGGCTTTTAGGCAACCTAATTCGTAGTAATAAAAAAGAAATTAAAACTATTATCGACTTGATAACCGGACATTGTCCTTTAAAGAAGTATGTATATAGAAAATAGCTTCATGTAATTTGCACGTGTGAGGAACTGAAGCGACTCAAACAGAAATATTTCGGAAGAGATCAATTGAACCTACGAGGATACTAAAATTTTCCCTGAGGAGAATAGCGGCTTTTATTGAGGACACAAGAGTAACAGAGTGGAACTAAGAGATCTATTGGGGGTGGTCCAAAGAATACTTTGCTCAATTGTCTGGATTTACTGACGTCCAACCTTAAGAATTAGATAGGATAGATAGAAGAGGAGTAAATTAATGAATTCTGATAATGGATCAATTCCTCAGTTCAGTTTGTATGCTTGATTGTGATTGTAGTAATTATGTTTACGCTCGATATTTTTTCACGTTTCACGGTTCTTTATTTTTTATGCTAGGTTTAAGCAGTATATAAGGGCTTGTTTAATTTAGTTAATTTAGTTTTATCCTACTGGCGATTCGGTAAATAGGATGTCTTCAAAGGTTGTACCTCAGCCAAAGACATTTCGTTTGATATTATCTTTCTTTTTCAGATTGTTCTACTAAAAATGGCAACTTAACTGCTAAAATACGAATTTAGAAGTTTATTAAGTTATTGTGATTAGGGATTTCTCTTGTTTCTGTCTTTTCCAAAATAAAACAAATATAGATGCGCAATATTTAGGCTATTTTTACTAGCGAGGTCAACACAGATCATTTCACTTTATATTTTCCTTAAAAGGCGAATGTATTTCATAAACTATAACAAAATAATTTAGTCTGTTTAATTCGATCAATGTTTATATGTGATGCTTTCTCAATAAATATTTATTTTAAGGACAAGCAGTGAAATGTATTTAAAATTGAAAGCGAATGTGTAATATTGATGTACGAATGGTTCTATTTACTAGATAACGAAAATCGGAAATGGATATCGTTGTGTTCATATCTTTTATTCAAAGATTAAAATCTAACCAAAGTTATTCAGAATGCAATTTTCTATAGTAAGAATTAATCAAATATCGAAAATATCGAAACTAGCATTATTTTATTCTTGGATTAATTTAAATTTCCGCATATTTATTTTTCCATCTATAGAGATTCAATATTTTTTCTAAAAATTTTAGACATATATATAATAGAATAATTTTTTTTTAAATAATTGTTTAATTAAAAAATCGAAACAGTATCCCACACCATTTTTACCTTAAATTTAATACATTAAAAACAATTTAAAAAGCATTTAAAAAGAAATATAATTGATCAAAATGATTGACTTTGGCTTTTATCATTGACTAATTTCTTAGATCTTGACGTTCAATGGTCGCAGACATGAACAACAATATTATTTTCATACTTTGTGGCCGATATGATGATTTAGACACAATAAATAAGTTCTACGAGGTGAAAAACGAATAAATCTACATAAAATAATGAGCAAAATCATAAATCTTCCATCAAATAAAAATTTGCAGATATGGCAACAAATTTTAAATTTTTTTTGTAGCAACATAATAATTTATATTTTGGGATAATTTTAATACCACATTTTTCAAGTCTATTACTGAAGAGTTCATATTGTCCTTAACCAACCCAAAAATTACATGACTTGGTAATCTTCTTTTCGGATGGCTCATTCAACTAAAAATTCGTTCTTCATATGATACTCGCACGTATGTATATTCTCATATTTTTAAATTCATTGTCATCTCTTCTTTGCCATTGTGAATGTTATTGCTTTGATATTTTACTAACAGAAAATGTAGCCAATGTAGCTTTTCTTTTTCATGTAGATAAATTCAAGCGATTTTAGTCATAGTTGTCAGTTCTACTATATGATTTGTTTTGCTCAATTTAATTTAGTTTCAGAGTTTTAAAATAGCTTTCATTTTAAAATGTAATGGTGCATCTATTTCACTAATCCTGTATATTTTAATTTAATTATACGTAATAGATAGAATGCTAATTATTGTATATATCTATATATCTATAAAGATGCAAATATATATCTAGATATATATATATATATATATATATATATATATATATATATTGTAGTCACGCTGATGCTGAATGTATACGCCCCTATACGTTGGGCTGACAATATGTTCTACGGCTTGTATAGAGTCATAGAGACAAAATACTGATAATGATGTTGAAAATACTTAATAAAATACTTATCTTATAAATGGCTAGCTCTTAATCTTCAGGGTTTAAAAGTCGGTTCAAATCGATCCACTCCAGTTAACTTATATAGCTTAACTAATCAAATTGAACAACACTTCAAGTAATGAAAAAGCAAATTTACACTGTAAAAATTAACTTTATTGTTCAAGTAAGTTTAAAATTCAAATTTCGTGGCACAACATTCGATTAAATAGGTGACTAAAATTGGTACTAACATAAATCAATTTCAATATTGTGAATACACATATGATTATGATTATTGATCTATTAAATTATTTTATATGTGCTAAATTTAATCAAGTTTTAAAATTATAAATAGTGCAAATTAATATTAAACAAGTTTTATAAAGGATTACAGTGTTTGAAGAACAGTTAACCAAAATGTAAGTACTAATAGATTGAAAAACAACAAGTTTGCTACGTGTTCGTGAATGTTCTAAATGGCGTAGATAAATTTGTTAAATAACCTGAATATACGGGATATAATTTCTTGCAATCTCTGACAATAGGTAGTGGATGGGTTCTCAAAGTAGGAAACAGGAAAATAAAATAGGGAAAGTCCCTCTGGGTGGCTCAATATTCAAAGTTTTGAGTCCGACGACAGCTTATCTTATGGCGGCTTGCGTGGCGTCCAACAGATCGCTCGGGCTCGGTAAACTTTTCACTGCGTACTTCGGCGTGTGTTGTGTGCATCCAAATTTTTGAAAATTAATATGTCAGGAACGGAATGGTCTTGAGTATTGAAACTTGATCAAAAGGTAGTCAGCAGGTAAGAAAATAGTTTGATATACTTTATATTCTCGAATATTAGGTATTTCCGCAGAAATATTTTAATTTTGTCGGAGTAAATTTTGCGTGACCTCTTATTACAAATACCGATGGAATAGACGCCGTTTTTACTTTTGTTTTTAAGTAAATAACTTGTTGTAAATTGCCTTATTTTTACTTACATTATCTTTTGATATAAATATAAATTAAATGATATTACATTATCAATTGGTTTATAAAATTATTTTTATAATTATCAAATATGTTTGGTTAGGAATCATATGCTGATTTGTTTACAAAACTCTGTCAAACATATGTTCCTACACCGTTCATTATACCGTTTGAAATGAAGGGGGCTTAATTAATTTGAATATTTGAATATAAATACGTTATGTATATATTTAATAAAAACGCGTTAATTAATATTTTGAAATAGAAAATGAATAGAAACATAAATAATATAAATAAGAAAACATAAATTAATTATTTTAAGGTAAAATGTGTCGTCATAATAATGTATTTATACTTTGAAGTTATTTTTCCCCTCTTCTGTATGACAAATATATTTTACACAAGAATATACTTAATTGATAACCTTTTTGTATCTCTTTCAGAGGAGGAGCCTGCTCGTGAAGTGTATCAATATATATATATATATATATATATATATATATATATATATATAGATAATTATTTCGTGACCTTTGTATGTTATGGTAAATTCAATTTATTGGCGATTTATGGTCTGGTTTTACTTTAAAATATATATATTTAAAACAACCCTACATGTTTCGGCAAATGATGCCTTTATCAAGGAATATAAAATATAAATGACAGTATATTAATGTCATACATTTGAGTTGCTATGGATAAAATTATTCAAAGATACATTCCAATTGAATAATAATAAATCATGCCTTAGTATTCTAAAATAGATAGACAACAAAAACAGGGAAACGCAAGACATGAGTTATTATTATGTATGCGCCCGTGGAGCGACTTAAGATGTTAAGCTGTCGGCATTCGCCTTAAACGAGAAGGAAAACCACGAAAACCTACTCGGACAGTCAGACAGGAATCAAAACACGGAACTGTCAGCATGATAAGCAAATGTATAGATGTTTAAATAACATAAGATATATAATTATATAACAACATATATTATGATGGTAAATTGCAGATCGTTACATAATTAAGTTATAGTATATACTGCTTAAATTTTTTATATCACTTCTGTTGTTAATTGAATTTTTTTCCTGTTTAATACTAATCATTTCTTTAATTTCCCTTTTCATTGTGTGTTGTTCTTTATCAATTATCTGTGTGTTTTCAAAATCGAAATGGTGATCGAGTTGTAGTTTGTGTGTAGATAAACCAGTTTTGTCTGTTTTAGAGTACTTGTGGGCTTGTATTATTTTGTATAGATATTGTTTAGTTTGGCCTATGTAGTAACTATCGCAATCGCGACATGGTATTTTATAGATGATATGTGGTTCTCGATTTTTTTCTATTTTAGGTTTAAGTTTTGAAAATAGATGTTTATTAGTATTACTAAGTTTATATGTTGTAGCTATATCATATTTTTTTAAAGTGTATTTAATTTTTTTTGATAGTTGATACACTTAAAAAAATATGATATAGCTACAACATATAAACTAATCATCATTCATTTTATTTTAATTTCGTTATAAAAAGTCCTTATTACTTTTATGCTACCCATTGAGAGGGAGAAATTATTTAAATTATCTATAATTGTTTAAAAAATTAATTTAAAAACTCACTAATTATTCAAAGTTTGTCGAGATTAAAAACAAAAGAACAACCCACACATCTTTTTTCACCACCGGCGATAGTAGACACAACTATTTTTTGTAAGCTCCGTTTATAATTAGAAAATCTGCGGAAATACAGTGTTATAAATTCACCAAAATTAGTTTAAAAAACTTAAAAATATACCGCACAAGTGGAGATAACTTTTATAAAACATCCGAAATTGGGAGGTTATATATTGAATTTTCATCGATCCAAGGAAAAACGGTTCCCTGAAATAAATAATCAAGGTCAAGGCCTTATCTATTTCATTTTAAAATAAATTATAGGCAGCGGTATTTATTCTTTCAAAAAACCGACTAATTTTCCTAGCGACTTTATAATTTATGTGTAAACTTACAACTTCCACTAAGAGATGCCCTGGGATTCCTAACAATAATAAGTACAGTATTTTAATTTTTTTAATTTCGAACATCTATTTGTATTTATAGATATTCGTTCTATAAACGGATTTATGTTCTCATGCTCGAAAATAAATAGGAAACATATCATTGGCGCTACAACTTTTAAAAGTAAATATCTACATTAAACTTACTATTACCATATAATTATAGTAATTAATACATATTATAGCGTATCAATATATATACATTGTAGCTTAAATTTATTTAATAATTTCTTAAATATTGTTTTCAGTTTTAGTACTAACTGCTTCTTTCGACAACTTTCCACAAATTATATTTCTCATCACATCTATCTGATCCGAAACCATTTATATTATTATGGTAATCATAAATTAAATTATATGGAGATACTGCGCTTCTGTCTTTCTGTGTTCAATACACATTGACTAATTAATAATTCGACCTGATTAAATTATTCCGATTTAAATAAAAAATATTTATAGGGTGACTGTACGTTTTGCAGAACTATTTGCCATTTGCCTAACTTCTGTTTGCGGAAAATGTAGGTGCATTAAAATTTTTATAGCGCGAGCATAATTGAAATATTTTCGGTAAGTTAAAACTTGTTTAAATCGCGGAAGAAACACAGTGGCTGGATTGTCCAGCGCTTGCAGCGAAGTCGACATTAGCGCAAACATATCAATCAGTTTCACGACAACATTTGAACGGCTGAGGTTGTAACTTATTTCCAAACACGATAAGTTGCATCGATTGTTGACGGCAAGAATGTACGTTTCCATAAAAGTTATAGCGTATTTAGTTGTATTTAGCGCTCTTTATTGTGCAAATGAAACTGCTCAACCTTTCAATAAGAGAACACAACAGCTTGCATCTGATAGACTGATGTATCCTGAAGAATTCGATTATCGTTCTGGAGTTAATTTGTCATTGCTTGGTCACAATCAACCTGTGGATGAAGATTACTACGATGAGTTAGCGCGGCAACGTAAAAAAGTTGAACCACCCGCGCCGAGCCAAAATAAAAGTCAGGTAAGTAGTTGATCCTTATGTGGTACTGTTATGTTCTAACACGTTCTTTAAATATTGCTTAGGCAGTTGTATATAGCTCAAACTTAATTTTCTAGTCTGACTTTAATTAAAAAAATGAAAAGCGGACTTCGGATGTACATGAGTATTTTTTACACTATATTTTTTAAAATATGTTCTATGCTCATATTATTTAGTTTGTCAAACATACACTTCTTGTACAAACATTTTAAAAATCGAGAATATATCAAATCCCTTACATTATTTATTAACTGTTCAAAGTAACTTTTGCATTAGTTAGATACACAAATAAATTTTTGTTAGTTATACAATTAAGAAATGGTTGCATCCAGTCCTCCATATATCTATTATCTAAATGTAAATCATATCGAACGTACTGAATCGTACACGTTATTGTTGGTAAACTTTAAGATATCGTCTCTCAACTTTTTATAATATAATAACGGTCACACAATGGCGTAACAATTTTTTGTTAAATATCTTTGTCATTTTTTTCTCGTTTATGAAAGGGAATTTTGGAAAAATATTTTGGGTATATATTCTATATAATTAGATATTTCCATTTTTCATACGTTGTCTTTTTATTTCAAGGACACCGGTATATATGTTTTTCTGTTATAAGGTACGTTGACCATCTTTCTTCAATGGCGTGTACTTTTCAATTTTGTTTGCGTGTTTGCTGTTAATGTTATTGTCTGTTGGTGCAGCTATGTCTATCAAGTATGTGATGTATTTCACTTTGTTTTGAAGTACGAGGTCTGGCCTATGTGCTGAAATTTGTCTACCTGCATGTATTGTGATATCCCAATAGAGTTTGTATCTCTGGTTTTAAAGAATTATTGTAGGTGTATATTTACAATAGGGTGTAGATATTTCGTTAGGAGGCTGTATTATTGCTTGATGTAGCACTTTAGCTGGATTACTATGTCTATTGGTATATTCTGTTCCTGCAGTAAATGGTCTATTGTTCCAGTGTGTAAATTGCTATCGCTCTGAACGTGTATGTCTTTAGTGATGTACTTCCTATAATTTCTTGTAAGTATTACTTGATCTTGAATTGAGATGAAACCTGCGGTCTCTTGGAAAAGTTAGTCACTTTCCAACCATTTGTAGCTATTGGCATTACTTATGCTTTCGCTCGCCATATGGCAGCAATGTTTGCCATGGAATTTTTTCTCCTCCCATTTCCTTTTCTTCTTCGGATATATGTTAAATCATTATATGAATTGTGTGTGTGGTTTTCTAATGTTAGGTTTGACGGTGTGTAGTTTCGGTCTGCTATTGTTATTGGGATGTCTAGGTTATCGTTTTTATCGTAGAAGTATTATCAAAGGTTGTGTATTTATTTTGCATGGGGTGTATGTGCTAGGGCTGGGCGATACCGACGTTTTCGGTATCGGGTACCGATACCAATCGAGGTATCGATACTTAGCGATGTATCGGGTCTGTGCACGGTATCGATTCTGAGTACTGGAATCGGTAAAGTATCGATAGGTATCGATGCTTTGGAATCGATACCTTAATTCGATACCTAGAAATAAATATTCATAACCCGTTTTCTAGGTGTCGATTGTTTGATATTGGTTTCAAGAGATATAAAATTAATTTACCGATTCTACCATACTACGGTATGAAATTTGCAATATTGTGAGATTTTTTTTTGTAATAATTATAGTTATGTCATAATAAAGATATTTGCTACACACAATAATAACATCCTTTTAAATATATATTATATAATATATATAATGCATATATACTTAAAAATTCTTTACTTAAAAAGTTATTGCATCCTTTATGTACATTTAAAAAAATGCACAAAGGTAAGCTACCCGATACATGGCTACCCGATACATCGATACTTAGCGAGTAATTGTGATATTTTTTTTTGTAATAATTATAGTTATTATGTTTATGTTATAATATGGATATTTGCTACGCATAATATAAAATTCAACAACATCCTTTGAAATATGTACTATATAATATATATAATGCTATATATACTTAAAAATTCTTTACTTAAAAAGTTATTGCATCTTTTATGTACATTTAAAAAACTGCACACAGGTAAGCTACCCGATACATAGATAGTTAGCGAGTACTGGAATCGGTAAAGTATCGATAGGCTTCGATGCTTTGGAATCGATACCTCGCTACCCAAGACATCGATACTTAGCGAGTACTGGAATCGGTAAAGTATCGATAGGTATCGATGCTTTGGAATCGATACCTCGCTACCCGATACATCGATACTTAGCGAGTACTGGAATCGGTAAAGTATCGATAGGTATCGATGCTTTGGAATCGATACCTTCGTTATATGAGGTATCGGGGAATCGATACCAGTTATGGTATCGGGTATTGGACGATGTATCGATACTTCGCCCAGCCCTATGTGCATTAACTTTTCTTTCCAGTTTTCTACTCCTTGTTCTTTCAACGCAGGAGTTTGGGTATTGCTTTCTGTATTTTTGAAGCAGTACGCGTGTTGTGGAATAAATATTAATATTATTATTATTACTATTTGATTATCGGTTTATTTGCTAAAAAAAATAATAAAAATAAAATTATTACATGAAAGAATCATTTATACATAGATATATGAATATGAAACGCAAATAGATCACAACCAAAAGGCTCAAGGTCAGTTGTTTGTAAAAAAAATTGCTGCTCTACCCTATAAACTAATGAATACGGACCGGACACGAGAGGCCGATGACTCATCGCCCACGGGCGTACTATTCAAAATTTGTATTTTTAAAGAGTTTTTAATTTTATTTATATAATTGGAAAACAAACGGGTGGTGATCTATAAAATACGAATAACATTTTTATTTGTTCATTTTATAGTTCAAGTTGAGTAAAGGAGTATTAATATTAACTAGTAACACTTTCTCAAGGTTCTCTTCTGTAAAATTTGTTCTCTTTGAATGACATACATCCTTGTAGATAGAAAACGTCCTTTCTACATCGCAACTGGTTATAGGTGTATCCTGGAAATATTCTTTTATTTCAGCGTAGGTATTTAGCAGTTAGATTTTGAGGCATTGCTCCCATACACAATTGCCGCAATGTTATTAAATCTGGATTTATATTAAAAACTGCGTCTAACTTTTGCCGAAGGCCACATCCGAAGTCACTTGGAATATTTTTCAAATTATTAATAGCCACATCTAATGTGGTTAATCCATCATTTAATTTGAGATTTTGATTTTCAAAATAAGTGATTGGTCTTGGCAGATTTCCAAAGTGTTCTTGAAGAAAGTACAACTGACTTTTTAAATTTGTTTTTTGCATTTAAACATGTAAGGAAGTTTTGTAAACTATCGAAATTCTCTGCATAAAAACTAATAGCTTCCAACCAGGTTCCCCATCTAGCTATTACTGGAAAGGGAGGCAGTGACAAAGATGGAAGTTTTTCCCTGTAAAGAGCTTCTCTCAATGGTGGTTTTCTGAAAACTTTTTAAAAGCGGATAATAGTCTATCAACTTCCGGAGAGGTGTCTCTGATATATTCACTGATTCTGTGGAGAGTATGAGCTACACAAATAATATGCAGCATATTAGGATATATTTCCTTTAATAGTCTGCCTGTTTTAACATATATGCTGCACTGTCACTGACAAATAAAAGTATTTTTTCTTTGTACCTGTCGTCTGAATGAAGCATTTGGTGTATATTTTCGTAAATTGTTTTAGCTACTGTTTCCGCATCAACTGTATTTATAACTTTTCTTGCTATTACATATACGTTACATGGAATAATTGGATGTAGTACACCAGCTACAACATTTACAACACAGAGTCCTAATATATCGACAGTTTCGTCGACATTTATCCATAGGTACTGATTTGAAAGATGGCTTCTAATGCGTTCTGCTGCTTTCGTGTAGCACTTAGAAACAAAATATTTGCGTAAGGTGGATTCATCAGGAACATTTCGACCAGTATATTTTTGGAGAAATGTTTTGAAGGTGGGATTATTAAATTTATTTAATGAATATTTGCCGGTATTAAAGTTTCTTAGTTAAAATTGTCAGATTCCAACGGGTCTAATTTCTGACTATGTGTTTGCGATGCTAAGTGATGTTTTACGTGCGATTTCTTGGAATTTTTTAACGATATTTTACAGACTTTGCAATAAATTTCGGAAACACTGGCAATGGGCATATAATCAGTTTGACCCTTAATCCAACCCGCCATTGTTTCACGATGCCATTCTCGACGTAGTTCCATATCATATCTGAAAAAGTAACTTAAACAATGTTCTAAATCTAAATAAATGCGTAAGTTATTGAAACTTAACGAAATTCACTGGATACTTACGTCAAAATAATTGGGAGCAGTAGATTCGATGAAACGATATTAGACATGATCTATTACAAAAATTACTAAGAATGTTATTAACAGTTAACACAATGGAAAACAGAAACTAACTCCCTGTACTTTATTTATTTTGCGAAATATCTATATATATAAAAGAGAGTGACGTTAGTTACTACGCTTATAACTCAAGAACGCCTGGACCGATTTCGAAGATTCGCACCAATTCGGACTGGTCTCCGGCCAAACAAGAATAATACCCAAGAAAATTCCCGAAATATCCCCGAAAAAAAAAATTATCAAGAAAATTCATTTCCCCATACATTTTGTATGGAGTGATTTTACTACGCCATCTTCATGATAGATGACGTTTATGTTTTTTTTTTGACAATTTTTTGCGACAATTGTTTCTCCACCAAATTTGTGTGACAATTGTTTTTGTAGCAATTTTTTTGGTCACATTAAAAACGAACATTATTTCAAATGCTGATTCCGGTTTTGCCAGTAGATGGAGTTGTGTGCATAAACTTTTGACAGCTGATTCATTTGCAGTCTTTCCATCGCATGCTATTGTGTTGTGCAGACGTGTGTTGCGATTTATCAGCATTTTTACAAAAGTGCAATTTGAAATGACACAGGGCAACGCCTGCGAGACGAAGTTCCACGGGTCCACTATAATGAATAACACTAACATTCTCTTTATTATGTATATACTTTCTATCATTTAATAGTTCATTTATTATTCACATTTTTAATTTTTTTTTCAAATTAATATGAATTACCTGCACCGATCTCCTTTAAATATTATCAAGTACCTGTATTTTAAACATACCCATAACAATAAAACATTAAATATCTAAATCAATACTTTTCTAGGCAGAACGAAGTCTGCCGGGTCACCTATTTAAATATAAACAAAATTTGAAGGCAAAACAACATTTGCCGGGTCAGCTAGTAAACTAATAAATAAAATAAATTATAGAAACTCCTTACGTTTCTTTCTACTCCCATGAAGAATTTAACTGTAATATTGAAGTAATTGCGTAACAATTCAACGACAAAAGATAGACATGCGGTTAACCGAATGAATAGTGCTATTTAACAACTGCGTGTTGTACTTAGCGATGATATAGACTATTTATATGGTCTATCGTAATTTCAGCCCGATTCGTTCGGTCTGTGCTAATGAAACACCTATTACTAATGTGACAAAATTGCATTAACATAGATTACTACCGAAACTGTAACAATAAATCACATTCAATAACATTAAAACAGAAAACAAAATCAAATGTTTTGGAAGTATGGAAATATTTTCTAGCGCAGAAAGGGAGAAAGCAAGTAACGAGACCGGGATGGCATTAAAAAGTCTAAGCGAAGGATCTTTTGAACATTTTAGGGTTATGTATGTACAGAGTTAAAGACCCTTCCAGCGAATGTTAATTGTGTAAACATCGATCCTAAATACTACTTTTCGATATAAATAACTAAGTATTTTATTAAAATTAGTTTCATAGAATGAAATGATAGGAAGAGTGTCTACTCTGGGACATATGTTCATCCAATTGTCCACGCGAGACTATGAAAAATGTGGTCGCCTCAACATATACAACAAATAAATCAACGCAATTTAGAATCTAGAATAAGACCCCAAATTACGCTCTTTTCCTGAAAGAGGCAAAATGTCATTATTCAATAGGATCTTAATATTATTAGTAACACGCCCTTTGGCCCGAGTTTGACCAAAAATAAATATAGATAGTTTTTGATGATGAACAAATAATGTCGAGCAGATTTAGCTGTAAGAGTATTCAAGTCAGTATTGATTTTAGGAACGCTATCATTATCGCTATTTATTGTAAATGAAATGAATGAGAAAGCTTGGTGTCATCTGCGTTACCTACACAATATTAAACATTTAATGATATTAAAGGTATAAATTGTATAAAATAGAGGGCCCAGAATTCTTCCCTGTAGTACATCTGACAAAATAGTTTGCGTTGTAGATATTTTTCCGTTATAAACCACCCGCTAGTTATGGTCAAATAAATAACAGCGAAAACATGACGAAATTATTATGCAGAACGGCTAAGAGTATTGAGTGGTTTAATGTACGAAAACCCTTAGAGTAATCGAGAAGAATCAACACTGTAACCAAATTATGATCAATTGTTCTAAACATATTGTTATATCGTCAGTTATATTAGTTAAAGTAAAAGCATAACTATATCCAGCTCGAAAACCTATTTCTTCGCTCGGCAAAATGTCATTGATATCCAAGCAATGACGAATCTGATTACCACTAACCTTTTGCATGACTTTCAACAACACAGAAAATAATGATATCGGTCTCAGATCATTAACACATGTGGAAATTCAAATTTTGGACGAGGGTAATGAAGCTGCTCTTCCAACATTCTGGGAATATATTTTCCAACAAACAAGTACTTATTTAATGGTAGGTAGCAGAAATTGACAACACAAAAGTAACATTTTTAGCGAGATATCAGTTCGAGCCTGAGACGTGAAAAAAGAGCAATTTCATTACATTCGAAGACGATTCTAACACAAAAGAAAATGTATCTGCCACAGACTTAGTATTGTTGTAATGGTCAATGCATGTAGCATCAGCATTATCACTTGTCATAAAACTAAAAAAATTATTAAGAATTGCTGAAAAAAAACAAGTCAATCAACGGGAAACGTACAGACGGCGTTTCGTTCTGGTTGGAACTTTTCAATGCACGGCATTCCTCGAAGACGGACATTGCTTTTTCATTTCTATACTTTCTGTATATATAGTTAACATTTAGAACTTACTGCAAGTGAGAATTAATTAATATTAAATCTCATTCTTACATGTAAATGTCGACTTATGTGATGCGTTCATTACTACAATCCGACAAACTAAGTTTGTACAAGTATGCAGAACATTAATTAACCTAATTACCAGGAAGTTCGTTGTCGCGAAAGGGTGTGTTCTGCATACTGGTACAAACTTAGTTTGTCGGATTGTAGTAATGAACGCATCACATAAGTCGACATTTACATGTAAGAATGAGATTTAATATTCATTAATTCTCATTTGCAGTAAGTTCTAAAAAAAATTATAATTAATTGAATTAACATCTGACAAATTAATCGATAATTCTAGGGTTTCATGTTTCTCGCGACGAATGCTGGATATTGTAAAATTACGAAAATCTGTGTAATAGTTAAACGAAGGAGTTTTTTTTTTAATTTCGAATTACGAAAAGCTTTGTCCCAAAGCGTCATTTTAAATTTTAAGTTCGCCGTGAGTTAAGGAGCTCTGGGTTTGTTGATCAAACAAATTACTAATTATACCGTTAAAAATAAATAATTTATAATTATTAATATCAACAGCGGAATATACACTGTGTCATGGCAAAGATTTCAAGTCATTACAAAAAGCTGTAATAATATTAAATATTAAAAAAGGTGCTCTGAATAGATCTCCTCTACACACACTGCCATGGGCATACCTGATGGGAAAATCAGGTGAGGCTGCCCTGATAGCCTGGTTAGAGGGCTCGAAAGGAGCCTACACTACAAGGAAATTGCACTTGCAGTCTTCTTAGACATAGAAGAAGCTTTCAATAACACCTCGACGTCTTCCATTATTCGATCTTTAAGAGATCGAAAAATAAAAAGCACCACATGCAACTGGGTTCATAACATGCTGCGTAGCAGAATAGTTCATGCCCAAATGCAAAACAAAACGATCTCCATGAGGACAACAAAAGGATGTCCTCAAGGAGGCGTATTGTCACCAGTGCTATGGAGTCTAGTAGTGGATAATCTCCTCAGGACATTAAATGACCAGGGAATATGGATGCAGGGGTTCGCCGATAATATTGTCGTCATAGTGTCCCAGGGGAAATTCTCGGGGACAATGGTGATCATCATGCGAAATGCTCTGCGAATTGTGGAAAGATGGTGCCTTGAGAAGAGATTAACTGTCAATCCTCAAAAAACCAAGTTGGTAGCCTTTACCAACATGAGAAAACTAAATGATCTGGGCAGCGTAAGGCTGTTTGGACACAAGTTAGAACTAACCAATGAAGTGAAGTATCTAGGCATAACACTTGATCGAAACTGAATTGGAGCAGACTCCTAGTCAAAGTGGCAGACAGGGCGACGCAGCTCTTCTGGAGATCAGAAGAGCTGTTGGCAAGACCTGGGGCTAAAACCAAATGTGGTACCCTGGTTGTACACAGCAGCAGTAAGACCAACGATTACCTATGGAGCAGTTGTCTGGTGGAGGGGGACGGAGCGGACATCGTCGGTGGGGCTCCTCACGACTCTCCAGAGACAGGCTCTGTTGGGAATCACGAGAGCTATGAACAGCACGGGAACCGCGTTCATGGGTTCCTGTAATCTTTTGGAAAGGTCTTGGTTGGTCTGCACTAATTTTGCTTTTCAAATGAGTCCACAAAAATTGTTTAAGAGGGATAAGTTCAACGATCAAAGTGGCCATTCGGTAGAGTATTTTTTATAATATATTAACAAGGAATCATGTCTTGTCAAAAAGCTCTATTTTCTCTGAATATTTCTCTGAAACATTTTTTTAAATTTCTATAAGACAATTTTTAAAGGACGGTTCAAATTTTTATAATTCTGCACTAACAAATATTAAATTACATTTAAATACAGAATCGTATCATACATGGGTAAAAAACGATATGCTACAACCTATCATATGTATGCAAAATTTCGACCTGGTTATTATGGTAGTGCTGGTGAACCGCTGATGAATTATGATGATATCAAGTTCCACGATTTTGCACTTTTCATTATAGCTTTTTCAAAACAAAACGAATCTCTAAAATCAGCTACTGTTGATATAATAATATAATAATATTAACGAGCCATCGAAAAAATTCATAATTGGGGTAGACTGTGAAATTGGGTTGGTACTTTAGCCACTTCCACATAATGACACATTACTTGATGCTTGACAGTTTCATTTGGTTTCATTGTAAAAAAAAGGTTATGGCATTGAAATGATACTACAACAAAAAATAAAACAAACAATTTATTTAATATCGAAATCATAATCAAAATTTACATATAGCTACAGAAGTTGTTGAAAATGTTGTCCATTTACATCTAAACAAAAACCAACTCTTTAATTTTCTTAATAAGAGTTTTGAAAAATTTGACACCAACTTATAGTTTCAATGTCAAATAATAAATGTCATTATGTGGAAGTGGCTAAAGTACCAACCCAATTTCACAGTCTACTCCAATTATGAATTTTTTCGATGGCTCGTTATAATAATGTCGATAAATTTAGAATTGGAATGCGAAGAGACATTTAAAGAAGGAATTACAGCATATTGTCCCATTATACACGCTAATATAATTTTAACAGGCACTGTTAAAAAATAATTTAGAAAGTGAATAGTAATAGACCTATATTAACGTACATTATCGGGGTTCATACAAAAAAAATCCAAGTTTAGTCGTTCACCAGACAATATGGGAAAAGAAGTTGTACTTAATCGATCGATCTTGCGATTGGATGCGTATCGCTACTGGCGGAGATCGTTTTCGTAGACGAATTTGAAAAGTGAAGAAAATTTTAACAAAATCATATAGGACCAAAATCTATAGACAACAATTTGAGTCCTTACTCGTTATCGACATTTAGCGACTTACCACGCCTAAATTTACACCGAAATTAATGAGCATAACGGACGGTGAATCTTCATTTTCTATTTAAACCGCCTGTAAGTTTTAATTTTTTACCAAGACACATACAAGACAGTTCGGTAACTGGAAGACAATAATTTAAATATTCAAGACTTCAGTGGATATGTAGACTTGAGATGTGTTAAAAATATATTACGAAGTTTTTGTGGTTTTGTGAAAAAAATTTTTGTAAAGGTTATCAAAAACTCCATTTTCTTGAAAAATATTTAAATGTAGAAATTACTAATTTAGAAAATTATGATAATGTACCTATATTGATATTAATGCAAGTGAGAAACAAGGAGTATTAAATCTCACTTTACATGTAAATGTCGCCTAATGTGTAGCGTTAATTTCTACATTTCGACAAACGTAAACTAAGTCTGTAGTATTATGCAGAAGCTACACATCACGACTCCACCTTCCTGGTTGTTAGAGCAATGAAAAATACGTAAAAAGTCACATTTATTCCGGAATGTGTGGATGAATTTCGCCCCTATTGGAGCTTGTCAACACACAGTATCCTGGGGACAGACATGACTTCCAGGACTATACGTATATATATATATATATATATATATATATATATATATATATACATATATACAGTTAATATATTGAAATTAATGCGAATGAGAACGAATCCGTATTAAATCTCGAAATGTAGAAATTAGCACGACATTTACATGTAAAGTGAGATTTGATACTTATTGGTTCTCATTTCTATTTAGTTCACTGTACCTAAGTTTAGTAAAAACTGATTCTCCATGTATACATCATGATAAGAAAATTGGTAAACAAAAATGTATGCGTACTAAATACAATGTAAAATTTATTTCTAAATATTTACGATCTAAATAAAACGATTAAATTATTTCTTCTTAAATTTTCTTTTTCTTTCCTTCCCTTTCTTTTTCCTAAAGTAAAATGAAACTCTTTTTTTAATTATTATTTATTCATACTTCCTAATTTTCTAACTTTCAGTTTAATATTTCTTATACATAATATATAATAAATATTTCTATAATGTGAAGAATGCAGTTTTATTTCAATGCAGTTTTATTTTCAAATTCACAAGACAATATTTTTCAATACACATACATAAAATAGCTAATAGTAGATTAGATATAAAACGGTATTTCTAAATATCTTATTAAAGGAAATAAAACCGCAAAGTAATTTTTTTCTGTTTTATGTGTCTTATCAACATACGTTGCAAAAGTGAATATCTACAAAAGTAAAAGAGTGTATATACAATACATGTTAATGGTAAAATAACAATATACATTTTAAATATGCTTTTTTAATTTTTTCTTCGGCGATATATGAAATTGGTTAAAGTGTTCGTCTAGGACCACTCTTTTTCTTTCTATATGCAGCGTGTTACGTGCTCGTAGCTACGTCCTCGTTTTGGTTGCAAATTTCTACTTTTATTTTATTCCGTTATGTTTATTTTGAACCGCACTGTAGTACTTGTGTTGTGCACATGCAATAATTACGTATTAGTTTTTCTTCGTGGTCTTCCTCCCCCTCGATTCTCGAGTGGCGATAACTCCTACAGAGACAAAAAAATCTCTTAAAACATACTTACACATACTTAAAAAAAACCTATGAGAGTTATTACTTTTATCTGAAAAAATTTTTTTCATTTATCTATTGTACATGCATTTAGTTAATAATTTCAATTGTCAAAGGATTAGGTAAATATCACGTTTTAGTTTATAATTGTAAGAAATTTTTGTGTGCTATTACAAGGAAGATTACTTGTACATTTTATTGCTGCGCCTCTGTTACTGCGTATATTTTATTATCATAAAATGAATTTACCATTCCATGGATAAAACGTTTCCAATATGTTTATATAGATTAGTTACTAACCAAATCAGGAGTAGGGTTTTACTGTTTTGGCCCCATAATGTATGATTCGTCATTGTTATTGCTTTAATTGCATTGCCGTTCACCTCTTAGAGGTCTCATTGAAAATATCTGTCGAGTGAACCTTAAACCATTTGTTTGTAAGAAAAGCAGTTCTGTATTCACTTTCAACGACAAAACATCTCTTCCATACACATCGTTTCTATATATACTAGTTCATTTATGTTAATAAAATAAACAACAAAGTACATAGAGTGGACACACTCTAATTCGGCTTCGGTAGGTTCGCCCTCAGAATGGATCGACCGGCTATGAGTAACATTTTCCTAGAGTGCTGGAAGAACGCTACATACGTATTTTTCGTTATATACGCTGCAGTTTGAGCTGTGGTTTGGAAAATGAGTGCTAAATGTGGTTTGGAAAATGAGTGCGAGATTACAAGTTCTAAAGCGTATAGATAAAGGTGAATCGGCGCAAAGTATTTGTAATAATTTTAAAATCGGCAAAAGCACTATGGATGACTGGCGCCAAAACAGAAAATGCATAGAGATTTTGTACACAATTAGAAACAAAAAAGTGCTTTCGACGCGTTGCACTTCGAAAAACTCTAAATACGTGTTGGTGGATCATGCACGGTGGCTATGGTTCATACAAGAACGTAGAAAAGGTACGCCATCAGCGGATCAATCTTAAAAGAAACTTCCAGATTCGTTGTTTGTGAAAGATGGCTTTTGCGTTGGAAAAAACGGAGTTCATTTTCTTGGAGTTTGTGGTGAAAAACTATCCGTTGATCCTGCAGCAGTTAGTGATTTTTACCAAAAAACTCGAAAAAATTATTGGTGATAATAATCTAAGTGCGGAGTGTCTATCACATCGACGAAACTGAATTAAACTTTTGCCCAGAAAAACATTTGCTACATTAAAATAAAAATCAGCTCCAGGCTTTAAAGTTAGTAAAGAAAGAATCACGGTGGCACTCTGCTCTAATGCTTTAGGGATTCATAAGATACCATTCTATGTCATTGGTAAATCGGAAAAACCCAGAGCATTTAAGAACTTGAACATGTCAACCCTCCCAGTGTACTACCAGGCACAAAAAATCGGCATAGATGAACACATATTTGTTCAAACAGTGGTTCGTTTGGGAATTCGTTACAAAAGTGAAACATTATTTGCCGAGTTTAAAATTGCCTGTAAAAGCTCTTGCACTTGACAATGCACCAATCCACCCGACGAACTTGAGTTTGAGGGTACGAATGACATAAAGCTATTGTTTCTGCCATCTAACGTGACAAGCCTTCAGCAACTAATGGATCAAGATGTTATAAAATGCTTCGAGAGAAAGTATCGCCGAAAGCTTTTTTCGGAAATTTTTGGTAAACTGGAGAATGTTTATATGATGGCTATGGCCTATGACTAAATACGACCATCAACAATAGTGAAGTCTTGGAGAAAAGAATGGCCAAATGTAGAAGAGATTGTTGCAGGAAGTGAAGGCAACAATACTGTAAATGAGCCATCTTCTTAATTCTGAACCAGACGACAGCGCAGCTTTATCTTCAGCTACTGCCTAATGGTGAAAACATTGTTGAGCTAGATATTTTAGACTGGATAACTATTAAAAAGGAGCTGAACAATGAAATTTTAAATGACGAAATTACTCAGTCTGCCATTCACTAAAAACGAAGAAGATGAAGCTGCCGAGGATGCAGTAGTTGATGTAATGTTTGTGTCAAAAATGGCGTGACTTTGCTCATAAAAAATCAATAATCAATAAGTTATATTATTATTATTATTATAAAAAAAAGGTTCAGAAAAAAAATACTGATTTCTTTTAAAGTTACATATACACATATACATATTGCTATGAACTGTGGTATGGAAATTAGCTATTCCACCATTCACGACAAATCTATCCAGCTAGGATATTCAGTCGGCTTATTTCCAAAATGGGACTGCTTTCCTCTCAGGGTTCCAATCGGAAAAGTGGACAATTATTGAATTAGTAAAATAGTTTTTATTGGACGCCACTCAAAATTCGTTTGAGAAATGTTATGATAATGTCTTTAAGTTAAAATGTGTAGAAAGGATTATTAATTAAAGAACACAATATAAAATTTAAATGAAAATTTAATACAAAAAAAAAATAACCTTTATAAAGTATAAAGATTAATATTGCCTCATTTAACAATATTATAAAGGTAAAAAATAACGCATGGAAATGACCGCAGCATACGTCTAAAAAACCTTATGACAGCCGAACAAAATTAAAAATAATAAATTACAAAGAAACTTTTTAATTTCTCCCAAGAGAACAAAATCAAAATAAACAAACTGATTTGACGGCCCTAAGCAAACTCTAACGCATGTGCACCCACATGTAACAAAAAATGCCCTTGAGATACCAAACGTATAAAATTTTACAGTTACAGAATTTTTTTACTAGAAATTTTAAAAACCCTTCTTTGTTATTTATATCATATATCTAAGACTAAATCTCAATACGATAATAATAATACAATAGAAAAATACAATATTCAATTCATTCAATATAAAAAATATCTTTTAATAATATATTTTACTTACGTAAAAAAAATATATTCAAGACACATGAGTAAGAAAGTGTAAAATATAACAATTACGAGATCAACAAACTCGTAAAATATCGGTAATGAAATTAAACAAGCACCAACCACTAATTAAATCAAAAATAACCCGAAGTTACTATAAAAGATAAAGATTTATCTTTAAATAAACACAACTTTCTTATCTCAGAGTACACTTGTGTCTGAAGTATACAGCTAGCACGCAGGCTTCGCATAAAAAAATACAGTATTAAAAATTGTCCACATCTATACAAACGGCTTGCACCAACTGCGCAAGTCAAATATACATTTGCGTTCAAAATAATAGTACAACTATAAATACATAAATTTTTATAAAATTTATGGGGATAAGTCCACAGCAATATGTACGCATATACATATATATTGATATAATGTAAATGGCGATAGATATACAAGTGTCCCGTATCGTTATGTTCAAATTTTAGGAGTGTAATGTAGACTTCATTTCAAGTAACAAAAACCGAAAACTTGTATATCCATTTTTATTTGTTTCAAAGTTACAGATCTATGAATGTGATTTTCAGATCATGAAAAAAAATGTAATCCTAAAGTCAATACAAACTGATTTTAATTAAAAAAATTTATACGATTCAATAACAGGCCTGTGATTGTTAACGTCGCATAATAAAATGTTATCCTAAAATAAATAAACACGTGTGGTAGTGCATACAGTAATTTCTTGGAGATCTACAAAAAAGAGTACTGGAAATTGATTTATGATAAAGAAGGTTCTTACTTATTTCGTAAGTTCTGAACCATGAATATCATACAATAAACAAATGTTCAGATGACTATTAACGTTCCATTTTTTAATAAAGAATTACATCACGTTTCAGTTCATACAGCTTATTAGTGAGTGGACACGTTTTCTTTATTCAAAATGCTTTACCGATTTTCTTCTCAAGAGTATGCGGACATGCATGTTGTGTATGGCTACTGTAACGGCAGTGCACGTCAAGCAGTTATTGAATACCGTCATCGGTTTCCCGATAGGCGCATTCCTCATTACAGAACGTTTCTGGAAGTACACAGACAATTTCGGGAATGCGGACTGCGTGATTATCTTTTCGACCGAGGAGTATATTTGCCAACAGAATAGACTTAGAGGAAGAAGCAGTAGCTATTGTTACAAGGGATCCAACTCGCAGTGTACGTAGAATCGCTAGACAACTAGAAGTGCCACGAACGACAGTTTGGCGAATTTTAAAACGTGAGGGCTTATATTCATATCACTATCGCAGGGGACACGGTTTGCTCTATGCTCTTCTAGTTTATTCTACCTGGATATTAAGACGGTCACGGCTTCATTTTAATTTCTGCAGAACAGTCCTCTGGACAGATGAATCTATGTTCACGAGAAGTGGTGTTACAAATCTGAGAAACCTGCACAGGTGGTCATCAGAAAATCCCAAAGTTATACGCCCATCTAAATTTCAACATGAATTTTCTATTAACGTTAGGGCGGCCCTAATCGATGACTTGTTGATTGGTCCTGTCGTTCTTCCTGGGAGGTTAAATGAGGACAATTACCTTCAATTTCTTATTGACGAACTGCCAGGTCTTTTAGAGGATGTCCCACTGAATGTTCGACGAGACATGTGGGTTCACATGGATGGGGCGCCACCAGATTTCGGAATTGCTGTTCGAAATTGGGTTAACGTCAATTATCGAAGATGGGTTGGTCGAGGTGGTCCTGTTGCATAGCCACCCAGATCACCCGATCTTAATCCCCTTGACTTTTATTTATGGGGGTACATGAAAAATTTAGTCTACGCGTAAGTTTCGAACACAAGAGAAGAGTTGTTGGATAGTATTCACCTGGCTGCCGAGCAAATCCGACGAAACAAGTATGAAATTCGGATAAGTACTTCTTCTGTTGGCTTACGGGTTCAACAAGGAGGTGGACGTTTCGAAAATATTATTAATTGAACTTTCTTAAATAAAATCAGTTTTTATTGACTTTAGGATTACATTTTTTTTCATGATCTGACAATCACATTCATAGATCTGTAACTTTGAAACAAATAAAAATGGATTTACAAGTTTTGCGTTTTTGTTACTTGAAATGAAGTCTACTTTACACTCCTAAAATTTGAACATAACGATACGGGACACTTGTATATGAGAGATATTATTAATTGTTATTTGTATAGAAAATTACTAGAGTTTTATATTAATTAAGTATATTAGTTTAGCTTATTCAAGCTCCACATTGGTCTGGCAATTGATATAATAATGTTATCAATTAGTCTTATAACGAGCCATCGAAAAAATTCATAATTGGAGTAGACTGTGAAATTGGGTTGGTACTTTAACCACTTCCACATAATGACACATTACTTGATGCTTGACAGTTTCATTTGGTTTCATTGTAAAAAAAGGTTATGGCATTGAAATGATACTAAAACAAAAAAGAAAACAAATAATTTATTTAATATCGAAATCATAATCAAAATTTACATATAGCTACAGAAGTTGTTGAAAATGTTGTCCATTTACATCTAAACACAAACAATTTTCTTAATAAGAGTTTTGATAAATTTGACACAAACTTATAGTTTCAATGTCAAATAATAAATGTCATTATGTGGAAGTGGTTAAAGTATCAACCCAATTTCACAGTCTACTCCAATTATGAATTTTTGCGATAGCTCGTTATTTATAATGCATAAATACACTAATCACAGATTTTCGGGATATAAATGTATTTTCTCCCGACCGAGAATAAAGTGTCACCTTATACATCTGACAATTGACATTATTTGACAATTACAATTGACATATTAGACTACTTTATTCTCTAGGGAATAAAATATTCGATTTTCCCTAGGGAATAAAGTGAATACTGTAGTGAATGACTTTTGGTTCATTTATTTAAGTCAAAATTAATGTAACTGTCAGATTGACGAAGCATTTAAATATATCAATCAATTTTATTTGACATCAGATCAATCTATCAATCAACTGTCAAACTAATAATGAAATAAATTATTACATTTAAGGTCGGGAGAAAAGTTTTGTATGTAATTCGGGAATAAACGTCTATAATCCCTCAACAGAAAAATTACTTACTGTTTCGGGATTAAAACTGTCGTTTATTCCCTTAACACATAAATATCTATTATTCCAACTATGACAAAAAATGGATAGTATTATCTCTCATAGGTTCCTACTTCGTCCGGGCAAGTTGATTTCATCTATGCTTATGAGATGTTGCTTGGGTTGGTGGTTACCTGGTATTATTGCATAAATAGTGACGAATTTCAATAGTATATCGAAAAGTATATGTATTTCGGGTAGCTCAGGGTAATCTATTGTTTAAATAAAATGTTGTTTTACTTAAATATGAATTGTTCGTTTAATGAGCATGAGATACTTCAATCTATAGGAGCCAGTTCTACCCATAATTGAATCCTGGTTTCTGTTTTTTTATTAAATAGATAACATTCGAACTGACTAAATGGCAAATCAAATCAAATTCATGTATACTGATCTTAAAATTTAAATAAAATAAATTTTTTCATTGACATTTCAAATTATATAAACTATAGCGATCAGCTGGTGATACATTATAAGATCACGTGACAAACATGGGTATATAGTAATGGTAACATTAAATATACAAAAAAACTGTTTTACAAAAGAAAAATATTATTTATGGTGCTAAAAATTATATTAAATAGGTTTACTATGTAGGTTTTATTAGACTATTTATTGTTCTATGATTTTAATTTTAAAATGTATCTAAACTATTTAATAGGTTAATATGAATTTCGGAAATTTTTCTTTTAGATAAAGCGTAGTAAATACTTGTTTGTGGTATCAGTATGATTATGAAGATAAACCGGAATTTCGTACTGGTATAAGGGATCTACGTCTTTCTTCGGGACTTGGAAGGATGGAAAGGGCTGCTGATTTAATGCGTAGTTTTCTAACCTTTAATGGCTTGCGTGATTTATGTATTAAAATGTTGCACTATTTATTTATCTTCGCCGTGATACAACTTATCGGTGTGTTATTCTTTTTACCATATTTTTCTAATTTTAATATTTGTGCTTGGAAAACGACGCGTTCTTTTACGATTTCACCAAAAAGACGCCAACTTTCGGTTGTTTCTACCTAGGCCTCGATTTGTCCAAAATTGTTATTACAAGTATTTAATTTCTAACTTTTCTAAAACCATCAATTTACATGAAATAAACATTTAGATATTCTTTAAAAATAATTATATATTAATTTTGAAATGACGTTTAGGGTATTTTTAATTTCGATTAATTTCATATGCGCATAAGTATAAACATATGATTCCCGGCAAATGATATTAAAATCAAAAAACACTACTGTCGATACAAAAGTTAGTTTTCCATATGAAATTAATATTATCGAATAAGTTAATTATTTTTGGTTATTCAAATTTATTAATAAATATTACTACTGAAATGTGACAAACATATTGTACTAAAGATTCTAAAATAAATTTCACAATAAAATACGCGGTATTAACTTATTTGAGAAATTACACTTGTAATGTACGGTTTTAGTTTGCTATAATTTAAATCTACACTTTCTTAACATATTTTAATTCTTTTTCTCCGTTTCAGTTACCAGTATTTGACCCATAACAATATATTTAATTTTTATTTTTTTTTATTCGGTTCGTTTGGTCTAAGGTCCGGTCCCGAAGTGGCCGAATTAGAGGGAGTCTACTGTAAGTGTTTTTAATATATGTTAAAATAATAATTCTCACGGCTTTACAACTCGTGATTTAAAAAAAAGGAGTGACAAAACCCAGTGTACAAAAATCTAGCGTAATCAAGCCTGAAATTTCTTCTCTCCTATATTAACACGTTGCGCAATAAATTAATAATATTAATAGTAATAATAAAAGAACTTTATTTTTCTTTTCAAAAACAAAATAAAAAGAATACAAGTAAAGATGAAAAGAAAAATCCCAAGGCAAAGTTTGATTTTGGGCACACAGTACCACAACCATTTCTCCACTTTCCCTTGTATCAATAAGTAAATAGGAAACCAAACCATTATTGCTTAATCTAACTTAATTCTAATAATTCTATTCAGACATGTACAACTGAATTGGCTTGAAAATAAGATATTTATTTTGTTTTTAAAGTTCAATTAAATATTGAAAATGTTTTTTTTTTAATTTGACAGGTTTTACTTTGATTATTACTGTTTATCTGGCTATATAGGTATAGAAAACGCCAATTAAGTTGGCGCGAGGAGGGGTAAGTTCGCGCAGGATAAAAAGTAGTGGGGAGATTTGTATTTGGTTTTACATCAAATGTCAGATAATTCTAACCTCTGAGTGTGTATCACTTTATGATCCCCTAGCAAAGACATTATGTTCCGTCAAACGTCAATGACAAATACGTATTCTAACAATTACTTGAGTAGTGGGGGGTGGACGTTTTTAAAAACGGCTTCTGCGCACCCCCTCCTCGCGCCATCTTAATTGGCGCTTGCTATACATTGGTATGTGTAAATGAGGTATAAAAACTAATTTGGTATTTGCTAATTTTTTAAGTAATTTCTATCTTTACTTATACACATTTTTTATTTACAGATTCCTCTAAGCTTAATTAGAGAAATTAACGACAAAAACTTTACCATAAACGAACTATTACGCCATTATGTGGGCAATTATGAAGATCTTTTTCGTGAAAGTAAGTAAAACGATTTTTATTAATTTCAACGTTTATTTGTGTATACATATATGATATGAAAAGTAATAATAAAACTTATTATAAAACATATTCTAGTACATTTCATTATACAATTAAATAATATAATGTATAAACTAAATATGTCAAGTAAAGCTTGAATTAACAATTTTATTAGCGCTCTTAGAGACACTAACGTGTTTGGCACATTTAAAAACAAACTATAATACGTACAAATACACATTATATATTACTATTCTTAAATAAAAACTATTTACATACAAATCGTACTTATTTTAAATAAGATTCTTAAAACATTTCGAAAATAATGACAAAACAATAAATTTATTGAAATATAAATAATATGGGATATGCATAGGTATCATTTTGCATTTTACTACAAACATCAAATCTTAAAATATTCATCTAATTCTTAACAGA
Organism: Melolontha melolontha; assembly: GCA_935421215.2. Lineage (NCBI taxonomy): Eukaryota > Metazoa > Arthropoda > Insecta > Coleoptera > Scarabaeidae > Melolontha > Melolontha melolontha. The sequence continues at coordinate 96,920,746 of OW285238.1, forward strand.
CATTTGGTAATATAAAATGAGATGGTTGCGAGTCTTTTTAGATGGAAAATAATTAAAGCAAGAAATCAGCATGTTAATCAAGTATAGTATGGTAATCCCAAAATTGTTTACTTCTGTAAATCGAAAGTCTCTTTTAAGTCACTAAACCAGTGTGATGGTTACTAAAAAAAAATTATAGTCCGTTTTAACAATTAATACTGATTTTTTTTGTTCTATTATTAAAATTATTTATTCTAAATTTAAGATTCAAGTTATTTACTTTTTATATTTTTCATAAATTTGGAAAACTGGTTACATAGGTAAATTGAATTATTGCAAAACACATTTCCAACATTTTAGTAATACATTATAAATAGTGACTTAAAATATGTTTTTTAAGTTTGTCCATTATAACTGTTTTAAGATTCCGAGACATTTTACTGAATATTTCAGCAATAAATCTTTGTGTTTATGTATTTAATTCTTTTATTACTCCATTTAAGACAAGAACAGCCTTGACAGTATGTAGCAGCTGTAAACTGGTTCTTTCAAAAACTAGACAGTGCAAGTTATTCTTGTGGAAATGTTATTTAAGGTATAGATCAGTATTTACTGTTTTTTGACCACGTTGGTCAATAAAGGCATTTACAAAAACTAATACAAACTTATGTGATTATTTCGAAAATCATAGATAGCTTAAATCGCAATCTTTTAATTAATACGATATAGACGTGAATTTTTTGCAATTTAAGTTCTAATTTTCGATTGTTGTTTTGAACTAGTGAAGTACGAGATACATCAAGCTATGTTCTATTATTGTGAATAATTTTGTGGGTGGTAATTTGCTTCGTGAATTTACTATCTATATGAAAAACATTTTGCCGTGTACAGCACAGCAGATAATGTACCTACGTTCCTTAAAATATTACAAATGAAAAAACCTAATTCGGAAACCATCATAGAATTTGAACCTATAAATACAGGCTGTGGGTAAATACAGGGTGCTAATCAAGTACATGCAATAACTTTAAGGGTTGATTCTTTGGGTGATTTTAAGAAGATATGTTCATATAAACATGGGTCCGCAAATTTATAAAATAATTCCAGCATTTGGTAAACAACTTGACAGTTGTTAAATTATTTATGTACGAGGTATTAATTTGAATTTCCTAGAAAGTATTTTTTATTCAATATGGTTCAGTATACTAATAATGAAACGACAGATATGCATTTCTGTTATGGAATGGCTCAAGTAAATTCTAGTGCTGCAAGACGTATTTACCATCAAAGGTTTCCTCAACGGGTAGCCTGACGGAAGAATTTTCGTAAGTCTTCATGCACGACTTTCTGAAACTAGAAGTTTTAAAAGATCGACGGTTGTTATCGGCCTGTTATAAGGCCTGAAACGGTAACAACAGTACAAATTGACGAAACGGTTTTAAATGAAATTGAAGTAAATCCTAATATCAGTGCCCGTAAAATAGCTAAAGAATTAAACATAAGCCATGTAACAGTTTGGCAGGTTTTAAGAGACCAGCAGCTATATCCCTACCACATGCAACGCGTGCAAGCTTTATTGCCCAGGGATTTGCCTCTAAAATTTGCTTTTTGTCATTGGTTACATAGTAAAATGATAAGAAATCCAGGATTTTTAAGTCAGATACTATTTACAGATGAAGCTTGTTTTTCGCGAAATTCAATTATTAATTTTCACAACAATCACGCATGGGCCAAAAACAATCCACATGCCTTGATAGAAAATAATTTTCAAAAACAAGTTTCTCCTAGTATCTGGGTTGGAATTATCGGTGACCACCTCACTGGGCCACATCTTTTTCGACCTAGACTTAATGGAGAAGAATAAGGTTTTTAGAATACGTATTATCTGAACTTTTAGAACAGGTTCGTTATGGAAAGATTTCGTATGTGGTACATGCACGACGGTGCTCCACCACACTTTAGTCTAGTGATGTGTCAATTTCTTGATGAAAATTACTGTACCATGGCCACCTCGCTCGTTGGTTAAATCGTTGGTGTATAAAACTCACATCGAAAGTGAAGAGGATCTACGAAATAGAATCGTTAATTCATGTGAAATAATAAAATATACGCCAGGTATTTTCCAAAGAGTGCGTAATTCAATGGTGAGGCGGCTAGATGGTTGTATTAAAGCTCACGGGAGCCATTTCCAACACTTAATTTAGCAAAATTGGTTAGTTCAATTGTTATAAATATTAAATTTAGAATTTATTTGTTGTAGTTACTATTATTATTAATTAAAAAACTTTAAATTTCCTAAAGGAAATTTTTTAAACCGATTTAAAAAACACAGTATTTTGAAAACGAAGTATTTGCGGACCCATGTTTATATGAACATTTTGTCTTAAAATCACTCAAGTAATCGACCCTAAAGTTATTGCATGTACTCACTAAACACAGTGTATAAGCAATAATAATAATAATGGCAATTCAATAATTCGATAACCTGTTTTCCAAAAGTTAATTTAATAAAAAAAATATTTAAATCGTGGGTACGTATTTCTACAATTTAGTTGTCATTATCAGTGGTAGAAATAGTATTTCACTTGGAGCCCTAACACACATTTTACAAAGCGCATTGTTATATTACCGACGTATTAATACTACATTAATACGTATCCAGGATTTAAAGCTATATGGTGGTAATGCTTATTTTCTAATTTTTTCAGACTAAGTCATAGTCTCCGATTTAATCAGACTGATGTTTTCTATATAACAAATTGCAAATATAAATTTGTAAATATGCACGGTTGGGAAGAAAGTCCTTTACCTCACCTGATTATAAAAAAAAAGAATTAGTTATTAATATCTATAATATAATCTTGCAAGCTATTTTTTTATGAGGCCGTCGCGTGATTACCGTAAATAGACAGCTCACAAAAGATCCTTAATAATCACTTTTATGAATTAAATCTAACAACGATCCTTAACACAACAAAGAAAGTGCAACGTGAACCACGTTTGATCACATAAGTATACATTTACATGAATCCCTTACTTCTCCGACTGATAACGAAGCAATAAAAATGAGAGGAAGTATTTGCATAAACAAAAAACATAAAAACAAAAATATATAAAAAAGATATGAAGGTTGAAGTGAAAGATGATAATTCTACTAGTAGCAAATACTGTAGAAACAAGTACTTGGTATATAGGTACTTATTCAAAAAACACTGAATTATGCTTAGGGCTCAGAGTATTTTATGGGCAAACAGTGAAAACACAAGTAGATAATCTATCTTGAAAAGTTATAAATATAGAGCGATATATTTATAACTCGTGAAGGTTTACTAAAATTAATAAAGGCTGCAACGACCAAAACATACATCCGAACTTGTGAAGACAGTTTTATAGAAAATCAGGAACTGAAATTAATTAAAAACGAAATTAAACGGTATTCGAGAGTATGACGTTAAAATGACGAAAAAGATGGGCATATTAAATCTATTTCTACACTAAAGTATACATCTTGCCAATTTTGAAACTGCTAATATAGAATTTTAATCATTGAGACTTTCAAATATAATCATTTGCATTAAATGTATATACAATGTGTCACAAAGTCCCAGCTGCTACAATCATTAACAATTTTCTTTAAACATCATTATGACTTATTTACCAGATTTTTAAGTATACTTCACTTTATCAATAATTAAGCATAACCTTGACCATCACATACCAACCCACTCCTCAAGAAGTAGATACTGTGTACGTATAGACAACACAAATTGCAGGCTTGTTAACAAACTAAGCCCTCATGTTAATTGAATAGGACTTAACTTGCTAAATATTTTGTCTATATGAAAACAAGTTGTTTCATTATTTCAGAAGGCTGCTGTACAATACTCAAGATAGTACTCATATTTAGTTATCTTAGTTGAAATGAATGCTCTCAAGATAGAGTTCCAGTTTATAAACCAACAACCATAGAAGTTTAGAAGATGAAATAGTTACAAAATTGTAATATAGATTCTGTTTGAAATATATTTTAAATATGCGTTTACAGTAGTTGGTGATGTCTGTTTTTTAAGAAAATCGTATTTTACTAACTACATAATAAATACAGGGTGCGACTCAGGGCTAGTCAATTTTTGAATTGGGCAGCACATGGTCAATTTTGCAAAAAAAAAATAATTTATTAAAAAAAAAAATAGGTTGTGTAATGCCATTAAAATATTATGTGTGAACAAATATGTCTGTAAGTTGACGACCATTTTCCTGAATACAAATTTGAAGTCTTTCCTTGAACTTGGTATCCACTCCTTCAAGGATCGATGTTCTTAATCTCATATCGTATTTCAGCCATCAACTCTTTCAGTGTTTTTGGTGTCTTCAGATAAACACCTAACTTGAGGTAGTCCCATAGGAAGAAGTCGCTGGTTGACAAGTCTGGCGAGCGAGGAGGCCACAAAACATCGTCGAAACTGGAAATCGCCCACAGCTACCATCGAAGCTCGTGCTGTGTGAGCGTTGGCCTTATCTTGTTGGTACGACAATTTATGTTTACCAATTCGTCGTCTACGGAGTTCTGGAACAAAAAAGTTGTTTAACAGAGTTGACCGTCATTGTCACTCCGTTCTCTTCGAAGTAAGGGCCAAAGATGCAACGCTTAGTGGCCGCACACCAAAACGTAACTTTTGCGATGTGCTGAGGGCGTTCATTCAACTGACGGGAATTGTGTGTTGCCCAATATCGACCGTTTTGTTGGTTTAAATCACCATTTAGATAAAAATTCCCTTCATCACTCATCATGATCACATTTTCGTTTTCTTCTAAAACGGTTTGCATGGTTTCTGCGAACGCAACTCTTTGTGGGTAGTCACTTTCATTGAGTTTCTGTACCATCGCGATATTATAAGGATGAAATCCTAGATCTTTATGGAGAATGCGTCTTATATGTTCATTAATTTGCAGTTCTGCAGAATGACGATATGCTGAACGATCAGGACTTCTCAGAATCGCCCGTCTTACTCTTTCCACATTGTCTGGGATACGGACACTTTTCTTTGAGCCTGGAGATTTCTTTTTCATCACGGTTCCTCTGGTTCTGAAGCTGGTAACCCAACGCATAATGAACATTTCCGCGACGCCTGATGTTGAAATGCTGTCGGTATTCCCGCTGTGCGTTGACAACTGACTCACGTGTCATACGCGGAAAAGTGATGTTCAAATCTTCACAACACCATGTTGTATACAGACTACGTTAATGGCGAACCTAGTAGAGTTGAAGGATCGTTCCCCCACTTCTCTATCACCTACCCTCTCAGAGTACTATCGAAATTAAAAATTGACGATTCCCGAGTCGCACCCTGTGTATATCGTGCGTTCAAAAAAAATCTGCCTTTAGTGAGCTATGATTTCTAAGTAACATCAAAAGCATGGTAATTTTACTAATATGAATTTCTTAAACAAGTTACATCTAAATGACAAACGGCTTTAGAAAATTCCAAGGTTAGAAAATTGCAAAGTTATAATCTTCCTGTCATGAATAAATAAAATTCCGTGTTATCGTTTTATTAGATAACACTAATGACATTAACATTTGACAACGGTCAAGTTACGACATACCTAAAAATTTCATGGCCAACTCTGAAGCTGTTTGTTTTTGAACGCACGATACATCACTGTCAGATTTTCTCATTTCTATCTGAAATGAACAATTTATCTCATTCCAAAATGGGTTCTTTGTCTATTTTACTTGAATTATTAAAATAAAGAGGCAATACTCTAAATAATACGTGTTCTGTACTTGTGCCCCTTTCAATCTACAATTAATGTTGAGAATGAAAAGTGAATGCATGCAAGTAGAATTTATTTACAAACATTTCTATTACCTAGAGGTGTCTAATTTTGTCCATACTTTAAAAATGTGTTCCGTTGGGAACAAGACAAAGGATATTGCAAATAACACAAACGCTAGAACATAAATAGTATTAGAGAGGGGATTATATTCTGATATAAAAGTGCGAGAGCTGTAGGTAGTTCGTTTAAACAGTGGCAAGAATTGCAAAGCTGATACAAAAAATTCGGTTCTCCAGGTTAAATGGCGGACGTGGCTGTCATAAACCTGGAGGAAAAGGATATAAAAATTATTAATGTAGTGTTATAATATAAACGAGTATCTTGTAAAAGATTTGTTACACACGCTGCAATAATATCACGTTCTTGATTGAATACTTTGATTGCCGTTCTGGAAAAGTGCACAAGCGAAAAAGAAAGTTCACAGTGGGTGAAAATATATCGAATTTCCTCCGCACAAGATTGGAAAAGAGTAATTGCATACGTATCCAAAACTATTAAACATCTTCCTTTTCATTATGTGATCTTGTAAAATGGCTAGAGACAAAAAAATAATTTAGCGTTTCTTTATTCTGTTTATTAATTCTTTAGAACCAAGAGATTGTTCTTGCACCTGGATGTAGGGCGGTACACACTTTCAGTTAATTAATTATGTCTTAGTATTTTCAACCTTCGGTATACCATTATCTTGGCACGGTAATTCACCGAACTTGAATATAATCGAAAATAATTGAAACCTTCTCAATACTTCAAAAGAAAATAAACGATGCCTCAGAGAACTAAAGTTGTCATTAGACATAAATTGTTAAAATATTCTATAGAATGTAGCTTAAATTCAATTTGAGACTGTAAAATCTATAAAAATTAATTAATGAAACCCTTGCTACAATATAGTCTTTAATCCTGGATACGTATTTCGACAGCTAAGTTGTCATGTGATGAGCTTATATTTAATTAATTCAGTGTATTTTTGATGTATTACTCGTTCCCTGAGTGGACTTTAATTACTATGTACTACATTGTTCAATAAGATTACTGAGAAAACTATTGCATTCCAATTAAAGTGATATCCAACATTATGTAGATTTAAATACAATTTATAAATCAAATAAAATTGGTTTACATAAAGAACTAAAAACTATTGAAAATAAAAATATGTTTTTATGGTTTTCTAGTTTGAATAACATGAATTTGCCTTAATATAAAAATTGAATACACTAGAAGATATATACTTTCATTATAGTAACAACTTTATTCATTTGATTAAATATTCAAAATTCTCTATCTAAAATAAAATAATTCTTTTCACGATGTATATTAAAAAGAATCCATATATTTATAAAACAAATAACATGAAAAAATAATAATTACGCACTCTGTACAATATATAATAATTATAAATCTTTAATCATGATAATATATATTTAAATAGTATATAAAGTTATACAACCAAACTCACACGGTAAAAAGTTATGATGAATTGATCGTTATATTACTGTAAATCAAATATAATTAAAAAAAAAAAGTGATAAGTGTTTGAGATTTACCATTCTTGCAAAGTGTGAGCTTCATTTTAACATTTTGTTCTCTTGTACTTTTATATAAGTTCCGAAAATCACAGATCAATAAATTATACATTTGTCAGAATTAGTAAAATATTCAATTCATCATAATGTGTTTGAAAAAAACTAATATACTCTAAATAAAAAGTAATTGCTAGCTAACAATAACATCCACTGAACTTGTAAACTATACGAATTTGCACTAAACCAGGTACGATTCGAACATATTTACACATAACTGGAAAATAGGAAATTCACACAAAACAAAAAAGTCCAATTGCACTCAATTAAAAACATATAATAATGATCACAAGCAGTTTACACTTCTCCTCTTAGAGTGACTTCAATCACCCGTAGTTACTGCAAGATCGAAATCCTTTAACAGATTTCGTTTACATTTCATATCACAACTGTATATTATCAAGTGAATAGTTGAATCAGTGATGTTTGTCGTAGAATATGCTATTTCCAGTTTGCAAGGTCTTTGCCACTTAGTTTCTCTTTGGAATTTTTTAGTACTTCTTTTGTGAAATTCTATATGTCCGTCCATGCTTACGTATTTCACTGGGTTAAAAGTAGGTTCTGTGCAAATGATTACATCGCTTATACGGCAGCGTTTTGGTGGCGAAGATACAATATCACAGTTGTGTAAACCATCCCCTTGGCCTTGCTCTAAAACATTACTCGAGCTGGCACGTTCCTTTGGAGGAGTCTTTTCTTCGGAATTGGTGAGTATAGGTGAGTCCTTTAACGTCAGAGACCTCTTTTTTTGTTCTTTCGGATATTTAATCACATGCGAATCGCGATGGCCGATCTCGTTCACAGGTTGTGGTTCACACATTAAGTGTTTTACAGTAGCTGCATTGTTCTTCATGAAAACACTTATGTTTTTTTCACCTTTGATGGTTTTACCAAACCAGTCTAGAGTAGCAGATTCAGATAAGTAAAACGAAATTGTGTTTATATGATTTTCAATCAAATCTATATAAAAATCAGTGAAAGCTTTAGCTTCTTTAATTTCTTCGTCTTCTGCTGTTGTTTCCATTTTATTCTGAAACCAATAATTATTATGCTTATTATTTCCAATGTTGAAATGTATAGCTTAGGCACGTTTGATTAGGCTATAGGCCCAGGTTGTGGGTTACAGACTTGCCTGCTACAGTCCTATTAGCCTTCATTAACTTCATTATTTATTATTGTTAGTTTTGAATAATTTATAATTAAATAAACATTTTGCAAATATTCACAACAGTTCCAATTTTCACATCATTTAGTATAGTAATTTGATGTACTTTTAATCAATTAAATTATATTTTTGAATTTGTTCAATTTTAGATAGATTAAGAGAAGAAGAAGAAGGTGGAATTAAAACGGCTACAGATGCTGGATGTATGCCTGAATATAAAACAATCAATTTAGTTCAAAATAAAGACCCTTCGATATTTTATATACCATCATGTACACGAGTTGAACAATGTGGAGGTTGTTGCAATAGTGAAATTCTTGAATGTCAGCCAGTAGAAGTTGAGCCTGTTAACGTTCAGGTAAGAAAACCTTTGATGTATAGAAGCAGCCACAAATTTCGGTATATAAATTATGGTATTATTTACTCCTAGCCGATAACACAACTTATTCAAAAAATATAAACTTGCTTTTCTAAATTGCATACTTTTACTATTTACAAAATGTTTCTTATAACTAATTTTAGTAGTATAAATCTAAAATTCAGTATTGATTTTGTACGTTATATACCTTTTAAAACTGTAAAATTAAAACACTTTAACTAAAGAACTTTGAGTAATATTAATTCTATGGCAATAAGATAACACAATTACTTGACATTAAATAAGTCAAGAACGTGAGAGAGAGAGAGGAAGAGAGGCAAAGAGCTTTTTAGAAATCGTGTCATAAGGTATAGACATTTTGCGTAAGTTTTTACATTCATCGATGTGCCTTCTTCTTCTTGTTAATCATTTTAAAGATTGAGTTGGTTTTATATTGATAGGGATATTTTAAGAGTTACTTTTTTACTTCCATTTGATATTCTCCTTAAACAGGTGTCCTTGAAATAGAGAGACAACGTATACATATCTAAAAAATTGTGAGTCACTTACGACGCAAACCTCAAAATCGCCTTCCTTTCGTGTATATTACGTGAATATTTTTTTTTTGTTACGAGAAGTTAACAAATATAAAGTATTAATATGGATTTCGAATGACGCTTTTAATACAAGCCTTGTAAGGTTTATATTTATAAAAACTCTAGAAGATAACATTGAATAATCAGCTCTCTATAGCTAAAGTTTTGATAACCTGGTAGGAAGTCAGCTGTTAAAAATGTATACTGGCATGTGAATTTTTGAAGATGTATTAAAAGAACATGTAAGATATGTGCTCTACGCGCATTTAACGTCCTATTTCATAACTTTCTGTCTTTAATCGAAGATGTAAATCATATCGAACGTAGGTACGTAACGATCGATAACTGACTGAATCGAAGACGATACTTAAAGCGAGATCGACAATAACAAAACTACTCCTTTTGTTGTTATCTGTTGAATTTTGGAAAAATATATTCAATTCTATATTCAATATAATTGGATCTTAGCATTTTTCATATGATATAACCTGAGTATCTATATAGTAATTTTCGTTTATTTGTATGTGGATAAGGTTTTCTGCAATCTTTATTGCAAGTGATGACACCCGTGTTCCATAATTCTTTATAGTTTGAAATAAAAAGTACTCCTCAAAGAAATGGAAGTTAGAATATAACGATAATTGCGCGAAAGCGCAAGAGATGAAATTCCTTGATGATAAAAAACAATTACCGCAATCTTGGTTAAAAGAATACGTTAATAATATAATTACAAAGACATTCTTATAAAAAGTATGACTAGAATTACTGTCTCCCTCATCTTAATCTTTAAAAACAAGAACCAAAGAAAACAATGTATTTAATACAAATAGGCGACATGGTATATAGTAATATCCAAATTAATTTAATTTTTAATTCTATCAAAATTATGGTGCAACATAAAAGGCGCCATAATGCATAATTACCCAAATTCCCAAATACAAAATATTCTATACCAATTTTTGAATTTAAATTCCATGGAGAATTTGTGTAAAGAAATGGATGGTTGAATGTAATGTACAATTATAGGAGCGGAGCGTACACATTAAAAGATTGTGAAACGAAAAAGTTACCCATTGTGTAATAATTTTTATTTGATTTTCATAATAATGTTCAAACCAAATATTAAAGTTATGCTAAAATTTTACGGACTCTACTATATGATTTTAACTTAAAGCTTAAGTAACTAATTTTATGTTATAATACAGAGAAAATAAGTCTTTAATTTGTAGAGTAAATATTTCAATCTTTTCTTGTTTAAAAAATGACACTATTGAATCACCTTAATAATTTTTTTAATTACATTAATAAACACCAGTATATTTTAGGTTCTAAAGGCATCTTACAATGGAGGTAATAGCAAGAAATTCAGCCATATTGGTACAGAAATTGTAGCAATCGAAAGACACAAACAGTGTAAATGCTTATGTAGAGTGAAAGCTAAGGTACATTTGTCTAACTAGATATATATTTGTTTTCATTGCTACATTTTAGGACTGTACACTAATGCAAGTGTATGAAGAGGTAACATGCAAATGTACTTGTAAAAACAAAGATGAAGAAAAAAAATGTCTAAATGAACATAGTGTGAAATTATGGAATTCAAACACATGCTCTTGTCAATGTAGAAATGAATCGTTATGCACAACAGGCAGTGAATTTGATAGTAATCAATGTAAATGTGTAGTAAAGCAGATACGAAGAAATGTAGAACAACATAGGAGATTTTCATACAAAAATTTGTATTAGCAGTCATTCCATTAAGATTTGACAATTTTTAAATTACTGTTAGATTCATATATAGCATATGTGAATGTACTTCAAAAGTGATAACTATATGTTATTTTATAACTTGTTTCTATCTAATAATTTCAGCACTGTAATTGCACTTGTTTTAAATGTGAAATTAAAGTTCGTAATTGATTAAAAATTTTATATAGGAATATACATTAATTTTTGGTATTTCAGTAATACATCTTTAGTCATTGTATACATTAATATGTATATAGTAGTTTTTCAAGCAAGTATTTCTGTGAATAGCTCACTTTTCGAATTGTAATAATCATATTAACAAATAAGAAATTATTTAAATTGACAAATTTGTTTTGAAGACAAATTAATTGATGTATTTAATCCTTAATTTTTCTATTTATACATAAAATGAAGCTATGTGATATGTGTACTTACAAAATTTGCAATAAAGTATATATAGTCCTTTTTAATTACAATTTCTAAACTGAGTATGATTGAGTTGTCAGTATATTTTGAATAGAATTATTAGTCGCCTTTCCAATTGGAACTGTTTTGTATGCACTAAAATGCGCGTCTTTGCCTAAAATATAATTCAAAACATTAAAATATATACACAATTGATGTGAGGTGATTTAAATGTTGTTGAAAACAAAAACATTTCTTACCAACTCTGTTTTCTATACGCTGAACGTACTGAACGAATACAGTGAAAGTGGGACGTTTATTTGGCAAACACATCTTTTCACTTTCAAGCAATTTTCGCATCTGTTTTTATGTAAATTGACCATTTAAAAAATTTCAAAATAAAGCGACGCGCTTCGTCCAAACTACAACAGGTTTGAAAACAAAATGGCGCTGTTTATCAGTCTTGGCTGTAGGTAGCGTCATATTGTACATTAGACCACACAACAGTAGATGGCGGTATATAAACAATTTAAATTCTGGTAAATTTGAAATTTGTTGTAATAAATAATTCTATTAGAAAACTATTCTTTAATACTGTGTTTTACTGTTAATAAATAATACAATTTGTTTAAAAAAATCAAGCATTCATTTTTCATGTACATAGTACTACATATTTTATGAATATCAAATATAAAACAAATATTTCATTTTTCTTAAACCAAGGATAATTTGTTTATAATCAATCAATAGTCAATTAGTATATCGGTTATTACATGTATTTATATTATATAATGAATAAGAGCAAGTAGTTATTTCTATATTAATAAATACAAATGAAGAAAATGCTTTTTTTTTAGTTATTATTTCCTATAATCATTTGAGTAATATTCCTTTTATAATTATTCTTAATAGATGGCAGCAGAGGCTCTGACGTTATATTTAGAATATTTTCGCATTTGGTAATTTTCTTTTTGAATATTAAATATTTGGACACAGGTAGTTCTTTTTAAATATGTACTATTCACTGTTTTTTTACAATGGCGAAAAGATAATAAAAATGTCTTTATAAATTATAGGTAGGGTGTGTAAACATAGATATAACGGGTGTTCAGAAACATTCGAAGTCAAAGTAGTCCTTGAAAATATGAAGTCATGTCTGATATAGATTGATACATTTACTTAGTACAATTTTATAGGTTATCATACACGCAAATGTACTTAAGTAAAGATATACGATTTTTTGTTCAGAGCCCACTTGACTTCGAATGTTTCTGAACACCCGTTATTTGTTATCTGGTAGGTAGCTACTGGAAATATAGCGGGTGTTCAGAAACATTCGAAGACAAAGTAGTCCTTGAAAATATGAAGTCATGTCTGAGATAGATTGATACATTTACTTAATACAATTTTATAGGTTATCAAATTAGTATCTTCGATATTAGATTCTGACAATTTTTGACAGACAACAGTTGACATTTAATCATTATTACAAATCAGATACTTAAGTAAAGATATACGATTTTTTGTTCAGAGCCCACTTGACTTCGAATGTTTCTGAACACCCGTTATTTGTTATCTGGTAGGTAGCTACTGGAAATATAACGGGTGTTCAGAAACATTCGAAGTCAAAGTAGTCCTTGAAAATATGAAGTCATGTCTGAGATAGATTGATACATTTACTTAATACAATTTTATAGGTTATCATATTAGTATCGTCGATATTAGATTCTGACAATGTTTGACAGACAACAGTTGACATTTAATAATTATTACAAATCAGATACTTAAGTAAAGATATATGATTTTTTTGTTCAGAGCCCACTTGACTTCGAATGATTCAGATTCTTATTTCTTATTTTAATTACCTACGTTTAAATTATTATTAAGGACATTTATTAAATTTTTTAAAGTTGTTCTTCATTCTCGTCTACTACTTAAATTAATTTTTTTAAATACGTTTTTTGTTTCATTACATAATAAAAATGAAATAATTCACTCTCGGAGTGCATTGTTTTACTCATCTCATTACAATATCTAATTTGTTATAAATGTTATTAACGTACTTATTATTTCCAAAGTTTTAAGTTTTATTATTTACATTTACTACACTAATAAGACTACTATACTAAAATTTACAAGATAAGAGCAACAACACCTCTGCTATTTGCGCACATAAATAAAAAGAGGTTTTGTTTATATGTACAGTCCATTCGCATCTTAGAAAACATTATAGTTTATGGGAATGTCATACAGAGTTGTCACTTTTTGTCATGGAAGATATTTGAAAAAATATTAAGGCAACTGCAATATAATGAGCTTGTGCAACTCCATTTGTTTGTGTTCGAAAAATTTGTTTAAATAGGTAATTATTAAAATAGAGATTCAGATATAATAACTTACTAAAAATAGGGTTATCGCGGATGTGATTTATTTATTTATTTAGTTATTTATTTATGTATGTACAAGGGTATATCAAAATATATTGAGACTGGTGCTATAACTTCTTTCACAACTAAAATTTTATAACACAAAAATCGAACATGAAACCCCTACTAATGTACTTACCCTCAAGTAGGTTTTGATTTAACTTTTGACGTTTATTGCAAATTAATTACTGAATTGTCAGTGTTTGACGTAACCAATGAAAAAATGAGAGTGGAGCAAAGATATGCGATAAAATTTTATGTTCGGTTGTGTGAAACTCCAACAGAAACTTTGAAAATAATTAAAACTGCATACCCACGATATAGAGTGTTTGACGAACTGCATGGATTGATTCAAAAATTTCAGAAATTGATCCAAAATGATCGTCGGATTGACATACATCGAATTTCTGACATTGTTAATTTGTCTTATGGTTCCACTCAAAAAAATATTCATGAAGATTTAGGGTACCGAAAAGTCGCGGCAAAATGGATTCCAAAAGTGATGACCGATGAACAAAAAGCCAATCGAGTGACAATTCGTCTGCAGTGGAAAAGGCAACTGCTTCATAATCCACAGTTTTTAAGCAAGAGAGTTGCTTTTATTATTGGTTGGTTTTATCACTACAGCCCTGAATTAAAGTCTCAAAGTATGAAATAACAGCACAAAGACAGTCCAAGAATGCAGAAGGCGAAAACTGTGAAAAGCGTTGGGCTTAATTTTTTTTAATTTATGATCACATTGTACCTAGAGAACAAACAATAACTGGAGAGTACTATTCATATGTACTTCGAGGAATCCTAAAGGCAAAATTAAAGAAAAAACGGCCGCTTTTTCTTCTAGACATTTGTTGGATCCTATATCACGACAATGCTCCGCTATGGGCTGGAGTATTGTCAGTGATTTGTCAATGAACACTTAAAGAATTTTGGGTGGAAATTATTGTTTACCCTCCTTACTCACTTGATCTTGCTCCATGTGACTTGCATTTGTTTCCTGAAGTCAAAACAGAATTGGAAGGTCGAAAATTTGAGTCGAATTTAGAGCTCAACAACGCGGTGATGGGTATACTCAGATTTTATGACAAGTGGACAAAACTATGGGATAAGTGTATTGCACAGAATGGAGACTACTTTGAAGAGTAGTTGTTTAAGTTTTCTAAATAAATGTTTCATATTTGTACTACAGTACTAGTCTCGTTATTTTCTGATATTTCCTCGTACTTTAATATTTGTGGTTGTCAGTCTATTGGCATTGCTATGTCATATTTGTTGTTTCGCTCATAACCAAGATATAAACAAAATTGCCAATATATAGTTTTCAGTTATAATACAAATATAATTAATTGAGTTGGCACAGCGAACGTTCAGTCATTAGAAAAAGAGCAACAGGTAGTAAATGTAAATGAACGTTTAGCCTTTTAAGCACCATTTTCAGTATGAAGATGCACGAAATGGATAAGATCGGTTAAATGTCTGCAGCGTCAGATATGTTTCAGCGGCTTCTTCAAATAACGGTGTTCGCCGTGAGGAACAAATGTTCCTATATGCAGAGAACGACTGTTCGAAATCTAAAGATATAGCACCAGCATATTTAAAATAATTCATATAAATACATGTTCTTATAAATACATAAAGGAGTCACCAAAAGGTTGTTCTAATCTGGTAAAATTCGAATCTTTCGTTAACACACTCTCTATTATAGCTATAACACTAATATTTCTTGCCTCGCTGAATTTTGTACAGTAATGGACACATTACTTGCATTGATTCCACTAATAACAAGGCAAGGAAGAATCTTGTAATATATGAAGTGCTTCAACCAGTCCATGGTTATTATAAATATTTAGTAAATCTTCTTCAACTTGGGCATATTTCAATTTATTCTGACTTTCTGTGATGGCAGTTGCTTTCTTAGGATCAAATTTTAAAGCTACACACTTCATGTTTTGGAAATGTTGAAAATAATAAAATGCTCCCTTGAAGTATCTACCCCACCGGCACCATTAGACAAAGAGATCCAGAATTAGTTTTTTGAAATATCAAAGCTTTTACCAGCTAGTAAAAATGAAACCGACAGCTTCAGAGGCACCATTGTCCGTACCATGACATTAAGAATAGAATTTTTGTAAAGTTTCGTCAACACATGCGTACATAACCAGACTTTTTTAGTTCTAATTCAATGCTGTTTTCGATTTGATTGCGCACTGATGTTAAATTTTTTCGTAAGTTGTCCGACTAGACAATTTTCAGTTCGGGTAATTATTCCAGAAAGAGTAAAATAATTCATTATCTAATAAATTAAACTGTAGATTACGCGTAATCCATGTTAATCGTAAATCGAATATAAAGTGGCTGTTCGACCTAACGCCTTTTTTGTTTTTGTGCTGTGCATTATCCACGTGTTTCTTACATTAAAATCTAATCCGGAACATGGAAGCTTTGTCACGAACTTCACAAATTATTTTACTGTCATCATATGTGAGATCCTGAGATTCACTGATAAACTGTGAACGGATAGTCACTTTATCGTTGCTCGTACTTGAAATGTCATTAAAGTGAACCGCACAAAACCTTAACGTAATACATATATTATAAAAACGAGATATATGTTCGGCACGATAGCTGACCGACGGTTCACCGGCTATAACATCTATTAAAACTCTTCCACTTTTTCGAAGCATCCGCTACTGACCCAACGTTCGCAGGCCCAACTCTAATAATTAATAATAATTAAGATTAAAAAATAACCGATTACGCCGAATCCCTTTGTATGATGGATATCTTTCTTAAAGAGCTAACTTGTTGAAAAATTCGTGAAAGTCCCACCTATCCTGGAACATGCAGATGCATTTCATTCTTATTGGAACTCGTCAGTACACGATTTACAGACATGACTTCCACTTCTATACTGCGTGTTGCTACCGTGCCCGCTCAAGCGCAGTCTTGGCGTAATGAAGACGTTCGGAAAATGTCGAAATCGGTAGTCGTAACGCACAATTTAAAAGGGCGCCTTTAATTGACTAAACAGATGGTAGACAGCGCCACTTAATTTTACTTGCGGAGGCTCGGATCTGAAAACTAGGAAAAGTGTTGCGCGTTCGTAGGCGCATGCGCTTACAGACTGCTAATTGAGACAAAACGTCGGGCTACATTAGAGAAGGTGTACTTAAATTCAAAATAAGGAATCGATAATAGTGAATTCGCATGTTGGTAGAAAAAAACAATGAGAATTATATTTTAAAACCCTCGTTAACTCTTTTTTTAAAAGCTTTATTTTTAATTATATGTTAGAATTAAAACATTTGGTTTAGTTTTAATATTGTTTATTAAAATAATAAGTAAATTACATGAAACGTGAAGCGTGCGTTAGAATAAAAATGAACAGTATTGGATTCTACGATGAATGTGTAGTAACGTATATGTTATAATGAATAATAATGTTTCTTACATTTGATTTTTAATACCTCGCTTCTTTTATCTTAATATTAAGAATCAGTGGCGTGATGCTGAATTGCATATATCACGTTAACTGTAATAAACAAGGCCATTTCCCGCATTAACGTTATGGATGAGGACGGTTCTATAACATGAGTAATGAATTTAACAGAAATTATAATTTATTTAAATCTTCTAGCACGCCTATGGTTTGTATGGTGACGAAATAATGCAATACATTTCGTGAATGTTACTCAAAGTTGTCGTTAAAATTACTTAAATGTCTGAAATCAACTCGATTAACCATTTATTTAAATACAAAATTATTTTAAAAATAAATTCTGTAACCATATACAGACTGTCCCGTAAAAAACGCCAACATTCATAATTCCGTTATTTATTGTCCGGTTTTATTTAAACAAAAAGTAAATTTAATAGCATCAAAAACACTATAAGATAGCAGGGTTTTATTTGTTTTCAATTGTTTTCATTAATGTCAAACGACAGTCAAGTTTTTTATTTTAAATGGCAACATATATATTATTGGCTATATTCGGATTGTATTTTTTTTTCTGAATTCAACGATGTATAACATGTTTATTTTTGATAAACGTTTATTGCAAAAAAAAAACTTTATAAATTTCATCTTTGTCTTCCATTATTTATAAATATTCGAATGTGTCATGAAACATTTGAAATGTAAGTATTATAAATATTATTATAAGAAACAAAACACTTTACAATAAATGTTGAAATTGCCCGCCACCTTGTTTAACACATATCGCACATCTCCTAATAATAAAAAATAAAAAAAAAACTTTATAAATTTCATCTTTCATTATAGTAGACTTGGTCCAGTCCACTAGCATTATGTCAATGTGCCTAAGTGTCAGTTTGACTTTATTAAGTTTTCTGTATTATCCTGTTTGAACGTTTTGCCGCAACAAAAAGCGTATTTTCGTTAAAAATGAATAACAATGAATTAACGGACATGTTACAAGTGTTCTTTGAATGTAATAAAAATCGCCTTCAAGCAGTTCGTCGGTACAGTGCTCGTTTTCCGGACAGAGAAGTTCCAGGTTCGAAAATATTTCAGAGAATTGAAAAGAATTTAAGAAATTATGGATCATTTACCAAACCAAAAACACAAAAACGGAAATTCTCCGAAGATAAGGAATTAGATGTTCTTCTTGCAGTACAGCAAAATTCACGAACTTCGATTCGCGAAATTGCACATAATATTGGGGTATCAAAAACTACAGTTCATGGTATTTTAAGAAAACACAAAGTTAAACCGTACATAGCTCGAAAAGTTCATGCATTAGAACAAAATGATCCTGGCCGAAGAATCCAGTTTTGTCGGTTTTATTTAAATGCATTAGAACAAGACCCGAATTTTTACAGAAGGATAATTTGGTCTGATGAATGCACTTTTAGCAACAACGGTATTTTTAATAGAAACATACATCGGCAGTGGAGTGCAGACAATCCGAGATTTGTCATTGAAAATAATTTTCAAAGACGTTTCAACGTAAATGTTTGGTGTGGCATTTTAGGTGATCAATTAATTGGGCCATTTTTCATAGATGGTTGCTTAAATCAAGAAAAATACTACACTTTATTACACGAAAATCTCCAAAACTTTTTAGATGAATTACCTTTGGCAAATTTAAATAGAATATTTTTTCAACAAGATGGGGCTCCCGCGCACAACGCCAGAGTAAATACTGATTTGTTGAACACCCAATTTGGAAATAGGTGGATAGGAACATCCGGTCCTATCGAGTGGCCTGCGCGTTCACCGGATCTTACGCCCCTCGATTTTTGGTTGTGGGCTTATCTACAAGATCGAGTTTATTTAACAACTCCAGAAAATGTTGACATTTTAAGACAAAGAATTATTAACACTTGTCAAGAAGTACCTGCCGCTTGTCTTTTAAATGCGACCTTTGGAGTAATTAGGAGATGTGCGATATGTGTTGAACAAGGTGGCGGGAAATTTCAACATTTATTGTAAAGTGTTTTGTTTCTTATAATAATATTTATAATACTTACATTTCCAATGTTTCATGACACATTCGAATATTTACTTAATAAAGTCAAACTGACACTTAAGGCACATTGACATAATGCTAGTGGACTGGGCCAAGTCTACTATAATGAAAGATGAAATTTATAAAGTTTTTTTTTTATTTTTTATTATTAGGAGATGTGCGATATGTGTTAAACAAGGTGGCGGGCAATTTCAACATTTATTGTAAAGTGTTTTGTTTCTTATAATAATATTTATAATACTTACATTTCAAATGTTTCATGACACATTCGAATATTTATAAATAATGGAAGACAAAGATGAAATTTATAAAGTTTCTTTTTTGCAATAAACGTTTATCAAAAATAAACATGTTATACATCGTTGAATTCAGAAAAAAAAATACAATCCGAATATAGCCAAAAATATATATGTTGCCATTTAAAATAAAAAACTTGACTGTCGTTTGACATTAATGAAAACAATTGAAAACAAATAAAACCCTGCTACCTTATAGTGTTTTTGATGCTATTAAATTTACTTTTTGTTTAAATAAAACCGGACAATAAATAACGGAATTATGAATGTTGGCGTTTTTTTACGGGACAGCCTGTATGTACGATGTACGAATTTTAAAATTGTATATTAATCAAATAAATTCTTTAAAAAAAATACGTGAAAAGTTTCAAATATATATATGTATATACGAATATAACTAAAACTATATGCCGTCTTAATTGGCATCAATAATGGAAATCGCTGTAAAAGCAAATATAAAAAAAGGAAAAGAAAAATACGACGACGATTTAAATTTCACCAAAAAAGATGAGTCTTTGTAGAAGTAGTACCTCGTTCGGCTGTATGTGTGCGATAGGACGGATGGTCCCACAGCTGGTGCATGTTCTTGTGATCAGATGTCCAGCCAAGACGATGTCTGTTTGATTTTCTGTCTTCGTTGTTTACTTGCTTACCTGTCTTCCTCTTGGCGAAATATATATCCCGTTTGTCGGACAAAAGCCTGCGCCTAATTATGTCTAATTGCTGCGTCGTAAGACACTCAAAATCACTAACGGTAGCAGGCTTTCTAGTAGCTACCACACACACCTTTTTGAAACCACTAGACAACGAAAATTACCATAAAAATTAAGGTATAGCGTGGCCTCTTATCTCGCTTTACGGAGCTCATCAAGAAACAAAACTATATACTACATACTCGCATGTCTACTAGGACACTCCCGTAAAATCGCAACTTCCGAAGCGGGGTCGAATTTAGTGCACACAATCTATTCTAGATGGCGCAGCTGGGATCACAAAGAAAATAATAAACTAAATTTGATATAAAGGGTTATTCAAAAGTAAGTTATATTTTTAAATTGCCGTCGTTTTGTTAAATAGTAAAGTATACACAAAATAAAAACATACTTGTGTTCATAAAAGAATGGGGTTTACTCGCCGCACATATTTTTTATTTTCATTACCATGGCAACAAGTTTCTTGATAGGAATAGAAACGTTAGCTTTTCTTACTGAATTTGACAGACACTGACCCTGTGAAAAATGGTTTTGACATTGCAAAATCGTATAGGCCTTGTTCAGTGATACTATGAATGTGCAAGAAGTTTAGTAACGGGTATAAGAAAATATAGAAGAAACAATAACTTCAGAAATGGTCTGTGCAGTTTACAGGCTTACCACAAGCTAATCCATAAATTTGAAGAAACTAGCTGCGTTACTGATAAAGCAAAATCTGGAAGATTTTGCTTTAGTAGCGAATGACATTACTGCTGCTGAAGTTTTACGCGAGACTGAAGAAATAGCCGTAAATAATAACTACGGAATGTATAATGCTAATCAAGTTGCAAAACATCTCCAAATAAGTTACACCCTGGTTTGACGAATTTTCAGAAGACATCTAAAAGTGTATCCGTTTAAAATGAAAGTTTTATTTGCAGTTAAAGAAACGGATAAACCAGTTAGGTATGATTTTGCTCATCGTGTATTAGCACAAATTCAATAAACTCTGCAGTGGCTGGATAACGTTTTATGGACCGACGAGGCGAGGACCGAAAATCTTGCGCATACTGCGATTCAATAAGGGATTTATGATTTGAAAGTACCCGTGTGATTGGGTTCACATCCCGATTCATTTTAGAACCATACTTTTTTGAAGAAAATCAAAATGGGCAACTAAAAACAGTTACAGTTGCTGCAGAACGATATTTTACCATGCTGCGAAATTATGTTAACCCAAGACTGCACAATTACGATATTGAAAATATCATCTTCATGCAAGATGGCGCACTCCCCCCCCCCATATTTACGCTCCTGTAGCAAATCTGTTAATTAACACTTTTAGCAATCGTATCACAAGCAGAAACTGTCCCAATCCTCGGTTAGCGCGTTCTCCAGATATTAATCAGGCAGGTTATTGGCTATGGGGCTAACTTAAAGAAAAGGTTTTTTAAGTCATTCTACGACTATCAGACTATCAGCAGCTCAAAGAATCAATTTCACAATAAATGGCAACTATTCCAGTTAATTTACTCCACAATGTTGTCCACAGTATAGAAGAAAGGCTGCTTTTTGTTGAAGAACAAAATGGCGGACATATTAAAAATTTGCGCTGAAGTGATTTGCTTTGTAATAAACCTCATTGTTTCACCAATAAAAACCTGTTTTTAATTTGTGTATACTTTATTTTATAAGAAAATTGCAGCAGTTTCAAAATGTGAGTTACTTTTGAATAACCCTATATATTTTTCTACAGGGCGGTAACAACTTAGCGTAAAAAATTAATGTAACAGTGTATATACCGAGTTTTTCTTTTGTCATTACACATAGGTATAATGCTTTGACTTTTATTCATTTAGCCTTACACATAGGGATAAATCTATGATGGCATAGTAGACAACCAGTTATACACCAGCATCTACGTACAAACAATTGCTTAACTCTTAAAATAAATTGCCATGGAGAGATAATAAAATTTTTTTAATGTGAAATATTTCTCAATTTTTATTCATTACAAAAATCTTAAATTAAATAGATTTGATTGAAAAATAGATAATTTATTTCGATCATGAATACGTATAGTAAAGACGAAAAAGTTTCAATGGTAATGTAGTACCAGAAGAATAACAGTTTAAGTTTGAGTTTAATTATCCTAACAGGCCTATACAATTTTAAATATTTATAATAGATTCAAAGAAGATGGTTGTCTTCCAAATTCCCACAAAAAAAACTAATAAAGTCAATCACGTGTTAACAGAAGACATGAATATCCAGTGTTATGTAGAAGAACAATGTATAGGATCGCTTTTAGATGTAGCCAGGCATTTTGGAGTATCGTACAGTTCGGTGTACAGAACCCTGAAAAATTCAAACATAAGCCATACAAGGTATTAAACTATCAAGAGCTTTTCGAGGAAGATAAAGTAAACCTAACTGATTTTTGCAATATAATGTTTAATTTGCTAAATGAAATCGAAGAAATTTTAAATAAAATAATTTTTACTGATGAAGCCACATTTACCGTAAATGGTGAAGTCAACTCTCAGAATTTCCCGTTTGTATCCTACATTTACCCATTGAAAAATACTAAATTTCGTTTCGTTTAGGTATTGGTTCCGAACAAATCCTTATGCCCAAAACCTAACTCGAACGCAGTACTATCAAAAAGTCAATGTGTGGATTGGATTAATAAGCGATAGACTTATTGGCCCATTTTTTATTGACGATATCCTCACTGCAGAAAAATATTTGAATCTCTTGCGAAACCACATCATTCCATCAATTGAGATGCTAAATATTGAACAACTTTGGTTCCAAATAGATGGGGCTCCGGCACAATCTACTCACGCCGTCAGGAATTTTTTAAGTAACATATTTCACAGACGGTGGATTGGCAGGTTTGGCCCCATACCATGACCTCCAAGATCAGCTGATTTATCTCCAAATGATTAATTCCTTTGGGGTTATCTAAAAAGTAAAATTTATAATAACGTGCAAATACGTAACTTGGCCGAATTAAAAACCGTAAGCGTATTGCATGTGATGCAATAAATCTAGAATTTATTCGGAATACCCTACGTTGCTTTCAAAACCGCCTTGCTTATTGCCTTAAAAGACAAGGAAGACATTTCGAAAACTTGCTATGAAGTTTGTCTTCATTTTTGTTATGTTGTTTTGTTTGTTTTAATTAATCGTTAGAATAAATTATTTTTTTCATACTAACTGAGATTTTCTTTCTTTTGTAAAAACGTAACCTAATTTTTCGTGGCTTTATTTTGTTTGGTATTACCCACTGTTGCCAGTACAAGTATTATTACCAAACTAGATTCTAGAATACTTTCGCGATAAATTTTAAGTTTGTATAACAATCTAAATAATTAGTATTATCCTTTGGAAGCTTTAAACTGGTTTAAACATTCATATATTTAATAGTTACAAAGCATAGCAAGATGAAACCCATTGAGTTATTTCTTTAACAAATAGAAAAAGGTTGGGTGTAGTTTTAATAAAATAAATACTTAGGTTACTTATTAATATTTTTAACATTTTTATTTAGGAACATTATCATATTAACATTTTTCGGTTTTGGTCTTGCATACATTTGTTCTATTATTAAACAAGCTGTACTATACACTCACTTTTTGCTGAACTCGCTGGAATACAAAAGTATTTCCTACCACATTGTTGTAAGGGTTTCAGCTCCATTCCTGTTATCTAAAAGAATATCTAAATAAAAATGCAGTTACCCTTCTTTTTTAAACTTATCTTCCAAAATAAAAGAGGATCAACGTCCTGATTTAAATTTGGCCTTTCGAGGTATTGCCTTTTAGTGATTATTACATCAGCTGTAATTGATTTTACTTTCTCTTATTCTTTCTTGCAAAACAAATAATGAAAGTGACTTTCGATGTGGGCTAATGTCTGTTTGGATTACAAGTATTTGTTATTTGTTCTTTATTTTCAGAATCTATTTTCTTCATAATATTATTAAACATTTCTTGTTCTAGAAAAGAAGCCCCGGTAGTATTTTCAGTACTACGAAAACCTTCTCTTTTAAATCGAGAGTCTCAAACAGTTGTTACTCTAGTAACTGATTCTGCTTCATATGGAAAATATCCTTACTTTAACAGATTCCAAAAGCTTGTTGTATAGTGTCTTTCCTTCCGCAATCTTTAATTTCAGTAGTGATGCTGTAAGATAATTGTACAGTCCAAAAGTTATTGGGATTATTAAAGAAATAGTAACATATTTATTACCTACAAGAATTTCCCACTACTGCTTTTTAAGATAAATTTCTTCAGTTCATAAAACCGGTTATTCGTAAGATACCACGAAGTGTTATTTGTTTTTATCGTGTTACTGAAATACACCCAATGCGTCGGTTACGTTCGGCAATTCATTAGAAATAATGTGAGGACGTTCTACAATTTCATTAAATGGTAATATCTATTTGTACTTTTTTGTTATATTTTCTACCTTTTTTGATACACTAATTTTACTATCTTAGATATATTTCAACCTTAGAGAAATATTATCCATCTTCTTTGTTAAAAATATTTAAAATTGTCTTCGTACAAGATATACACCTGTTGGGATAATTAACTGTTTTAAATAAATTATGTATTTTGCAATAAAATGTATTTAATTTAAGATTTAATTCTGAATGAAAAAGCAGAAATATTTGACAATTGGAAAAATACGTCCAAATATGTCACTGGTGTATATATAAAATTCACATAATAATCGAACAATACATTTTAAAAGTCAAAGCGGCACAGAAAACTAATGTCAAACTGGATAAACATGGCGTAGTAATTTTCGAAATGGTCATATGAGCCCAAACGATGTTGAGCGTTCTGGACTAGAATATTGAGAAAATTCATAGCATCGTGACTGAAAATAAGAGGCTTAGGCAAGATTGCTAAGACAGTAGATATCTCAAATGATAGGATACACTATATTTTATACGAATATGTACAAATGGAAAAATTGTTAGCAATATGGTACTGTGTTTTCCTACAATTGAACATGAATAAGCAAACCGACGACCACTATTTTCTGAGATGTTCTGAAGAAGAGTTAAACGATAACGGCAATGTTACATAACTTTTCTGGATAATTTAACAATAACTCATTTTTCGTCAAGAATACGCATCAGCCAACTCTTCTGCAATTGTTGCAAAAAAATTGAAAAAATACCAAACGAAGCCCTTAAGCATCCTTTCTATACATCAGATCTGGTTCCTTCAGATTCTATTTGTTTCCAAATATCAAGCAATGATTTGCATGAAAGAGATTTGCATCAAATAAAGAGGTTATACACTAAATAATAGCTTATTTTGATGATATGGATAAATCGTACTATTTGACTCAATATGTACTTTCAAATTTTTGTTGTTCACTACTGTTCATTATTCATGATGATATTTTTATCATTAGAGAGATTCTGACCGCCAAGATTACTTAGAAGAAATTGTTGTACCCATGTTCTTCCTTGTCTTCAGAGGTTGAGCTATCCATTTTTCCAAAAGATAATGTGTGTTCTCAGTCTTACTTTAAGTTTATTTGAAGCGGTTCATGTCAATCTTTCGTTACGGCCTCTCAATAGATCACGTATGAGATATTATTGGTAGAAAGATGAGCAATTTGGCGGCTCTACGACATACCTCGAAGACTCTTCAAAATGAGATACAGTTAGCTTGGGTTACGATAAGACAATTATTTATTGTAATCCATATTAGGATGCGTTAATTATTGTGTAAATAACAGTGGAGGAAAAATACATTATTAGTAAAAAGCAGCAGAAGTCACTTGTTTTTCTCTTTTTTGTCGATATGGATGCAAATGTCGCCTTATACGATAAGTTAATTACTACAATACGACAAACTAAGTTTGTACCAGTATACAGAACGCAACACGCCGCGACATCGACCTTCTTGGTTGTTAGGATAATTAAAAATTCGTGAAAAATCATTTGACTTTTTGCGAATTTTTAATTTTCTTAGCAACTAGGAAGGTCAACGTCGCGGCGTGGTGCGTTCTGAATTCGTGAAAAGTCATTTAACTTTTCCCGAGTTTTTAATTACCCTAACAACTAGGAAGGTCGACGTCGTGGCGTGGTGTCTTCTACATGCTGGTACAAACTTAGGTTGTCGAATTGTAGTAATTAACGCATCACATAAGGCGACATTTGCATGTAAAAATGAGATTTAATAATCATTTAATTCTCATTTGCAGTAAGTTCAGAAGGAGCAATATGAACTAATTTTAAATCATACTTAAATAGAAATGAACCATTATCTTTCTTCCTTACTATAACAATATTGTGATGACTCATCCAATACCGCGTCACGCGTCATTCCTCTGGTGTTTTCTCGAGGCCTACGAGAACGCTCTCGATGAGTATTCACCACGATATAAAAGCTGTCGAAGAAGGGATGGCGACATTCAATCCTAGAGCTCGCCAAGTACACATAAATATAGATACATAAATATAAATACATAAATGTACTTATTGTTAATAGTTAGTTTTATATTGTTATATGTTTTAATATTAATATAGTTTGTGTCTAAAGTTATTGTTAGTTTTATTTAAGGACCCGAAAAGACAAACATTACAGTGGTATTCAGGTGTGGACTAATTAATAAATAATAAACTAAGTAGACAATTAAGTGTTAATTAAGTATTCGATTAAATAAATATACAGTACGGAAAGACGTTATTTTAAATATCGTGATGGTCAACAGAATGAAACTGACGGAATTAAAAGTGTCCGAGTTAAAACGAGAATTAGAAGAGAGGGATGAGGATACAACTGGCAAAAAGTCTATCCTCCAGCAACGGCTTCGCAATGTGTTGATCCAAGAAGGCGAGGATCCAGAGAATTATGTCTTTCAAGTTCCAGGCGGAGATGCTGACGTGAATTTGCTGTTGATGAAAATGGAACAACGAATAATAGATTCACAAACTAAAATGGAGCAGAAAAGCCTGGAAACTTCTGGAAATTTAGCAAAAACTCTAGAACAAATGGAACAGAAGAATCTGGATAGTGCGAAAAATATGGAACAGCGTCTAATAGATTCACAAACTCAAATGCAACAAATGGAGCAGAAGAACCTGGAAACTTCTGGAAACTTAGCAAAAACTCTAGAACAAATAGAACAGAAGAATCTGGTTAGCGCGAAAAATATGTAACAACGATTAATAGAGAATGCGCAAATACAAATGCAACAAATGGAACAAAGAAACCTAGAAACCGCTAGAATCCTCGAGGAAAATCTGGAAAAGAAATTACTAGAAACTTCGAAAAAAGTCTGGAACAAGTGGAGAAAGTTCTAGAACAGCGATTAGCGGAAAAATCAGAAGCGTTAAAAGAAGAGGTTTTCATAGCTGTAGAAGAGAAAATTGGAGAACATTCTAGACTTTTAGAAGCAATAATGATTGAGATGAAATTACCCGCTAGCACGGGTCATTCTGATCCCAAGCAGGTCAACGAAGAAGTCATACCGCGGCCCATCGAAATAAAAGAAGAACTTGTGGCTATTTCAAAGACCAGAATCAAGCCACCAACCTTTGATGGAAAGACGCAAGGGCAACTTACCTGACGCAATT
Organism: Melolontha melolontha; assembly: GCA_935421215.2. Lineage (NCBI taxonomy): Eukaryota > Metazoa > Arthropoda > Insecta > Coleoptera > Scarabaeidae > Melolontha > Melolontha melolontha. Next base: position 96,948,934 of record OW285238.1, read on the forward strand.
CGAAGCGGCCGCAGAAGCAAACGCATGGTCTTCTGCCGAGAAGGCGACTGCTTTAGTCATAGCATTTAGGGGTGATGCTAGTGATATTTTGCAGACATTGCCTCCTGAGGAACGTAAAGATTACTCTCAACTCATTAAACGCTAGGAGATGAGATATGGCTATGCGCATTTGGAGCAAGTATACCATACCCAACTGAAGAATCGATCACAGAAGAAAGGCGAGAATCTTCAGGAATTTGGTGCAGATATTGCTCGTCTAGTTCGACTTGCATATCCGATGGCGCCAGAGAATTTCATGGAACACCTAGCGGTCCAGACGTTCATAGATGGTCTCCGGGATATTGATACGCAGCAAGCATTAAGGTTGGCAAGACCGAAAACCTTGATCGATGCTTTGGCGCACGCGCTTGAGTTTGAGACTGCAAAGCAAGCCTCTCGGAACCATGATCGTGTCTGCACTGTTGACAAGCAGGAAAATGAGGAGTTCATGGAGCAGGTGGTTAGTAGAGTTCTAAACCAGATCAAATCAAATAAAAGAGTACTGCGATACTGGAATGGTGGAGAGATTGGTCACGTTCGGAGTAAATGTGGTAAGGTGGCCAAGAAAGCATCGTCTGAGCAGCAGAAAAACTAAAGCGGGTCGATGAGCTGGGGCAATCATCGATCCAGCATCAGGAAGCCCCAAGGACGCCTGGCCAAGTCGCATCCCTGCAACATCAAACCAACGGCCTGTATGTGGACGCTGTTATGGAAAGAAAGACCTATGCTTGCTTGCTAGATACTGGATCGACGAAAACCATCGTGCGATCCGATTTAATTCCCAGAAATAAAAAGTTAGTTTCTAGCAAATGGGGACTTAGGACAGCAACAAGAGAAGCAGCTTCTGTGGCAGGTGATGTGGATGTCAACTTTATCATAGGACCAACATCAATCCGACATCGTGTTCTTGTAGCCGACATAGAAGAACAAATAATCTTGGGATTAGACATCATGAACACCTACGGCTTCCAGTTAAACATGAAAGAAGGCACTTTAAAAATAAATAATGAGGAATTGTTTCTTCATGGGAAAGATTGTGGGAAGAACAACTCCCTTGCATCCACAATCAGATGGGATGGTAGAGCGAATGAACAAGACCATGATCAGACACTTATCCAAAGTGGTCTCCGAACACCAGAGAGATTGGGACGAACATTTACCATTATTTCTAATGGCGTGTAGGGCCTCCGTTCAAGAGACAACTGGCCAATCACCAGCAAACGTGCTATTCGGGAGGGAACTCCGATTGCCCTGTGATTTAAAGTTTGGGAGCAAGCCTGGTGAAGATCTTGCCGGAGAAGATTATGTCAGCACGCTCAGATGACGACTAGATAATATACATGAACAAGTCAGACACAATATCCAAGATGCTAGTGACAGAATGAAGGAGAGCTATGACATCAACGCCGAGAAGAGTGGTTACCATGAAGGCGATCGGGTTTGATTATATAATCCACAACGCCGACGGGGCCTATCTCCAAAACTTCAAAAGAATTGGGAGGGGCCGTACGAGGTGTTGAAGCGGATCAACGATGTAATATACCGCATCAGGCGAACACCTCACACTAAGCCAAGAGTCGTACATTTTAATCGATTAGCCCCATACTCTGTAGACAATAGTGACGGAACCGCTGACTTGCGTCGATTGGATAGCCAATACCAGGAACCAACCTTCGAAGACTTTATGGAAGAGTATTCTGGTTCGAAGAAAGCTCGATTTGGGGTAACCATCGAGAAACAGCAAGATTTGTTTACGGTGCCGCCAGGCTACGCGCTTGCTCATTGCGTAGCCCGAGATCTGCGAATGGCCAAGGGAATTGCCAGGGAATTTAAAGAGAGATTTGCCAGAATCGAAAAATTAAGGCAGCAGGGATCAGCAATTGGGAAGAGTCTTCAAATACTAAATGAAGAACAGCCCATATTTTATTTAGTCACAAAAGAACTGTCAAACCTGAAGCCAACCTATCGTGCCTTATGGGAGGCCCTGGTCCACTTACGAGAACAGATGTTACAACAAGACATTTTGAAATTAGCAGTTCCAAAATTGGGTTGTGGATTAGACCGCCTGGACTGGAGAATTGTAAGGAGGATGTTAGAAGTAATATTCCAACATACTGGTATGGAAATTCTGGTATGCAGTTACCGGCTTGAATATTCCTGTACATCCAGGCAAGATAAGACGGTGGATTGTTATTTCGGTATGACGTCAGAATGTAACAAAGGCCCTACCTGTCGATTTCGCCATCGTTTGAGGGAACCTAAGTATGACATGTTTCGGGACGAAACTTCATTTTTAAAAAGGGGGCAATGTGTTGACTCAGCCAATAACGCGTCACGCGTCATTCCTCTGGTGTTTTCTCGAGGCCTACGAGAACGCTCTCGAAGAGTATTCACCACGATATAAAAGCTGTCGAAGAAGGGATGGCGACATTCAATCCTAGAGCTCGCGCAGTACACATAAATATAGATACATAAATATAAATACATAAATGTACTTATTGTTAATAGTTAGTTTTATATTGTTATACGTTTTAATATTAATATAGTGTGTGTCTAAAGTTATTGTTAGTTTTATTTAAGCACCCGAAAAGACAAACATTACAATACATTCACAAAGTATAAAAGTGAAAAGTTATATATGTCTTCAGAATACCGCTCGAATAAGAGTGAAACGCTTCTGTACGTTCCGAGGTAGACGTGACTTTTTACGAACTTTTAATTATCATATTATTCCTGTTTAATTTCAAAGAAAAATATATAAATACACCGATTTCAAAAGAGTTCTGAACCTAATATTGCCTCATAGAAACAATGAAAAACGAGATATAACAATAAAAATGTTGTTACTTCAAGCAAATAATCTAATCTATTCACTTCCGTTCTTTTTTATTGAACCGATAAAAATATTTTTAAGGACATTATCTATTAGGCTTTGGAATGATTATTTGGAGCAGGCAAAATATTGTAAACTATTCTTCACATTCCATTCAATATATATGTAATAATAAGTTGTTACTACTTTGGATAACTAGAAAATATTTAATCTTTATTGAGTACCTAATAAAACGCAATTTCCATTCGGACTGCAGGAAGCAATTAGAAATCTGTAAACACTAAACACCGATAAACGTTGTCAGCGGAAATTTATAATAATATATTAAAATTTAAATTTTTGTTTATAATTTTCGATAAATATACTAAAATTCTATTCATAAAAAAGTTAAATTATCTAATAAATTTATAAGTTATACAATTATTGTTAGCATACAAGAATAAATAGTATAAACAAGATTATTTTATTTAAGAGCTCTGATGGCTTAAAGGAATTGCATATATAAAATTGTTCTAAAAAGAGCTCTGATGGCTTAAAGGAATTGCATATATAAAATTGCGTATAACTAAAAACAATAAACACAACACAATTTACAATGAATTTACAAAACGTTTAATAATGTCTCCCCATTCTTTCCTATTCGTCACTTTTGTTTTCCAATCTATGATGTGTATATTCTTTAGGTTTTCTTGTGTGCTTTCATACCATCTACATCGTGATCTCTGCCTTTTCCTTTTTCCTATTGGTCTCCTGGACAGGATCCTCTTTGGCATTCTCACTTCTGGTCAGTCTCTGTACATGAGCTACATTATTATATTGTCAATTGAACTTTGGTTCTATCTCTCTATTTCGTCTCCTTCCAGCCTTCTGGTATATTTACTTCCCCATATAAAGATAAGATAGCAAAGAAAAATACTGATATTTTTCTTTGCTATCTTTCCAAAATAATCTCCATATTTTTATTTAGTACTCAATTTTACTGGCGTATATCTCTGTTGGTCTTATGACAGTTCTATATATTCTAATTTTTGTATTTCTCATTAGTATTCCATATTTCTGATTTCCGCCATTCTGACTCTCACTTCCTGTTTTTTTGTGTCCTTTATTCTACTTATACCATTAAGTATACACGTTTTCACTTTCTCAAATGTGTAAGTCTCCCCTATATATGTTTGTAGTACAAACATATAAAGGAAAGACTTACGCTGGCTATTTTTTGCATAACTCTGGCGCCCCTGAGCAGCCGCCGCTGGTTGTACTATTAGTAGTTTTCCAGATTCTTGTCCTGAAGCTCCCATAACCACATACATACGACTTTCAACCTACGAGACAAGCATAAAACCGATTAAGAGAGGGTGTATCGAGATGTAAGGCTAATTTGCAGAAATGGAGAATGTTGAATGGGGTTCGATTAATAAAGCACACGGTAATTAAGAATTAATTATATTAATAAAAATAAGTAACAATAAAAATAACTAACTATAAGTAACAGTATTTATATTTACATTTATGTAAACATTGATGTCTACGATGTCTATTTGACGGCGGTCATTAGTTGAATGAATCATCCTTCGCTTGGGTGTTTATGTACTTGTCGAATATTTCTAGATTAATCCGTGTCTAGAATATTCCGGAAAGTTTCATGCCCTGCCCAGCTAGTGATATCATCGCTTTGATTACTGACTGATGTAACGTCGCATGGCGAACATCACTTGACCCTTACTAAAAAAAAAGTTTCGCCTCGAAACATGCAATCCTTTGGTTCTATCAAGTGATGACGAAATATACAGGTAGGTCCTTTGTTGCATTGCGACGTTATATGGAAGTAGCAGTCCACGATTTAATCTTGTCTGGGCTGAAGAACATATTTAGACCAGTAATTCTTACAAGTATGCTGGAATAACACCTTCAGCATGCTTCCTACAATTCTCCGATCCAGACGATCCAGTCCACAACCCAGTCATGGTACTGCTACTCTCAAGACGTTTTGTTGTAACGTTTGTTCATGCAAATGGACCCGAGTCTCCCATAAGGCACGATAGGTTGACTTCAGGGTTGACAGTTCTTTCATGACCAAATAGAAAATACATTATTCGTTGTTTATTATTTGTAGACTCTTCCCAATCACCGGTCCCTTAATTCTCTGATTCTGCCGAATCTATCTTTAAATTCTTTGGTAATTCCTTTAGACACTTACAGGTCTCGGGTTACGCAATGAGCGACCGCGTAGTATTATCTCCTGAGTATATGGCGTAATCGATTAAAATGCACTACTCTTGGTTTCTCGGCAATCCGATTCGACACCTCGTATGGTACCTCAAAATTCTTCTGAAGTTTTGGAGACTGGCCCCATTGACGTTGTGGGTTACATAATCAAACTAGGTTATTTGTCTGGTAACCACCTTCTTCAGTGTTGATGTCATAGTTTTCCTTAATTCTATCACTAGCATCCCGGGTATTATATCTTATTTGATCATGTATATTGTCCAGCCTTGGTCGAAGAGTGCTGACATAATCTTCTTCTGCAAGATCTTTTCCAGGCTTGCTCTCAAACTTCAAATCACAGGGCAGCCGGAGTCGCCTGTCAAATAGCATTATTGCTGGCCCCAGTAGTTTCTTCAACGGTTTCTTGTCCGGTACGCATTAGGAATAATGATAAGTGCTCGTCCCAATCTCTCTGATGTTGGGAGACCACTTTGGATAGGTGCCTGAAAATGGTCTTGTTCATCCGCTCTACTATTCCATCTGATTGTGGATGGAAGCGAGTTGTTCTTGTCTTTAAAATGGTCAAAATGGTCTTTTCGAAAAGACTGAATTCGAATTCGCCCTTCATCTGAATGGAATTTCAGGTGTATAGAGGTATACCAAAACGACTGATGAACTCTTTCACGGCATCTCACAACATCAGGAATACGTCTTCCAAATTCTTCATGCGATTTTGAAAGATCTTTTTGATTACATTATTCAATCGGCGATAGTTAGCCTAAAACTATTGCAACTGCATCGCCGGTTTTCATTTTATGCCTGACTATAAAGGTTCTTCTTTTCGTGCCAGTTTCAGTTTCAAAAGCATCTTCATACTGCTGGATTAGATTTTCAGCTTGGCTCTGTTTTTTCTTGGTTAATCCTTGAGAAGCTAAGTCGATTATCTTGGAAAATTTCTGAGGAACCTGCGTGAATACATCCTTCTTTGCTTCTACACGATGAATGACGGCCGACACTGGCGAACACTATCCCAGAATAGTACCCTTCTTTAATGTAGCAAGGTAATAGTTTACATTCATTAGCCTTATCGGTACGGTTTTCTGAGACTTAACCAGCATTTTGGGAACTATCCCTCGGCCAACCTTGTCATCATCGGCCTTTGGTTCCAACATTGTAACATCTCCTTCAACAGAATCACCTTTTATACGAGCTGTCAAAATGTCCCGCTTCTTGCATCTAAAACAACATTCTCTGCAGTAGTTACTCGTACAACCCATCATTTTGCTCATGAATAACTAATTCTTCAGTATTTATTTTAAAAATGTCTTGTTTCAAATCTAACTGGGAGCCGCATTGTTCATAATATCCAATCCTAAGATTACTTCTTCCTCTATATCGGCCACTAGAACGCGATGTCGGATTGATGTTGGTCCTATGATAAAAGCATCTACTTCACCTGCAACAGAAGCTGCCTCTCCGTTTGCTGTCTTAAGTTTCCATTTACTAGAAAATATTTTTCTTTCTGGTAATTAAATCGGTCGCACGATGGTTTTCGTCGATCCAGTATTTAGCAAGCAGGTGTAGGTTCTTTCTTCCGTAATAGCGTCCATATACCGTTGGTTTAATATTGGGGCTTCCTGATGCTGGATCGATGATCGCCTCCGCTCATCGACCCGCTTTAGTTTTCTTGGTCACGTTGCCATATAAAAATCTCCCATCGCACAAACATATTATATACACATTGAAGATAATTGTCTCTAATGCGACAATAAAACCATATTCAATGAGACAGTACGAGACATACGAATTTGGTATCCGTTGTCTGTCAATTTTTGCGTATACAGTTATGTTTTAACATTTATCACATTTTAATCACAACGTGATAAGAAGGGCATTAGAATGGTACTGCAATATCACATAAATTTACATTTGGTATATAGTTATTACCTGCTTTCGAGCGTTTATCAAGAATCTTTGAAACAATTACCTATTTATACAATTTCAATAAATATTGGTGCTTTTGTATATAATCCTTAGATAATCAAAGGATTTAATAAGATCTTAGTTTTAGATTTATCGAATTATTTGAATATTAAATATAAGATAGATATGTGCGAGAGAGTAACGAGTGTGTGTAGTAAATAGCTCCGTAGTTAAACTCAATATATTGAGAGATTACGAGCGAATAAAATTTTATAAGATAGGACAAGTAGTGTAGAAAAACCCAACTAAGAATTAAGAATAATTTAAATGACGGTAAGAATTGAATAACAATATAAATAGAAATATTGTAATAAATAAGTGAGCGAGAGACTGAGAATACACCGATAGAGGTCAAACTCTCGACGGGTCGACCGGGGTTTGGCTTCTTGCGCAATGACAAAACATAGAAATAAAAACGGCCGGCACGGTTTTGCACAAAATTAAAAGTGAAAGCAGGAGCGAACTAAGGAAATAATTGGAAGAAAATAAAATAAGAATAAGAAGTTAAATTCAAGAAATGAAGGGAACCGAAGACAGTGATGACTACACATCAGACGATAGGAAGAGGAAGAATTCTGGAGAAGAAGACGAAGAACGAGTCTTCAATAAAAGTAAGAAAATAAATAGATCGCCTGTGAAAACACAAAAGAAAATGGAGGAGAATATACAAGTAATGATAAACATAATGGAAACTATGCAAATAACAATGAAATCCTTAGCAAAAGAAGTAAAGGAAATGAGAGAAGAACAGAAGATATACAAAGTGGAATTTCAAGAGATGAGACAAGAAAATGAAAAATTAATAAGAGAAAATTATCAAATAAGAAAAACAATGACAGCAATGGATGAAAGGATAGAGCGGCTAGAAAATAAAAAAAAGGCGGAATAATGTAGTTGTGCAGGGATTACCATTAGATAACCAAGCGGAAATAAAGAAAGAAATGGAAGAGTTTATAGAGAAAGAGCTACAATTAAAAATCAAAGTTAAAGGAGATCAAGGTTAAACTTAGAGAAAGAATTTGCTTAATACAAATGGAAAATGCGGTAGATAAGAAGAAACTTATGCAGAACAAACACAAACTAAAGGGAAGGAAAGGCGACAAAGTATTTATTAATGACGATTTATCTAAACCAGACAGAGATATACAGAAATTCATCAGAGACAGGGCAAGTGAAGAAAGGAAAAGGGGGAAGAGTGCTAAAATAGCATACAGAAAAATATATATAGGAGCGGAAGAATGGATATGGAACAAAAATGAGGAAAAGTTAGTACGAGCGAAGGATAATAAAACATTAAAAAACTAAGGAAACAAGGTACATATGGAACAAAGGGAACGGACACGGCAATGACAATGGAAGTAACCAAACGGAAAAATGACACAACAAATATAAAGAATGAATGGAAATTAGCGATATGGAATGTCAGAGGTATACACGGGAAGGAAGAGGAAATTATAAGCGAATTTGAGGAAACAGGTCTAACAATACTAAGTATAAGTGAAACAAAGAAGAAAGGACAAGGAGAACAGATATTAGAAAATGACCATATTTTAGTGTATAGTGGAGTAAATACGGATAGCAGAGCAGCAGCTGGAGTAGGTATGATAATACATAGAAGCTTGAAAAATAGCATAAATAAATGGGAAGCTATATCAGAACGTATTTTAACAGTGGAACTGATTGGTATCAAAAAGAAAGTAATGACAGTAATAGCAGTATATGGTCCTTGTGACACTGATAAAGTGGAAGAAAAAGATAAATTTTGGGACGACCTGACGTCAGTAACAGAGGATGCCAAGTGAACATTGTTCATCACCGGCGACTTTAATAGTAGAGTGGGTAGGAAAGATGATATATATAAGACAGTTATAGGGAAATATGGAGAAGAGACAAGAAATGGCAATGGGGAAAGAATGCTGAATTTCTGTATGAACCATAATCTAATAATAACTAACTCATTCTACAAACACAAGGATATCCACAGATATACACGTGTACAACACACAAAAGATGAAAAATCGATAATTGACTATGTGTTGGTAGAGAAAGGAAATAGAAAAAGTGTGGTAGATGTCAAAGTTACGAGATGAGCTGAGATATATAGTGACCACTACCTGGTGGTCGCTAGAATTAAAGAAGAGATAAGAGAAAAACATAATGAAGCAAACCAAATAAAAAAAATGGAATACACAACAATAAAATCATATAAACTAAAGGAATACGAGATAGCTCAAAAGTACAAACAATTAGTTAAAGGGAAAATAAAAGAAAGTGCAGAGAGAGAGAATAAAGCTGGCCAACTTAATTGGACGAAAAATGGAACATGTTCAAGGGCATAATTGTAGAGGCTGCCCGAGAAATATGTGGAGTATGTAAAACAAATAACAAGAGAAAACAGACAGCTTGGTGGACGAAAGAAATAAAAGAAGAAATTAAGAAAAAGAAATTGTGGAAAAAGTACCTATAGAATAAAAAAGAAGATCAATATATAATATACCAAAACCAAAGAAAGCGAGTAAAGCAACTAGTGTTAAATGCAAAAGCAAACAAATGGAAGGAATTTGGCGATAGAATGGAAAGAGATAGTATAGGGAACCAAAAGTTATTCTATAAAGTACTAAAATCGTGTAGAAAAGAAAAAGCAATAGAAGATAAACGCATATATAATAAAAAAGGAGAAGTTATTACGAATGATAGTGACATAATGAACCGATGGAAAGAATATTTTGAGGATCTGCTCTGTAGTAAGAGACAAGGGAAGAGGGAGAACGCAACAGAAAGTGTGAGTATAACAGAAGACAATATAGAATTTACGATGGAAGAGCTGAATGATGTAATTAAAAAGCTAAAGTTCGGGAAGGCACCTGGAAATGATAAAATAGTGGCAGAAATTATAAAAAATATAGGCGAAGCAGGCACAGAAATGTTATTAGAGATTTTCAACAAGGCGTGGCAGTATGAAGACATACCGGAAGATTGGGAAGTGGCACTAATAACACCAATATACAAAAAAGGGAATCATAAGGATTGTAATAACTATAGAGGCATTACTTTACTGAGCACAGTTGTAAAGATATATGAGCAGTTAATTAACAACAGATTAAGACCAATAATTGAACCGTCACTCTCGGAATCACAAAGCGGATTCCGCCCAGGAAGGAACACACAAGATCATGTATTTACGGTAAAGCAAATAATTGAAAAAAGAATACAACAAGGAAAAAAGGCATATTTCGCATTCATAGACTTGGAAAAAGCGTTTGATAAAGTGCCCAGACAGGAAATATGGAACAGTCTAGAGGAAAGAGGAATTAACAAAAAATAATTAGATGTATTCAAAGGTTATATAAAAATAATGTAAATTATGTGATTAGAAGTAACATGAGATCCGAAGGATTCGTAACACAGGAAGGGTTAAGACAGGGTGGAGGATTAAGTCCTGTGCTGTTCACCGTATTTAAGGACGGTGTTATAAAACAATGCTCTAAGCAGATGAAGAAAATGAAAATAGGGTACAGAAATCTAGAATGGATACAAATAGCGGAGGCAGCATTCGCGGACGATATAGTACTGATGGCTGAGAAAGAAAAGGATTTGCAAGATAATGTAGATATATGGAATAAAACATTGAAGAAAAAGGGTATGAATATAAATAAAAACAAAACGAAAGTAATGACTATAGGAGACGATCAACTAAAAATTCAAATTGAAGGAGTAGATATACAACAAGTAAACCAGTTCCACTATTTGGGTGTCGCAATAGAAAATACAGGGAAAAACGAAGCAGAAATTAACGAGAGAATTGAAAAAACAACAAAACTGTATTACGCTATGAATAGGAATTTTATAAATAAAAAGGAAATAACACGAAATACTAAACTAAAAGTCTATAAAACAGTCTACAGAGCAGTCCTGACATATGGATGTGAGTCATGGCTCCTAAATAACAAGCAAAAGAATAAAATTCAAGCGGCGGAAATGAGATATCTGAGAAGAGTGAGGGGAGTGACAAGAAGGGACAAACTGAGGATTGCACAAATAAGAGAGGAACTTGGGGTAATATCAATAATGGATTTCATTGGGTAGAGACAATTAAGCTGGTGGGGACATCTTCAACGGATGGAGAACACTAGACCGGTAAAGTTGGTATATGAAGCAAAGATTCAATATAAGAGGAAAAGAGGAAGACCGCGACAAGGTTGGGAGAACTTAATTGGACAATTTATTCAGAACAGAGGAAAAACATGGAGAGAAGCGAAAACACTGGCCACTGATAGAAAGTTATGGAAGAAATTTGTCTATAATCTATAATTTTTTGGTATTGTAGTTGGTGTTATAGAATACTCTGTAATTTAATGTTTAAAATTGGAATATTTATAAATTAGTTCTAAGAATGTAAACACCCGACACCCTAAGGGTATAAGGGTTTTCTGATAATATATATATAAATTTAAGATTTAAATTTCATTTTTTTATAATTATTTATTTTCTATGTACCCAAACCTCCGTGAGCGGGAATGAACATCTATAACTTTTTAATTTTCCATTATTTTTCTAAAATTTCTTTATTTATGGAGAAGATATTAATAATACATACTATTGGATATGGAAAATCTAAAATGGGAATAAATCTGTCATTATTAATGATTGTAAAAAAGGTCTTCCCGTGAAAAAATGTTTCGTTCATCAAAGAAAATTTAAACATATAGATAGGCCGGCAGAACACATCATGTGGATGCACACACACACAATCTCGGTCTCGTAATAGTCGTAGTATAGTAAGTAGTAGTTATAGTACTAGAAGTAGTAGTAGTATTGGCCGTAGTAACTTCCAATGCGCAACACAAACAAAACAAACGATCTGACTTCCAGATAAACAAGACCGTACAGCCTTACAAAAGAACTACGTTTTCCTATTTCGCCTCCCTCACCTCCCTCTGTTCTCGTCGCTGAGCGAGATGAGATATTACCATGTCTTGGTCACTGTGATACGCTTTCTGCGGGTGCTTCGTACAATAATAACAGCAGCACCACTAGCTGCGGTACCAAAACGGCGGGTTATCTTAGCGTTTTACACGCTTGCCAACTTCCTCAGTTAACTGATAGCGACTACCGGTTATCGTATTGCGTTGTTCTAATTTGTTGTTTGTTTTTTACTCTTATAGGGTTTTGGTCGAATCTTCTAAATTGATAATGTTTTAATTAATTTTCTAGTTGATCCATTAAGTACATACAATGATTTTATTATTATTTACTTATATTTCATCAGCGTAGCATATTTGTGAGTTTATAATCGGTTTCATTCATAATTTTACTAGCTCTTATCGCAATTAATGTCAATATGTAGTAAATTTTATTTCGGTTTTTAAAAATATTATATCTTCATTAAAATTTTAATAATTGAATTTAAAAAAATATAAAATCTGAAATTAGACTTTGTTAGTATTACACTGTAAAGCAATTTAATTTTTAATGTTAGTTTTATTACCCTAACCGAATCGTTATGATTATTTAATAGAGTTCATTAATACAACTGGGCAGAATTGAATTTGAAGGTTTATATTAAAGAGACGCAAAAGAAAATGCATGCATATACCACTTGATATTGCAAAATTAACGGACTTGGCATTAAAACATTAACAGTAGCCCATTCGTTTAATATGATGTACATAATATTTGACAAGAAAACCCGTAGCATCTAATAAAACCAAAAAAGCATGGCCCAATAATCACGTAAGTAGTTTGAGTAACATCAAGCGTCACCTAAATCAAGGGTAACGTAATAAAACCTGACAAAAGAGATTTACACATAATTTTGTAGAGGGCTAGAGTATAAAATAATAACTTCAAACTAATATAATATCTATACTACATCTAAATGCCAGTAATAAAACAAGCCTCAAACGTTGTTAAGAAATTAACTGATGCTACAAATAAAACTAATTTTAATATTGCCGATGTAAGACGGCCTAACGCAAATTATCTAGAAACTTTAACGACGCTAAATTATTATTTGTTTGCATATACGCCCAGTGACTATTCAGGTACATTGATTATTAATACATGTGTTGTCTTTTATATTTTAGATGTAGAGCTGGAATAAAACACTGGATAGCCTTTAAAGACTTTATTGGTTTTCGAAGTATTCTCCACGAAGATTTATGCATTTTTGTGTGCATTCGAACCAACTTTGGAAGCAGTTATTCCACTCGTTTGTTGGTACAGTCAACATTTCGTTTTTGAAGGCATCGACTTCTCCTTCTGTCAACTGGAACTTTTGACCACGCAGTCGTCCTTGATTTTCGGATAGGTAGACAAATCATTGGGACTTACGTCGGGACTATACGGAAGATGATCTAACAATTCGATGTTTTGCTGCGTTAAAAATTCAATTGTCTTGCGAGCTATGTGCGAGTCTGCATTGTCTTGGTGGAAGATGATTCATCGTTGTGGGATTGGTTTCTCTGAGCTTAGCGATGACTTACGGCAAACAAATGGTTGTATATCAATCGGCAGTAACAGTTCTTTGATCTTGTAGAGAAATTTGTGCTACATGACCTGCTTTCGAAACAAACAGACGACTGGTGTTTATTTTCCGGCACGTAAGAAGAGTAAATCCAAGATTCAGCACCACTCATTATGTCGTCCATGTTTTTAGAGTTTCCTGCGTTGAAGCGGTATAGAGTTTTTTTGTTCTTCGGTCAACAGATGCGGTATCCAACGGGAAACTAATTTTTTTGCACACTATTCTTCATGTAAAATTTTTTTAATTGAGGTCTATGAAATCCCCAATGATGTTTCAATTTCGTGATATGTCACATGTGGATTCGCTAAGCCGCATCCGTCTACGTTTGATTTCTCCAAACCAACGAGAAACTGTTGACTGATGTGGTGCTTCATTACCGAAAACAGAAACCAACTCGTCGAGGCATTCTTGAGATAATTGTCTTTGCAAATTATAAAAAATGATTAGGCGAAAATTTTCACCTTCAACCATACATATAAATGCAGGTGAAATACAAATTGAACGTGATATACTCCAAGACGATACTTTAAGCCTATTGTGGCTTTGTTTAGCGCTGAAGCCGGCGGATAGAAAATTCACCTACTCTGATTTCCCACCTATAGTACATGGACAGTTTAAATTGTATTCTGCTAAAAATAATCAAATACACGATCTCATAAATAGCATTTGGAGATTCAGTAGAGATATACTTATGGAATTCGGTTTACACAAATGCAGGATTAGTTACATGGAAAATGGACATTGGACAGAGTAATTTGAGGTAGTAGGGAGTCAAGTGTTAATCACGGGAATAGAGAAATAAAGCATTGTAAATATTTGGAATATCTGCAAGCAAGAGGCATCGATCACAGAATAGCTAAAGAGACTATTAAAGAAAAACACTTTGTCAAACTGAGAGCTATTCTAAAATCAAAACTTTCTGTAAGAAACATGTCAGCAGCCATTAACAACTATGCCACCTCTCTGCTTACATATGGATTTGTGATTAAAAGATGAACGAATAAAGAGCTTCATGACATAAATACACGTGCATGTAGACAGATACAGATATGTTTGTATGCATGTTTTTATTGTTTGTAACAAAAGCTTAATGCGTGTTTACGCATTGATATGCTAATTTTTTTGGTATAAATACACGAATAAGGATGGAATCCAAATAATATAGAGCATATCACTTGCGCAGTTCGATAGAAGGTTTCACCCTCCGAGGACGGAAGGTGAAGGCCCATAGTGTATTTTAGACATTACGGGCAGATACAGAACCTTAGAAGCTATTTTCTGAAAACAAAAAACTTTAAAAACACCTTACATCGTTCTATCGTACAAACTGATATGAGCTTAACACCTCTAAAGCTGGCAAATAAATAGTAATATGAGCTTAAAATCTCTTACGCTGGCAGAATTCCCTACCCGTAATTCTCAGCGCGATACAGTTAAGCGATAGGTAAAAAAGAATGCCACTATATAGAAAGTACATGTTAAACGGATACCATTGATTGATACCAATAGGTGTGGTTTCGAACAGGAAATCTTTCTGTAGAGAGCGAAGGATTTGCTACAGCTATAAAAAAAAACAAGGTTAATAGGAACGAATTCCTACAGAAAGAAAATACTGCAAGACAGCGGTGAAAGGAGCAAATATTAGATTATATGATAGCTGGTTGCTCTGTTTTGTCCCAAAAGACCATATCTTGATAGATGCAACAAAGTAACAAAAATTATCCATCAGCAATTAAGGGAAAAATATCTACCTTATAAAGACAATGTTCCCTATTATAAATATGAACCGCCGTCAATATGCGATGATACATCCGCTATGCTGTACTGGAATAGATCTATAGTTAAATGACAAAAAAATCTCGAATAACATACCGGACATAGTGCTGATGTTGAAAATGAAAAAAATAATTACATTATAGACATTGCAGTGTCGCTGTCTGCCAATATAAACAAGGAATGGAGCGAAAAAATAAATAAGTACCTTCCATAGGCAGAGGAAATCAGAGCGATATGAAAGCTGGCGAAAGTAATAGCGATCCACACATCGTAAGTGCAACCAGAAATACCGCACAAACTATATCAGTCCATCGCTATGTTAGGACTAGAAGGCATCTTGTTCCGGGAACCGATGGTTATTCTAATAACCAAGATTGATACGAATATGAACTCCAAGTCCAGAAAAATAATAATAATTCGTGCCTTAACACTTCCCAATAGCTTAACTACAATTATAGGGGGCAGTGGCAGGCCATGAGTTATTATTACGCCTGAGACTGTAAAGTGACTTAGATATTTTGCTGCCGGTAATCACCTTAAAAGAAAAATAAAACCACGGAAACCTTCTGGGATAGCAAGTTTTGGATTTGATTCCGGTACTATCGGCAAGATAAGCAGGTGCGTAACCACTAAATTAGTGTGGAAAATATGTTATTTCAATCTCACAGATGAAAGTAAAATTGTAAGCAATATCAAAGGTCTTGAGTATCAACATTAACAGGAAGAATAGTATATACCTTGATACTACTTCTTGATGGTTTGATATAACGCCCTATAGTACCCATATATAAGCAAAGAGTTAAGAATAACTTTATATATTATCGAACTATGGCTTTATTGTTAAATGCGTCAAAGAGGTTCTGGTCAATATGGTAAAATTCCTAGAGAATCAACACACAAAATGGATCCATGAGAAGACGACTAGCTTCAATAGCAATTTACTAATTTCTGGATAAACGCAAAATAATCTTTAAACACTTTTTCCCGATGAAGTTTTATTGACGTGGTCTTACTAAAGTTTGTTCGCTTTGATATGTTTTTGTTTTGAGCGTGATGCCAGAGATGTATTTACTTTTCTGAGAATATTAATAAAATCTCTCTACTGTTTGATATGGTAGCGAAATGTATGTCTCTCTGTGTGAGCTTTTTCCCTTTATTAGTTAGATTAAATAGCTTGAGGTGACAACTGTGATTTTCTAGATCTACTGTTGTCTTCATGTCTCGTTAGAATACATTTTGCTTTATTCTTTTAATTAAATATAACGGGTTCACGGTTCATCTTTTTTTTTAATTGAATTTACTTGATTTCTTTTTTCTTGTTTTTTAATATCCTGTATATGGTATTGTAATATTCTGCTGGAAAGAAATATATAAACATTACTTCAGTCATATGGAAAAACACTATAGTTAATTATGTTAGTTAAGTATGTAGAACAGTGGTGCAACACATTCGGAACATTTAAGTGGTAATTATACACAATGCTTATAATACGAGGTGCATTCAAGTTCTAAGGCCTCTGATTTTTTTTCTCCAGACTGGAAAGAGATAGAAGCATGTGCATTGTTTTAAAATGAGCGTGCGTTCGTTGTCAATACGTCACAGAGATGGCAGCACTGTACGGCAGATGGAATTGTAGCGGCAGCGTCAACAATGAGAACTGTTTTAGATACTTAAAATGGCTACGTTTTCCTTACTTGAACAGCGTGCAATCATTCGTTTTCTGAATTTGCGTGGTGTGACACCAATTGAAATTCATCAACAGTTGAAGGAGACATGTGGTGATGGAGTTATTGATGTGTCGAAAGTGCGTTCGTGGGTGCGACAGTTTAATGAAGGCAGAACATCGTGTGAAAACAAACCGAAACAACCTTGGGCTCGCACAAGCCGGTCTGCCATGATCGAGAAAGTGGAGAGACTTGTTTTGGGTGATCGCCGAATGACAGTTGAACAGATCGCCTCCAGTGTTAGCATTTCCGTGGGTTCTGTGTACACAATCCTGCATGACGACCTGAAAATGCGAAAAGTGTCCTCCAGGTGGGTGCCACGAATGCTGACGGACGACCACAAGGCTGCTAGTGTGGCATGTTGCCAAGCAATGTTGACGGGCAACCAAGGCATGAATGGGACTTTCTTTTCGTCGATTGTGACAATGGATGAGACGTGGATGCCATTTTTCAATCCAGAAACAAAGCGCCAATCAGCTCAATGGAAGCACACAGATTCACCGCCACCAAAAAAATTTCGGGTAACCGCCAGTGCTGAAAAAATGATGGTGTCCATGTTCTGGGACAGTGAGGGCGTAATCCTTACCCATTGTGTTCCAAAGGGCACTACGGCGACAGGTGCATCCTACGAATATGTTTTGAAGAACAAGTTCCTTCCTGCACTGCAACAAAAACGTCAGGGAAAGGCTGCGCGTGTGCTGTTTCACCAAGACAACGCACCCTCACATCGGGCTAAGGTTACGCAACAGTTTCTTCGTGAAAACAATTTTAAAGTGATTTCTCATGCTCCCTACTCACCTGACCTGGCTCCTAGTGACTTTTGGCTGTTTCCAATAATGAAAGACACCGTCCGTGGCCGCACATTCACCAGCCGTGCTGCTATTGCTTCAGCGATTTTCCAGTGGTCGCAACAGACTCCAAAAGAAGCCTTCGCCGCGGCCATGGAATCATGGCGTCGACGTTGTGAAAAATGTGTACGTCTGCAGGGAGATTACGTCGAGAAGTAACACCAGTTTCATAGTTTTCGGGTGAGTAGTTAGTTAGAAAAAAAATCGGAGGCCTTAGAACTTGAATGCACCTCGTATGTAAACCTGATAACAGGATGCTGGTTCGGTGGTTTTCTAATTCATAGTTGTTCATTGCCCTTATGAATACAAATTTAAAGCATTGGACCAGCCACGGCAGTAAAAATATCGAATAAATAGTCGATTTTGTTCATAACATGTAATTGGTTTTGTGTGATGATATGAGGTTTATTTTAATATTTAACATTGTTTTCCTTGCCTTATCTGACTTTTATTTTGCAAACGTGAAGTTAAAATAAGCCTTGATAGCTTCTGGGATTCCAGACTGGAACTTTCTTTCACACTACTATATTCTTGGCCAATGTTTCGTCCACTGTAGCAAGGGGCATCTTCAGAACTGTTACTACTGGTGTTGCGTTAAAACTGAACGGGTTCAGAACGGGGTTATATAGGAGTTCTTCTGAGCCACTGAAGCGTTATGATTATGGTTGATTTTTTGAGATAGAAGGGGTTGCCATGTATTCGCCGGACACCTTCCTTATTTGGCCACATGGGCGGAATTCCTTAAGAAAATTCCTCAAGTTGATTAATTCCCAACAAATTTCATACTTTTCACTATGAAGTTTGAGTCGGAAGGTTTCCTTACTTTCCTAGATTCATTCTGATTGTTCATTAGCATATTTCGTTTTGCAAACCTACATATATTGATGAATGCCAAACGTCCTTTTCCACCATCATCCTGCGCAAAAACGTGGCGTCATAAACTCCTTAGTCCGAAGAGCCTTATTTATATTTAAACCTATTTCCCTATCCAAAGAAGTCAACAATGTTACCAATATCTTCATCCGCAACAACTTTTCAAGCACGATATCCAACGCACCATTAAACCAAACCTTAACCTTAAGATTGTCCATTTTCATTTCTCAACACGCTTTTGCCATCCCCAAACTCCACACCACATTATCAGCTCCTTTCATAACCATCTAGAAATCCCTGCGTATACATCGGGGGCATAAAACGTGCGATAAGCACTTGTGTCGTTGAATACGAGCGTTGGATTAGGGCACTGCGCTTGACCAGGTCTGCATTGTTGAACATAGGTTGGAAACCGGAATTTCAATCTGTACGGATTCTATCTAGTAATTTCTATTACCTTAATCCTAAAATACGTAAATCCATGGAAATCCTAAAACATCTCAATAATATCAACTGTGATGACGGATGCCCTCTACCGAATATTTGACAAATCCTTCTATCTCAAAAACTCAACCATAACCATAACGCTTCAGTGATCCGGAACAGCTCCTATATAATCCCATCGCAAACTAACGCACTTACAGTTTTAGTATAGCAGCACTAGCAGTAGTCCTGAAGACGTCACTTGCAACAGTGGACGAAACGTCGCCGAAGAAGGTCTCAGAGTGAAGCTGAGAGTTCGTGTTGGTCCAGTACAGAATCTCAGAAGCAATCATGGACAGCTACCTTGGAAGCCTACAAACCAGATTAAAGTAAAACTTTTTTTCACGTTTCATAGTGTGTAAAGTATGATTTCGGAACAACTTATAATATTTACAATGATGACTTAATTTAAATCTCTTGAATTGAAGTAATACTTTGTGCCTAGAATTTGTCGTTAATTTAAATCAGTCAACCGTGTGTGCTACCTACTCGCGAAGCTAGCGCAGCGAAGGCGTCTGAAGATGGTCGAGATAAAAAAAAACTGCAGTTGTATCGCACAAAGGATGGTAGCTTCTATTTATTATATATGCCCTTAGTCAGTGGAGACGAGTGTGGGTGACTAAAATAAAAGTGAGAAGGTAGCGCCACTTAGTTTTGCTAGACTGAAAACTGAGAAAAGAAATTGCGCGATCTTAGGCGCATGCACATACAAACTACTAAAACTCACGCTATATATCTAGACTTACTAAGTACCTAACCCCAAAATTGCTGCCCAGGATACCTGAAAAGGAAATTGCTACGGGGAGTGCTAAGGTAAAGAAAAAAACTTATGAACAAATAATTCGTATATTCACGATCAAAGGAAAATAAATATTATAATATAATTAAGTAAATGGATGATAGATATCGCAAAAAGGTACGGTAAACATAATATCTCAAAAGTTGAACGTAATAATACTGTTAATAGAAAATGGAAAATAATTACTTAAGTTAATTACATAGTTTATTCGCGCAGATTTTTTTCTAAAGGTACCATTAAAGATAAATTCACAATAATTTTATAAACAGAAATAGCGATAGTCAAAATATTCTACTCACAAATACAAATGATTTAAATTCAAAATTATGAAATTACATAAATGCGTCGTCATTTATCGACACCTGAATGTATGTAAAAAAAAGAACATCTGTGGCCACGTACGACACGGCGATATCGGAATATGCTACAAAATTCAGATTTTAATTCCCAAAATATGAAAGAATAATTTAGCCTTAAATGCAAGTAAGAAAAATACTTTAATTCACAAGAATGAATTCTTTTAAGTTATACTATACAAGATATATTGAATTTTAAATGAGTTGGGCTCTAAGCCGCTATGCAAATTGATTAATATGGCATTAAAAATGCTAATAACTATATTAATATTACAAAAATGCAGTGCTTGTGAACTCTTCAGCAGGAAGCTATTTTTTTCGGTTTACGAAGACGAAATGGAACACGACGCAAAAACCAGGTTGGGTTATATTTTCCTCAAACCTACGTAAGTCGCAAACGGCAAATTGGCTATTCAAAAATTTGAATTTATCCTTTGACATAATCCGTTTATGAACGATAAATTTTTTAAAAGACTTTACACTACCAAGGTCTCTCTGCTAATCTTCGAATCTCACCCGCGTGTAAGCGGAAGGGGTGATATAGTTACCAAAGTTAACAACAGACAGCGGAACAAGTATCCGAATGAACGTATTTAATATATCAATAAATAATGAAGACTATTAATCGATATTAAAAAGGGAAATTAAGGCGTAACACGTGGCGACGACTACGGATGCCCATTTGGGAGTAAACGCAGAGGAAGGGGATTTGATTGCATGGGCTCCCATAGCGGTGCTAACAGTCCATAGCGATCAAGATTATCACTTTACAATAGCGATGCGAACTGATACGTATATTTATAAATTAATAATAGTAAATATAAAATAAAATTATTAATTTATAAAACGTGCTGGATGACTTACCTTTTTAAACGTTTGTACGTAACTCGAACAGAAATACGTCACCATTTTTTTTCTGTATATGCTTTGCATTATTCACATGCCTTTGGCAGTTACATTTTGTTGTACACGAAAACGGTATTTCACAAACTTAGCATTTTATTGTAGTACCAGCGTAAACTAAATCCGGAAATCTACTTTTCTATTTCTCTTTATAGTTTTCGACATTATTGACTTATTATTTTTCAATTTACAGGAAATAACTGTACTATATTGCAGCCGCCTTGAGATTGGACACATATCGGAAACATATTGCAGTGGAATGTGCTTTTAATTATGATTTTTAATTAAGTTCTCACTGCAATCTATATACCGCAACTTATTTTCCCAGCTGACTTCAGTCGTGTTGCCTTCCTTGAGCTTCTACTTCAGGAGTTATCCTCACGGATACGGGCCGAGTTTAAATTTAAAGTAAAACAATAAGCATTAATAGAAAAGTCACATTTAGTTTGTTTATAAATTTAATAAAAAAATAAAAAAAAGAAAAAAATCCCTTTACTGAGTGTATAGGGAGCTAAAGCAAATTAATAGTAGCTAGGAGGAAAGAGTCCTTGCGATAAATGACACGCGCAAGGAGAAAAACCCCCTTTGACTCTCAAACAAACATAAATAAATATAACAATAAAATTTTATCAGATGTCAACAAACTAACCTTAATCCCAAAACTCCAAACGTCAAGATAAAAATTTGTCTATCTTGCGCGCGAAATCAAAATCTTAAGATCATGCGTGAAATAAACATGACAAAGCACAAAATATCCCCACCATTCTACGTATTAATATATTCAATTTAATAAAAACCCAACTCAGAAAAACAACGATCTGATAATATTTTCTAGATATTTTTCGATTATGAAAAAAATATTTTACAACATTACAAATTATATTATTAATTTATAGAGCTCTTTCAATTCTTATTAAATAATGAAATACTATTTACATTAATTAATGTAATAGAACATAACAACGAGAGATCCCTTCAACAGATAGGTGTTTTTTAACAAAATGAAAATACAAGTATACAACACTTGTAAAACCGTGTACTATGAAATTTAACAAAACAATCGAAGCACAAAACTAACACTACGAATTATCCAAGATTTTAATTAAACAAAATTAAGTTTTATTTAATTTCAAATTTACCAACACCTATCTTCACGACCACCCGAGAATCTCTAAGCTATCATGGATCCCGGAAACGCCAGGGCAATCCCTACCTAATATAATCTCAAGATAACACAAATATAAAATATCTCTAAACATTTTTGATTTCCATATAGGCGCCACGTTCAAACATCAATTTCGACCTGGACAACCTACAGTTGTGGTTCAAATTCAAACATACCACAATTTAAATATATCTACATAACATATAATCACAATTTTTTTATATCAATTACATACAAATAAAGTTCAATATAATTCTTCTATTTTTTCTTTCTTCTGAAGACTAAAAATCCATTGCAATATGTACATATAAAATATAACACATGCGCGTGCAACCGAATCCCCTTATACTGGGCCACTAAAATGGGCATGCTTAGTGACGACTTCTACTTAACACTTACACGATGGTAATGACCAATATTTTGAAAAGTAATCTAAGGTAGTATGTAATAAAACCAAACTTTTCATCAGTTTTACGAAGGCATTCTCTTAATATTGAACATAATGCAGTAAAACACAATATTACGAAAATTATATTAAATATTTCTCCATCATGGTCAATACAGTTTTGCATTTGAAGAAACCTGTTTTCAATTCTTTTGTTTGTTCTCTATTGGTCTCTTTTTTAAAAGAATTTTTTAAAAGAGTTTTCTTGGATAAAGTAAAACGTCTTACGTGCAACTTATCTTTGACGTGTAGTAATAAAAAGAAATGATTGGTTGTTAAATCGGGACTATATGGCGGATGACCTATCGCTTCAATGTTTTCCATGTTTAAATATTTAATTCTTCGAGCAGTGATATATGGCTAAAGGTTATAACGTTTCTTTTGATTCTATGAGTCTTCTCTTTGGTCAATTACCATAGATAATTTGAAAGATTTTGGCCAAACGCACTGTAGTGTACCGTTCAAAATTGGCCGTACTATAATAATACAGGGTTACACTTGTAATAGCCACTTTCGATTACGGTTTTTCTCGAATACCGTTTTTTTAGAGTAGACTCATTTTATAAAAGCCAAGCAGACTACTTCTTTTTTTGGATTTTGCACCTATTCAGACAGTATATTTTGAACTGATATTAGGTTATGGAAGCAACTACATACATAGTTTCTGTTTACCAAAATAATCGTGCGATATTTTTTTTTAATGTTAAAGGCTAATAAATAACTTATTTTTCTTCTTACAATACTAAATATTACAATTTAAAGATCACTCACTGGCATCTCTTAGGTCACATTTGGTGTTTTTACTGAAAATATCAAAGGGCTTCTTTCTTTTGAAGTTTCTCACTAATCCACATTATCGAGCAACTAGATTGGTTCTACGTTCGTGTGCTGTAGAAGTCCTTCTTCATGGCTTATTGGGAATTTCTGAAATACACTGGCCGAAAACTCTATTTTTAGGTCTCTATGTAGAACGTAATTTCTAGTACACCAAGATGTATCAATGATGTTCCTAGATACCTTATTTTGAAATGTTCGAATAATTTGTATGTTACTCTTTTTGGTACACCCCCAGAGTTGTATTCCATAGCTCCGAATTGGTTTTAATAAACTCTCATAAAGTAATAACTTATTAGAGAACGGACGCAATTTCCATAAAACGCAATCGGCAATTGGAATTGTGTATAACGTCGCTCAGTACATCCCGGCGTAATTCAATGAAGTATTTGTTTGACTTAGTCGGACACCTGGTCTCGCCGCAATAACAATGGACAAGCCAGCTATTGTATTCGGAGAATATAGTGTTTTTTAAAGTGTTTTCATGAGCGTAGATAGAAGCGGGGTTTTTATAAAGTATTTTAGTTATTAGTTTATATTTCGTAAGATAAATAAAGTGCTGTGAGTAAGTTTCTTGTTTTCATAGTTTTAACTGTTAATTACATCGTAATTTTTGTGATAGATCCTGTTTAATATCGTTTGATTGAATCTATTTCTACCAATTATTTCGACGTAAGAGTGTGCATTGAATTTCGTTCAGTTTCAATAACTTACGCACACATTTTTAGTTTTCATTTATTTAGATCTAGAGCATTGTTTAAGTTACTTTTTCAGACATGATATGGAAGAATGTCGAGAACGGCATTGTAAAACAATGGCGAGTTGGATTGACGGTCCTACTGATTGTATGTCCATTGTCAGTGATTCCGAAATTTATTACAAAATCCGTAAAATATCGTCAAAAATTCGTCACTTAGGATCGCAAACACATCTGAACTTTGTAAAACTTTTATGGCGGCTAATATTCCATGAAATAAACTTAGCAATCCCACTTTAAAAATATTTCTGAAAAAATATACTGGTCGAAATGTTCCTGATGAATCAACTTTACGCAAATATTATGTTTCTAGGTGCTATACGAGAACAGTAGAACGCATTAGAAGCCATCTTTTAAATCAATACATATGGATAAGCGCCGACGAAGCGGTGGATATGTTAGGACGCTGTGCGGTAAATGTTGTAGCTGGTGTACTACATCCAACTATTCCCTATAACTCATATGTAATAGCAACAAGTGTTATAAATAGAGTTGATGCGGAAACAGTTGCTGAAACCATTAAGGAGAATATGAAAAAATACGTTTATTTGTCAGTGATAGTGCTGCGTATATGTTAAAAACAGGCAGACTATTGAAAAAAACATCTCCTAATATGCTGCATATTACTTGTTTAGCACATGCTCCCACAGAATCTGTGAATATATCAGAGACACTTTTCCGGAAGTTGATAGACTTGTATCAGCTTTTAAAAAAGTTTTCAGAAAAGCACCATTGAGAGTCGCTCTTTTCAGGGAAAAATTTCCATCTCTGTCACTGCCTCCCACTCCAGTAATAACTAGATGGCGAACATGGCTGGAAGCTACTAGTTATTATGCTGAGAATTTCGATAGTCTAAAACATTTAGTAACGCTGCTAAAGGAGGATGCTAGAAGTATTAGTGAGTGCAAGGAGCTCACACAAATCCCAAATTTAAAAAATCAGTTGTACTTTCTTCACGAACACTTTGGAAAATTGCCAAAACTAATCACTTATTTTGAAAATCGAAATCTCAAATTAAATGACGGATTAACCACATTAGATGTGGCTGTTAATAATTTGAAAAGTATTCCAAGTGACTTCGGATGTGGCCTTCGGCAAAAGTTTGAAGCAATTCTTAATAGAAATCCAGATTTAATTACATTGCAGCAATTATGTATGGAGACAATTCCACAAAATCTAACGGCTAAATATGAAGAAATAAAAGAATATTTCCAGTATGCACCTATAACCAGTTGCGATGTAGAAAGGACGTTTTCTATTTATAAGGATGTACTTAATTCAAAGAGAACAAAATTGACAGAAGAAAAACTTGAGACACTATTGCTAGTCAATATTAATACTCCTTTACTCAACTTGAACGACAAAATGAACAAATAAAAATGTTCCAATTATAGAAATAAAATTAAAAACTTTAAAAATACAACTTTTCAACAAATACATATGTATTTCGTAATTTTATAGATCACCACCCGTTTGTTTTCCAATTATATAAATAAAATTAAAAACTTTATAAATACAACTTTTCAACAAATAAATATGTATTTCGTAATTTTATAGATCACCACCCGTTCGTTTTCCAATTATATAAATAAAATTAAATATTTTAGAAATACAGCCTTTCGCCAGTACTGCACTGGGTGGTAAGCGTGGCCGTTCTCTACTTATTATGTACAGGTAAAGCAGAACTTCGTCCTTAGAGCCAATACATTTTTCTATATCGAATACCTATCTAACTCCTCTTTTTCTTCTTTCTTACATGAGCTTTCCAGTGAAGTTTAGTGTCAAGCGTATTTGGCTGCGTTAGCGTATGGTACTATCTGTCCATTTATAGTTACAAGGATGTGTTTTAACCGTTTATTTACAAAGGTAGGTTTAGTAGAATTTTATTTTTCACTTTTTCCTCCAGCTTTTAAATTTATTAATGACTACTTACGGACATTTTGCTGTTTCTTCACCGTCTCTGCCTACATTTATGGATGTCAATGTCATCGGCGAAGGCGGCTACTGCAATAGGTTCTGATTCATGTAAATCGCATGTGTAGAGCAGGTAAAGGACCGGACTCAGAACACTTTCAGCTTTAATTTCGCTCAGTTTAGAACAATAATCTTCTTGTTTCATCCTAAGGTATCTTTTGGTTAAGTAGGATTTTAATATTTAGGGTAATGTTTGGGAAGAAGGTATTTTAACTTTCGTTGTAGTCTTTCATGTCACGCCTTATCGAACGCTTGAACTGTTAAGAAAATCTGTTGCACAAATTTTTTTTGCCTTCTGTTGCCTTCTCAAGTTGATCTAGAGTGGAATGCTTCTTTTAGAATCAAAACTGATGATTTGGGATCACATTTTTTTGTGTAAGAGATTGTTGATTCCTTTCATATCAATGCTCAATGTTGCTGTAATTACTAGATAGTAACAACACGATTTTCTTCTATTATGTTCCATACTATTGCGATGCGTTGCTAGTGACTATTATTTTCAGATAACACTTTTGGATGAATCTGATATTTAAAAGATTCACAATTAAAAAAAATCATACCAGCGTCTTACGGTAACTTATGAGCTTTTATTTCTTTGAAGCATTCTTGTCGGCTTAATTCACTATCAAAATTACAAAAAAATTGCTTTTCGAAAATGCTGAAATTTCCTGATTTCTCATAGAGGTTATAAATTTAGATGATCATGAGTGAGTCTAAAGACGGCAGACTATGTGCCCCACACTGTTAAATTTAATAATACACATAAGGTGTATTAGATAAAAATGTAGATTTTACAAAAAAGGGTATGATTCATACCCTTTTACAACCTTTTCGTATGTTTTAAAACACATTTCAAATACTTAAAATCATAAAATTTTGTAAAATCTAGATTTTTATCTAATACACCTTATGTGTATTATTAAATTTAACAGTGTGGGGCACATAGTCTGCCGTTTTATTCATGACCATAACCAACCTTAGAAGCTATAATAACGTGCCTTCAAAGCTTTCCTCATTATAGTAGGCTACTTTTTAAGTAATTAAGTAATGAAAGATTGGGCTTTAGAAAACTTGAAATTCTGACAATTGTCATACATAAATTCAAATTATAAACGCTTATGTTTTTTAAATTATTTTGTTATATGGAGTTACAACATACAATATTTATTATTCAAAGCTACTATAGAACTGGCCAAAAAATTTGAAAATGGGGATTAAGTTTATTCCACTAATCAGTGATTACAGGATTTCCAGCAACAGTACCCTAATCTGCCAGTTGGTTACGCACAACTACAAAAACATATTCAAGTTTGTGTTATTAAATTTGGTGCAATAACTCGTAAACCTGGCGGTGGAGCACTTAGAAAACACCTAGAGGATATTCGATGTCGAATGGATATCTCACCCAAAAAATAAAGAGCACCTAGAGGATATTCGATGTCGAATGGATATCTCACCCAAAAAATAAATCGCAAAACAGTCACGACAAGTTTATTTGTCAGTGGGAATATGTCATACTATTTTACAAAAGGGCTTAAAGTTGTTCCCATATAAAATTCAAACAGTTTCGAAACTCAAACAGGTAGATTTTATTACGAGAACACAGTATTGTCTATGGTTTTTGAATAACATAAATAATAATGACATTCTCGACAAATGCTTCCTTTCGGATGAGGCTTGATTCCATCTTTCAGGATATTTAAAGAAGCAAAATATGAGAATTTTATCTGTAGAAAACTCAGGAATTTGTGTAAACTACGCTACATTCTCAAAGAATAGGAGTCTGGCTAGCGGTTTCAAGAAGACGAATTATTGGGCCTATATTTTTTAATCAAACCATAACTGCTGGAAGATATCGAAATTAATTATTAGAGCCGTTTATGAATGAACTTTATGATAATGAACTTACGGAAGGAAATTTCCAGCAAGATAATGCACCAACGCATAAATCTCGAGAAACAATAGCTTTTTGCAAGAATTTTTCGATAAAAGAATTACAATCGAAGCTATTGTGAATTCTTGTGCTGACATAACCCAAGAAATCAGAAATAAATGGCTTTGAAAGCACGAAGCGTAGAGTTCAAACTTTCTTTTCAAAATCTACATTTCCTACATCTGCTTTAGTATTATTTTCTTTTAATTTTGACTATTGTAATAAATATTTTTTCAAAAATTAAATTGCTAATTATTACACATTTGCAAGACATAACTAAACTATCAAAATTAGACGTTTGTGACAGATTACGTGCACCAACTATTAAAAAAAAGCATGGCCGTCTCTAATGAGGAAAATTTTTGGGGACACGTTAGTTTTTCGATCTATAAACTCATAGGAGTGAGCGAATAAAAGTGTAACAATATCATTTGTACCACCAAATCAGCTCCTATTGGTTAGACTCAATATTTTGAGGACATGCCTAATACTTAAGTGAAAGTGTTTCATGATCTGGAAGTGTAGGAACATAAACTACCAAATTAAGAACACGTACGGATCTAGAACCTCTTCAAAGTGCGTTACTGGACATGTTAACTATATTATTTACTTGTCAAGTCTGATTTATTTTTTCTTTCTTCATCGAATATTCTTATGTTTTGTGAATTGTTTTCGTATTAAAATAGAAATGTAAATTTAACTAATGTAATGGTGATATATATTACATACTAAATCAAATAATAAAATAGATCTTTCATGTATTTCTTATCGGCTTTCGATTTAACAATGTTTTAAGATGCTAACAATAGACTCATGAGACACAATGCCGTAACAAGAAATGTCGATTAGTTATCCGCTGCGTTCATTTCATGAACTACCATAAATCTTTCGTTTTACGACCAATAAAGAAAATTTTTTTGAGGTGGTCTCGACGACCTTATTTTAATCGATAAAGGTCGGTTAGCTGTTGGCTTTATGATGGCGTGATGGCAAGCGTGCCTTTGCCACTACTACTATTGTTTACTTTATGGAGTGAAACGCGTTTGAGTATATGCACAATATACTGAACTGTTGCGGTGAACAAACGATAGCAGTTCGTCGCTATCTCGTTTGACAGTAGATTGTTTTTTTTTTATTTAAAGGCAATAAAAGACAGGCTCAATTAACCTAACAATTTGTTCTATTGTTACAAACTACTCGCGGGTCTTCAGGTACAGAATATGTTAATAAACAAGATTCACATTTTTGAACAGGTTTTTAAAAGAAAAAATAAAGGTATGTATTTTATGCATACTCTAAAAAGAACACGAATAAAATATTAGGAAAATTGTTACTTTGTTACTTGGTTTTCGAGACAAACAAGTCTGTTATCATAATTAAAATTCCTTATTTTTGTTTTTTTTTCACACGACATGAAATATTATCTATGAAATAGGAATTGGAAATTAAAGAAGATACAAAGCATTTAATTTATCAAAACAGCCAAAAGAAAAACAAAAATAATGACGAACCAAAAAATTCAACCCAACCCAAAGAATCTTGGTGTGCCCTTTATTCAGCTTTTACCTATTGTATTGAAAGGTCATTTGAATTGTCAGTACTGACACTTTTTGGTTGGCAAAATGCAAGCAGAAAATGTACTCCAAGCAGTAGCTTTGAACAAAGATGGACGCAGTATTTGATACATCGCTGCTGTCTTGAATGTTCCCAGGAGTACCGTCCAAGACACAATACAGCGACGTTGTCAAATTAGGGAATACACAAGAAAGCCAGGATCAGCCAGACCTCACACCATAAATCGGCGAGACAACCGTTTTATGGTGTTATCTAGACACCGCGATCGTGGTGTACCATTAACAAACGTGTCTTGCCAAGTCAAAGATGTTTACGGTACTGCAGTTTCTGCACGAACTGTTCGCCGAAGATTGAAGG
Source organism: Melolontha melolontha (assembly GCA_935421215.2). Classification (NCBI taxonomy): domain Eukaryota; kingdom Metazoa; phylum Arthropoda; class Insecta; order Coleoptera; family Scarabaeidae; genus Melolontha; species Melolontha melolontha. Next base: position 96,979,323 of record OW285238.1, read on the forward strand.
TATACGGATTGATGTCAAAGAAACCTGTTGCTGTTGCCCGTGAACATAGACAACTCCGTATTATTCACGGATGAGTCTAGTGTTTGCGGCATTTACCAGATGGACGAGAACGTGTGTGGAGAAGGCCTGGTGCATGATTTTCAGCGTTTTCTGTATCTCCAAGAATGGGATTTGGGGGAGGCGGTATAATGGTTTGGGATGACATTTCACTGTACGCGAAAACTGGGCTTGGTCTCATTGAAAATGGTGCCATGATGGCTTTTAGGTACATCAACGAGTGTTGATCAGGTCGTACTATTTGCTCCATTCAACTTTTGCCGTTTTCTAGGGCCAGCTGAGGCGCGGACTTGAATCCTATCGAAAATCTTTGGGATATTGACAAATTTAGAGGATAGTAAACTTAATATTCAGCAATTTTTGTATAAGTCACAAACAATCTTATCTATTATTACATCAAAAGAATTTATACGCTTAGTGAAATACTTGTATAAATTACCTAGTATGGATAGACATTTTTCAGCCAAAGTAGGCCAAATTGATATTTTGTGAATCTGTCTACGTAAATGATTGTCAAGTGGATTACAACGAAGAACAACGGCTTGTTAAGACGAACTATTAATCTTTAGTTTGGTTACGAAGGCCGCCCATGAACGCTTCGACCAATCTATAGCAGATTTAAATCTTTCTGACATAAGTTTTGTGTCAGCATCACTACTACATATCGAAGACACCGTTTCAACTGGTGCAGAGAAAGGCTCTGATGGAATATCAACGGGTGTATGATTTAGTGATGAATCTAGATTCTATTTATAGCACTTTTTTTGAAGATGTATTATGTAGAGGCACTAACTTCAATTTTTGTTGAAACGTCTGCTCACCAACCTGTCGAAGTTATGGTATGGGACTCCATTGCCCATGAGAGTAAGTCATCCCTGGTATTAATAAACATTAGTTAAAAGAAATTGTTCAACCTCATGATCTTTCTTATTTTCAGAAGCTGGTTGATCAATTTTTCAGCAAAACAATGCGCGTCTCAATATGGTAAGCCATGCTGTATACTTTTTTGAAAAGGTTCATGTCAATTTTTACCATGGTCTTCCACATTTTAAGCCAATTTGGCACGTTCATGACAGAGCTTAGGGGCTTTACGGTAGCTTGTCAAAACCTATTAAAATCTGCGCGTCAATGAATGCGTAAATAACCGGGTAGGCCAACACATTGTAAATAAAAAAATAGGAATTTCCTTTTTTCTTTTAAACTTGTTTACCAATATATCTTATGTGTTACCAATTAATAATAATAATAATATTGTTTGTTATCTACTAAGTCAAGACCAGTTAGAGGATAAAAAAATAATAAAGATAAAAACGTAATAAATTAAAATACGTTCACTTGTATAATACCTATATACTTATAATATATACAGGTTGTCCTTGAAATAAAAGACAACGTATGAAAAATGAAAAGATGTAATTATATAGAATACGAATCCAAAATATTGTGTCAATTACTACGTGTAGGTACTCCAAAATTAAAAACCCCCTAAGAGTCGTATCATGTTCCGTCTATGAATTCAAAATAAATACACACGTGCGCTACAGCGTATGTTTATATAGGTAAAAGCTGTAGATGTTATAAAAACAGTATGCTAAGGTCAATCAATAACCTTGTACAAAATTAAGCTATTTATACATTCAAGTGAATTAAAATTAAGATGTGTTATATTAATTTACAAACCCATTTTAAACTTTATACTAAAAAATATTTCTGGACTTTTAGAACTGACATCATTTCATGTGTATTACGTGAATATTCTTTTTTTATTACAAGAAGTAAGAAATATATGGATTCAGAATGTCGCTATTGTATTTACACGCTGCAATGTTTATACTTATAAAATCTCTAGAAAATTATTCATTTTATTTTTCGCATATGCGAGGGAATTTTGGAAAAATATTTTGGATTCATATTCTATACAATCTTTCCATTTTTCATAGGTTGTTTTTTTATTTCAAGGACACCCGGTATATACCTTGGTACCTACTATAAAAATTGAGAAAAAAGAAACTGGTCACATATGCGCACATAATCGAAAACAACACAATAACAGAATAACTTTTACGCTTACGAAGGACGCGGCGGGCACGGTAGCTATTTATGTATCCGGAATTGGCAACGTTAGTCTTGCTAGGCGCCATTATGGACAAAAGTGCATCAACTTACGTCGACTTTAGGCGATGAAGGATAACACAGGTCTGCATTTTTCAACTCTTTGAATGTTGATTTAAAAATTTTAACTGTTTTCTAGTAATTGGGTAGCGCTGATTTCAAATCTGCTTTTATTTTTTTTGTCACGTAAGGTTATTTTTCAAACCAGTAAAATCAAAAAAAAATTGAAAAAACACGATTTATTTAATTTATAAGCTGGTTTTATATTATATTAAAAAAATACAAAAATATACACATAGAAACTATTAGAAATAGTTATTTATTCTTTATGCTTCTTAAAAAAACCTTTTCGTTTTTCAGAAAGGCTTCGTTTGGCTGCAAGCAAATTTTTTTGTTTCAACCTAGACCCCAGTACTTCAGAAAGATCTTTTGAAAGTCCCAAATCTCTTACTAAATCATTCAGTTCGGCTTGTGAAAATAGCTGAGGTTGGTTTTGACCTGAGGTTGATGGTTCAAAATCACTATCCATCTGTACGGAGCCGGAAGTTGAAGAGGTTTCAATATCTTCTTGTAGTACTTTGGGGGGTATAGGTATAGGTACATGATCACTGTGAGGAACTGGTCTGATAGCTGATTTAATATTGTTTGGGTACAAAATATGTTTCAAAGTTTTTCTATTATGCCCCTTAATATCACAAAGACAAAAGTAGCAATCTTCATGATGATTTTGCGGTTCTCTCCAAACCATCGGTATTCCAAAAGGAAAGCTTTTTCTATTCCCTTTGGTCCAATGTCTTAAACCTTCTTCACATGCCTTACAAACAACGTGCGGTGCCCAATCTTTATCTTGATCTCCTAATTTGATTTTGAAATAAGCATAATATGCATTTTTTACAAATCCACCAATTAGTCTATTAAACTTTTTCAAGACGAAATATCCACAAATATAACAGAAATCATCTGGTTTGTTTACCACGCACAACACTAAAGACAAATTAATTTTACTTGTTTACTGATCGACACTCAGAGCTATAATGAAGTAAATGACATTAAAATATACATTTTGTTTGGAGTGATAAACTTGAAATCCTTCTTCGCAGTACTAATAAAGTGAAAGCATAATAAATAGGATTTAGCAGGTAAAAATTTCTTTAAAACCACAACAGAAAATCATTCTTTGGTTAATACCTAGAATTTGAAGTAGTACATTCATTTTAAAATGTATTAAAACGCCTATTATAAGATTTTTTTATATTTTTTTCATTTTCTTTTGTGCAAAAAAAATCTGTGGGTGATAGAGACCAACTGTATTTTAATTAGTTATTGCTATATAAAAACTGAGCTTAACAAACAAAAATCACAAATTTTATGCAGGCCTGTGTAATCTAATACTAAGTAGTACTGGTTTAGTGAATTCAATCGTGGCTGTCGTTCGCTCACGAACAAATTTAAAGAAGGCCGTCCAAAATGGTTGTTGTGCCAAAAAACATTAATGCCGTGCATGAACTGATAATGCAAGATCGTCATATAACATACCATCAGATTGCCACATCTCTAGACATTAGTATGACGGCTTACATTTAGCCGTGGAAAATAAATATTCGCGTTGGATTCCACATAATTTGACAATAGCTTAAAAAGGCTCATGTCGATTGGTGCAAAGAAATGCTCAAAAAATATAATCGTGGTCAAAAGGCCTATATAACATCTACACAGGTGACGAATCTTAGATCTATGCGTACGAGTCTGAAAGTAAACAGCAGTCGATAATCACAGATGAGCCAAACCCAACAAAATTTATTCGTGCACATTTCCAAGCAAATGGTCTCCTGTTTTTTTTTGAGGGGGAAAAATGGGCATGTGACAGCAGTGATATGTCACTAGAGGGTCGTAGAATGTTCAATTCTGAATGGTACACAATCATTTGTTTGTCAGAAGACTTCGGAGAAATAAACAAAAAAAACAGCAACGCAGGATCATTCTTCACCACGATAATGCGAGCTTTCACACATCGGTACAAACAATTCAATATTTGGCTGGTCAAAACAACGAATTAATGCGTCATTCGATGTACAGCCGTGATTTCACCAAATGGTTACTTTTTGTTCCCGTACGTGAAGAATAAACTACAAGGTCAACGATTTTCGACGCCAGAAGGAGCGGTCGATGTTCAAAATTCATGTTTTGGAAATACCTCATTCGGAATGGAAAAAGTGCTGGGCATCACGGAAAATATTTTGAGAAACAATAAAACCATTTTTAAGGATAAATATTTGTTTCCGATTGTTATTCCGAAACATAAACAGCAACCTTCGTATATCAAAGTATTTAATATCAGAATTTTTAATGGGGCTTTTCAACTAATATTCGTTTTTAGAGTACGATGTAAATGTGGAAAATTGTGAAGATGTAATGAAGTCAGGACAGTTATAAAATGTTAATCTGTATAATGGATTCATTGTTGAATAAACGCAAGACTCAGTTTTACAGATTACTTTGAATATCATGTCCTGATCGTACCCTGTTTATTAACATTAATATTTTATTAAACACCTGCTGAAAAGCTTTATGCGTTCATTTTTATTAATGAAAATCGATTTTAAACCTGATAAAGTTTTATTACACGATCCATAAAAAGCAAATTGAACGTTATCCAAAAAGATTCTAACCAAGCTTAAGAAAAATATTAAAACGTGTGTATTTTATATACATACATATATCAAAAATTCTTTCAATTAGTATATGCACTTTGGTTTTCTTTAACTCTATGTATAAGAATCGTCCAAACAGTTAAACCAACAAATAGTAGAATGCAAAAACATCCGTTCTGTACATACACACTGAAAATAAATTGTTTGACAAACAATTTCATAAAAAAAATAAAAAGTTGAGTAACGGTAACTTGCTTAGTTACGCTAACAACTTTAAGAATTACTTGGAAATGGTAAAATACATTTTTAACATTGTTAGTGGTATTGCAATAATAAGAAATAAATACACAGCATGAAAATGTATTTTATAATTATTATATAATAATATTATTAAAAATCAGGTATGTAGAACACATATTTGTGTGAAAATATCTTTCCTGACATGCAGGTGCGTCTTTCATCTTATTATTGAATCATCAGTACATGGTTCTGGAAAGATACTTTCACCAGAAATAACACCGTTACTACATTACAAAAGTTATCTGGACAAAGTATAGAATATCATTTAGGTCCACTCATGATCTAATATCAACATTACTAACGCCAAAACAGTCATCGCTGTCTTCATGACAAGTGTAAGACTAAGTCGGGGGTTTCCATCTGACGGACCCAGCCGCAAACTATATTAACGTACCTCCACTCTACATCGGACACAACCGATCGCGTACATAACAAAATAATTTGAAACACAATAAGTAAAACCTCACCATATTTTGTATAAAACAATATGGTGTTACAAGATGTCTCATATATGTAAATGTTGCAATAAACAATTTCCGGAGAAGGATACGATGAATTGCTTGTGTAGGGTAACGTACAGTTTAGTATGCGCTGGAATTAGTTATAAAGACGCGCGTGTCCTGAGATAAAAAAGAAACATTAAATGGACTTGCTCCATATGTTGGTCATGATATATCGACCTTACAAAAAGAAATTGAAGCTATTAAAACTATGCTGCAGCCTCTACCATTGGTGGATACTTCAACCTTTCCAACTGATGAGGTTATTCATGAAATAGAACAGCGCGATTTTTAAGAAGCGAAACGTAGCCATCTTTAATTTATCTGAGGTGATAGAGATAAAGCAATTGAAATATTAAAAGTTTTAGTGTGGACCAAAATGTCCAGACAGTATTAAAACGTATAGGCTTGGAAGAGACGCAGTTGTGGATAGACATAATGAAGATGAAGTTAGACTTACATTGTCTTGTACTGGTAGGTTGAAGAACTACCAGGGTGATAGGAAATATTACTTTCAAGGGACTTAACTGTAAAGCAAATCGAATATAAGAATAAAGTTCTTTCTGACTTTCAGAAGCGCAAGTATAATGGTGAGAATGTTACTCTCGAATATTCGAACGGGATACCTTAATTCGTCATTGCAAAAAACGTACTCAGATCCAATAGTCAGCATTGAATTTCAATTTCTATTACCAAAATGTGCAGGGATGGAATACTAAAACGTTTAATTTTTGCAACAACCTTTTATCTCATGGCGGTATTGATGTTATATTATTAACCGAGACTTGGGGTGATTCATCGCTGTTAAACAGTGAATTGTTTCTTGGTGAATATATGGTTTTCCGAGTGGATAGAAGAATGGGAGGAGGTGGAGGTATGCTCATTGCAGTTAAATCCGAACATCAGTGCATTCAAGTTCACATCTAAGATGATATTGACTTTTCTTATTATAATATCGATTTAATTTGTGTTAAGCTGTATATTCGTGGAGTTACTGCTACACTTGTTGTTGTTTACATCCCCCATCAACGTCATTTTGTGTGTATGACTATATATTTCATAAATTAGAATTGCTATATGTCATCCGGCTTTAGAATTTGCCATAGAATATAATTTTGCCAACAAACCATCATATCCATCAGGTATTTCTTCGGTGTTCGGCAGAATAGCCGAACACCGAAGAAATACCTGGAACAGAAGACTACAAAATCTCAAACCACAAGACGCTCGCTGGTTTAAAACTTTAAATACCCCTAATTAATTCTAGGCGTGGTGATTATCATCGACTGTATACTCTTCTCATGCAAACGGATTGGAGTTTTGTCCTTGGTTGCCAGGATGTGGACGTGGTATGTAATGAAATGACATATATTTTAAGGAAACTATTCCGCTGCGCAGATCAACTAGTACCTCATTTCCTAAGTGGTTTTCTTAAACACTATCTTATAGTGTTTAAGAAAGCCACACTACAATTTTACACCAATAAGTTTAAGGAAAAGAAGTTAAACTGAATGTTAATCGATACTTTAGAATATATGATGGATATTGATAGCGGCATACAATCGGATCCGAATAGGTTATGGGTTTTTCTTAGCGAGGGGTAGGTAGAATTCTACTCGTATTCCTGGAAGAATGGTTAATGGCGATAAAACTTTCTCCTCCTCTGAGGAAATAGCAGAGGCTTTTGCTGAGCATTTTGCGTCAGTGTTCGCGAAGATTCATTTTGGCACATCTCGTGACTTTCTCGAGAATGCTTTCACATCCGGACTTGCATTAAATGAATTCACTGAATCAGATCTGGCTGGTTTGGCAACCTTAAAGGGTAGATTTATTATGGGCCTCGATGAGATTCCCGATATTATTGTCAAGGATTGTAGGTATGCTTTGCTAAAACCGCTTTATCATATTTATAACATAGTTTTAAGAAGAAATAAATTTCCAAATGCGTGAAAAGCGTCACAAATAGTGCCGATTTTTAAGTCTGGAAATAGAAACGTAATTGGAAATTATCGTCTGGTATCCATACTTTGTAATTTTTCCAAGGAAGTGCTGTTATTTAGCCCAAGGTACTCTTATGTGATTAATAAACTGTCTCCAGCACAACACGGATTTTTTAGAAGACGATCGTCAGCTACAAACTTGTGCAGATTTGTTCATCAGCCATTGGAGATTCTTCATGATCGTCATCAAATTGATACGGTATACACAGATTTCTCGAAAGCCTTTGATCGGGTACAATATCAAATGATCTTGATTAAGCTTCACTGGTTTGGGATCTCGAGTGACTTGGTTGAACTCCTTGAGACGTATTTGGTGGAGCGTGTGAGAAATGTGGAATACCGTGGGTTTATATCTCATTGCTACCGATCCGTCTTCGGGGTACTTCAGGGATCTGTTTTTGGACCTTTGTTGTTTCTGATATTTATTAAGGATGTTACGAGGGGAGTTTTGTCGTCGGACTGCTTACTGTATGCAGATGATTTGAAAAATTTATCTCCAAATAGATGACATGATGATTGCAATATTTGCGGAGTGATTTTATCTCGATTTGTAAATGGTATGACGAAAATTATTTAACGCTGACCATTGCGAAATGCAAGGTTATGACCCTTACTAGGAAACAAAATATGATTCTATACAGTTACAGTTTGCATGGAACTCCCATTGAGCGTTGTGAAAATTTTAAAGATCTTGGAGAGTTGTTTGATCCAAAACTGACGTTTAATGACCATGTGCTGGATATATGTGGGCAGGCATCTAAAATCCTTGGTTTTTTGACTAGAAATACGAGACAGTTAAGGTTTTGGTTATAACATTTAATGCATTTGCTTGTTCCAGGTTGGAATACTGTTTAATTGTACGGAATCCAGGCTACTTCTACTATGGAAATATGGTTGAGGGGATCCAAAAGAAAAGGCTCAAGACCGAATATTATCGCGAACATAAAATATTTTTGCTACATAACTTTTGTTATAATAATTTTCTGAGAGACTATGCGTTTATCTCGTTGCGTGATAGGAGAAATATATCTGAGATTATTTTCATATTTAAATTAATCAATGGTGATACATTTGCTCCTGATTTATTGGGTCTCTTGGATGTTCCCAGATTGAACAGTCGTAACAAGAAAATGTTTTACCTTTCTCAATGCAGTACCCGATACTATTCTGTCACCCGCAATGTCGATGTGTAGGAGTGTTAATTCTTTTTGTAGTGATGTTGATCAATTTAATATAAAATTAATTTCACTCAAAAATTCACTACTTGCGAAATTTCAATTAATCTAATTATGTCTATGTTTTGGATTTTAGATTTATATACTATAGTGTGTGTATGGTTTATTTATACTTATAGTAATGTACCTACTAGATGTTTATTCTATGTATAGCATTATCCCGTAGTAAGTAACTTATGTTACTGTTGGATAATAACAAATAAATAAATAAATAAAACAAACGCATTTTTAATAACAAAAAAATTGTGTGGAGAATACCAGCAGCATGTGCTGATGGTTTTATAGTGAGACAAAACACATGTCTGCATATCTGAAAAGATATTTTCACACAAATATGAACATGTATTGTGCTCTGCACACCCGGTTTTGAATAATATTTTTGTATTATTAAAAATGTTTTGCTTTATACAAAATAGGTGAGGTTTTACCTACTCAAGTATATTTCAAGTTATTTTGATAATGTACAAGTTCGTGATACAAATAACTTTTGTTCAAAAATATGATCTTTAGCCGATTATCTTTGAACTGTCTGTCCTTTTCAAAATGTTATTATTTTCAATAAATAATAAATAAAATGCAAATAAATTAATTTCCCTTTTTGTTAATTTTACTGTTTCTTGAAGTTTACTGTTTCTTGAAATAAATTGTGCCTTATTTTTTAATTAAAGTAAATTTTTTGAAATCATTTTTATTTTACTTTTTTCAAAATTTATACAATTTTCCTTTCTATGATTTCTTCTTGGATTTCGGTCTGGAACCGCATCCTTGGCACTGCTTCTTTCTTGGCCGACGCTCCGTCCACTCTTGCAAGGGACATCTTCAGTATTGACGTTGCTACAGCAAAACTGGTAGTGTATTGTTTTGGAACAGCATTATGTGGAAGATGTTCCAGGTCCCTGGGGCCGTTCAAGTATTACGTAAGCACCAAAGGGGGTGAGGGTCTTTGGTTTGCTTATTTTTGATGAAATGGGGGACTGGGGATCTGAATGGTGATTACGTCACCAATATCTATTTATTTACTTTCCATATTTTTTTGCCTGATTTCAACACATATGGCAATCCTACTTGTCTATGCTCGAAAACGAAAAGCATGTTCATGGATTCCTCTAAATAATTGATTATTGCTTTATACTCGCTCTCACTTGGTGTTTTATGGTTAAGCAAAGAAGAACAGAAGTAGGGGAATTACAGCGCGCGCTATTCACTTGGCTGCATTTGTCCGGCCTAATATTATTGAATTTGACATGTTCTAAGTTAATATTTGTTTACTATTGATCGACTTTTGCCATCGTTAATATAGTTTAAAATGTCGTCTAATGTAAACAAGTCTAAATTATATCAAAAATTATTCGAAAATTTAAAAAAATCTCACACGAACAATTACAAAATGTGCAGAAGTTAGTTAATGTAGTTTGACGTGGTTATAAAATACGATACAAGCAAAGTCCGACAAGGAACTCGATGTTATTGTGTCTAAGAGAATTTAAGATGAGTGCAAGCAGCAACTAGGGACACATTAAGTCTATTAAGCTTTTTTTTCTAACTTCTGTTTGTTGTTAACTTGCTCTGCCCGCGCTTTTAGGGTAGATATTTTTAGAGTATCGTTACGAAATGGCAAAAAAACGGAATCCTTTATAATATCGACATTTTGTCCATCCACTCAATTTAGCTCTACATTTAAATTCTTCACCTAAATAGTTTCTACACATGCCCTACGATTACTTTTGCCCAACGGTAAGATCGAAAATATCAAGTCGAACAAGCAAAACATCTGATCTTTATCATGCCTCTGTCAAGTCATTAAATTGTCACAGTAAGGAGATCCACAAAAATGTAAACGCACTCACGGAAACAAGAGTGAGACCTATAAGAGTGGCTGCTCGCCGTGCTAATGAATTGATATGCATAGTACAAACTTTAGACGAATACCAAGTTGTTGAATGGTTTGAAGAAAACGACGTCGACATCCAATGTTATCGAAGTCTTAGAGTTATGGATTCAACTGAGAACGATTAATTTGAGTTTTCCAAATTTTTAAATAGAACAAAATAAACAGATATCGTTTATATGTTAATAATATAATATTTAAATATGATGTTAATGATTTGCTTCAATAAATATTAAATGTGCATTAAATTCCTTTATAGTTTATAGATTTCTTATTTCATTGTGATAGACTTAATAACTACGACAGATACTTGATCATGAATAACAATGAAGAAACTTGTACAGATTCTGTAAAAATTATACCAATGCTTATGTAAGCATAGGAGGGGGAGGGGTGGCGTAAGAGCTTGGCTAACTGTTGCTGACAAGGGGTAGGCGGGATTAAAAATTACTAAAATTCTGCTTACGTAATAGTTGAACGGCTCACCTGGAGTGTCAAGGTTAGGTTGAGATGTTGAGATAGAAAGGTTTGCCATGTGTACAGAATATTGAGATGGTTTGCGATTTCTACGGATTCACAGATTTTGCGATTAAAGTAATAGGGATTGCAGGATAGAATCTGAACAGATTGAAATTTAATTTGGTATGCAGTTCCAAACCAATATTTAGCAAGTGCAAATCTGGTTATGCAAAACGCTAGTGTTTGGCAACATGGATACCGAACTCTTTCTTTAGCCGATGTATACTATGACACATGCATGAAATCAGGGGTTTTTAGATGGTTGCGGTCCTTGACAGAAAAGGGAGCCAATAATATGGCGTGGTGTTTAGATGATTTTAATGTTATGCTTAAGAGAGATTTTGTTGATATGGCCGGTTACCATTTAGAAATAGCATAACTATGTTATAAAATCGAACTGTCTTCGGTTAAAATGCCACCTTATATATATATATATATATATATATATATATATATATATATATATATATATAACTGTTATTGATTAAGGTATTGGTTAATAGTTAATTTCTTGGAACGAGGAACGCTCCATGTTGGTGCATAAACCGCTTATTTCCATAGGCTCTATTGATCCGGATCTCGCGGTGGATCGGGCAGCATTTGCTATTATTTATTTAGGATATGGCTAACATGGATTGAAAATATATATCTAAAAATTAAATTTGAAAATCAAGGTCATTGATCCAGGCCAATATGGAGTCAGTGGCAAAGAAGTCACTCATCTCACCTCCATATGCTGTAAGGGGGCACTCAGCTGTAATATGGTGAATAGTTTGACGACGTTCTCCGCATTCGCAAATTTAGTCCCCAATTAGTACCCATTTATAGAATAAATCATGACAAATTCGATGGACCGTTCTTATTCTATTGAGTGTTTTCCATTCATGACGAGGCAGCTTCATTTCTGGTATGGGTACACGTTTGCTTACTCCTGCAGATTTTCGTGCGTTTTTGCCTATTACATAAAACGCATTTTTAGTTAGCATTCTCTAAAAATAAAAAGAAAGTTTTAAATACACTTACCGTTTATGAGTATTCACTTTTCACACAACATAATTTTTATCTACATCGTATTTTTTTTTTGGATAGAGACAATTTATATTCAAATTATATTAGAAGGTAATTATAAATATAAATTAATTTCAAAATAAATAGGAAGGAAATTGCTTTGGGAATGCCAGCAGATATAAACAGGACACAGTAACAACTTGTAAATGTTGCTATTGAGCAAAACAAAGGAATACGTTTAGGGGAAGGTGGGGCGGAACGGGCTAACGGAGTACAACGGGGTACCCATTCTAAAATCCTATCGTATCGTCGAATGTGGCCGAAATCCTTCTTACCGTGATTGTGCTCCACCTTTCGTCTAGTAGTAACACCAGTGTGTCAACAAACGTTGCGTAGGTAGGTTATGTTGCGGACGTCACAAATTTTACGAAGATCTTATAACTTTTATTAATATTGAACAGAACGGTAAGTTATTTTCCTATTTATTTACGTTAATTTGGAATTACTGACAGATATAATACTTGTTTACCTTTAGTTAGATCAAGTGTTTGGTTTATTAATGTTTTTGTATAGAATTATAAATCACATTTAATCAACTTGCAACTCGTGGGGCACGATGGGTTGGGGCAGAATGGGGTAGTACCCCGTTGCGCCCCGTGTCTGTAACGACAGCAAAGCTTTTATAAATTGATTCACTACGTTAACTAATATCTATACAAAGTTTTTCTTTTTTTATAGATGGTACATAATTATGTCCGTAAAACAAATCGGCAAAACTGGTCGACAGAATCAATCAATGAAGCAGTTTTATCGGTCGTTAGCGGACGAAAGGGGTTCAAAAAAGCTGCCCAGCAATTTGGTGTCCCACAGACTACCTTAGAGAGATATGTGCAGAAGAAAAAGAAAAATGAGAAAGATTTTAAAATCGATAAAACTGAGGGTAAATTTAAAAGTGTTTTTTCAACTGAACAAGAGTTAGAATTGGAGAAGTACTTAAAAGATATGGAAATGAGATTGTTTGGTCTCACTATGACTGATTTTCGCCGTCTTGCATATGAATTGGCTGTAAAAAATAATTGTGCCCACAGGTTTAATATTGACAAAGAAATGGCTGGAAAAGATTGGGTGGACTGTTTTTTAAAACGACATCCAACATTAACATTGCGCAAGCCAGAATCAACCTCCGGAGCTCGCGCAATGGGTTTTAATAGAGTTGCCGTATCTGAATTCTTTCGTTTGCTGTTATATACTATTGACAAATATAAGTTAACCGGTGATCGCATCTATAACTGCGACGAAACTGGGTTGACTGTAAATTCAAAGGGACATACAAAGGTATTAGCCTTAAAAGGAAAACGCCAAGTAGGTGCCTTAACATCTGCAGAACGCGGTGAAACCGTAACGGCCGAAATTTGTTTTTCTGTTTCAGGAGCATATATGGCACCTATGCTTATTTTTCCAAGAAAACGGAAGCAACAGACGTTTGAGATAGGATTGCCACCTGGTTCATTTGTAGAAGTCAGTGATTCAGGATGGATTACAACAGAGCTATTTATGAAATGGTTTGAATCATTTGTTATCTTTTCCAAAGCAACTAAAGAAAGTCCCGTGCTTCTCCTGTTAGATGGGCATTCAACCCATACAAAAAATTTGGATCTTATTTTGCGTGCACGTGAAAATGGGGTTATTTTATTGTGTTTTCCACCACATACCAGCCATAGAATCCAACCATTAGACGTATCATTCATGAAGCCGCTCAGCACTTTCTATGAACATGAAGTTAGAACATGGCTCCGCAGCAATCCAGGTAAGGTGGTGACTCTATCTCAAATTTCTACCCTTTTTGGCAGTGCCTTTGTAAATGCAGCATCTATGAAAACAGCTCTAAACGGATTTCTCAAAACTGGAATTTGGCCTGCTGATCAAAATGTCTTCACTGAAGCAGATTATTTACCTTCTTCTACCACAGATATTCAATCCTATAATGCGGAGGCACTTGAAACGAGTAAGGATGAGTCGCCTCCCTCAAGAATTTCAAATAAAAATCAATTAACAAATGTTGATAATCCTACATCGAGTGAAGAAACGCCAACCACACCTCAACGAGTAGACACGATTGAAGCTCCAAAAGAAGTTGAGGAGACAACACTTACTGCAAGCGACATTTTAAATCCTCAACCACAATGCCCTTCTTGGCCTGACATCCAAACTAGAAAATCAAGTTTTCCTTGCTTATCACCAGAAGTGGCTTTACCATTTCCAAAAATTAAAGGAATAGTTAAGAGAACGAATCGTAAAAGAGGCAAAACTGCGGTATTAACGTCCACTCCTTATAAAAATGAACTGGAGGCGGTACTTACTTCAAGAAAACCTTTGGGGAAAAAAAAGAAAAAGTAAAGAGAAAAATTAATCCTAATTCTACATATGATAGTAAAAAAAAAAACAGGTAAACGCATGCTCTGTAGAAGGCAAGATTCAGAGTCGTCCACAGATGTTTCTGATGCGGAATGCCTTTATTGTGGAGAGTGGTGGTCGAAATCTGTTGAAGGATGGCTTACGTGTTCAGCATGCAAGAAATGGGCTCATAACGCTTGCGCAGGGGTAGACAGTGATGACGACGAACATGTCCTTGTGTGCGAGCATTGTCAATAATTTGTTTAGTCGAAGTTTATAACGCCTTCTATAGATTTTTCAAATATATGTTTCTAACTGAAAATAAACCACGTTGTTTTATTATAATTAATGGTGCCATTGGTGCCCCATTCTGCCCCACCTGTGGGGTACAATAACACAATACATTTTTCAAAGATTTATCTTTTTCTCTTGCAATATAATAAATTTTATTAAATGCACGCGATATATGTTAAGTATATAGTGTAGGTACTACGTTTGTACCAAAGTATGTCTAATATTTAATCTCCATACACTCTTATATTTGTTCTAATATTAAGTACCCCGTTCCGCCCCACCTTCCCCTACATTGAGTATAATAGCATAAACTGGACTGTTGTTTAGGGTTAGGCACAACGTTTGAGCATCATGTTCTTTGTATTGTTTCCAATAAAATTCTCATTTCTGTGCAATCAGTGCTGTGTCCTCCATAAAGCATATTATTTTTCTCAGCGAAAGTTTGAGCATTTTCGTAGACTTTTGACGAAATACTTCTGCCAAACTCTCTCAAAATGTAGTTTCCGGTTGCGGTGATCATATCTAGTTTTTCTAATCATGCCTACATACATTGCTTATTTGGAACAGTTAGAGAAACATAGTGTAACTTTCGATAAAGTGGTTGCTACAAAGCCTAGATTTGAATTCTTCATTGATCTCATGTAGGACGAGTTGGATCTAGCTATATTTCGGTCGGATTCAACATCTTCTACAACAATGTAGAGTTCTCTGCAAGAAGCATTGCAGCAAAAGTCCGAGAACTTGCTGGATAGAATAATGAGATTGTGCGCTGCCGTGATTAAATAAAGGTGGATATGTGGACGAATCAAAAATCTAATTTCTGCTTTTTTAAGATAAAAAAGTGTGTGCGGCACAAAATAGCGCCAATTTGATTTCACGCAATGTTCTAAATCAGTACCTCTTCATTGAACTTGCAGTTTTTAAATCTTACCATTGCTCAAATAGAACGCACACAATTATATCTGAAGGCAATTTAGTTTAAGCTAATTGTTTTTGTAAGAATTCAATGTGTTAAGTGTCTCCATTTAGTTACTTTCAAATTGATTGGTCGTTTATAATGCGATATTGGACGGTATTTAAGCATTGTCTAAGTATTACGGCTAACGCTCTAAGTGCTTATTTAAATCCATTTGGTCAGGCGGGTTGGTGCAAATTTAATTTTAAAACAATCCTTCGTCAAGATATTGTAGAAAGTTTTTATTTAAGTCACTGTAAAAGGTTATGTTAAGTTTACAAATATATACTGTTTTTAAACTTTCCAAACTGTTCAATAAAGGTTGTTTCATGAATTGATAAATATATTTCTTCGTAATATCGTTAAAAATAATAATCGAATGAAATCAATACATATTTCTTATAGGACAAAACAACAAATTCCGTGTTCATTTATGCAGATTATCGTATCGTTTACATGGTAAATTTAAAATGTTTACACAATGCCCAGATTGTGATTATGAAAGGAATATTAAAAAGTAATGTTATACATTGGCGTTGGGTGTGTGGTTATCTCTATTGTAGAGCTTGTTTTATATACTATTATTGTTGTCAGTAAATATGATAACCGATAACTTTCTATCAACGCGTACATTTTTGTTTGTCACAACCAAAAATAAGATTTATATTCTGATAATGCTTTATCAAATAATCATGCACGCGAATATAAGGAAACACTATATCAACAAGGCACATGAAAGCGGTTACGATGATAACGTAACGTGTACCATACCCTAACAACAACAATTTTAGTTAGTCATGCAGCTGCAAATACGGAAAGCGAGTAAGGTTGAAAACAGGAAAGTTGATAAGAAGAGAATTGAAAAATGTTTACAGGAAATTTATTATAAGAAGAAGGTAATTTTGGAGACGATATTTCATACAAAATAATATTTTATTTTATTATATTTGTACTAAATGTTAACTTTTCCGTAATTACAGAAACTACGATATTCGACATTTAATAACTCGAAAACGGTTTAAGATACGAGTATCATATGTAAATTTTTGAAATCAGTAAAAAAAGGTAATTATAAAAATTTAATAATACATATATAGGGTAGTCTATTTAAAAAAAAATATTTTTTGGTATCTCGTTGAATCTACACGCCACTGTGTTTTCGATGGCACGGAATAAAAATTCAGTCAGAACCAAACAACTTTTATTTGAAACATTTTTTCATGTAAAAGGTGGGTAATTTATAATGATTAACTCTGTACAACCAACACACATAATAATTTTTCCACATAATAACATTAAGTACAACGCATTTCTCCAAACGTTAAATCCATTTCTTTATTGCGTCCATGAAAAAACTTTCTCATTTACTGTTGTTCCAATTGCGAACAGGAGGGAGCGTGCGAAACAATCGTGAATTTCAAGCTCTTCACTGTCTTCTCCATTTTGTGGCTGCAATTCGGTCTGGCGTTGTTGTGGTGCAAGAAAAAATTCTTTCTTTCCGGCTTACTCTATGGATACGATTCTTTAGTAATCGTAAAGTTTTATAGTATCTTATTGAATTATTCGCTCATTCTTTCGACAGGTGTTCAGTATGAATGACTGGCTTTGCATCCCAGAAAATGGTGAGCATGACTTTCTGCGCTTTTGAATTTTAGCAAACATGGTGAATCAGGACGACGATATTCCATTGATTGCCGGTTGTTTTCGGGAGCATAATGATGAACCCAAGATTTTCTCCCAGTGGTGATGTTCATAGGAAAATCAGGCCATTCTCGTCGATACTGGTTAAGAAGTTCTTGACAATTTTTTTTCTTTGTTCTTTCATGACATGCGTTAATTGTTGCGAAACCCATATGACGCAAATTTTTCTGTAATTCAACGTCTAAACAATTTACTAGACTTTTTCTTGACTAATGGCTAATTACTGATTTCCTTGAATCATTGCATTCACTTGTCTTTGATTCTTCCCATGCGTCGTTGATACTAGTCGACTTGATCGCTTTTCATCAAACACCTTCATTTCACCTCTATGATAGAGTTTTACACTTTGAACTGACTAAACATTCCTCATATCCATACAATCATTACCATAAACAGCTTTTAATTGCCAGTAAATTTCGCGCAACCTTTCAGCATAACGAATTGTTGCTTGGTACGTATCTCAGGAATTGAACTCATGATAAATGGCCTCGTTACTTAACAATGCAACTTTGCACGCTAAGACGAAATACATGAAATTACCGTTTGCAGGTTAGAATTTGTTTCAATTCGCACTACTCACACGTTGTTGAAGACCTTATATGTCAACCCGGCTTCGTATTTGTACTTTAATAATATTATATAATCGTAATATTTTATATTCTAGAAAGCCTTGAAACATTTTTCTTCAAATTGAAGTCTCCAGTATAAATGTTGTTTCGTCTTATAAACGAAACGAATTTATATATCGTATAGTAAACATAAATATTATTAATTTTGTATTATATATTAAATATAAGTATTATTCATTTTAATATTACACATGAAATATAAAGAAATCATAGATTATAGTATTTAAATATAAGAGTCAGAAACAAAATTAAAACCTTCTGTATAATTATATTTTCTTATTGTATTAAGATGCAAACGTTTCACTATAAAATTTATGATACCGCGTATTACATATTTGTCATCACTGATGACTCATCAGATGTGCATGCCGGCACTTATTTATTGTCGCATACATATTTGTCATCAATGTTATTATACCGGCACTTATTTATTGCTGCATTTTCTAGATACGTTTCAAATTATATTTTATTAGTTAACGTGCCTCCACATGTATACAGTTAGATTCAAAACTATTTGCAACGTTTGCTGGTTTAGTAAGCAGAATTTATACAAGCAAGGCAGTTCTTTGTAACTTGCCGACCTTTTGTTCGTCATTTAGCCGCATGTGGCCTATTTTGTTAATTGAAGGGAAGGGTAAATTTTGCTTACAATGTTTAAAAAGTTTTTAAATAGTTCAGCGCGCGATTACAATAGAAGCAAGTCGCGAACGCAAGTCACTAAGACAAGTCGTCAGTAGCAATTCGCCACAGAACAACGTTTTTACAATACTCGTAAGAACAATGTTCAAGACAACAGTCTACATAAATTACTAACAGTCGCAAGTCTTAACATAATAACGTTCTAGACAAACAGTCGTAAGAACAATGTTCAAGACAGCAATCGACTTTTAATATCAAGAGACACCAGTCTCATATTTTATCAAAAGACAACCGTCTTTCATTATACAACAAATTTTATGTATGAAGTAATGTAAATATGTAAATAAAGGTGTTAAATTGGATGTGCCGCATTTCATTAATAACTGTCACCGAAGAATAAAAAATTAGTGCGTATACGGCCTTACAACCCGTGCGCGGTGAGTCAACATAGGAGCGACGACAAAATACACTAGTTGCCCCAACAAATGTTTAACAGATTTTTTGAGAAAAAATACATAAATGTAATGTCTTAATATGGAGAAAAAAAATTGGCATGTTAATTACACAGTAATTTTTACTTAAATGCTACGATAAATCTGCTCTTTCTCATGGAATAATTTGTAAGTGGTTCATCGTTTTCAAAGTGATCATATGAGCGTAGCTCCCAAGCTATGCTCTTCTCCAGAAATGGTTAATAAAGTTTATACCATTCCACTATAGTTCAAATGACCACTTTTTCTGTGCGAAATTCAAATTTTAAAGCAGCCGTTATATTTTTTTTGCTGCCAACCAGTCACTAAGAATCCAATTCAAACATGTGCAAAAATTTTTTTTGGAAAAATTCAAATACTGTTTGACAGAACAGTTGACAGTTTTTAATAAAAAATTTTAAGCGTTTATTGGAAAAAGTGTGTGAATAATTAAGAAAAAGTTTTTAATGGAAAACAACGAGACATGTAAGTATTTAATGTTTTTTGTTTAAATGCTTGGAAATTATTTTCCTTTTCTGGAAAAATGCAATTTTTTTAACCTAGCCTCTAAGAATTTATTTTTAATAGCAAATTTAAAGTTCGTGGAAGCTTTTAAAATTTTGTTAAAGTTTGTTAAACATAAAGTTGACAGAAATGGATAGATCGAAATATTATTAATTCATTTCAGTTATGTACAAATTGCTATATTTTGCGTTTTCTGAGAAATATAATTTTTTATAGGTTACTTTGCTATGAAAAAAATCGAACTTTTTAAAGTTTGGTTGAATGAGCGCTCAAAGAAGACAAAGTATGATGCCGTTATTAAGCATGTGTTGAACAAAATTGGTGCTCCTGATTAACGATGATTGGAGAAAATTATTGGATGAAAAGGTCCGCCTTTTTTGCAACTATTTAGGAACCAAATGGGACAAATGCAGGAGAAAGGAAGAAATATTTCGAAATAAAAACATTACAATGGCTTAATGGTGACATACGTTTTCAAATTAAAAACTCAGCTGTAAAAGCAACTTCTCTGGCTGTCGGACGTCCGGAGGTTCCATTTTGTAATAAATCAGAATATGGAAAAAGAAGAGCAGCAGCAGAGCTCTCAACCGCAATAAGTGGCAAAAACGAGCTATTAGTTCGTGCAGCAGCAACATCAGCTCGGAAACAAGGAGACTCAGACTTAGCTGTTGTTCTTAAAAAAACTCTTGCTGGCCCGACAAGACCCTCAAAAATGAAGAAGTTGTGTTCTACAAGTCCTCCTACATCGATTCCACTTACTGGAGATGAGACGTTAGCTTTTTTTATTGAAAACAATTTTTCAAAGGAGCAGCATAACGCAATACGTCGTGAAAGTAAGTTGCGCAACTGCGACATATATCCACACTACAATAAAATTTTTTAATGCGAAGTCCAATTGCAGACCTTTAGGCATAAAAGTAACAGAAACAATAGCAAGAGCAAGTTTTTTAATCTTCCGCCTGAAGTTATCGACCTTTTAAGTGGTAGTGAGCCAACAGAGAATCTTGTTGAAGACGATGACAATGAACAAAATGAAATTTTACCTGCTTCTTCAATCAATATTTTGAATGAAATGTCCTTACAAAATGAGTTACAGTTAATTGAATAATAATATAAAATATTTTTTAATGAAAAAACTGAAAAGGGTTAACGTCCGTCAAAGGGTTAATTTTTCCATAGATTTGTTGAACTTACATTTTCGCATATCATCCCATTTTGGCTTTAAATGGCATAATACTTCATACCAATCGACTAAGGGAGACCGCCGAATAAATGTGTGTGAGATACACGGGTATATAACATTTTGCATCAACATTTTGGATATGAAAAAACTAACCGCAAGATGGGTGCCACGCTTGTTTACTGTTGAATAAATAGGAACTCGTGTTACAATTTCAAATGACTGTATGAGTTAAATTGTAAATGCTAAGCTAAATACAAACGAAATTCAGGAGAATTTTTTCGTCGATATGAAGCCTAGGTACATTACTATATTCTAGAGACAAAAACACAGTCAAAACGTGAGCGTGAACATCCCCCGAAGTAAACTAAAACGTTTTTTTCGGTCGGCCACGATTTTTTAAATACAATAGTAATTTAAAATAGAAGGAAGGGAAAGGCATGCAATATGTTACGCTCGAAAATCATTTTGGAGATCATTCGGTAATTTATAATGAAGATATTTCGTTAGTTTCCTGCGTTAATCTATTTAGACCTTTCATATTTCACCTTTTTCGTGTATTATTATTTTATTCATTTTTGTTATTAATTTTCATACGCTTTGGGCTTCTTCAAACTTGGTTTACTCCTGAAATTTACTTATGTTCAATTATTTTGGATGTCGCTGTAACCGTATTTCTTTTGTTGGACACTGTCCGACATCTTGAATATTTTAATGCTTAGTCACGTTGCATATATCATCTGTTTGTAATCAGATTTTGATTCTTTTATTGAAATCTAATTCTGTAGAAATTCTTTTAGAATTTCGTGAACCTATCTGGGAGCATATTTGTCTAATTATCTCTGTTAATTTACTTTATTTGGTGTAATTATTTTCTCTCGCTTGGAGCGCCCTCTCTCAACCTTTATTTTAACTTGTAGTTGCAATTTTCTTGACGTTCTTACCTTGTCTTTTCATCTTTATTACGGTGTTTTAATTAGCGTACTTTCGCTTGATAGTTGGGTTCTTCACACTTACACCTACTTTGGGAATATTCTAATAAAATTCCTTTCTTTTCAAAATTTACCTGTCTATCGATCTTGTCTGTGACGTAGATCGTTAACGGATCGTTTTCTGTGTAGCGTTGGCATTCGTTTTCGAACTTGTGTCGCGCTGGTTCTATCTAAATTTATGTCTGTGAACATCTTCTGCGGTAAGACTTATCCTAATCAATTGTATTGTTGCTTATTCATTTCTTTTATCTTCCTTAGGATTTTAATATTATTATTGGAACTATTTTCCAATTTTAAGTGCTATTTCCGTACACTTACGTCGAGATTATTCCGAGAGATTTACCACGTGGAGGCAGACACTTTTTTCTTGGATTCGTAATTAATCCTCTCAGCGAGGATTCGTTAAATTGCGTTCTTCCGTAAGGACAATCATCGGAAATCCTCATTCCACGCTCAACGGAGTTACTGGTTTCTTCGGAGCTTCCAGTTCTGTGATATTCTGTTACAAGTTCACGGCGTCACAAAAATGGCGGCTGATCTCCATTAATTCTTAAAAGGAAACGACGTTCCGTTCTACCGCTGCGAGGACATACACGAGGAAAAACTAGGACTTAGAACAATTTAAATGTCAAGCTAAGTAGATGCTGTAGTATTACTGTTAGTTATTGGTTCTTATAACCTGAAACTATCTTTATCAAAATTCATAATTATTGTTTAATCGATTGAATATTTAGTCTATAGTGGGCGTTAGAGAAGCTAATCACTTCTCTGGGCTACATTTTTAAATTTGCACAAAATTAAGATAGCATACTGGGTTTTAACTTCTAACTCTGACCGATAGGCCTTAAACGCCTGAATTCAAACTTAATCTTTTAACGTTATAAATCAACTGGTTGTCTAGCTTCACCAGCAGCCAATAATTAGAATAGATTTTAGGACGAGGCTTAGGACCTTCAGTCGGGCCTTGGTTCACTAATTACATATAATTCTTGGGTTACGTCGAAGATCTAGATATCTTTAATTTTACTCTGTAAACTTAATGTAAAGAACCACTGTTACGTATACATAATCTGTGTTCTAATTTTCATTTGTCTTAAACTATAAATGTACTTAACTTAATCTTTCTCAAATTTTTAACACCTGTGTATACAGGGTGTAGCTATCTTGATAGGTGATCCTGTTTTATTGAAAGCTCTATATTGCGCCTTGAGCGGAACTAGGGTGATTAAGGGAAATTTTACTTGAAAAAAATTAGGGTTAATACCTTTTAAACTAAGCTTATTTTTAGGTCTTGGCGAGCTTAGTCTGAATTTTAAGATACACAATCATTTAGATGCACAGTCAATTAACTCATAGCAGCTTGATGCCATTTTTGTTGCATATGGATTTCACTTCGATTAATACTACCTAGACTAGATAATCTATCTTTATAAATCTGTTGCATTGTAGTATTACTTTGAGAGATAATTTAAATTTAAATTCGGATTTCCTTTATAACGTATTTACTCTGTAATTTCTATTTTGTTTCAACTTACTTATTCTTGATATCTACATCATATCATTTATTTACATTTGTTTTTACTTCACAATTTAATTAAGAATTTATTCAATAGAATTATTAAAATATTTATCTTTTGCTGGTTTGGTAACTACTTAATATTTTAATTACGAGCTTACTTAGTTATATATTTTATTACCTTTGCTAAACTGTGTTCTACGACAGCTGATATTTAATCTGCTAACTTTTATGAATCTACTTCTTGATATTAAAGCTTGTTATTGTTGTTAACTTGTATATTGTTTGATTCCCTTTCCTACAAGTGTTGGGTAAAGCAAAGTCTGTCGTTTTATTCAGTAGTAAGTGTTAGGGAGCTGTCTCTCTTGTATTTGGTGCTACCTGGGTCCCACCCGCTACCGTATATACGGGGTGAACCTTGCAGGTTTTAATATACGGTGGCGCCACCATTACAGCAAGCGACCTTTGGGACTCGCGCGCTCTTCGATACTATTGAGCTAGCCGGCAGGGTGATTACGACTGGACGTCCAACTTCAGGTGGGTCAGGTCAAGAGAGGGACGCTTGCATAACATCTTGCAATCTCCTTGTTACTTGTGGTTTTCTATATTGGTCGCGTTTAGGTAGCAAATAATGAAGTATAATCTGACGATGTATTTGGAGCCGAGAATGTCTGAGGATCAGATATTGAAGTTAAACAAAGACTTGGAAAGAATAATATAATAGCAGATATAAAATTAGAAAAATATGAACAATTTAAAAGTTATATCATGAAAAATAATGATGAAATTATTATTAAAAAGAAATAATTGAAAAAGAAGTGGGTATATCTTAATGATAAAGAATATGTTGAAGAAATAATAAAATGTTTTACAAAATAGATATGTGGATGTCTTACACCACACGGAAAGCCAAGTGAAAGAATGATAGGAAGAGGAAGAACATTTACGATGAAATAAGTATTTAGAACAATTGGAAGAAGTAATTAAGAATACACCAAATGCAACAACTAAACAGAATAATTTGAAACATACTTGAGTAGGCAAAAACTTCACCAATTTTGTATAATACAAAAGTATTTTTAATAATATAAAATATTATTAAAAATCTTGTGTGAAGAATACAATACAAGTTCATTGTTAATATTTTTGTGAACGTATCCCTCTCCAGAGACGGAGATACGTATTTTCATCGTTATTAACACCGAGCGTAGAAGAACATTCAGCGCTGCATATTACCACACAGTCGAAACTCTGTTTACATAACAACTGCAGAACTAACAAAATGTTTCCAGGGGCGTGATGACGAATCTGTAGAAAGATGAAATACGTATCTGTGTCTCTAGAGAGGGGGATACGTTCGCAAAAATATTAACAATGAACTTGTTTTGTGTTCTTCACAGAAGATTTTTAATAATATTTTATATGATTGAAAATACTTTTGTATTATACAACAACTAAAGAAGATTCAAATTGTAATGCAAAAGGGAAAAGTAAATAGACCATGGGAAAATGTGAATAATTGGAATCACAAAGAAACTTAAAAAAACATAAGAAAGAAAACGATGGAATAAAACAAGCGAAATTTACAAGAAAAGAGAAGATAGAAAGAAAGAATTTGATATAGGGGATTTGGTGGTGGTTAAAAGTTTAAGAAGATATATAGATATAAGTGGAGATATATATATATATATATATATATATATATATATATATATATGTATATATATTGTGCTGAACACTAATGTGAATATATTATCTATATATCAAAATTGTAAAAGTAAACTATGATAAAATGAAAACTAGTCAATAAAAAACAACAGTTTCAATATAAGTAAATATATGTTTAATTAAATTAACTTGACAGAATGTTCTTCTACATTTAATTAAAAAAATAGCCTAATGAAAATAATTAATAGCAATTACCTTGAAAGATCTTAAAAATATTAAAATGAGTCCAATTCCAAATAATATTAAATTTCAAATTTCCCAACTGATACTTTCGATTTTTAATGCTTTGCTGGGCCCTTTCAGTGACAAAATTCATCTCTCCAAATAATCTACGATGGATATTGCTTTATTGTCCTCAATACAGTCTAATCTGAATATGATCTTTTTTCTTTAGTAAAATATTTGCCACTTTCGGCATAGTCTGTTTTGTCCGTCAGATGTCACTAGATTATATGGTGCCACCTGATAAGACAAAATTTGCTATACCTTATGAGGCGATTCTTTAAGCTTTACTTCACTAGCCTAACTGACGAAGTCTGATAGTAGATGACAGATACACGTGTCTTAAGCAGAAGTAAATGTTTGAAAATACGAGGTGTATGTCCATGTGTACAGTTATACACGTGTATATTTCATGTCTGTTTCATTTGTAATAAATGCGTAATACGTGCTCAACGTATTGATATATTTAAACTTTTTTCGTAAAATTTTTGTATTCAAAACTACTATTTTTTTAATATATAAATAAAAATGACATGTATCTTGTATTGTTCAATTAATCCATTTATATATTCAACATCTAAATTTAATTCGATTCTAACTTTTAATTTGACTTTTTAATTGACAACTAAAATAATTATAGATGACCAATTCAATATAAAAATCGTTACTCTACTTTCTATATTAATATAGATATGTCACACTGACAAATATAACGTGCATTTACAAACTTTCCTCATTAGAGACGGCCATGCTTTTTGATAATGGTTGGTGACAGTGCACGTAATCTGTCACAAACGTATAATTTTGAATGAGCATGGCCGTCTCTAATGAGGAAAGTTTTTGAAGGCACGTCACAAGACATTTTAATTCTATTATAATTTTAGTTAAAAAATGTAGAAAGATACTTTATAATGAATCAATACATCATTACAATATATATCATGTTTTCTCTTATAGTGTCTTAATAAAAGAAATAATTATTTACTTCTCATTTAAAATGCGTAAACATATTGCTGTGTACTGTGCGTTTACTTATAAAGTCAGTTCACAACAAAAATCCGGACTAGTTCAATCGTAAAATCTTCTAGCTCGAAACTTCTTTCTTCAGGTCTTGTTCTTGCACGACCAAGAACGTGGAAAATAAAGTTCAAAATGGCATTAATACAAAGTCACAATTTTCCTTTATAAAATTTATTAAAAATAAAAAAAAAAGAAAAACTCTTTACAAAATGTAAAGAGAGCTAAAGCATGATTAACCATAGCTTGGAGGAAACAGTCTGTGTGATAAATAACACGCACACAGAGAAAAACCTCCTGTGACTCGCGAGCAATAATTAAAACTATTAGATAATTAAGAAAACTCTCAAATTTCAAACCTAAATTATAACCCCACAAATCCAAATCGTAAACAGACTAAACGTCAAAATGTAATTTACTTAACTTGTGCGAACTAAACACAAGGACAAATCTCCCCTCCAACCTGAATAAAATGTTCTAGAATATCTTGACAAAAAAACTCCCTCACAAAAACATGATAATTTTCTTAAGTATCTATATAATACTCTAATATCAAAATAATTCAAAAATTACAGATAAGCACAAATATCAAATAATTATAGTGAAATAGAATCTATATAAATCAAATGTGTAAAGTACTTACGTCGACATAACACTTTTTAAACACAAAAAAAAACTAATGCGAGAGATATCAAATATAATTAGAATTAACAAAATTACGAGATCATCTCCACTCGTAAAAAAACGTAATTGAAATTTAAATACACATAAAACACACAAAATCAAATTCCGACTTTAAATCAATTCTACAAGAAAGTAAAAATTGACGTTTTTTACCCTCGACCGTGCAAAACAATGAACTTGATATCTCTGTCTTTAACCCGGCAAAAATATCCAGACATCGGACACCTCCAGTTCAAAATAATTCCGCAAGTCGGAACAACTTCCGATGCAATAATAATTATACAGTCCGGGGCAAAACAAATATTCCAAAATATAAACATTTAAATATACAATATAAAATCAAAGTACATTTTAAATAAATGTCATAAATACACTGTTAGTTCAATATAATTCTTCGGTGAAAAAAAAACACAACAATATGTTATACCAACGACTAGTCGCGCCTACAAAAAAAATGTTTGTTTACATTTTATCAATATGACTGTATTATTTCATCCACGTGCCCTTTTTCGAAAGCGAGTTCTTTCATTACAACACATTTATACGGTAAATTAGATAACGGCTTGATTACCGGTTCTCATTCAGTGAAAGTATTTCCATTACATTGTTCTTTTGAGCGTCGCATTGGTGACGATAACGTACGTTACATCGATCGCTTTGCATTAATGGTTATTTCTTTTTGAGTTGTTGTAATTTAATATAATTATGTTAATCGCAAATTATCGTGAATTGAAGTCATTATCTGCGATACTGCATTAGTTACGATAAATTGTAGCATTGCGCATCTTTTTATTTAGATTTTACCATTTTCTTGTTGTAAATTATAGAAGTTCATGTAAGCATAATTTTAACAGAAGGGTTTCATAATTTGTATCAACTTTGATAAGATTATTATAAATAAATATAATTATTTTATTGGAAAATGTCACGGAAAGAATAGTATACTAAACAACAAGTATAGAAAAGCAATGTTTTACTAAACGAATATAGCGTTTGAGTACGAGCGAGCAGAGCGAGTGAGTAACTTAAAGCTGTATGAGTTTAGTAAAACTACTTTCTTACGAGTTTGTTTACACTATTTTTTCGCATTTTGCAAGAATAAGCATTATAAACTTAAAAATTTAAAATGTTATAGTAGGTATTTGTACAGGTTTTCCGTAATCTGATTCGGCTTTGTTTATTTACATAGTAACGACACAGTAACAGTAAACAAACTTAATTTTTTGTAAGTCGATTTGAGTTTTAGTTAAAAATGAGTCTTGCTACTAAACATACTTTAGAACATTATTCTGAAGATATTTTAAATGCCGCTCGAGAAGCGTCTTCGGGTTTACTTCCTTTGAAATCAAAAGAAAAATACGAGGAGACATATGAAATATTTTGTAATTGGAAGATAACAAAAAAAGCACTAATAATTGATGAAAGTGTAATGCTAGCGTATTTTTTTGATAAGGTATTGAAGGTAAGCTATTTGTTTCTATCTGTTTTAGTGTTATTCATACAATGTCTTTCATTATTTTAGGCAAAAGTCCTTAAGGCATCCAGTTTGTGGTCTACATATTCAATGTTGAAAAGTATTATACAAATTAACGATAATATAGATATATCACAATATAAAAAACTAACTGCATTCTTGAAACGTCAAAATGACGGGTACAAACCAAAGAAGTCAAAAGTGTTGACTATGGGAGACGTTATGAAATTTTTGAAAGAGGCTTCAGATGACAAATTTCTATTAATGAAAGTGGTACTGATATTTGGTTTAAATGAGGCATGTCGGCGTGCAGAACTGTGCAACTTAACTGTAAACGATATAGAAGATACGGGGAAAATGTTAGTTATAACTTTACAGGATACCAAAACCAAAAAGAGACGTATAGACGTAGGTTTTCAAATTTGAATAATTGTACTTTTAATATATTTCACAATAGTTGCAATTCCAAAATTTAAATAAATAATTTTCTGTCAAACTGTGTTTTATTGACATGACATAACTATGTAGTAAAGTGACGTATCTATGTGGTAAATTGCCACTTTAATAAACGATTTTGATTGTAGTAAAGTAGCACATTACTTGTCAAAATGTGAAAAATATAATTATTAGGCTGTTACAAAAGAAAAAAAGACATTGTAGCGACATTCTCTTATCGTCTTCTGAACTGTATTCGAATAGACTAATTCACTATCTCCAGTTTGAACGTGTCGATTTGGTCCTTAGAAGAAAATTTGCAAACATCAGCATCCTTCGCATGAATGATATAGGTCTATTTTCACGATATTTTCAAGAAATGTGCATTTTATTCGTATTAAGAGACGATTAAAATTTCAGAAAGATATGATCATAACAATTCATATAAACACTAATAATGCCTCGATCCTCCTGCGTTTCTTGTGAATTCAGCTAGTCTGTTAGAAATACTTGAAATTTGCGAATCAATAGTATCCAAACCTTCTAAAGTCCTTCGTTGAAGAACATCTACATTGTTGGGGAGGGACCAACCATGTCTCATACGTATACCATATCTCATACCATATCTCGTCTAATGGTGACAAGTACGGCGAACGGGAATACCATGGTAAGTGGCAATCAAAATTGGATTTCCCAGTTGTTGAAAATGTGATATTGACACTGGTTCAAGAATATTATAGATGTAACCAATCGTATTTTTAATATTCCATGAATTACCAAAGGAGATCTACTTCCATGGGAGACAACCCCCCTTCTCCTAAACCATCAGGTTTTGAGTAAAAGCCGTATATCGCTGTACAACAGAACGCTGCAAGTTTCTTCTTTGTCCGAGATGTTTTCTGACCATGTTATGATTATCATGGTCGCATAAACGAAACCGAAATTTGTCACTGGGAACGACTCATTTCCTTTCTTCATTCCAATTAAACCAGTCTCGTCGCGCAATTTTACATCGTGGAGTTATAGATAAACAAAGAAACGAACAATACTATACTATCTAAGTCAAAAAGATCGAATTCTTTGATATATAGATCGTATGGAGATTTGTTGTTCAATCAAACATTTCTATCTACCGCCAACTTTTCTTGTTGACGAGAAACGGTCTATAAGAGCCACACTTCTACCATATTCCCAAAACTCGACAAAAAATGTGAAGATTAGATCTAACTATGGAAATTTGCGTTGCGGCTGAGTTATTGGTTAATTAATTATTGTTTGTGAAATTAATTGATTGTGCTGTGAGTGGATGTTAAAAAAGTAAAGTTAGCCAATCAAAAAAGTGATTCCATCCAACTTTACTCCTTTGACATCTACTCACAGCACAAGAAACCAATCAATTCTCACATATTTTATTTAGAAAACTCCCCATTCGGAGTGGTAAAAATAAAAAGAAAAATAGTATATTTCCTTGTGTTATATTTATTCAAATATGTAATTATTACACTATTAATTATTATTGTTATCATATTACATTGTAATATGATAACAGTCGTAATATAATTAAAATTAAATATTAATAACGTAACGTAACTTCTACAATGACAATCACAAAATAGTCATAATTTTAGTGGGAGGGATGTACCTGATGGATTGACAGCAAATTATCAATATTTGGCTTCAGTTTTGTTAGGAATAACCGCAAATCTCTACGTTCTGTGATATTCAATCTGCTCCTTTTTTTGTTAAAAGGTTTGTAACGGCACTAAAACTTTTCTCGACAAGATATGACGAGGGAAACGCTATCAAAAGCTTTCTCGCAATTCCCCACAGTCCAGGATATTTTTCGGGTATTTCTGCCTGCAGCCAAAATGTTTGATACCGTCTTTTAAATTTCACCTTCAGTTCCTCATTAGTGCTAAGCTCGAGTAGCTCCTCTTGTAATATCACATTCTCCACTTCCGTTTCATCAAGTGGATTTATGATCCATGGTGGTATTTCCATCGTCAGAATATCTTCAAATCTGATTTTAAAGTCATCATGCAGGGCAATTAAATGTTGAACGTATGTGTGAATATCCTCATCAAGGCATTCTACCTGTGACAAGTTTGAAAACTGGGAAAATTCGCGCCGACTAATATTTTGCTTCATAAATTTCAATTTTCCAAGAAAAGCTGATATTACACCCTTTGTTTTTATTAAATTGAGGCTGTCCCCTTGTAATTGTAAGTTAATGTCATTAAATTTTTTGAACAAATCTGTCAAATACGCGATGTCTGCTTTCAAATTGATCCGGTTTTCTTTTAAATCTGAATCTTTACTTTCCAGAAACTCTAAAACTGATTCAAAAGTGAGAAAAATCTTGTTAAACATGCACTTTTCGACAACCAGCGTACTTCAGTATGTAAGAGCAATCGTTGGAAGTCTTCATCATTTTCATCGCACAATAGTACAAATAAACGCGTATTCAATGCATTGCTTCTTATTTTGTTAACTGCATTAATCACAAATTGAAGCGATTGGTGCAATTTAGCACTCAAAATTTGCGCTACTAGGTGTTGTCGGTGGATGACACAGTGAATTGCAGTTACCTCTGGTATAATTCTATTAAGATGGCTTATAAACCCAGGACATTGGCCGGCCATGGCAGGAGCTCCATCTGTTGCCACCGGAATAACGTTAGTGAATAGAATCGATTTTTCCTTAAAAAAATCACTCAGGACATTAAATATTGATTCACCTTTAGTGTCCGTCTCCAAAGTTTTCGCGAATAGTAGCTCTTCATGAATTTCTTCGTCCAGAACAAATCGAACATATGCCAATAATAATGCTTCATTACCAGGTAAAGTTGACTCGTCTAGTTGAATAGAAAAATGAGTTGTTTGCAGATAATTACACAAGAAACTTTCAATATCAGAGCTCATTTCGTCAATACGTCTTTGTACAGAGTTGTTACTCAAAGGAATTCTTTTGAGTATGTCAAATGGAGATTTGTGCAGAACAGTTTTTAAAACCTCTTCAACAGCGGGTAAAATTAACTGTTCTCCAATGGTGTGCGATTTTCCAGATTTCGCTATAAGTAATGAGATATTGTAAGATGCCCGCAAGCCATCATCGTTACTTTCCGACATTGAAGCGAACATACTGTGCACGGTGGGTCTCTTTTCATATTTTTCCTTCAATGTTTGAAATCTTTACCTATTTTATCAGGATGGCACCTTCTTAGATGATCCTCGAGCTTCGATGGTTTCATAGAGTCATTACTAGAGCTGAGGATGTTTGCGGTATAACCATGGTTATATCATGTAACCATAGTAAATTACTATGGTTACATGATATAACCATGGTTATACCGCAACATCCTCAGCTCTAGTCATTACTCAAAACTTTGTTGCATAAAAGGCATATGGGCAATCGCTTGTCTGCCTTTGATGGAAGAAAACCAAATTTTAAATAATCAACCCTGTACTGTCGACATTTCTTCTTAGATTCAGTCATGTTTCGTATCAGTTACCTACCTGTAAAAAAAAAAACTTTGTTCTAGTAATCTTAAGACCGCCTTAAGACGGTCTTACTTAACAGGATATGGCTATTTTAACAGGATTAATTGATTATTGCAATGAAATAAACAAAGTACCGGCGGAAAACTGATTCTAATTATTAAAAGCAATAAATCGCTAAGATCAATAATTGAGTTTTATGAAAACGGCTGAACCGATTTTAATGTAATGTAAAACATTTTTTCATTAATTATATTTTGATATATTTCTGTAAATTCGATAGAAAATAGTAAATAATATTTTGATATCAAAACTTCGTGATTTTAATTATTTATTTATTACTTTGATGCACGTTACGAGTATGTAGTATATAAAGACACGTACAATTTATGAAAATATATTTAATTATTAGTGAACCACCACACAGTCGGGTAATAAAAAAATTACTAATAAAGTAGGGACAAGAAGTTCAACCTTTCTCGGCTTTCTGTTCTTTTATGGAAGTATCTAATAATGGCTCTGTTCAGTATTTAATTTTTAATACGTACCTACTGCACGCAAACATTACAAATTTACTTATTACAACATAAATATATCTCCTATCGCGGGTGGGTTGGAAGAGATTTCTTTTAGGAATAAGCCTCACCTTTTGTACCTACGTATTTTTTTGTAATTTGTCAATTTTTTGTTTACTTACGTGTACAATAAATTGTAAAATAAATAGATAAATAATAAATAAAATAAAAGTATGTATAACAAATAGGCAGGTAAGTATGTACTTACTTTTCAGACAGTGGCAAACACTAACATCGATTCACTTTACTTTACTTTTCTTTTCGAAATTCGGGAAACAAATGAGTAACGTTTATCCGTGGCATTCGTATTTATATTGGTGAAGAATCAAACAAGTTCATGCAAGATTGCAAGCACACACACCACAAGTCGTACTTCGTCCCTTTGCACGTCTGAACAAGCATTGCGGACGGCGGCAGCGGCAGCGCTTTGCAAGTCTCGACACGTTGAACTGAATATGAATATGCAAGTTTTTACAAGTAACAGTCACTGAGCTTCTTAAAATATTATCTGCCTACATTGATAGGTGAACTCAAGCCAACATTTTAGTTCTTCACTATCGAAACCAGATAAATTTTCGTGGACCCCCGCTTACGAATTGTGAACCCCCATTTTTTTGTCACGCCAACGTACACCCCCGTCGAGTCTCCCGTGGACCCCTGGGGGTCCACCTGGACCACTTTGGGAATCAATGTTCTAAGCGATCAGCAACATCACGAATGGACAATCTAGCTTGTCGTGTGTCGATTATCCCGCCATGTTCAAACCCAGTTAATTGATGGAAATTTACACGTTGTCGAATAGGTGGCATTTTTTTACTTTTTACATTCTACTAGGATTAAATAAAGATATAAGTAGAGTGGACCAATTCGGAGCGTTAGCAGAGGCGTGACTAACGTATTGGTTCCCGCATGCGAAACATTATTAATATCTAGAGATATACTATCACGAACGGTGCTGTTATTATATTAGATACAAAAAAAAATTTAAGGCGGTTTTTCTAGATTATGAAACGTTCTCGATGATACGTATAAAAAATAAAATCTAAAATGTATGTAATTAGATGATTAAAAAAAAACTTACCGTCTTATGCGTTTTCCGTGACTTGAAAAATCTGGAGAAGCGCGATGAAATATTGTTAACATAAGCTGCGTCTCCAAAGTTATTTCTCGAAAACGCATCCGCCGCGAGGAAAATATGTGCTTGTATAAAGAAAACG
Organism: Melolontha melolontha; assembly: GCA_935421215.2. Lineage (NCBI taxonomy): Eukaryota > Metazoa > Arthropoda > Insecta > Coleoptera > Scarabaeidae > Melolontha > Melolontha melolontha. The sequence goes on from OW285238.1 coordinate 97,013,737, forward strand.
ATCGCTCCACATCTAGTGATGTGATGTTTGCATAATTAAAATAATCTTTGAAACAACTTAACACATCTGTAGACGAACCTTCACAAATTTGTCTGCAAAAGTCTGGCAAAATCTAAATCTTTATCTAAAACACTTTCAAACTTACTTAAAATACACTCATTTCTTGCGTCTTCTATCGAACATAGCTGTGCGTGTGTATCTTTCACAACTAGCACTGATTCCTGTAACGATAGCGAAGAATTTTGTACACCACTTTTGAAATTACCCGCGCAGTACATTCTTCTATTTGTCTGCTAGCTAATAAAATTGAGGATGGCGATTGATTTGGTTCCATTTTACGCACCATAACATTAAGTACAGATCTTTTTTTGCTATCAGTCGTTTCATCCACACTCAACCACACTTTTTTATTTTTCAGATCAGCCTTAATTTTATTTTCTAAATGTACTCGAACAGATTTTAAATAACGTCGTAAGTGGGTGCAGCTCGGTAATTCTACATTGCCATATTTTTCAAGAAATGAAATAAACGAATCATTGCGTAACAAAGTAAACGGCAAATTACACACAACTATCATTGTACACAAATCAAATAAGAACACTTCGTATTTTGTATCGGCACCAGTGTCTCTATCTTTATGTCTTGCGCTATGCACGTGGCGTTGCAAATTTGATTTTGTTAAATGGTTTATATATATGTTGCACACTAAACATTTTACATTTACCCCATTGTAAGATAAACTAGGATGGTTCTCAATAAACCTATTGACTAACTTTGATGATAGCGGTTTTTTTACTGTACGCTCCTTCAACATTATTAAATACACATAATACACTTTCCTGCTGCTATTATACGTGTACACACGATGACCGTGAACAACCTACTAAGTAATCGCATGTGCGATGGGGCACGCGGGAACCAATACGTTAGTCACGCCTCTGCTTTCGCTCCGAATTGGTCCACTCTAGATATAAGTATACTTTACAGTGCTTAAGCAAATAATGTCAACAGAAAAAGAAACATATTTTTTAGTTAGCTGCAAATGACTAATCGAATATTTATCGTTCTTTAGTACGAATAAAATACATCTTCGTGGAAATTTTACCATAAAACATTATTTAGTTATGGCGGCCAATATATTTAAGCGATATTAATAACTAGCTGAACCCGTCAATGCTTTGCTATTGGTAGATTTAAATATATATCATCAATGGCGTATGTACCGTGGAAGCTAGAGAAGTACGGCTTTCTCCGCATGAACCAAGCGAAATACAGTTTATAAATAAAAAAGTTTAATATACTATTTTTACGATAAGCGAGCAGTTGCGTCATAACCAGTAATATCAGTTGTGAAAACCTAAATGCTTCAATTTACTAATGTAGTATAGGTATGCAACTTGCAACTTTACGAAATTTGTTGTATCACTGTTACCTATTCCGTACAATGTTGTCACGTGTGATCATTGTATGATATCCACCTATGATCTGTCAGTCGCCTTTACATATTAATATTGGTCATTTTACTTTTCTCGTATTATCGGAAGACGATATTTTAACCTATAAGTTACGACTGCACTTTTACCTTTTGTTCCAGTGAAAATATTTGTGAAATGAAGAGCTAATATATGATAGTGTTTTGATTTTAATATTTGTTTGACTTTATATTGCAGCATATATAATACCGTTATTTGAATATACAAGTTAGTTAATCATATGGGGAAAATAGTTACCCCGAAAATTGGGCTAGACCGCTAGATGGCGACGCTCCTATGACGCCCAATTCAAATAAATTTTAAAAATAAAAAGTTTATCTATTACACTCTAGATGGATGTTGTAAGATTTGAATAAATAGGTAGAATTGGTAATTCCAACATTGCCAGATGTAAAGTATTATATATATATATATATATACAGGGTGTGTATAAATTGGCGGACCCACTACACGCGGCGATGTTCTTCGTTAAATTCGGAGTCCAAAATACTAATACGAAAATGTTGTACCATTCTCCATATATTTGCACGAGGTTCCTAAAGTTCGGACATTCAGTCTTGAAATAAGCATTATTACTCGATATTTGTTAACAGAAAGAGCTACAATTTAGAAGAAAGAAGAATTGTTGTTATTATCCTTTCGTTAAAGTTTTCTTTTTGATTTTAAAGTTTGTTTTTAATATTTGTTTATTAACTTATTTTGACGAAAAACACAGCTGACAATGTTGTAAAACAATAAGTAGGCAGCCTAATGTTGTTCTAGTCAAATACATTACTACTGTCAAATTCATTCTGAAGACAAAGGAAGCCTGATACATCGTTTTAGGATTAGGACTTTTAACTCAAAATTTGACCAAGAATGTCGCCACGTGTAGTGGGTCCGCCAATTTATACACACCTTGTATATATATATATATATATATATATATGGAAGGGTTTTTTTTGGGGGGGGGAATCCAGCAAAATTAAACTCTATTAATTAAGTCAGTTCTTTATTTTTTAGCCCAATATTTCGCATCGAAATCGAATGCTTCCTCAGGGGATCAAAATGTGAACTTGTTTTTTCTGGAGAAATTACTCATATGTTTGTAATATTGTAAATTAATAAAACTAATGTCAACGGACGTACACTTAGTTGTTTCGAAATTACGTTTTAAAAAACACAGGACAACCACATCTAAAAATAAAGCCACATGTGCAATATTGACGAACAAAAGAATTAATCGTACACACACATGTTCTTGTCACAAAGTTAATACTTGAGAGTATTAACTTTGTGACAAGAGAATATATATATATATATATATATATATATATATATATATATATATGTATAATAACTTCGTGACCTTGGTACGATATGGTAAACCTAATCAGTAGGCGATTAAAGGTCTGTATATTACTTCAAAATATATGTATTTAAAAAACTCTACATGTTTCGGCTGTGTACGCCTTTATCAAGAGAATACAAAATATGAATGACAGGATATAAATGTCAAGTAATTTATAAATGTCAATTACTTGACATTTATATCCTTTCATTCATATTTTGTATTCTCTTGATAAAGGCGTACACAGCCGAAACATGTAGAGTTTTTTAAATACATATATTTTGAAGTAATATACAGACCTTTAATCGCCTACTGATTAGGTTTACCATATATATATATATGTATATATATATATATATATATATATATATATACAGTGTGGTCATAAAGTTTGGAACCAAGCTTATAACCGCATTATTTTACATTTTTAGGAAAAACGCTCGGACAGGTAAATTTTCTTTTTTAAAACGCCATCTTTTGACATACAATTTTTTTCTATGACGTCATTGGTTTTCGAGTGATGACGTTATCAACACTTTCTTTAAATGGCAACCATATTATTTTTTTCTCGTTTTTGGTAGATCTTTATATCCACTAAATAGTGATATAAAACAATTGGTATGTTGCATCACAATTTTTTGGAAAAAATGATATAAATTTAGAAAAAAATATGAAAATTTTATTTTTGTATAAAATTAAAATTAAATTAAAAAAAAACATCTGAACTTAAATTTATTGTAACAGTTAACGTAAATTTTCAAAATGGACCCCACCAACCAACTGGACTGACGAATATTATGTTTCACCACATAATTCCGCTTTAGTAAATGCACAAGACGCCAGTATTGAATGTTTTTTTACACAATATTTCTGGCCAAAATAGAGTGTTTGTTCATTCATGAGAGGTAATTATAGGATTTTCTTGAAAGAAAAATTACCCCGTATAAATTAAAGTGCATTTTACTGCATTACTTTGTAGAATCGATATTTATTACCGAAAAGATACTCTAACGCAATAGCGTGGGTATCCCTCAAATCTTTTATATTAAATATTTTAAAAACATGTACGCCGTATTTATATAAAAACTGATAGGAATTCCTTGTAAATATTTACACCAAATGCCTTATGAAAGAAATATCATATCATTCAGTTAAAGAATATTTATATGAAGTATATAAATGTTAGAAAAATCTGTTGCACATAGATAAGCACCTCTAGGATTTTAAATTACATAAATATGATGAATTGATATTTAAAAAAAATGCAGACTTGTATAACATTCTTATTTTGTATATTTTGCATTATTTTATGTTTCTTTATAATAGTTGTGCTTGTGAAATAAACAATTGGACTGTGTTTTTGAATATAAATATTAAGTAGACATTTTGAGTTTTTATTAAGTACAAATATTAATTTTGCTAATGAAATTAAGTGTGTGTAATTTGGAGCGATAAAATTAAGACATATTTGTGAAATATATCTGGACACCAGTGCTCATATTTTAATTGTGGACTTTCCTCCAGAATTAATTCAAATATTCGGAAGTTTAGGTTCCCAGTAAATGATGAACGTAGATGTCAAGAATGGGTAATCAATTCAGGTAAATTAAAATTAGTTGCCTTGTTAAAGACTTATTTAATCAATAATGTGTTGCTTTCAGGAAATATCAAATTAACAGATCTGAGTTCTAAGACTCTAAAGACAAAATTCATTTGTAGTAGACATTTTAAAGATAGTAATACAGTGAATAAAAAGTTAGCCCCTACTGTTGTCCCTATCCACTATCGTACTGAAGAATACAGTTCACCAGAAGACGTTAGAGTAATGAAAACTTTGAACACGAAGATCTATCCCTCGCCATCAAAACAACAACCTCCTACTATTGATCAAAAACGTTTGATAGTACCTCTGAAGATAGTTTCATCGAAAATATGTCTTTAACTAATATACGAGTATTAGATTTACCTCTTGTCAAGAAAAGAAGAAGGGATCGAGGAAATTACTGATTCAAGAAAATATAAAACTGAAGAAACAGTTGGATATTACAAAAACGAAATTAAAATCTTTAAAGTCGCAAGTATATATGACCAAAAAGAAATTACGTAAAAACAGACAGTAGTAGTTTCGAACAAAGTCCAAATTTACTTCCGTTCTTTTCAAAATGCATTGTGCATATGCAACTGCGGCATAAAAAAAGCGCCATGGTTGCCAAATGAAAGAAAGGTTTCCCTATGCATGTATTATAAAAGCCCCAGTGCATACAAATTTTTAAGAAGTAAGGGCGTAATTTTACCTTCTGTATCAACAGTAAAGAAGTGGAATGAACATTTCATGTGTCGTGCTGGTGTAAACGAAGAACTTTTCAATCTATTAAAGTTGAAGGCAAGTACAATGACTAAAATGCAACGAAAATGTGTACTTTTATTTGATGAAATGTCTGTAAAAAACATCCTGACTACAATAGAAAAAGTGACTTAATTGAAGGTTATCAGGATTTAGGAAAGTATGGTAGCAATGCGGTTCCGCCTGGACAAGGTTTAGTTTTCATGCTACGTGGAATATATTCTAAATGGAAGTTGCCGTTAGGGTATGTATTAACAGAAAAAGGAATAAATAGTAGCAACTTAAAGAATATGCCTACGGATTTTATAAAACAAATTGAAGAAAATTGATTTGAGCCTGCTATGATCACATGTGACCAATCAAGAACCAATCAAAGGGTGTTTAAAGATTTAGGAATTACTGCTGAAAAACCATATTTTTGAAAAACGGAGCAAAATATTATGGTATGTTCGATCCTCCCCATTTATTAAAAAAATATAAGAAACAATTTCCTATACAATGACTTCAAATATAATAATGAAATATTATCATTTCGATATATACATCAGGTATATAATATAGACAGAACAACCAAACTGGAAGAGCTTTACTTAAACTTACATATACACATTTGAATCCTAATGCTTTTCAAAAAATGAATGTGCGATTAGCTGCACAAACCCTTAGTCACAGTGTTGCTTCTGTTATAAGAACAGCCATTGAAACTTGTCAAATAAATTCAAGTGCAACATATACGGCTGATTTTGTTGAAGATGTTGACTGCTTTTTTGATGCGCTGAACAGCTGTCAATTCAAATCGCCAAAATAGTGCCGATTAGCACTGTCAATAAATAATATATCTTCTAATGCAGCATTAGAAAAATAAAAATGATAATGAAGAGCATCAGAAAGATTGACAACAAAGTTGCAATGAAAGAAACAAGGCCTGATTGTTTTGATGGTGTCGTTCTTACAGTAAATGCAGTTCACATGTTAGCATCAGATCAGAACAAAGAAGGATCTAGTTACCTCTTAACTTCTAGACTAAATTAAGATGCTCTAGAAAATCAATTTTCTATATATCGTCAAAGGTGCGACTATGATAGAAACCCTACTGTAAGGAATTTCGTTACTTCGTTTAAATTCAATATCGTTATAAACTTCATGAAACCACCTAAAAGTGTAAACGCGTATTTTACAAAAGAGGAACAAGAAGAGAATATTCTAGAAATAGAACAAGAGCGCGCCACTAGTCTAACTTTAGATTCCTCCGAAGAGAATCATTCTTCGAATTCCGTAAGTGTAGTATCCGAAGAAAGCGATCCTATCGATTTAGAAGATTTCGCCACGACATATTTTGCAGGCTATTTAGCTAAAAAGTGTATTGAGAAATTTAATTGTAATACCTGCTTGAAAACACTTTTAAGTACGGGTATGCTGGCGACAAAACAGAATTTATTAATATGTATAAAAAAAAATTATGTTGAAAATACCTGGGCTTTGAAAACACCATCTCGTTATGTTGAAGATATTCACAAAATTATCGTTGAAATATTTTGCACGCTACTGCATAAAATATTTTGAAAGCAAAATATATTTTAACACTAAAAAAAAAGATATTAAAAAAACTTTTAATGCAAACACGCGATTGGTTTAATACGAACAATATATGTGAAGATCATAGAAAGTTTATTCTTGACTTACTAATAAGGACGCAAATATATAAAAAGTGTAAATTTCTTTCAAGTAGTGCCAAAATGCCTCAAACAAAAAGACATACGAAACTTGTTATTCTACAAAATCAATAAACATTCTACACAAAGTAAGTGCCACACACATACCTACATACCTATGCTCCTTTTTTTATTAAAAATAGAATAGAAGAGAGTTTTAACAACTGAGATTTATTGAAAAATAAAATGTTTTTGCTATTGAAGGTTTTGCATTAAGAGTTATTCCATGTTTTATTATTTTTGTCTAACCTAAAAGACGAATCTGGAGTAGGTAATGGATCGATTTGGAGCTAAAGCCTTTAAAGAAACATGTTAAAAGATTTAAAACAATTTATAGAAAGTTCAAGAAAATTCAGATAGAAGTGTATCGCATTATAATCATATATCATTTTAGGTGATTTTGACAAAACAGCTATTACAATATTCTTCTACCTACTCTTTATTTCCGGCATGGATATTTTTTTCAAGTAACTAATTTAAATAGTTTAGCAATCATACATTTGCAGCTATATCTTTAAAACAGAATCTAAGTGCCTATCTACATATATTTTCAAATTTCCTTAAAAGAAACAAAAATTATTTAAACAAATCGAATCCTTATTTTTTATAAATATGCATAACATCTTTCTTTTGAATTTTGGATATAATTACATTAAGTACTTAAAAATCTGCATTTTATTTAACCTGATATGAATTTCCGAATATTGTTCAGTCAGCAGTATCGTATATATATATATATATATATATATATATATAGTAAACCTAATCAGTAGGCGATTAAAGGTCTGTATATTACTTCAAAATATATGTATTTAAAAAAAAAACTCTACATGTTTCGGCTGTATACGCCTTTTTCAAGAGAATACAAAATATGAATGACAGGATATAAATGTCAAGTAATTAAGTTGCTATGGAACTCTATGCTATGTTAAAAAGAATATTTATAAAGTAGATGCGCCACAAATCATTGAAGAATTACGAGACAGACTTCAGAATGCCTTCGATGCAGTTCCTAAAAGAACTATACAAAGGGTATCTCGTCGCCGCGCAATGCACACACCACTAGGACCGGTCCTGGGCGACAACCTGGCTAGGTTGCCGTTAACAGCACACACACGTTCGACGTGTGTGCTATGCCCCCGCTTCGGCGGAAAACGTTAAGATGGCATAAGTGTGACCATCGTCGACCGAGGTAGCCACTAAGAGTGTTCCCTTAGTTGCGATGAGCAACCCCGTGCAGGGTGCGCTTCGCCTGTCTGCGCCTTGCCTCGTTGGGGCGGGGGTCAGACCGTCGAAGTACTGCACGGAATTGTAAAGAAGTTGTCGGGAAAGGGTTGGCGGCCCTACGCAACGGCTGGTTATCCGTCCTCTCTAAATTCATGCGACCGATCACTAAACACACGCACGAACGCACCGACATACAAAATCCTACACTTACGTTCTCAAACAAAACCACACACCCATAGAGAGACGCAAGCTGCCAGCAACAACCAACACACAAGTTCATACCCAGAAGGAGACACAAATTGCTAGCAGCGAACAACACATATTTTCACACCTTGTTATCTATTTTTTGGAATACTAAGGCATGATTTATTATTATTACTAGAATGTATCTTTGAATAATTCAAACCATAGCAACTTAATTACTTGACATTTATATCCTGTCATTCATATTTTGTATTCTCTTGAAAAAGGCGTATACAGCCGAAACATGTAGAGTTTTTTTTTTAAATACATATATTTTGAAGTAATATACAGACCTTTAATCGCCTACTGATTAGGTTTACCATATCATACCAAGGTCACGAAGTTATTATATTTATATATATATATATATATATATATATATACCTACAATTTACATATTTGTTTTCCCTATGTAAAGACCACTGTCCTTATGTAAATAGTGGCAAGTATGTGAGACGCTTGTCCATTATATTTTACGACACAATTTAAATTTGGCATTAATGTATTTCTTCTCTAAAATTAAAAAAATATTTAATTAGATAATTAAATTAGAAGATGTCATCTGAAACTACCTAAATATTATTATAAATTTTATATCAGGCTAAATTAATTTTAATAATTTTTTTAGTAATTTGATAGATTTCTTTTATATTATTAATAATCTATTTGTCACCAGAGAGCAGCACATTATGGGGCGAAAATCGATCAAATTTTATATCCATTACATTGACTAACTAGTATATTCAAACAACGATAATACCTAATACTATCTGTGCCTAAGAGAATCTCGTGAGTGTGATAAAACTAAAAAATATAAAACCTTTATATGTATTCTGTTCTTTAGTTTAACGTATGTACAGCAATATCTTATTATTAATAGTAACTGTAATCAACTATTTCCATTCCTTCCGTTTTTTATTCTAAAATTTGATATTATATTTATAAATTTTGTAAAATAAAATTAGTAATACAATTGCTTTTATTAATTAACATAAACCATATATTTTTCTAAATATAGCAATATTAACATTCTAAACAGTTTAAGATATAATTTAAATGGCATTTGCAAGAAAAAAAGATTCTTGAAGTTTTTAACTGATCTCGTAACATAAACCTATAACCAAAATGGCAATTATTTGCAAGATGTAAACAATACATTTGTCAACGTTGTGTGATGCACATTGATGACGCAACTGCGTTCTTATCGTAAAATACTATATTAAACTTAAATATTACATATTATATTATTATATAATATTACCAATTAAAGCGTGCCCATGTCGATTTCAGATGCTGACATTAGCGATGGACGAGGAATCATGACCGAATGAACAACCTGATACGCTACTTATGGCTTTATAGGCAGTTTCTTAAACATCGTCTTTGAACGGGCATGACTACGAATATTAGCAAATAAAATATATACCTTTAATTGTGCAATTATGCACATGAAATTAGTTAGTTATTAATTTATAATATTTATAGACAATACAAATATTATGTTAACGCAAAAATCTTTCGTTTTATGAATTATTTCGTTGAAAACTGAATTAAAATAGATAATAGTAGATTATATTATAATACAAAGATATTTTTAAAAATATAAAATATTATTAAAAATCTGGTGTGAAGAACACAAATACAGGTTTACTATTAATATTTTTTTTGTGAACGTGTCCGAACATATCCCTCCCCAGAGACGTAGATACGTATTTCGCCTTTCTACAGGCTCATCGGTACGCCCCTGCTGGAGAAAGGATATCTTCAGACACATTCACAAAAAAAGAACCACATCGCCACATCACAGAAATTATCCAGACCGAGCGTAGAAGTAAATTCAGCGCTGCCTGTTGTCAGACAGCCGAAGTACCTCGCCCCGTCCACATAACAAATGCAAACCAACGACGCTCTTCTAAAGATGGCGCAGCCGTGTCTCTAGAAACTGCATTTTGTCTGTGTCTTCACTCATACTACGGACTAACCGCATGTGAGAATTGTGAATTTAGTTGCATTGGTGCATCAGAGACGTATTTTGTCTATTTTCTGGACAGCGGTCTTTTACTAAAAATTCTTTATTAAGAACGTAATTAATTAAAATTTTTTTCTCGACTGGGATCCGTATTTTTATATCTTAATTTTTGTAATTTTGCTGTGGAAGTTTCATCTTGTAACACGAGTGCTGAAGACGTACTTTGCAATTATTAATGACTTCTTAGAAGGAGTTAATTACATTGCTATTGCGTATTAGTGTCATTATAATTAATAAAATGATAGTAAGGATATAGTGAGATATCAGAGTATCGTTTATCGCTGATTCTGGCGGTTTTAAAATTTTCTTTGTGAGAACTCGTGATCGTGGTATTTCAATTTCCTTCCGTCGCACATCTTTTGCCCTATTGTAATGAGTTTTCCATGATGTCTATGTGTAATGTGGCATTATTACTTTTATTATAAATTATTTTTGCAACATTCGGTTTTCTCTTTCTTGAAATTATAAGGGTTTACGCACGAGATGTAAATTCAAGCACGAGGCTTTAAATTCAAGCTCGAGGCACCAAATGTAGCAAGAAGTATTAAATTCCAGCTCGAGGCATTAAATGCAGCAAGAAGCATTAAATTCAAGCACGAAGAATTAAACTTTTTCACACTCAAAGCCCAAAATTCAAGCAGTTCAAGCAAATCAAACGATTTCCTTAACTAAGGTAGGAATTTCTGGAGACACCAGACAGTCAATTTAAACTCACTACGAACTTGTTGGTGTCAATTGTATATATTGTCGCAATTGATCATAATCTTTCATTTTATTTTATTTATTAAATTAAAAGCAATTGATAATTCTAATTTGGCTATACAGGCTAGTCGAATTTATCGTAATACACCAGGGTCATATCCGTTTTGATTTCTGTGAATTATTGTTGTTAACGTAAGAAAGATTTCTAAATCTTAAATATTAATTATAACTGTGTGGAATGATTGTTAACCTTTATAGTATAATTTCACTGTTTCATTTGTTCTTATTACGATTTGAAATTGTAGATCCGTTTTCTTTTCTTTGAATTATTGTTGTTAACGTAAGAAAGATTTGTAAATCTTAAGTATTAATTATAACTGTGTGGAATGATTGTTAACCTTTATAGTATAATTTCACTGTTTCATTTTTTCTTATTACGATTTGAAATTGTAGATTGATTTTTTCTAATATTTAATAATCTAATTATTATACTGAATGTACAAGAATTTCGATGTGAGATTTATCGAAAGATCTTTAGATAAACTATCAACCGATTTATTATTTAGACTACGCATACAATTTACTTGTTTATGGCTTACTGATTTAAATAATGAAATCTTATTGTTTTTGTTGTTTAACTTTTATTTTTCTAAGTTCGTTAGTATACTTTTACTTCAATTTAACTTTAGTATTTAATTGCTTTCTAATATATATTAAATGTGCATGACTTTCTATAATATGCAAAGTATTATACTGGATGAGTCATTCATTAACTTGGTGTCCTTTTACTACTTTTAATTCTACTTTATTTATATAAATTTTGAATTCATTTAAGCAAGTTGGTCGTTGATATTTGTTGATTTATAATTCGGTATTACTTGTGGCTCGTGGGACTTATTACGATCTTGCATTATTTTGTTTTATTTATTTATTTACTACTTTCTTGTTCAACATAAATCCTGGGTGATTATTTTGTTGTTAATAAATTACATCTTGTTATTGTTATCTTATTTGGTGTTTTATTATTGTTGTAGTAATTGGCCGCGTAGAATCTGAACTTTATTTAAATTACTTTCGGCGGCGTCTGCGTTCGCTATACCCCTTTGTGAGTATAAACACGGTGGCGTCTATTATTAAAAAGAACCTCCCCCTAGCTCGCCTCTAAACTTATTTAGCCTCTCAACCGAAGATCTCCGGACTAATCGTGTTGTAGGGTAAGTGGGTAAGTTATTAGGTAGTACGTTGTGTAGTAAGGCGCAGAACTAGTTCTTGAGAAAGCACGTAGCGAGATGTTTAATTGAAACTGATATTTTAAAATCATGTTTATGTTTAGTAAGCCAAGGAATTAAATTTCAGTACTTGACTTAAAGTGTCAGAATTAACATTGCAGATTCCAAATATTAATAATGGTTCAATTAGAAGGAAAAAAAACGTACTAAAATTCTGAAGATTGAGTTTTGGTGATCTCCTCAAAACTCACGAAGAAACATGCGATTTATTTCACAATTTGCATCAAAATGGGCATCCAGTATCACGAACTGTCGTTGGTAAAACTTTGAGAAGGAATAACTTGACCAGAAATTTACCGAAAAGTAGGTGACCAAAAGTCGCAACTAATGAAGTTATTGCTCAAGATATTGCTAGAGCATTGGAAGAATTACCACAAACTTCTACTACATCCCTCGCACTAAACTGTGATATAAGTTGCCGATCAGTAGCCAGAATATTGAAGAACGAACAATATCATCTGTATGAACTACATTTAGTGTAAGAATTATTGAACCGGGATTGTAGATTGTAGAATTGAATTTTGCGAAAGAGTGATAGAGACTTGCAAAAGTGACCTATATTTTGCATACATTTTGCTGTTTCTCGACGAGACTACGTTTTGTTTGAATGGTACCGTTAAGTTAAATGTTTGAGCTGGTTTTTCAGGAACCGTATTATTGGTACTTTTTTCATTCATGGTACACTAACTGAACAGAGATATTTAGATCTTTTATGTGATAAGGTTGTTCCTAATATTGAGGAAGATGGGGAATTACTTGTAAGTGTTTTGTTCCAACAAGATGGAACGCCCTCTCGCTAGGCCCTTAATGATAGAAGTTTTTTAAACGAAGCATTCCCATCTGTGGTTTATATTAGACGACCGCATAATCTGGACGAGTTATGGCAAAGAATGATTGAGGAAGTGCAGTTAATACCTGAGGAGGTTTTGACAAATATCATTCAATAATTTGTTCATAAACTTGCATATTGTTAAGAAGTGAACGGTCTTCATTTCGAAACATTCTTAACTGATATTTCTCATTTTTCTTGTTTTCAATAAAATTTGAATTATTAGATTTAATTAAATATATCATTTATTAAACAAAAGGGTGCCAAACCTTATTATTACTGAACTCCCAGAGCAGAGCTCTATTGAAATTCATAAAAATATACAGGTTGTTTCGTTTAAAATAAAAAGGTAACATAAGTTAACATAATAAGTTTGATTTAAAAATAAATATGCTCTTCGAATTCCCTATTTGCATTGACTTAAATGTGGAAAATTTTATTAAAATCTAAGTAGCCGTATCAAAGATATTCGAATGAATCCATACATTTGTCTAACCCTGTATAATAAATACCATTTGCTCTAAAAACTCATAAGTCAACTTTAATGTCGATAAAAATTTAATGCCTCTTGTAAAAAAGTAATGATCCGAGAATCTCCAAGTTACTTAAATGTTCATTAAGAAGATAAATCGAATTTAATTTTAGTTTAGTAGCAAGAAACTTGATGAAGGATTAATTTTTACAAAGCTCACTAACTTGTAAGTATCATGTATACATACTGCTGTGTATTTTGCTGGTTGAAGTAAATGTAAAGTTAATTATATAATAAAAATTATACGAATATAAATTTTTCTTAGACTCTGTATATGTAACTTATCTCAGGGTGTTTATTAGGTTCTGGATATAAAGCCTAACATAAAATTAGGTATATATAGCGGCCAGAGAAATGAAACAAAAATTAGTGTATAAAATAAAAGTTGTTGCAAAATTTTCTTTTATGTAGAATTTCGTGTAAATTGTAACGTTGAATATACCGGGTTCTTTTTTTTATTATGACGCATACATTTCTCCTATGTGTAACTTTAAAAAGAAAATTGTCAATGCATTAGAAACCTAGTAGGCAACCGGTCATACATCTATGTTTGGACGAGTGCGGACCATGTGCTTCTAGCAAAACTAGTGGGCCAGTGAAATAGCAAATAAAATAACTATTCTGTAAATCCGCTACTCTTACTTGAAGGGATCTAGTATTAGGTTTTTTTTGTATTGAAAAATTAAACTTCCAAGCATACATGAAACTTTTGAAATCTATTACGACACTGTTAAAATTTATTGCGAAAGTATAGTAGAATCTTGTTCGGCAATAAAGGTCGATTTATAAACTTGACGTTGCCGTTGCCGTTGTCGTTCCCAGTTGCCGTTCCCGTCCAAAATTAGATATGCAGGAAGCTATAGAGCTATTTATAAACTTCGTTACCGTTGATGTTCGACGTTGAGTTGTCGTTCGATTCCGTTCGTACATAACCAACCTTTATCTTTCGTCGTTTATGTTGGATGACGTCGAACGGCAAACCAATCAAATAGCAATTCAATGTCATATGACCAGCGAAGTAAACAAACATGGCGGCCAGGACACACCAGTTAGGTTATTTTTTTAATTATTTTGATTATTCGTATTTGAAAAACTTATGTTCTCTCATTATGTGCACTTTGTTTACTTGTCAACTTTCAACGTTTCCGTTAGCAGTTGGCACGAACAGAAAGTTTATAAATGCTATTTCTGAACATACCAACGCACAGTGCGAAATTGCTTGAGTTTACCGGAACTTAATTATTCAAAACAGTAAAACAGTTCTATTTGTTGGTTTTTTAAATTTTTAATAAAAATTAATATGTTTTATTTAAAGTTTTTGAGTTTAATTGTGTTTTTTATTATAGAACATTTAAAAAAACGTACATTTTATAACAACATTTTGAACACCTATTCAGAACTAGACTCATTGCAATCGTCTGAAGACTCGCAATCATTGCACGGGCCTGCAAATCTTTCTAATAACACTAAAACTTCTGGCGTAACTTCACTATGCTTGGTTTTGGGTGCTTTACGAAGACTACCGATGTACGGATCCGACGAAATATGCAGTCGATAAAATAAATCCGTATTTGTGTCACTTCTTGACGTTTTTCTAGTAAAAAGTTCGCGATATTTTCTGCAGTCCTTGTTTCTTGATTCCTGAGCTTCTTCTGAAAATTGTCCGATTGGAAGAATGCAAGAGGCTATAATATCATTTCCATGACAAAGGAGTTTATGCACACTTACGGGCATTTAGTACCAGAAATATTCTTTCAAATACAATTCCAAAGTTTCTCTTGCATATTCGCCGAACTTTTCTGAATCAACTTTAAGACCACAATTTAGGCACTCTAACAGCACAGATTGGCTCCTTGACCATCGCTGCAGAGTTTCGTTTTCCAGATTGGTATAGCTTTGTTACGGTTGCTTTGGCTAACTCGTCTTGACTACCGGACTTCAAAAGATGATGCACTTTTCTGTTTTGCACTTTAGGATGACAATACCTAAATTCTTTTTTAGGTCTGCCTGCTTTGGTCCTCGATCCACTGGGCAATGCATCCCTTACAGCATTTGAAAACTTTACATTATTTTCAAGCCAGACAGCATTTTTATTCAGAAATGATGCTAAATTTCGACTGGATTCCCTCCACCTTTTTCGTATTTTACAAACCAGTGCGCGAAGAGTTGCCTTTAAACTGCAAAGAGCATCAGATCTTAACATTGGTGAGCCTATTTTTTCCAAAACAAAACCAATGATGGCATCCGATGTCGGTTCTTCCTTCCACTTTTGGAATATACAGTTATATGAAACTTGCAAAGTCATTCAGAAAAACGTTTCATTTAAAAGAAGATCGCAAAATATCGCAGAAGATCTTTTGAGTTTTCAACAGAGGGAAAAAAATTTTTTAAATGTTGTGCGTTTCAAGCTGGTATTATGTGGTATCACTTTTTAAAATCTATACTAAAGTTAAAAATGTAAATTTAACTGACTTCTTAAAAATTTCTTTTTCCACCAACAAATCACACACGAGCAAGGAAAGATTTTGCAATTAATTAAATGCCAATAATTGACAATTTTCTAATAAAATACATGAAGAAAAAATCATGGCCTACTGATTTGCCATTTCTATGTACCACTCTATTAACTTTAACAAATCGAATAGCTTTCTATAGGCAAAAAGTATGATTGAATAAGTAATGCGAATTTCAGGTGCATTTTGCGGTTCTTTCGCAGGGTAAATCCCCAAACTGAGTATGAGGTTTTAGAGGCGGGGTATTTGCCTAACAAAATAATAAATAATCTTATGCATTTTACGTATTTCAAAAATTGAATAAAGTTCCGCTAAACTTCCTAAATTTCGCACTGTGCAACGGAACGAATGGCAACTGCCACCGTTAACGGTAACGGCAACGTCAAGTTTATAAATCAGCCTTAATACTTGTTCCGACAATAGTGGGTAGAGATTATGATTATGAGAATTAGATTATGTTTTTAGCAAAATATCAAGTTTGAATGAAGAAAATATTTTATTCTAACGATTAATTAAGACAAATAAAACAACATAACAAAGGTGAAGTCTAATTTCATAGCAAGTTTTCGAGGTGTCCTCCTTGTCTTTCAAGGCAATAAGCAAAGCGATCTTGAAAGCAACACAGGGTAGTCCAAGTAAATTCTGGGTTCATTCCATCATATGCAGTACGTATACGGTCTTTCGGTTCAACCAAGTTATGTATTTGCACGTTATTAAAAATTTTACTTTTCAGGTAACCCAAAAGGAAGTAATCATTCTAATAATAATTATTGGAAGTAGTTATTCCAATCCAGACATTGACTTTTTGAGGGTACTGCGTTCTGATTAGGTTTTGGGCTAATGGATTAATGGAAATGAAATGCAGTATTTTTCAATAGATAAATGTAGGATACAAACCGGAAGTTCTGAGAGTTGGCTTCACTATTTACGGCAAATGTATCTTCATTAGTAAAAATTATTTTATTTAAAATTTCTTCGTTTTCATTTAACAAATTAAACATTATTTCGTAAAAATCAGTTCATTTAACTTTATCTTCTTCTAAAAGCTCTTGCTAAGCTATGGCTTATATTTGAATTCTTTCAGGGTTTTGTACACCGAACTGTACGATACTACATCGAAAAGCGATCCTGCAGACTGTTCCTCTACATAACACAGGATATTCAGCTTCAGGTGTTCTCTTAACACGTGATTAGTTTTTCTTTTGTGGGAATTTAGAAAACGACTATCTTCTTCTAATTTGTTAAAAATATTTAAAGTATCGGCCTGTTAGTATAATTAACGGAGAATATATCCCAATCCAGAAGAATAATAGTTTAAGGACAACCCGTCCTTATACTATTATTCTTCTGGTACCACATTATCATTAACTTTTGATACCTTTTGATCTTTGTTGTATTTATTCATGATTTAAATAAATTATCTACTTATCAAAGAAATGTATTTAATTTAAGATTCATGTATGAACAAAAATTCAGAAAAATTTGACAGGAAAAATGTCTTTTTCTCTCCATGGCAAACTAAGAATTAAGCTATAGGTAAATTCCTCACTGGTGTATAACTGGTAGCCTACTATGCCGCTAATGCATTGACAATTTTCTTTTTAAAGTTACACATAAGAAAAATGTATGTGTAAAAATAAAAAAAGGAACCCGGTATATATTGTCTATATAAATGAGTATTCATATAATTTTATTATTTGATGAGTAACTCAATATAGAATACAATTTCGTACAAAATATTAAAGTATTCAATATCACTATTTTTTATGCAAATCCTACACAGTGGAGTGTATATTACTCCCACCTACTATTATTTTTCGGATAACGAAATTTGATGTACTTTTATGGTTTAATTTTTGTCGTTTCTCCCTGATTGAAATCCTACAAATATACTTTGAATCGAATTATGGCAATACACACAGGACATAAATCACCTCTGAAGATATTATTTCACCCTCCTAACACGGTTGTGTGATTCTATGCAATTATAGTACTATCGAATCAAACATTTTTAAATAAAAATTTTTCAGTACTTAGTACTTAGCATGCAACATAGTTCATAGGTCGTTATTTGGGACCTATTATATTCTCGGAGAAGGTTGGCTGCTATTTTCATATGCAAAAACGCAACGATAATTATAAAATTTACTTTTAATGCTTGTCTAATAAAAGCGAAACTACGTCGTAGGCTGGGTACTCGATGGGGTTATCAGTCTCGTCGGTCCTTGCAGCTTTCTTATATTAGTCTTATATTAGTCTTACAAATATTTGGGTTTATTATATACAAATAAAATGTGTCTAATATAGCTTAAAATCTTTAATATTATCACTTCAGACTAAAAAAGCTGATTTAAATATAATATACGAACCTCCCTGTCTCGCAAAGATTATCGAACTTCTTCTCGTGTCTGTTACTGGACAATTAAAAAAAAAATTTAATATGAAATTAATTATTGCAACTAATTTGACTGAAAACGATGAAAATATAAATTTAAAGGGCGTACGAAGTATTACGTGTTAACAATTTAAGAAGGCGGCATCAACTGACTTGCGCATGCAAGGGATTTGGTTAATAAAAAAATCGAAGCTACCTATACTCTCGTAAGTACTTTACGACAGCGTGTTTTTAAAATTGACTTAGATTAAAAATAGTAACACGATACTGATCGTGCAGAGATCAGTATCAGAGATCGTGCAAATATCTATTTCGTATGCGTAATATTTCTGCACATTACCAGAAATACAAAGATTTAAATCTGATATACAGAAGAAATATATACCGGGTGTCTCAGTTATGTTGTTTCAAATTTCGTGCCTCGGTTATCTAATAAAATAAAAATTTGAAATTTGTGGCATCTGATATACACCTAATGTTTTTTAAATTGAGCCCAACATTTATATTTTTTCACTTCCGGTTTAATCGGAAATGATCATAACTTTTTAATTTTAAATAGCACTGTATATTTTCCTCAAAATTTAAATTCTACTGAAAAAAACTCTTAGTGGCACCAAACTTGAACTGTGAGCGCCAGAAAATATGCTAAAGAAAATGTTCAAAATGTTGCATTGAGCAAATATCCTTTGATTCAATGCAACATTCGCCTCAATGCAAAAGTTCGCCAGAGGTAACACTTCTTAATACCTGCGCATTCATTCCTAATTCTATTTTTTAAATCTTTCAAATCTGCAATAGGCGTGTGGTTTACCCTATCCTTCATTCCTCATTTATCCTTATTACCCATAGAAAATAATCTATCAGCGTTAGATCGGGTGACCTCGCTGTCCATCTTATTGGTCCATGTGTGTCTATCCACTTATTAGGGAAAATCTGATTAACATAATCAGTCACAATTCTAGAATTGTGAGCGGATGTCCCATCATGCTGAAAATAGGTGTTGGCACGTATATTCAGCGGAATATTTTCAAGAAAACCTGTAAATTCGCCCTGAAGGAATTCTAAATATGCCTCACCAATTAAGGTTCCTTTATAAAACTTTGGTCCAATGTGCCCATAGATCATGCCGCACCATTCATTAATTCCCCAAATTCTCTGAAACTTGGTCTCTCTCATCCAACGAGGATTTTCAACAGACTAATAATGGCAATTGTGTCGATTTACGGTTCTATTATTATAAAAGCGGCTTTCATCCGTCCATAATATTGGGCTAATAATGCCATCTTCACGGGCAGTCGCGAGCCATGCAAGAAACGCCAGTCTTCTGTCATAATCTCTTGGTTCTAAGCCTTGATGCAGGTGAATTTCGAAAGGCCTGAATTTGGAGGATTTTAGGATTCGTTGAATAGAAGAGCGAGAGATACCAATCACATTCTGCTTCAATTTCTTGAATTTAAATAAGCGGATGACTAAGCACATTTCCCAAAACACCAACAAGGTGCCATTCATCAGTGGCACTCTTTCTGTTAAAAACGGTTTTTTTCGTTGAAAAATACCATATGTCTCCAAATTTGAAGCCAGACGTGTAAAATACATAGCGCTTGGTATATATCTGTCAGTATACCGCCCTCTGTAAACACGGAAGGGGTCACGCCTGTTTTTGCTACATTCTCCATAAATGAGGATCATATTAAATTTTTCCTTATTTATAAAATCGTCGTTTTTATAAATTGTCGAAGTTAACAAACAAATAATATCAAATTTTGCTTTAGGTTCCATAGATCGCTTTGGTTTCTACGATCCTAATTTTTGAATACTTAAAATGCAATTTCACTTCTGCTTTGAGGTCTAAATACAAAGTGTAGTACTTCGTGAAAAAGATATATATATATATATACAGGGTGTCCAGAAACTCTCCTGACAAACGAAGACCGGAGATCCCTGATAATTTTAAGACAATTAAACCCAAATTCACCTAGTCCGAAAATGCTTCCTAAGGGAGCTAGAGTCCTTGGAAGATGGCGCCTTGTATTTATTTTTTTTAAATTCCTCCAGAACGCTTCTATTTAGAAAAACAAAAACTGGTATGCTTATTTATCCTCCAGAGATGAATCGATTCCATCAATTGCGAATTTCTAGTACCGGTCATAGGCGTCCGTTTTGGATAGGTCAACGGTTATTTTAAGGCATAACTTTTTGTCTTTAACTTTTAAGCATTTGTGACACTAGATTATTAAATTTTCAGGTATTCCAGTACTAAAATGTACTCTTACTTTAAGTCGGTAGGATACACCGTTTTCTAGAAAAATCGATTTGTAAATTTTTCGTTTTTTCTTCATTAAAGTTCAATTTATTATGTACCTACTTATTTTTAGCGACGAAGTTGGCTTGGACTATCAAGGCATGGATGAAAATTAATTTAATAAATTAAAAACAAATTATTTATTACAATGGAACGAAACTAACAAAAAAAGAACAAGTATCAAAGGTAGATTGTTACACAAGTTGCTCGATGTGATGACCATTAGTCTCTATGCATAAGTTTACCCTTTTGCTTAGAGAACGCCGAATTCTTGCAAAAATTCCAAAGCATTTGTGACACTAGATTATTAAATTTTCAGGTATTCCAGTACTAAAATGTACTCTTACTTTAAGTCGGTAGGATACACCGTTTTCTAGAAAAATCGATTTTTAAATTTTTCGTTTTTTCTTCATTAAAGTTCAATTTATTATGTACCTACTTATTTTTAGCGACGAAGTTGGCTTGGACTATCAAGGCATGGATGAAAATTAATTTAATAAATTAAAAACAAATTATTTATTACAATGGAACGAAACTAACAAAAAAAGAACAAGTATCAAAGGTAGATTGTTACAAAAGTTGCTCGATGTGATGACCATTAGTCTCTATGCATAAGTTTACCCTTTTGCTTAGAGAACGCCGAATTCTTGCAAAAATTCCAAAGTTATTTCTAAATTCGTTCCAAGCATCTTGTATCCTTAGCCAGAGTTGTGCGCGATTTTGTATCGGAACGGAATAAACAAATGCTTTTATGTATCCCCAAACACAATAATCGCAAGGATTCAAATCCGGCGACCTTGCTGGCCAAGCAACTGGACCGCCTCTTCCAATCCAATGGTCTTCGTAGTTATTATCTAGAAAGTCTCGTACATTCCTGCTAAAGTGGGCCGGACAGCCGTTCTGTAGAAACCATAAGTTTTGCCGAATATTTAAACGCACCTCATCTAACAAATCAGGTAAAATATTTTGCAGGAAATGTAAGTAATCAGCACCATTTAAACGAGCAGGTAATTCCACAGGTCCAAGTAGATAATCGTCAACTACTCCTATCCAGACGTTTATGCTAAACCTATGCTGATGCTTAAATTCTTGAACAACGTGGGGATTATCACCAACGTACGAATAATAATGTGCATTATGTACATTAAAAATTCCATTTTTTGAGAATGTAGCTTCGTCACCAAACAAAATGTTCCTGAAGAAATATTCACCTTGATTTTTCTGATTTTGTAACCATCTAGTGAATTCTACGCGAGCAGGAAAATCTCCTTCTAGCAGTGCTTGCACCTTTGTAAAATGAAAAGGATATAAATTTTCTTTGTGTAAGATATTTCCTACGGAAGATTTTGACATTGTGGGGTACATGGCAGATAGTCTTCGAACGCTAATTTCTGGATTTTCCTCAACTTCCATTAAAATAACATCTTCATGTTCTGCTGTTACATCATTATGTCTCCCTGTTTCATTATTTTTTGGGACCACTGAACCTGTTTCTCTTAATCGTTGATGAAGAGCTGTAAATGTTGAGTGAGTGGGATGCTGACGATTGGGAAATTTTTCAGCGTATCTACGTTGCGCCGCTCGAGCGTTACACCTCATTTCGCCATAAACTAAATGCATATCGGCGTATTCCTCATTAGTAAAAACCATTTTTTTTAAATTGAAATCGTTGTGTTTGAATAACACAAAGTAAAAAATGAAAAGATAAACTTCGCGAACTGACAACAATTTGACAATGAAAAACGTAGGTTTTACTTCTGTTGGCAGTTCAGAGCTAACTATTGCAAAAAATAAAAAATTGAACTTTAAACGAAAAATTTACAAATCGATTTTTCTAGAAAACGGTGTATCCTACCGACTTAAAGTAAGAGTACATTTTAGTACTGGAATAACTGAAAATTTAATAATCTAGTGTCACAAATGCTTAAAAGTTAAAGACAAAAAAGTTATGCCTTAAAATAACCGTTGACCTACCCAAAACGGACGCCTATGACCGGTACTAGAAATTCGCAATTGATGGAATCGATTCATCTCTGGAGGATAAATAAGCATACCACTTTTTGTTTTTCTAAATAGAAGCGTTCTGGAGGAATTAAAAAAAAATAAATACAAGGCGCCATCTTCAAAGAACTCTAGCTCCCTTAGGAAGCATTTTCAGACTAGGTGAATTTGGGTTTAATTGTCTTATAATTATCTGAGGAAACTCCGGTCTTCGTTTGTCAGGAGAGTTTCTGGACAACCTGTATATACATATAACAATTGATAAATTATTGAAGTTTTTCGTCTTTTATATGAAATAATTACAAATATCAAGTTAGTATGTATGTAATTGCAAAGTAAGGGGTGATGTAAATATTGCTGTCTACAAATCACAAAGCAAATCATACGAATTTTTTTTAATTGAAAACCGACAGTCCGGCAAACTGTAGACCTGGGTTCGAGTCCCAACACAGACAATATTTTTCAATTAAAAAAATTTCGTATGATTTGCTTTGTGATTTGTAGACAGCAATGTTTACATCCCCACTTACTTTGCAATTACATACATACTAACTTGATAATTGTAAATATTTCATATAAAAGCCGAAAAACTCCAATAATTTATCAATAGTTAATAAACGGCTAAGAAATTATCTAAACACTTATATATACATATATATATATATATATGGTAAACCTAATCAGTAGGCGATTAAAGGTCTGTATATTACTTCAAAATATATGTATTTAAAAAACTCTACATGTTTCGGCTGTGTACGCCTTTATCAAGAGAATACAAAATATGAATGACAGGATATAAATGTCAAGTAATTAAGTTGCTATGGTTTAAATTATTCAAAGATACATTCTAGTAATAATAATAAATCATGCCTTAGTATTCCAAAAAATAGATAACAAGGTGTGAACATATGTGTTGTTCGCTGCTAGCAATTTGTGTCTCCTTCTGGGTATGAACTTGTGTGTTGGTTGCTGCTGGCAGCTTGCGTCTCTCTATGGGTGTGTGGTTTTGTGTGAGAGCGTAAGTGTAGGGTTTTGTATGTCGGTGCGTTCGTGCGTGTGTTTAGAGATCGGTCGCATGAATTTAGAGAGGTCGGAGAACCAGCCGTTGCGTAGGGCCACCAACCCTTTCCCGACAACTTCTTTACAATTCCGTGCAGTACTTCGACGGCCTGACCCCCGCCCCAACGAGGCAAGGCGCAGACAGGCGAAGCGCACCCTGTACGGGGTTGCTCATCGCTAACTAAGGGAACACTCTTAGTGGCTACCTCGGTCGACGATGGTCACACTTGTGATTAGGTTTACCATATCATACCAAGGTCACGAAGTTATTATATATATATATATATATATATATATATATATGTATATATATAAATATAATATTTTCGTGACCTTGGTATGATATGGTGAATTCAATCAGTTGACGATTAAAGGTCTGGCTTTACTTCAAAGTATATATATTTAAAACAACCCTACATTTTTCGGCAATGATGCCTTTATCAAGGATATAAAATATAAAATATATTTATATTTTATATCCTTGATAAAGGCATCATTGCCGAAACATGTAGGGTTGTTTTAAATATGTATACTTTGAAGTAAAGCCAGACCTTTAATCACCAACTGATTGAATTTACTATACAGTGTGGTCATAAAGTTGGAACCAAGCTTATAACCGCATTATTTTTTGGAAAAACGCTCGGACAGGTAAATTTTCTTTTTTAAAATGCCATCTTTTGACATACAATTTTTTTCTATGACGTCATTGGTTTTCGAGTGATGACGTTATCAACACTTTCTCGTTTTTGGTAGATCTTTATATCCACCAAATAGTGATATAAAACAATTGGTATGTTGCATCACAATTTTTTTGAAAAAATGATATAAATTTAGAAAAAAATACGAAAATTTTATTTTTGTACAAAATTAAAATTAAATTAAAAAAAAATCTGAACTTAAATTTATTGTAACAGTTAACGTAAATTTTCAAAATGGACCCCACCAACCAACAGACACTGTCCCAGCCGAGTGTAAATGCTTTGCGATCAATAGTAATCTGCGTTATTCGCTCCAGGTCAAAAGAAATTCGTCTTCCAATCGGCCAATTACTTATTAAAAAATCTTATTTAACATTAAATAGTTTCACAAAAAAGGGCCAAAGAAGTTTAATTTATTTAAAAAATTGACATGATGTGGCAGATCATTTCTTAATTAAAATTATCGCCAAAAAATTGACGATTTCAAAAACTAATTAAGCTTACAAAATTTACTGAAATATGTAAGTACCTATATTCTGTCATTTATATTTTTTATATCCTTGACAAAGGCATCATTGCCGAAACATGTAGGGTTGTTTTAAATATATATACTTTGAAGTAATAAACCAGACCTTTAATCGCCGACTTATTAAGTTTACCATATATATATATATATATATACAGGGCAATCCAAATTAAGTGTTCACCATTGGTAACTTTGTTATTATTAAAGATACAAGATTGTTTAAATTAGCAAACTAGTAGTACTTTTAACGCTCTTTAAGATGGAAGAATTAAAAAAAAAGAGCAGCGCATTTTCGAGTTTTCCCGAAAAATATGTTTTTTTTCAAATAGAAAACCCTGTATATTATATCATTTTCTGTTAGAAATTCAATTTTTAAACAAAAAATCTTATAAGAAATTTTTTACTGGGATTAAAAATACTTGAGTTATAGTGAATAAACAAAAACAGCTAAGTCAAGTGCATTTCTATGTTTCTATGATAACGACGTTAATTCTTTCTAGTAAACGTCAAATATTAGTACAGTTTTATTAGTCTTTCACTCATAAATTTCATTTTGCTAGTTATTAATTTGACAAAAAAATGATTTTTACCCATGCAGAAAAGTGTGATATGTTATAATCTTATTTAGTGTGCAGAAAATCCTCTAGGAGGGCAAAAGAACACTACGCTGAATTATATCCACTCCGAACACAACCAAATGAGCAATTTTTTCTGAGACTGTATCGAAAATTTAGAGGCAATGAGAGTGTTTTTGCTAAAACAAGAACAAGAAGGACTTTTATAATAAGCGAGGCCACGGAAATTCTAGTTCTTGCATATTTTGAGGCCAACCGTGAGAATTCCATACTAGATATTATCAAGGAATCTTATTTTAGTCACGGTACTGTGCATAGGATTCTGAAGAAACACAAATTCATTCCTTATACGTACAAACCAGTTCAAATTTTCTTGCCAGGGTATCCAGAGAGAAGAATGTTTTTTTGCCACTGGTATCTTAACTTTTGTCGCCAAAATGTAAACAACTTTCGTTATATTTTATGGACCGATGAATCAAATTTCTCAAATTCTGGAATGTACAATACAAAAAATCATCATTACTGGTCAAAGGAAAATCTTCTTTTAGTACATCCAAAACGCCCGCAAGTCCGTTACAGTTTTAATGTTTGGTGCGGTTTAATTGGTTCTAGGATTGTTGGTCCTTTCTTTTATGAGGGCACTCT
Source organism: Melolontha melolontha (assembly GCA_935421215.2). Classification (NCBI taxonomy): domain Eukaryota; kingdom Metazoa; phylum Arthropoda; class Insecta; order Coleoptera; family Scarabaeidae; genus Melolontha; species Melolontha melolontha. The sequence goes on from OW285238.1 coordinate 97,040,181, forward strand.
AACTGGTGAAAGGTACATAGAATTTTTGACTGAAATTTTGAATAATTTCTTAGACGATATTGATCTCATAAGTAGACAGAATCTGCATTTTCAGCAGGATGGCGCACCTGCGCACAACCACAGAGGTACTCATCAAATTTTAAATACTATTTTTAACAATTCATGGATAGGAACAAATGGTCCTATTCAGTGGCCTCCCCGATCGCCAGATTTAACACCGCTTGATTTTTTTTATGGGGTTATTTAAAGACAGAGATTTATAAGCAAAGGTACGAAAACGTAAACGCCCTAAAAATTGCAGTTAGTGAAAAGATAAACCAAATAGATGGTAGGACCATACTAAAAGCAGTTCGACAAGTTCAGAAACGTGTTCAAAAATGTATTGAACAACAAGGTGGTATTTTTGAACATCTTCTATGAAAAAATCAGTGATTTTTATTTTCTTTTAATGATATGTTTATGTATAAAATAAAGTTTATAAAAATTATTTAGCTGTTTTTGTTTATACATTATAACTCAAGTGTTTTTATCCCAGTAAAAAAGTTCTTATAAGATTTTTTGTTTAAAAATTGAATTTCTAACAGAAAATAATATAATATACAGGGGTTTCCATTTGAAAAAAACATATTTTTCGGGAAAACTCGAAAACACGCTGCTCATTTGTTTTTTTTAATTCTTCCATCTTAAAGAGCGTTAAAAGTACTACTAGTTTGCTAATTTAAACAATCTTGTATCTTTAATAATAACAAAGTTACCAATGGTGAACACTTAATTTGGATTGGCCTGTATAATGTATATATATTACAAAAATTGGAATATTTTATTAATAATATAGATCATAAATTTGTTATTAAGTCATGTATGTAGCTTGGGTTCGATATTATAACAAAAATAAGTGTGCAAATTGTCCCATTGACTGATATAGCAATATATATTCTTCCATCGGAAGAAACATCGCCGTGGGGCTTCTTACGACTCTCCAGCGATAGGCTCTGTTGGGAATCACGGGAGCTATGAACAGCACGGGAACCGTCTGCATGGAGGCTACCGTGGATCTCCCTCCGCTGGAACTATTTGTGAAAGCATAGGCCGTAGCTGCGATCCTGAAACTGAAGGTTAATGGCTTATGGCGTCCTGGGGAACATACCGATAACACGGGAACTATATTGGGAGAGCCGATGTTACAAATTCCGATAGACAGTATGGTACCGGATATAATGTTTACAGCTAAGCTGAAAATATCTATACCAGCCAGGGAACAGGCAAAACTCGCTCGAGTGATTGGAGTGCCGGCACTTGGTAGACGGATGGATTACAATCTAATCGGGGCACAGGTATATGTGGAATGTGCCCTAGAAAGAAGATATCATTAAGTCTGGGTAATCATACGACGGTTTTCCAGGTTGAATTGTTTTCAGTTGCAGCCTGTGCCGTGGAAATTCGGAAAGCCGACTGCGCAAACAAAAAAAAACATAATGGCGAATAGTCAGGCGGTAATTAAAGCCATTATAAATCCATCTACCTGGTCTAGACTCGTGAAACAATGTAAACAGGTCCTCAATAGAGTGGCACAAGACAATAATGTGTCACTGATGTAGGTGCCAGGACATGAGGAGATTAAAGACAATGAGCCGACGAACTAATGAAGGAAGGTTTTAAAAGTGACTTCATAGGATGTGGAACCGCCAAGAATTCCGCTGAAAGGGAGATCTGGCTATGGCTAGAAAGAAAATAAAAAAGCAATGGAGGCTAACGGAAGGTCAGCTCCATACTAAGACACTACTAGACGAGCCGGACGCTAAACTTTCGGTCAACTTAATTAGTAGTAATAAAAAAGAATCATCTGTGCAGCATGGGGTTAGTTAGCGAGCTCTGGTAACGGAGATGTGAAAAACCGAAGGGAACTAGCCTTCATGTATTATGTACTTGTGAGGGACTGAAGGGACTCAGACTGATGCATTTCGGAAGAAATCTATTGAGCCTACTGGGGTACTCAAATTTCCCATGAGGAGAATAGTGGCTTTTTCGAGGACACAAGACTAACAGAATACAACTAAGAGATCTATTGCGGGTGGTAAAAGAGCACTGCGCTCAAGTGCCTGGACTTACTGGCGTCCAATAAAAAGAATTACATAGATATATAGATAGCAGTAGGTACATAAAAGTGATGAATACAAAAAGTTTACAATAAGCTTGTGAACGTATTACTACGTAGCTATAAAGAATGGCTGATAAGGGACTTTTAGCGGATAATCAATAGATCTAAATTTTTTTCTGAAGTTGTCAGAATATTATTAAAAAGAGAAAAATAACATTCTATAAAAATTGTTCTCTTTTTCACTTCAGGATAGAGTCCAGATTTTTAATTGTAACACTTTAAACATGTGTGACATATTTTTGCAATGTAATTACATTTGTTAATTTTTTGGGCAAATAAATATAGGTATATTATTTCTATTATAAAAACAGATTAGTTCAATGGAAGAAATTATTTAACATACCCAAACGAGGTTTTACAGTGTTTTACGTTTGTATATAAACTTCCTTCTTAAGATAAGTAAAATATTTTAACATTTTTTTTATAATTTTTGTGTGTGAATACTATATTTAAACGGATTATATAATAGTCATCCTGTATTTTATGAGAGAAGTTTGTTTAACTTCGTAATATGTTAATTAATTGTGATGTAACATGTATAGGAAATTGTACAATAGCCGGAGGTAGTGCGGTCCGCTGTGTAGATATTGTGAGAAAACTGAATTTACACAGTATTCATTATAGAAGTCCACAGTTTGATGTTTTACAGTTAGGGCAGTATGAATAAAACATACAGTTTCGTGCCTTTACTAGTCGATATATTCAGTGAAATATTGCGCGTATATTGAAAACGATACGGGTTCAACAGCCATCAATCCATAGAATTGCCTCTCGTGAACTGGTTTTGAAAAAAAAACGAATGATTTCTACGTGTATTGATATTATAATAAACAGTAATCAATAGGTAAATAAAGGTTACTTTCGTTATAAATATTCTATATATGTTCAAAAACGTGTAATTTCCCTTGCCAAAAATAAGCGACACAAAACATTGAACTGAAATAGTTTTTGTTATCTTTTTCTTAATCATTATTAATATATTTAAGTCTTGAAGTATGCATTGTTTGAAGATGCCTCGGGAAATATCAGTCAAAATTTAACAACATAAATTACAATTGAATTTATGAAAAAGAAATTTAAATGAACATATTCATTCAATTTATAATTATTTTAAAGCTATCCTTGTTTGGCTACAGAGTGGTTATAGTTTCAATGTGTTTTGAGCGAGGCGGCTTGCCAGATTGAATTGTGTGCGGAAGAAATTAGGGAAGCTGGCTGCAGAAAAAGAAGGATTAAAATAATAATTGATAGATAGGCGACTATAAAAGCCATTATGAATTCTATTACCAAATCCAGAAGCCCGCAATAGACACACATAAGACAGTACTATGTTACTTGGTATGGGGCATGGGATATTAAAAACAATGAGGCAAACTAGCCAAGGAGGGCTAAAGGAGAGCTTCATATCTTCTTCTTAACCGCATATGGTTAGTGTTGGACAGGCAACATAAAAAGAAATGGAGGTTGGCGGAAGGTACGAGAACTGAATGATAAGCTTGTAGCTAACCTAAACCTGCTTCACCCCTTGATAGGGCCTTTTAAGGAAGCATCAATATAACGTGGTTGAATAGCGAACTCTGGTGTAGGAGATGACGCAGACAGAAGTATTTCAGAATTCGGTAAGAATCTATTGGAATCTACGAGGGTAATAAATTTACCCTGAGGAGGATAGTGCTATTAATGAAGGATACAGACTGACAGAGTAAAAATAAGAGATCTATTGGAGGCAGTAGAAAGAGCACTGAACTTACTAAACAGTTAGAATTCTAATGAAAATATTCAACACAATTTCCACTGTGCGGATCTCCTTCAAATATATAATTATCTTTTTTACGCAGATTGGTCATCTTTGTTACACTTTTCTGATGTTTATTGTATTATGGATAATTTTTACTTCCTTTTTATGATACTTCAGCAAACACTTTCCAAAGAATTCCTATCTATCAACAAGATCTAGATATCCGGCATGGTTTATAGGAAATATAATTTTCAACTTGAAATTAAAGGAGTGTCATAGACGCAAGTGCAAACGTACTCACAGTATTTTTTCTTTAACGGGTCCAAAAGTCTTTGAACAGTTTGTAGGGGTGATATTACTGCTGTTCTATATAGACGAGGGGAGTTTTTTATGTTATCTACCTAGCTATGAAAGGAACGAGTTAGAAAACAAAAAAAAATCAACATCAGAACCATTAACACTAACACACTTATTCCAGCGTTTCCTTAATAACGCTATGCCTTCGAAAAAAAATTCTTTTGGTAATTCCGTAAAATACGATCCCAAAGCGTTTCCCACGTAGTCAATCGCTAAAAATCGACGCCCAGTTTTGGAAAGAGATAGTAGTTTCGCTAAGTCGGGATTTTAGGTTGGATGCTGTAATTCGTCAAAGCCGCATACATTGATAGTAATCAATGTGTGCTTGAACAATTCGTGCCTTATGCACTCTGCAGTTGTTGTGCAGAAGCACAGATTTTTTAGCAAAATTGTGTGTTTTTTGGGGGATAAAGCTGTGTTCAAGTCCTTAATTGTGTCTTTCGAGACATTTCTTGTTATTGTAGTCCTTCTTGGCATATACTCAATTAAGAGAATCCCCTCCGCGTCCCAGAAAACTGTGGCATTCAGTTTTCCCGAAGAAAATTTCGTTTCTTGGGCGGTAGAGAAATCTTTAGAAAGCTTTATGAACTCATTGCATCTTGTTTCGTGCGAGGGTCCAAAGTTTCATCCCTAGTTACGATTCTATTTAAGTAGTCTTCATCTTGAGATAAAACAGTCAAATTCTCTTCACAAATTTGTCGTTTACACAATTTTTGTTCGGTATCTGATCAGCCTGGGAATCTATCGTGTTGACACTTTGCTCATTCCCAAAACTTAATGTAGAATTAAAAAAACAGTCGTTTTTGCTATTAATATTTCTATAGTAATTACTGAAACTTTTACTCGGCGGTTAGTCAACACCAAATCTTTAACTTTGTTAATGATTTCTTCAGATCGTGCTTCCAGAGGTCTTCCACATTTTGGATCATCATGCATGAATTATCTGCCCCCTTTGAACTGTTTACACCAAAATACGACTTAGAAACAGGACAGGCTATTTTCTCCATACATGGCCACTATTCTGTGATTTGAAAAAATCTTTGATATTAATTATTAACATGATAATTCAAACTCCTACTTTTCCGACAAATTTTAAGCGTGCTAAAATAATTCAGTTTTCGAAAAATATGATAATGCTTGTGTTGGTAATTATGCGCCGATCTCAACTTTATCGAATTTAGGAAAAGTTTTTGAAAGTATCATTAATCCCTACTTACACTTTAGAACTAAATCTTACCAGAACGTTTTTGTTCGTAGAGTATTTACTGAAACGAATCTTGTGACCACATGTCTGTGTCAGTTTATTAGCGAACGACTTGATGCGCATGGCCAAGCAGATGTTATTTACACTGACTTTAGTAGTCCTTTAGATATAATAGATCATGGACTATTACTTGCGGAACTGTTGGCGTTTGTATTAAGTTCCTTTCTTTTGCTTCCGAAATCATATTTAACTAACAGGTCACATATTGCTATGGATTTTTTCCCGCAACATTGTGAAGAAAACTTTATTTTTGATTAAACCATAATTTTTGATGACTCTGTATGTTTTGTGAAATTATTTATGATTACAGATTTTGTATTGAACTGTTTTATTTTGATTTAGGTTTGATTAGGGTTGTAGTTCGGCGTTTGGCCATGCTATATCCGCAGACACGTCTTGATATCCAAGTAAGAGAGTCATATTTGAAGATGAGACTCTTTTATCTTTATTTCATGTAATTTCGATTTTTGTTTTTGAATTAATGGTGTTTGTGCTTGCTGAATTCATTACCGAATTTATACGAGTTTGTATACTTCGTATTTTTGATTTAATTAATCTCTTACTTCACGTGTTCTCAAGGTTATAAAAATAAAAACTACGTAAGTTTTATTTTACATTATATTAAATCATATTATTTCTTTATTGTATGCATTGATTATTGTATATTGATTGTATGAATTTATATATATTTTAATATTAGTTAAAATAGATCACAAAGATAGTTTTTCGTTTCTAGTAATTTTTTTTGTAACGTTAAATTCTAGAACGTTTCAGATTTTCAAGGTTGGAGTTTTTGTACGTGTGGTATCTGGACATGCGTTAGAGATTTGTTCGGTCTGACAGATTTGTCTGTTTACATTTGAGTTTGTTTATTTCTGGGGTGATAGAAAAAGGTATCTTTGGAATTTATTAGTATTAATTTTGTTCGCGATTCATTAGAGGACGTTTGAATTTGCTTAGCTGTCAATACCAGCAAATTATTTTACCTCTTTGTGTTATTGTTATACACAGTTCTTTATACTCTATAAATAATCAAATTTTTTTAATTTTTTTTTATAATAAAGTGTCATTTGAGAATTGTGATTTTTAATTATAATTAACACTTTCGTTTATACTCGTTACTGGCGCCATATTAAATGTTGTAAGAGTATAATACCACGTTTTCCTATTGGAAACCCGTAGAGGAAAGCTGTCTCATTAAAGAAGTTAACCGATTGAGCATCAAAGTTGGACAGTGTTCTGGTGAATAGTGGTTCATTCAACTACGAACTCACTATTCATAGCAATATGTATTATGTCTATTACAATGACTATCAGTCATTTTAATACTTTTCTTCATATAGAGTCCAACAAGGATCTTGTTTGAAACCACTCTTGTTTGCTCCCTTGATCAATGACTTTTTGACAACCATATCTTCTATGCGGATGATCGGAAAATTTATCACTCGATCAGAACTAGAGATGATATGCATCACTTAACAACATATTCTAGATAAAATTTTCTGGTAGTATTCTGCACACAAATTAAAGTTAAATTCTAAAAAATACTGTTTTTTTTTTACATGAAGAAGATTAATTGTATTAACTTAGTATATTCCGCTCATTAATACTATCTGACGAAAGATAATAGCGTCAAAGACGTTTGTGTTTTATTTGTTTTTTGCCCAAGTTTTCATTCACATATTACAACATATTGCTGGGAGTTCTGCCTGATATGATTAATAAGAAATAAATGATTGAGTGTGGGCAGTTACTCACGCATATTTTTATTTGGACTCCGAATTACGTTTGGGTATCTCAGGGCTATCTTTTTGGGTTCTACGTTACTAGCTCTAGCGAAAATAATACAACAAGAGGTAAATTGTTAATAATTCTTTTATTGTTTATTGATATGTTCACAAGTAATTTTGGGCTTAGCTGAAAATATTACATTCTTAGCTTAAAGAGTTAAATTATCAATAGAAAGTTTTGTACAAATTTATTAATGAACAACAGATGTATAGCTTTGGAATTTATGGTCTTGGATTCTATTGAATCTCTTAAATATCACGTTTCAGTATTTCACTCAAAAAAGGGGTATTTTCCTTCAGTACTCAAACTGTATCTCTAATTTGACATATGGATTTCTGGCTTCTACTGATACTTGTTTCGAAATCAAGTGTGCTATTCAACGTCAATTTAAGTGGAAGTCTAGTTCCTATAGAATAGTAGACCTATCTTCACACTGTATATAATGTTGTATTTCACGTCTATTAATGAATGTTTAATTGAAAATCTCAATAGCACAGATATTTTGAGATTACTCGTGGAAACTGTCTTCCTACTTATTTATCTCTAATATCTGGTATTTCTGCATATTTCGTACGTAAAGCATGCTTTCTTATTTAATTTGATCCTAAGTATTATTAACATTTACGATAACCTTAAGCTTATATCCGTATCGTAAAATTATTTAGGGGAGGTCGAATACAATTGTAACGCGGTACGAATGTAACAACAGTTCTAAAATGTGTTAGCGCAGTCTCTAAATTTGACAACCCGGCGCATGAGCGTACTGCATTACATGTTAGTTTGAGCGAGAAGTATATTATTATTAAGAAGTTACTACAGATTGTTTATTTTGAAGTCAGGTAAGTAAATTTTAAATCTTTTTTTTGTATTTAGGATAACCTCTGCATGTTACTATATCTTCGAATGAGTTCCTAGTGAATGTTTAGCGTAGATATACCTTTAAAATATTCTGCCGGTATTTTGTGGTTAGGTATTGTCTAGCTTTTGTATTGAAGCCAAATATATAAAAATGTCACGGGGGTGCAAATGTAACATTAGTAGCTGGTACAATTGTAACATGTTACATTTGTACCCATGAAACTTTTGATATTGAATTAATTATACATTATTGTGTAGGAGACAATGCCGCGTCAAAGAATCAGAAAAACCAATAGAGGACCCTCAAATGAACTTATGAAAAGGGCGGCTAATCTAATTATAGAGGGAAATAACTCTCAACGACAAGTAGCCAAAGATCTGAATATATACCATGTAACACTTAACCGTTACATGAAAAAATTAAATAATGGAGATTCGCCAGAAATGGGTTACAATCCACATACCAAAATTCTATCAGAAGAACAAGAGCAAGCGTTTTTGAGATATACGGATTTCCTCACTTATTTATTTTGGGTTAACGCCAAAGGAAATACGCAAATTGGTTAGTAGATCAACTAACAATCAGAATAAGAAAAAATGTTATATAATTTAAAAAGTGTCCACAGGTTTTTCAATTCGCTATACAAAATGAAACAACCGTTCCTCCCAAATGGTCAGAAAACGGGCTAGCTGGTAAGGACTGGTTTACGAATTTCATGAGGAGACACCCCAGTCTCTCTATAAGAACCCCAGAGGCGACAAGTTATGCACGAGCGATTAATTTTAACAAAACAAATGTCGGAAATTTTTTTGATAAACTTTCCCTGCTTTTTGAGAGATACAAATTTGAAGCCTCTGATATATACAATGTCGACGAAACAGGGGTCACAACCGTGCAAAAGCCGAACAAGGTCGTCGCTATAAAAGGTTCGAAACAAATAGGTGCCATTACCTCTGGAGAGCGAGGCACTTTGGTGACTGTTTGCACAGCTGTAAGTGCTGTCGGAAATACCGTGCCAACATTATGTGAATGGCGCTATGGATAATTGGATGAAATCACATCCTGGTCAAACAATGACCATCTACGACATACCGGCTGTAGTTGCTGAGGCTTTTCCAAAAGCGACAACTCCAATGAATATTATGGGAGGATTTAGGGTGTCTGGAATTTGGCCATATAACAAGGACATTTTCGGCGACGACGAATTTTCCCCGTCATTAGTAACCGACAGGGATCTACCAATGAACACCCAAGCAGAAGCTGTATCCACTGACAACGCCCGAGTGGAAAATAACAAAGGTATCGCAGAGATGGCAACAGCAGGTTCCAGCACAAAGCCGGTTACTACAGGAGATGCAGATGCATCCTTTGAAGGTCTTGAAAGCATTCGGCCACTTCCAAAGGCGTCACGTCTCCAAAAACAATTGCCAAAAAGAAGAAAAAAACACAGCGCTATATTGACAGATACGCCAGAGAAACTGGTACTAGAACTAGAGCAGAAAATAAGAAAACAAAAAGCATCCAAAATGAAAAGAAAATTAGTTAAAATTGATGAAGAACGAACAAAAAAAATTAATGAATGTACAAACAAACAAAAATCCCCTGAGAGAGTTAAAAAACACATAGCAGTAGATGAAATGCTCTCTGATGACGAAGGGGAAGATTCATTTTGTTTGTATTGTTTAGAACCATTTAGCAATAAACCTGGAGCAACGTGGATTCAGTGCTACAAATGCAAAGGATGGGCGCACGAAAATTGTGTTCATAAACTACGACCGGATTTTTTCTTCTGCTTAAACTGCGATGATGATAATGATGTTGGAAGTGATTAGTTTAATTACCCTCTAAATGTTACATAAGCATGTTTTTTTCACTAATAAAAAATAATATCTGAAACATTAAAACATTGTTACAATTGACCCCCATGGGTGTTACATTTGTCCAGCCACGGGTACATATGTAACATTCTGCGTTCAAGCATTCATATTTTTTTCTTCTGTTATTAAAGTGATAAACATCAATATTATAATTTTTACTTATAGCTATATTGTAACAAATATCGAATTATATTTTTGAATTTGGAAAATTTATAACATAGCTTCAAAAAAAAAATCTGTACAAATTGTTACAACTGTACCCGACCTCCCCTACATATAATTTTTAATACAAAGTTGGATTGTTATATACAGGTGTATTTTAAAAGACACAATCTCGGTTGATTTCTTTTCAATTTGTTTTTGCTATTCAGGCTCCGTTTGATTAATTTATACTTCATTAAATTCTATTTTTATTTTATACCAAAAGTAAATTTCACAGCAATATGCATGACTGCATTAAAAATCTTAGGTTTTGTATTGCATACATGTAAATACCTTGTAAATTAATTTTTGCAAGAAATGTTATTCTTCTTATTCTTCAGTTTTGTTGTTAGCAAACTGGAATATGCTTTACGTTACGGTCACTGCATTGTATTTACTTGTAATTGTCTATGGAAAAGGTTTTTTAAAATATTTAAGCCATAAAATTAATGATGTCTATCCTGAACGCAATGTCCTTTATAGTTCATTGCTAAAAAGACCTCGGTGAATAAAACCAATCGTGGTACACTGGGTTGCAGTGGTAATAAGACCAATGATCACCTACCAGCGACAGACTCTGTTGGAAATCACAAAAACCATGAACAGCACGGGAACCGCCATCATGGAGGTCATCGTTGATCTCCGTTGGAACTACTTATGAAAGCGGATGGCGTAACTAAGATCCTTAAGGTGAAGGCTAATAGTTTATAGTATCCCAATAATGTAGTTGGGGACCTGAGATTATATCTACAGTTAAGCTGAATATATTTATACCAATCAGGGAACAGACAAAGAGTAGTTCGAGCGATTTGGGCGCCACAGGACTCTGTGGAATATGCCCTAGAAGGAAGAAATTACTGAGAAAATACATGATCGTGGCTTGCGCCGAGAAAACTGGGTAGCTGCCTATATAAGAAAGAAAGATCAACATAATGACTGTTGGTCAAGCGACTATTAAGACCATTATGAACCTAATTACCAGGTCGAAACTGGTTAAACATTGTATGCAAGTCCTCAACAGACTAGCACAAGACAACATTGTATCACTGATATGGGCGGCAGGACATGAGAAGATTAAAGGTTTTGGGGTGGCTATTGAATTGGTCAAATAGGGCACGAAGCGGAACTACATCGGACTAGAATCTGTATGTGGAATTGCTAAGGATTCCGTCAGAAGAGGAATCTGGTCATAGATAGAAAGAAAACATAAAAAATGGAGACTAACGAAAGGTTAATTTCATACTAAGTCACTACTAGGAGAGCTGGATGATAAGTTTTCAGTCAATCTAATTAAAAGCTACGAAAAAGGAATTAAGACTACCACTGGTTTGTTAATTGGACAATTTCTCCTGAGAGGGTAGTGGTTTTTATCGAGGACTAGCAGAGTAGTATTGCGAGATCTATTAGGGATGGTACAAAGAGCCTTTTGTTGGACTTATTGGTGTCTTACCTAAAGACTTCAAAGAAGAAGAAGAAAAAAACGTGAAGTGCAATTTCTACAAAATAGTTGCAAAATTCGTGGAGCGACTTTTATTGAAACTAATTCACAGTTCTATTGATTCTCCGCAGTTATATACCTCTATTAATTTTCTTGTGGCCTGTTTATTCTCTCATTTCTGACTTAGACTTGCATTACTATTCCCTAAAACAATTTTTTTACTCTATAGTTCTTTTCTTAATTAATGGTGCCGTAATGCTCATGTATTTTATAGTTACATTTTTTTTAAATTTGATTAATAATATGAGCTATTTACTTTTTTCTGTAATATTTTATTGGTATAGTTTCTATATATCTATTTTATACTATGTGTTTTTCAGTCATTATTTAGCGTATAGCATCTGAACATATCTGTACTTACCTACACAACTAAAACATTGCTTTCCGTCGTGTTCAAGAATTCCCTAAACTCTCGTCCAAACCACCTTAGGAGACAATCTCTGTTCTAGTCAATTGGTCTTTAGAAGGACAGTCTTTGTTTATATCGTTGTTTACAGTCATTGATAATGTGCGTTTAGCCAGGAGATCCAAGTGATTTCAAATTTTCTGGCTGCTTTTTTTGCTAGTTCATTTAGCGATATTCAGAGTACACGTGTAGTATTCTACTATAAACGTGAACTAGCTCTACACCCCTGTTTGTCGGTAATACGAGGTGCTATACAGAAGTTCCCGGAACTTGAAAGAAAACACAATAAATTGTTCTTACAATTTATTCATGAATACACTGATCCCAGCGACATGTCTATGATTGAAATACACCGATACTAGCGACTTCTCTGAATACACCGCTCCCAGCGACTTATCTATGACTGGAAGCAGTACTGGAAGTTTTTGCGTGTTAACGTGTTCAACACTGTCTGCGAATCGGTCTGGAGCTCCTCAATCGTTTCAAAATGGCGCCCTTTGACCTTCAGGAGAAATTCTTTGTGCATGATGACATCAGCGTCATGGAAGCAACTCAACATCGATTTGACGTTACTTTGAACTTGCCGTGCTTTCTTCGATCGTGGTCACGATGGCGTCATCCACAGCGGTGACTGCTGCTTTGTTTCGGGATCATACCCATGTAATAATTCTGGTACTAAAACTTGCATCATTTTCTGCAGTTTCTTTCAGCTCCGTGCATACATGAACACGATGCCATTTTTGTTCAATGCTGAGTAACCTTGGCACAAACCTTGCAGCAATACGTCACTTGTCGAGTTTGTCGTGCGACAAGCCGCCAATCATCACGCACTTTTGCCACATTTTGTGCCGCGTTTTCCGTCGATGTACGACCGGAACGCTCATCATCATCTACCGACACACGTTCATTTTTAAAATAGTTGTATCACTCATAAGTTTGCGCCTGCACCAAATACTTGTTTAAGCATTTTCAAAGTTTCCGCTCCAGTTTTACCAAGTTTGAAAGAGAATTTGAGGCAAGTTCTTTGCTCTTTCACATTAAGACATTGTAATTTCACAGAATAACTCGAACACAACTGATAAAATATAAATACAAAAATTATTTATCACCACCTAGCAATGTACCGTTTGACACACTGACTTAGTATAGACATACCTCACATCAACTAGCATTATAGAGCTGTACTACCATTCCTTCAGGCACCACAAAATTTCTGGAATTTCTGGGTAGCACCTCGTATATATGTATATTTCTTAAATTTGTTCTGTAATTGTTTATCGGTGGCCAATAAAACTATTATTATTATTCAGTAAAATATTAGTAGAGAATAGTATAAGTTAGATTTTTTATTCCTCTAACCAAAACTTTTCGAGAAGATAAAGGTTAACCTTACTTACACTTACTTGGAATACTCTTAAGAGGCTGGTCGTATATACAATAATGTTTTAGATTGTGTCCAAGAATGTATTATGAAATCTAATACAATAGTATTTACAAGAATAAATAAACTAAAACGCATTATAAATGCGGCCTGCGTTCTTACATATGCGACATATGTACATACATACACTTCAAAGTCCATATCAGTCACGTTTCTCTCAGATAATTAAGTATATGCTGGTATCTTACAAAATCTTTTAATCAATTACTACGTCTATGCTTTTTGCAAATGGATATTGAATGAAAAATAAGAGTATAAATTCTATAGTAAATGTATAATGGTCTTGGATGCCTTAATGCAAATTGAGTTAATGCACGCTTGAATAGTAGCTATAGAAATAATGAACGTTTAATCTGAATTCAACAGTACGACGCAATTACATGATTATATACACATTTGATACCCAGAAAATTATACTTTTTAGAGTTTATTTATTTTTAGTATAACACCTTTCAAATATATATTTATTTACATATAATTTAAATTTTAAGAACAGAATTGATTTCAGCTTTACTGAAATTGCATAATACATTGTTGTTGATGTTCACCATTTCCACATAATAATAATTATTTTGCCAACATACTGGCTTCTCCAGATATATAGTCAACATTGCAAGTACATAATTAGTATCTATACTATATAACATAGAAAAAAACACCATAAAGGGGTGCGAATTTTTTTACCAAACCTAGCAGAAACATTTCAAAGGTAATAAATAACACAGGTCTACAAAATTAAACTTTTTGACAGATGTTTTTATTTTGAAAACTGATTTTATATAATTTTGGTAGGCTGATTTCAAAAATTCTATGTATTTATTTGTATCACGTAAGGTTTTTTTTGCAAATATTAAATGAAAAAAAACGATATTTCTAAAAAAAATTATTTGTTTATTGAGTAAAAAGGTGGAATACAAGTTAAAAAAGTGGAAAAAAATACTTTACTCAGTCTTTTTTAAGTGAAATCTTTGTCTTTTTGCCAGAAAGCTGCGTTGTCCGGACATTCGGTTGTATGTTTTTAAGGGCATATCCCGTTTTAACATCCAGCAGTAGTCCACCATCATCGTTATGCTCCATCTGCCTTGGTATCGCCTTTCCATTTCTTTAATGTCATGGTGAAACCTCCCTCCCTGTTCTTCGCTAACTGCGCCAAGATTTTCAGGAAAATAGTTCAAGTGTGAAAACAGGAAATGCACTTTCAAACTCATATTACAACCTAGACGATGAAAGTGTTGTAACATATTTTGAACAATATTTTCGTAGTTTTCGTCCTTAGAGTTCCCAAGAAACTTATCAATTACTTCTTTAAATGAAACCCAGGCGTTTTTCTCGACATTGGTCATTGTGTTTTGAAAATCCTTGTCTTTGTATAATGTTCTTATCTGCGGCCCAACAAAAAGAAGGTAACTTGGCATCGGATAAGGCTGGAAATGTCTCGCACAAATATTTAAAACACTGTCCATTTTTGTCTAGGGCTTTAACAAACTGCTTCATCAAGCCAAGTTTGATATGGAGAGGAGGCAGTAAAACTTTTTTGGGGTCAACCAAGCTATCTCTTAATACATTTTTGCTACCAGGTGTAAGGCTTGTTCTAGAGGGCCATTCTATTTGAGTCCAATGTCTATCCCTTGCTCGACTATCCCACTCACAAATAAAGTATGCAAATTTTGTATAACCTCCTTGTTGTGCTAGTAGCATGCACAGCACTTTAAGGTCACCACAAAGCATCCACTGATGTTCTTGGTGGTTTATTTTCTTTAAAAGAAGTTCAAAATTTTAATACGTTTCCATTAAATGTACCGGATGGGCAACGGAAACCGAGGCCAGCTCGTTACCATTGTGCAATAAAACGCCTTTTAAACTACCACTACCACTACTACGCTTACTTGAGTCAATAAACAGGCGCCATTCTTCTTTTACATACGGCACATTTCCTAATTTTGAAATTAAGTCAGGAATATTATTGCAATACACTAGCGGTCCCGTCTTGAGTAAAATATTGACATAACTCTTTTTCGCGATCCCGGTAAAAGCTTGATGTGACGCCAGGTGCCAGTAAATGTTTCTCACGAAGTTGGGAGGCTAACAATTCGGATGCATCCTTTGGAAGGTGCAAATCTCTAATTAAATCATTTAGTTCGCTCTGGTTAAATACTTCGGGCTCTCTGAAATCTGGTGTGAAATCTGAGTCATCTGGGTCGCAATTAGATTCCTCTGATTCTGACGATATGGCGTTTTCTAGTGCTTTTGGGGCGATAGGTATCGGTACATCTGGTCCATGAGGAACTGGTCGAATAGCAGAGTCAAGATTGGGATACACAATTTGCTTCTTATTTTTTCTGTTGAATCCTTGAACATTACACGAACAAAAATAACAATTATCACTGTGATTTCTAGGCTCTCGCCATACCATAGGAACACCAAAGCTTAAACATTTCTTCCTACCTTTTTGCCAGTTTCTTAATGCTTCAACGCAAACGGAACAAACAGTATGAGGAGCCCAGGACTTGTCTTGGTCGCCAATTTTTACACCAAAATAAGCGTGGTATACATTTTTCACAAACGAAGTTATAGTTTGTCTCTGCTTTACTACGACATAATTACCACAGATATAACAAAAGTTATTCGG
This sequence comes from Melolontha melolontha, assembly GCA_935421215.2. Classification (NCBI taxonomy): domain Eukaryota; kingdom Metazoa; phylum Arthropoda; class Insecta; order Coleoptera; family Scarabaeidae; genus Melolontha; species Melolontha melolontha. The sequence goes on from OW285238.1 coordinate 97,056,400, forward strand.
ATTGTTCACAGAATGTCTTCTTTCCATATTTATACGTTCTAGAACACTTAAAATACGCAACAACGAAGACAACAAGCGCGCAGACACAGTAGCACGACGACTAACACAACCAAACTGCACATAAGCAGGTTTCAACTTTGTGTTGACGCTTCTGCGCCGACTCTGTTGCTTTGCTGAGAAATCTAATATTAACCAGTGTTGCCAAATCACATTTAATTTCATAAAAATCAATTCATTTAAAAATCATGCCTAACATGGAACAAACATATTCTTGTCATAGGTATGTATATTAATAAATTAACATTTTTAAGATATAGAGCGCTATAAAAAAAATTTACGTGATAGAGCAAAAATATGGCGTTTTTTGGAATAAGGGCCCCCAAACCTATACAAATTGGCAAACAGCTTCCAAACATCAAAATCACTGTAGACCTGTGTAATTGATTATAATTTCAAAGAAAATGAACAAAATATTAACACAATTATATTTTATTTTTATTAATATGTTGGAACGCCCTATTAGCTTCACACTCAATTACGCTTCGTGGCATTGATTCCAGTAGGTGGTCAATGTCCTCTTGGGGTATAGTGTCCTAAGCAACCGGCATTTTAGGACAGAGAACTTCTAGTGTTTGCGAAGGATTTGTTAAGGTCATCAGTTTTCTTCCCATAATATCCCACGCGTATTCGATTCGCGATAGGTTAGAAGATCTGAGTGGCCATGGTGAGATACTGAACATGGGCCTTTTAGAACCGGTTTAGAGAAGTTTTCGCTACGTGAAAACGGGTATTATCCTGCTAGAAAAGTGGGTTCTCGAGTTGCTAAAGATATGAAGGAATCTGGGGTTCCACCATCTCATCAACGTAACGCTGGGCGTTCATGAACACCCCATACCATAATTCCCACGTCTTAGTGCTCACTTTCAACAGAAAATTTAATATCTCGGCGTTCACCACGTCTTCGTCTGAGCCCCATACAGCCTATACAAAGTCGAATTCATCACAGAATGAAACCCTATGCCACTCTACGTTCCAGTGCATTCACACACTACGCCATAAAAAATGTTGCTGTCGGTATTAAGCCGTAAGTGGCAACACAATGTGTGATGGATAGGATTGCAAGCCAAAAACCCTGATTCAGCGATAAACGGCTCTTCATTACCTAACCATAGATCAGCGAGTGATAATTCTCTTAATATGATCAGTTAAATTATCATAATTAAATTCCAGTCTTGAAACTATTCGTTAAAATTCATCTATATGTAAATTAAACAAATTTTGGTTTGCAAGGGAATACAAATAGCTGATTTTGGTGAATTAAGTTATGCTAATTTAAAAAGGCCTATCTTTGGAGACTGTGGTTATGTAAAAAACTTAAAAAAGGTACAAAACCCCTTACTACAATTAATACGAGGGTGGTTCGGAAACTACGTGACCTAACAAAGAAAACGCAAAAATCATTTGATTTTTTAATGTAGTCCTGTTCGCTCAATACTTATTCCAACGATATTTCAAATTAGTAATGCCTTGGTTTTAGCTCGATGAGTCCAAGCACTCGAAATAGCTATTTACAGCAGCGATTACTTCGGAATTAGACGAAAATCTCTTATTGCCGAGCCGTTTTCATAGATTTGGAAGAGACGATAATCGCTGGAAACCAAATCTGGGGAGTAGGATGAATGAGATACTAATTCAAATCCAAATTCATGAATTTTTGCCATTGCAATAGCAGACTTGTGAGCAGGTGCGTTAACCTGATGGAAAAGCAGTTTCTTTTTTTGCCAAATGAGGGCGTTTCTCTTTGATTTTGTAACTTAACTGTTGCAACAAATTGGCATAATACTCCTCATTTATTGTTATCCCTTTTCTAAGTGGTCGACGAAGATAATTCCATGAAAATCACAATAAACAGGTGCCATAACCTTTCCAGTTGACAATACCGTTTTTGTTATTATAATGGTAATGTCTTTTTTTTTATATAATTTTATTTGAATATTACATTAATATTTAGTCATGGCACCGTTTGTATTTAAAACCGCATTGAGTCTACGTGGCATTGACTGCACCCAAGGATTTTCTATAGGGTTAACATCAGTATTATGAGATGGCCAAGGTAATACATCTATGTTATGATCTTGAAACCATTGTCTCACATCATTCGCAATAAATTAATAGTTCTTCATCTTGATTAGGAGTTGAAATTCGTTTTCGACCAGAGCCTATTTTCCTTCGGGTAGAATGTTCCTGTTCCCATCTCCTTTTAATTCTTAAAATTGTGCTCTTATTGTAATTAAAATGAAGTGAAACATCTCTAATTGACCAACCTTCTTCAACTACTGTTATAATCAAATAATTTTCTTTATCGGAAACTTTTGGTATTTGCATTTTTTATTAACTTAATTGCCACGGTATGACGTTAATAAACGTCAGAAAAATACAAAATTAAACAGGAAAAAAATAGATGTACGAGATTTTTTGAATACAAGCGTACATATACTTTAAAATGTGTATATACATAAATATTTTAAATCCAAACATAATAATGTATTATATTTATCCAATAAATCAAAATAATCAGCAAAATTTGTTGACAGTAGATCCCATTGCCGTAGCCCTCTTCGTACTTCTGCTGACTTTTCCGCATTTATTGTAACTGAGCATGCTGTTCCTTGTCATGTGATTCTTACCAGGGGTATTTCTCTTATATGGAAGCAATCGGAAAAGGGATAGAAGATCAAGTTCCCGAACAGGACACAGGTGGCGAATTTATTGAACTTATTAAGTATAGGTGGCGCCAGAGGTAATAAATTTGAAAAAGACAATATAAAATGCCATATTCGCCATTATTTGGATTTTGTCTTTAATGTACACCATATTGTTTTTTAAGTAAAATACCAAAAATTCCATAAAAGTTTGTTCTGTAATAAATTTTAATATTTGAATTATTGATTTAGAGTTATAGCTTTGCGTTTTTGTGATTTGCGATTATTAGTAAGTATATGTGTTTGCTAACAGAGTAATTATGTTTATTAATTATAAAAATTATAATTTACACACTATATTGTGTTAATACTAACTTCATACATATTATTAATTGTGTTTTACAGGTGTTTGGAATAAATATGTACAATCTGAATTGGGCAAGAAATTGTGAACTGTGAAGGATATGTCGCAGGCATTTCACTGAGGATAATAAGTGTACAAATAATAACTTGTGCCTAGGTGCTATTCCAAAATTATGTTTACCTACAGTTAAAATTATCTATAATGCAGGGACTAATTTTGAAGGGCCCTCCTGCAGTGCAGCAAGTAAGTTTTATTATCAAGAAATGCTGCATTATTTTTTTGAAAATTTTATTTGAAAGTTATAATTTTTTTTTGAAACGGAATGCAATAGAGTATGTTATTTCTTGATATGCAGATTAGTAATAAAACACCAATTGTCTTAAATAATATAGGTGGAATAGGAGTACAAAAGGAAGAAGAATTAAAAAAGGTAACTAGTATTAATATCATTAAAATGGACAGAAGGTAGCGAAGGTAGAGAGGGTAGCGGTAAACATATTAAATAATTATGGCAATATAGTACAGGAGCTTCTGGTGATAGATCAGAAATTACTAAGACATTGCTACAATCAGGAACAACTATAAACCCTTTATTAATTTCTTGGAATTGTGAATATAGCATTCGCAGGTAATCAAAATGTCAATAAGATTAATTCCTTAGATACATTGCAGTGAAGCTATGACAAAATGATAAATAAAGTGACTTATATTATGATTGCTAGCAATATAGCTAGTAGTTGTAAATATAAGTTATTTAAATTAACGAAATTTATAACTTCACAATTTTTTATGCCAATACGATACAGTTGTCCATATTTGCAAATTCTCTAAACTATGTTCCATACAGATTTAATAAGTATTGGAAAACTACAGGCTGGCCCAAAATGACCGAAGGTGTTTTAATTCCTTATAACTTTTTTATTATAATTTTTTTTTTGTTTTCAGTATTTTGTAAAGAAGACTTGGGGAATTTAAAATGGAACAGTACACAATTGAACAACGTGCCAAAATCGTTGACCTTTATTTCTCAAATCAACGATCCATTGCGAGATATAATTTTTTTAAAAATATTCTCCATTAATATACTGTATTTAAAATTAAAAAAAAATTAATAATTATGTCTTAAGTAAGAAGTTATAATGAACTCAAACCCCTTCGGTCATTTTGGGCCACCCTGTATTATGTAAATATATGAAATAGAAATTTTGTTTTGTGTGCCACCAAAATTAAAGTACTGCACACCACAAGTGAAAAATGTTATTATTTAAATTATTTGAAAGATAAGTTTCCAGTTAATTTTAGTATTAAAGTATAGCTGCAAGCATACGTCTGGCAATTATGTATATTTAATTGATACAATGGTATTAATAAAATTATACAGGGTAAATATACTTGTAGGCAATCCAAAAATTATATTATATTTACACAAGCTTTTAAACTTAATAAAAATAAATCGCAATAATATTTGCGTTTCATTTATATTATATAACTATGTATGGTACAAGCAACGTGCTCTTACGTGCTCGTATTTTTCTGCTGTGATTATGTATGTAAAAAAATTCGGTTATTTTAAATGAAAAATTGCTTTAATTTTTGTCTAGTGGAAACTATAGATCTAATGTTCTATCACTGTTAGTCAAATCCTTAGTTACAAAATCTATTCAAGCGTTTGTAGCATTTTAAAATGGAGCAAAGAAACTACTGAATATTGTGTAGTATTTTAATTTTATTGAATATCGAAAAAATTAGAAATTTTCTTTTAATTGATTAGATTACTAATCTAGTCAATTTAAAGAAAAAAAGTTCCTATTATATATATTTATAAATATATATATATATCCTAAATATTCCTAGTTTTGTTTCTTATAAATATTAAATAAAATTATCATACTACACAATGTTTCATATTTTCTTAGCTACATTTTTTTAACAAAATAATTATTTGAAAAAAGCCAATCCGGCCCATCACATTTTTTTAGTCCGGACCTGTTATATTTAGTTCACGACCAAGCCGTAGCGGGTGCGCTAATACGAGTTCACTTGTTGGTATTTCAGTTTCCCTTCTATCATATAATAAGTATTCATTTGAAAAGTCAATCTAGGTTACTTTGAAATTTTGATAGAATAAGACGCAAATATATTAGTATGTGTTTGTTGTTCCGTAAACGTAAATCCAAATGACTTTTGATAATGTCAATCACAAATATCAGTTAGTGCATAAAATAATCGTGTATATAATGGTTTATGGGTTTATTCAGTTCAAGATTGCATGGCAGAATTTCAAGTTAGTTTCCAAATTTTGTAATAGATTATATACAATTTAAGAATACTTTGGATAGAACTTTAAAAACTTTTTTCTGAAACTGGTAGCCTCTTAAGAAAATCAGGCAGCGGAGCAGTTAAGAAACGTACACCTCAAGTTGTCAATCGTGTTGAAGAAATAATGGAAAATGAACCACAAACATCTGTTCGATATTTGAGTCAACAAATAAACCTTTCTGTTGGTACAACTCACAAGTTATTAAAAAAACATCTGCAACTTTATCCATACCGTGTCACAGCAGTACAAGAATTGTCAGAAATTGATTACCCACGTAGACTACAGTTTTGTAATTTATATGTAAATATGAACAATAATGGAGAACTTTCGCAAAGAGTCATCTTTACTGATGAAGCATGGTTTTATAAAACGGGATACCTAAATTCACAAAATACAAGAATTTGGAGTAGTGAGAATCCACATGTAATTAATGAAGAATCGCTACATCCAGAGAAAGTTGGTGTTTGGGCAGCGATAAGCCAAAGGCGTATCATTGGACCAATATTTTTTCAGGGAACGTTAACGTTACAACCATTTGTCAATCAGTTGCATGATGATGAACTTCAAAATGCATATTTTCAACAAGACGGAGCACCTTGTCACTGTACTTCAGAATCTTTGGATTATTTAAGAGAATTTTTGATGAGCGTATAATTAGTCGAAATACTGAAATTGCCTGGCCTGCACGTTCATGCGATTTAACACCTTGCGACTTCTTTTTGTGGCCTTATCTAAAAAATAACATATTTCGAACACCTATATTGAATTTGAATGATATGCTACAGAGAATCGAACAGAAATGCATGGAAATTAATGACAATTCAGTAATGTTGCAGAATATCATCAGAAATTTTGAGCGGAGGATTTTAAAGTGCATTGATCTTGAAGGACAACATTTTCAACATTTGTTATAGTTTTCAATAAATATCTATTATTTGTTATTTATTTGTATGTATGAAACTGTCAAAATATACGACTTCGTAGGTTAAGTAGTAAATTTTAATTTACGACATTCTTCAAAATGTTCTCAGTAAATCACATGCTACTAGATTGACTTTTCAAATGAACACTTGTTATATGTTTTGTGATTCTAACAGTTTTTCCCTATTTGCAGAATCGTATACTGCTTTAAAATCTATAAAGGTGAATGTCAGAATTAGCAAGGCTATTAGAATTTGCTTCAGCATATATAAATGGTCTGCGTTAATTTATTTTCTCGAAACCTCTTTGATATCGAATTAGTTTTTGTGTGAATACTTCTGATCTTCTCTTTGTTAGTCAAGATACTTTGTAAACTGCGTCTAATAGAGCAATACCTCTGTAGTTACTACATTCCATTAAAAAACTAGAAAAGGTATTTTACTAGACTTTCACATATACCGGGTGAATCAACGATCCGACAAAGTACATTTACTCATAAATGGTGCATATAATAAAAAATTCATGTGTTGATGTTGATAGTGTTGCTATTGCTGCATATTCTAAAAATGTGTAGACTTATACAGAATGTTCCGTAAATCGCTGCACAAAAAACGATACATTTTTTTAAATGGCCTGTATGTAAGTTTTTGATTATATATTAAATTTGGAATATTTTTTATTAGGGATACTTAGCAGCTAGAGCCAATAATTTTCGAGATATTTACAATTAAAGAGAAATGGTGACATTTCTATGTGCATCTTTAAGTGCCAATAATTCGAGAGTGTTATGGTATAAAATAAAATAACTTGGCATGGAGTTTGCACAAGGTGTGCTATGAGATAATTTTGTATGGAAATTGTTCTAAGATATACTGCGTGCTCACGAAGGTTCGATAAATTGAAGGATATTTGCGTTAAAAAATATCGTGTATTTTAAATGAAATGCCATATATTTTTTAAGTAGACATATCAAGTGCTTTTGCAGCTCTTTTTTGTTAAGTATTCCCTATATTTATCTTCAATATTTTGAAAGATATTTAATTATCTTTAAAAAATCCGTTTCTCTATAAATTAAAAATCATAGAAGCTATAAAAGAACAGTAGCTATGAAAAAAATTGATGTAACATACTGTTATTATGTCAAAATCCCCGCAAAGGTGTAAATCTATTATTGTTGATCTCTAATGCGTTATTGTTGTTATTGTTTCTGCTATTGTTGTATTTTTTATTCGTGCTTTTATTATTCGTTTTTGCGTTTTATTGTTATTTCATTTATTAAGTTATTTTAATAATAATGAATTTCTCAAAATAAGAGATAATTGACATGGTATACACCTTGGGAGAAGCACAGAAAAATTGTTTACTTGCGTTACGCATTTATCGGATGCGTTATCCGAATAGACGTCAGCCGCCGAAGAAAACCTTTGAAAAATCTCAAACATAGATTTGATACTAATGGTGCAGTGGCGGCTCTTGATGACGTACGATGTGCGCTGCTGCACGGATGAGACTACTTCGAACTATTTCGGAAGATTTCGGTACGGTTACTTGCTTCTCTGTATATATGAAAGCTTAAACGAAGCAGTCTCATCCGTGCAGCAGCGCACATCGTACGTCATCAAGAGCCGCCACTGAATGGTAGTGTTAAGTATAGTAAAACATCCGTAATAAACAAACACAGCGCTACAGAGGAAAAAGAGTTGGAAATTCTGCTTCATATCGAACAAAATCCGCACATTGGTAGTACAGTATTAAGTGTCGTTGCAGACACATCGCAGCGTACAATGAGGAAGTATGAACTCCACCCATATCATATAGAACTACATCAGGAATTATACGCCTCGAATCGAAAATCGAATTCGTTTTTGTAACGTAATGGGAAGAATCAGTAGTAATCCTAATATGCTACCTTTTTCTGGTGAAGCGACCTTTAAAAGTAATGGCCTTGCTAATCGGCATAATATGAAAAATGCTTGGAGTCTTAATGTTTGTTGCGGTATTATTGATACCCAAATTGTTGGATCTAACTAGAGACACCTACTTATCATTTTTAAGTTAACCTGTTCTTTTTGAATAAGTTGATCTCCTAATTAGCAATGAAATGTGGTTTCAGCACCATGGAGCGCTGGCACATTACCACTGCAATGTCCGTCAATTTTTAAATGTTACTTTTCCTGACAGATGGATTGGATGAGGTAGTTTTTATACAATGTCCGTCGAGATCATGTGATCTCACCCTTTAGATTTTCTTTCTGGGGTTACATCAAAGCTAAAGTTTACGAGGAAGAACCAACAACAAGAGAGAATAAGAAAAATAGGATGAGAAATGTTTACAGAGGACTATCTGTCAAAACCATCCAAAGAGTCAAACATGAATTCTTTCGAAGAATTAATTTATGTACACAAGTGGAAGGCTTTTTGAACATCTACTTTGAATTTTTTATGTTTATTCATTTATTTTACCGTCGCTTTAATATGCCTTAAATAAATCATTTCCACAAAATAGTTTTGTGTAATTACGACTTTTTTCTTATTTTGTGTTGAATTTGGTTTCAAAAAATATTTAAATATCTTACAAAATATTAATGAAATGTATAAAATATAACCAATAAAAACAAACAAGCAGTAGATGTGTGTTTTGTTCCACTTAAAAATAAATATTCTTCAGAACACCAACAAATATGAAACAATAGTACAACGATGATTTTATATTTATTATATTATTTTGGCAGATCCATGAATAGTTTTCAACAGCTATTATGTTTTTTCATGGCTACTATGATTTTTAATGTACAGAGAAACATATTTTTAAAAGAAAATTAAATATCTTCCAAACTGTAAATATTCCTTCTACACTTCGAATTCGAATAAAATAGCGTCATTTTATTCGAATTTTTCATAGAAAAAATTCCCAATCGAACCCACGACCTCTGGCTTGCCGGACCATTGCTCGACCACTGAGCTGATAAGGCGTGAATTAGAAACTTTTTTCTAATTTCTAATTCTAGTTTCTAATTCATGCCTCAACAGCTCAGTGGTCGAGCAATGGTCTGGCAAGCCAGAGGTCGTGGGTTCGATTCCTACTTGAGGGCGAATTTTTTCTATGAAAAATTCGAATAAAATAGCATCGTAAGGTGTAGAAAGAATATTCACAATTACATTACTTCGCGAAAAGGCAATTAATTTGCATCTTCCAAACTATTGAAGATAGGATAGGAATACTTAACAGAAAAGATAGCTGCTGAAGCACTTAATATAATAAGTAATAAAAAATATCCATTTAAAATACACGAGATTTTTTAGCGCAAATATCCTTCACTTTATCGAACCTGCTCGAACACTGAGTATAAATTAAAACAATTTCCGTACAAAAATATCTCATACCATGCCTTGTGCAAACGCTATACTAAGTTATTTTATTTTATGCCACGGCACTCTCGAATTCTTGGCACTTAAAGACGCACATAGAAATATCACTTTTTCTCTTTAATTGTAAATATCTCGAAAAATATTAGCTCTAGCTTGTAAGTATTTTTAATAAAAAAATATTACAAATTCAACGTATAATAAAAAAATAGACAATTTACGGAACATTCTGTATAACTCTAAACATTTTTAGAATATGCAGCAATAGTATCCCTATCAACACCAGCATATGGATTTTTGGTATATTCACCATTTATGCGCAAATGTACTTTGTGAGATCGTTGATTTACCCGGTATGTGTCCATTTCTAAATCAACTTTCTGAAATAAACTAGGTTTGGAACTCTTCCGAAGTTTCTCTTTAAGAACATGCACCGTCGTTGCTTGCATGTCTTCAACTCTTTTGAAATGGGTCTCCTGATCTAATCTTTCATCGTAATAGTCGTAATGTGCGAAAGCTGCACTGGGAGGAGGGGAAGCGGGCTCAAGAATACTTATTGTAGCCAAAAACTCACGACTAAACAACGCTCAATGCTACAGTAAGCAAACGTTCTCAGAAGATTCCGGAAGAATGCGGACTAACCTTGCATTTGAATACTTTAACATTTCGAGGTAGAACGCAAAATTGACTGTCTGACTGACCGGTATGAATTTTTGATGGTCATACTTCTGATATTAAACAAAGCAATGAACATTGTCTTGATTTGCGACTTGGCCTTCGTTGGTCGCTCTTTTCCGTCCATCAACTGGTCAGTCTTATGCACTCGAGGCAGTACTGAAAGACCCACGATTTGTCTCGAGTCATGATTCTGCCAAATTAGCCTCGCTTCTCTGCCTCAACGCACTCTGTAGCATTTCTTCACAAATTGCCAAATGATGTGTTTTTTGGTCGTTGGTGATCTCTTTGAGAACCAATAACGCGCACAGTTTACTCATATATAAATCGTCATGCAACATCGTAAAAGTGGTTTTCTTGTTGATACAGTTACGCTGACAATATGCGAAGTAGTGACCGACTGTTTTGAAACAATTCGCCAATTCTTTGCTTTGAATTGATTTATTTATTTCGTATGAGAAGTGAAATCGAAAATTAGATATTAGTGTATAAATCATTTTTTATGACAAAAAGGATCATCGTGGATGCCACCAGGGAAACTTCTTCTGGGGCAGTCGTTTAATATGTGGGCCTTAGTTTGTTCCACATACCTGCAGAAGGTAATCTGGCAATCTGGTAATTTCCATTTATACAACATTGTTGCACATGTTGCACATTCCGTGGCTTGTGCTGTATCTATTTAATTGAGACCATTGCTTATTTGGAAAGGGTAGAGGTTCTAATGGATTAGAAATTCGATCTCTATTCTTTCAGGATTTTATTCGAGGAGGGCATTCACTATTTGGGCCATATTTTGTTCCACATTTCCATAGTCGCAGAGGCCAGTGTCTAATAGTTTGTTTCGATTTGTACAGCATTGAGTTGCACTTTCCATGACCTGTACGGAACCTATTTAATTGAGACCTTTGCCTACGTGGGAAGGTTACGGTCGGCAGAGGTTCGGAAGGATTAGAAATTAAATTTCTGTTTCTCAATTCGGGGTGTTTGTTGTTGGAAGAGGGCTATCCAGCAATCATTCACATTGATGGGGTGCTGGACTTTCGTATCCAGCGAAATCGGTCTCCTAGATTCAGTCGGGTCCTGGGGACGCTCTCCAAATCATCGTGTATGGGAAGATCAGTGTTGTTGATAACCTTAGTCCATTCCTTTTGTGTTGCAGCGAAATGTCTGATCCGACGAGGCAATGTTAGAAAGAATCGGTAACCAGAGACTAGGAGCGGATCTAGTAGTACCGGTGAGTGAGAGCTTCGATACCAAACAGCAGCACAGTATTCAGCAGGAGAGGAAGCCAATGAAATTGCTGCCTTTCGCAAGATCTCCACATTCGCTTCAAACGAATTGCTCACAAGTTTATGTAATATATTATTGCAGGTCTTCACCTTTTGACTAGCTTTATAGAGGCGCTGCTTGAATGTCAGAGACCGGTCTAACGTTACGCTCAGATATTTAGGGCTGGGGTTGTGGTTGATCCGACTACCACCAAATTCAACATTCAGAACTCCGTTGGCTTCCTTGTTACACAAACGAAAGGCACATGATTCGGATTTTGAAGGGTTTGGTTGTAAGCAGCATTTCCTATAATATTCGTCTAAATCTCTTCAGCAAGTTGTAATTCTCCATCCTCTAAATTTTTGGTTTGGGAGCATAAAGACAAGTCATCAGCATATAAAAATTTACGTGATTTAGTGAGTTTGGGAGATTATTGTTGTAAATGTTAATGAACATTAAACGAGCCAGAACCGATCCTTGAGGAACGCCATTTTTCAAGGTTTTGCCATTAGTGGTTCGATCGTTTGCCAAACTACGATTCGGCGATGGCTCAGCATATTCTGGATAAGCTTGCTTAATTTAGTACATGGGGATGGAATTCAAAAATTATTTCATTCTTCCAGACTAGGTTGTAGGCACTGGAGAGATCGATAAAAGCAGCGGATGTTTTCAGGCCCTTCTGCAAACCTGCTTCAATGTGCGCTTTGGATAAATATTCTTCATCACACATGGTTTGCAATTTTCGTAAAATTTCGACAAGTTTTTCATCAAATATCAAGAGAAAGTTGAAGTTGTTTGTTTTTATTTCTTGACCGAAGTTACCCAATATGAGAATCTCAAAAATTTTTATCTCGAAAACTACAAACGCAATTGATGTGTAATTTGCAACATACACTGCGCAGGTCCTTTTGAATACAGTGATACAGTTGACTTCAATGTTTTTTGTGTCATTTTATAGGCAAAAATGTCTTATTATTTATCTGCCACACCTAGTATGGGGTATGCTAAGCTGTATTAAAAGCAGTGAGTGGCATGTTCGTCCATAAAATTTTTAGTTAAAGATTGATATCAGTTTCTACTGATAATAAGGATAATATCTTACTACCTTTACGTTTTGATAATTACACTATTCACTTTTAAAAATATATTAGCGTAGGAATAAATAAATTCACGTTCACGTCATTTACGACCGGCTAAAAAACTAACTGTTCCGGACACGTATGAACATGTTACACACAAAGATGTCATAGTTGTAATAGTAGTAGAGGAAGCCAATAGTAGTAGTAATGCAAATAACATTTCTACACCTTGAAAAAGTCAACAAACGATTCTATTTTTGTATTATACACAAAGAAGTTGTACGAAAGATTCAAATCGTATGAAATCGGTGTCGTTGTCCTCTTTACTCTTCTTTAGATTCGGACGCGTCCATTACATGAATAAGCACACTTATACGTGTGGGTACAGTTATTTACAAAAGTATTTGGACACTCCCACAAGTTTGATTCAATTTCGAGTAATGTATGTACACGAGTTATAGGAAACTTGACAAAAAAATCGTTTTAAACTATGAATTAAATGATAATTAAAAATTAACTATATAGGTAAATTGTTATAAGTGTGGAAGTAGTTATTAAAACTATTATTAAAAATTAATGCAAAATACGAGGAACAAGAAAAGTTTTATAACAAGAGAAAAGTAGAAGAAAGAATTAAAGAATGGACAAACAGAAAAAGTGGATTTCGGGAAAACCAAAACCTGGTCGCAGTCCAATAGAAAAATTGTACGGTAATATAAAAATCTTAAAAGCATATCTGTATATGAACACATGGATATACACAACGCTTACTAACTTACTATTGGTGACACTTCTATGTTTCGAACTCATCGTACTTCTCGTCAGCGTACGAGGAGAAACAGATTAAATGTTTTGCGTCGCTGCAATCTTATACATCATATGCCATGAGGAAGCGTCTCAATGCATCTCACGGTAAAGAGAGACACGTCAGCAATGGTTTCCTGGGTAGGTAAGCTACTAGAAAGAAGTGTATATTTAAATGACTAATCCACTACTCGTAGTCTATATGGTTCCAATATACGGTGTAAAAGATAGCATATAGATGTTTAACTAACATTAACTGTAAAATACAGTAATACAAAAATATTATAAACTATATCTGTATGTGTTTATATGTAAAAGTAATTAATGCGTAAATGTGTTGTATATATCCATATATACATTTACAGATATGTTTTTAACACTTTTGTATTACTGTTAAAGGGTAAGTGTACATTTACATTCATTAGGGTCAATTCTGTAACATAACTGTTAAAAATAAAGGCTATGTTATTTTCTAACAGACGTCTAATCGTATGTTGCTTTTCTGTAAATAAAAAGTCCGTTAAAAATTAATGATATGCTGCTAATTTTGTATGAATCCTTTAAATTTTAAACCGTACCTAACAGGTAGCCTTTAAAAAATAACAATAAAAATGGCGAACATATTTGACGGGTTGTTTCATATTATGATCGGTGAACAAATAAATAATGCCAGTCACAGGTAAGTACTAAATATAAATGTTTTATTAAATAAAAATTATAAATAACCTGTTTTAGGAACAGACACCGCAGAATCCAACGAAACATTAGAGATTTGTCAAATCCATATGAATTGCCAGAAAAACATGTTCTCTAGTTATTTCGATTGAACAAGCATGCTTGTAGACAATTAGTTAATGTTTTAAGTAATTTTATGGAAGCAGAGAGTAGAGCAGTACATATACCTAAGTACATAAGGGTAATGACAACTTTACATTTCTTAGGGCGTGGGAGTTACCAGTCAAGTGTGCGTTGTTCTTATTCATTTGCATTATCTCAACCAATTGTAAGTTGTTACATTACAGAAGTTACAGACTTATAGGTAACTTATTTTTTAACTACATGAATAAAATTTCCAAACACAAGAAACGAATTTAGTGTAATGAAACAAGACTTTACAGAAGAATTCTCATTATTCAGAAATTTAGTAGGTGTCATAGATGACATACAAATTCAAATAATTGCCTCTTCACAGCATCATCAAATTTATCCCGCTGTACCTTATTATTGTCGAAAAGGGTACAATAGTATTAATATCCAGATTATATGTGATTCAAAAAAGGAAATATTGAATATGAATGCAAGATTTCCAGGATTTCCACGACTCTGCAATTTGGACAAGTTCCATTATTAGTAATATATTAAATAATAAATATGCAGCAGGTCAGGAAAATTATTTATTTGGTGACAGTGGATATCCATTGGAACCGTGGCTACTCACACCATTCAATAATCCACAAGAAGGAGAACCAGAAGCTCATTTCAATAATCACTGTTCCATGGCCATAAGAAAAGTTGAGCATACTATAGACATTTTAAAATAACTGTTTCGTTATAAAAGTCCATAAGAGTCGCAAAAATCATGTATATATATATATATATATATATATATATATATATATATATATATATGTGGCATACTCCATAATATAGCAAGTTATTTTAATGTTGAATTACCGAGAAGAAAGTAAATATTATAAAATTGCCAGATATTCGCAATTTTAATGCTGCTCAAAAGTATAATTTGACTGAAGCGCTTCCAGATCGACAAAATGCCAGCGAAAGAATAGCAGAGAACAATGATCGGTTTGCATTGGGAAGTGCAGTAAGGGATAATATATTGCAAGAAAACTTTTTGAATTATTCTTTCTTATATTAGGTTATTATTATAATAAACTATTAAGCAACTTCTGTTTTTTTATTATTGCAACCAAACTGAAGATATATTTAAGAAAATTAATACTGGTAGCCGTAACTTTGTGGTAATTCATTTTGAAAATAAAATAAAATAAAACAATAACTTTGTTATATATACCACTTTATTCACATATAATCGTGACCGCGGTTTCGACATACAGCTTGATAATGACATTGTATGTCGAAACCGCGGTAACGATTATATGTGAATAAAGTGGTATATATAACAAAGTTATTGTTTTATTTTATTTTATTTTGAAGATATATTCTACACATTTTTAAATATAATTTGTGAAATGAATACGCTTTGCCATAAAAACAAAAAAAAACATTTTATACTTAAATAATTAATTTAAATAATTAAATAAATTTAACAAATAACAATAAAACATTCTCTGCATGATTAAACCAATAAAAAACAACAATTTAATCCTTACAGGTAAAATAATGTCAAAATGTCATAAATGATGCGACAGATTGGCGCCATTTATTTTTCTGGATAGCTCTGGGTAGCTGGGGTAGACTGTTAGCTAGATTATTATTTGAATTTGCTAGTATTTGCATACAATGTTCATGTATTTTTCTCATATCATCCAATGGCAATGGTTTTCTTTTTCTTCTTTTTGGAGCAGAGTGAACGTGCATTTTCGTAGCATTTTCCCTATTTTCCATGTTCTAAAAATATTCTATAATAATAATATATATGCTATAATAATAGCAATATCTTCTAAATGCAGCTAGTTCATTTAATTCTTCTGTTTAAGTACCTACCGTCAGTACTTCGGGTTCATCATTAGTAATGGTATATTTTTCCAGTGCTGTATCAAGTACAACATTCACTGGTGCACTTGAAGGCTTTGCTGTTGCTACACCAGCGTCCGGTTTCTCGGGTACACCTAATATTACAACCGTGGCAAGTAAACACAACATTCGTTCCTCTAAATCACTTAGTGGCTTTGCTTTCGCAGGACCACCTGCTGTACCTTGATGATCATATGTAATTAGTAGGGATCGGACACGAGGGGCCGACATTACGAGGGACCATATAAATAGTATAACATCGCTAAGTACAACTCGCAGTTATTGAATAGCACTATTCATTCGGTTAACCACACATCTGTTTTTTTGCCGTAGAATTCTGACGCATTTACGTCAATATTACAGTTAAATTCCTTCGTGGGCGTAAATAGAAGCGTGAGGAGTTTTTATAATTTATTTTATTTATTAGTTTATATTTCATAAGATAAATAAAATGCGGTCAGTTAGTTTCTTTTTGTCATTGTTTTAACTGTTAATTACATACTTCGTAATTTTTGTATAAGACCCTGTTTAATATCGTTTCATCGAATCTACTTCTCCCAATTATTTTGACGTAAGTGTCCGGTGAATTTGGTTAAGTTTCAATAACTTACGCATACGTTTTTAATTTTCATTTATTTAGATCTAGAACATTGTTTAAGTTACTTTTTCAGATATGGTAAGGACTAACAACGTCGAGAATGGCATCGTGAAACAATGGCGAGTTAGATTAAGGATCAAACTGATTGTATGTCCATTGCCAGTAATTTCGAAATTTATTGCAAAGTCTGTAAAATATCGTTAAAAAATGCCAAGAAATCACACGTAAAATGCCACTTAGCATCGTAAACACATACACAGAAATTAAACCCGTTGGAATCGGACAATTTTAACGAAGAACCCTGTGAAACTTTAATGGCGGCAAATATTCCATTAAATAAATTTAACTATCCTACCTTCAAAACATTTCCCCAAAAATATACTTCCAGACGAATCCACCTTACGCAAATATTATGTTTCTAAGTGTTACACGAAAGCAGTAGAACGCATTAGAAGCCATCTTCAAAATCATTACCTATGGATAAGTACGGAAGAAAGTGTGGATATATTAGGACGCTGTGTGGTAAATGTTGTAGCTGGTGTACTACATCGAACTATTCCATATAACGCATATGTAATAGCAACAAAAGTTATAAATACAGTTGATGCGGAAACAGTAGCGAGAATATGCACCTAATTCTTTATTCGGACAGTTAGGTATGTAAATGTTAAAAATGTTAAAATGTTGTTCATCTTACATTTCTTTTATACTGTTCTTCGGCACTTTCTGATATCAATGTCCGACAATAATCTGCAAGTATTTCACTGTTCCACTTACCTTGATAACATTTTTCAATAACAGAATTATCTTGGCGAAATTTTTCGCCGTGTTCGTTACTCACATCGCCGTGGGAAAAGAAATCCAGATACGTGTACAAAAAATTTATTTTAAGGCTCATGTTACAGCCCAATTGATGGTAACTTCTAAGAAGTTCATTAACAAGTGCTATATAATTGTCGGATCTCCTGTTTCCGAGAAGATTGTGGGTCACATTTTTAAAAGCATTCCAAGCAATAAGCTTCAAGTCACTTAGGGTTTTTTCAAATTTTTTATCTTTTAGAAGTTTTATTTGGGATCCCACAAAAAATCCCTCTTTAAGTTTTGCATCTGAGACTTTCGAAAATTTTCGTTTAAAGTATTGAAATTCACGGCCATCTTTATCCATTGCTTTCACGAAATTTTTCATCAAACCTGATTTTATTGTAGTGGCGGTAAAAGTATTTGATCAGGTTCAACTGGTGACTTATGAAGTACATATATTTTTTTGTCCAGGAATATACCAAGTTCCGATTGACCAGTCTTTGACAATGTAGTGGAAATTTCTTGATGGACTGTCCCACCAAAGAAAACACCAATTCTTTATATACCCTAGTTATAAACCGAGCAAAATTGCTACAACTTTGAGATCTGCGCTGATATACTATTTGTACAGCTTGTAATTAATTATGTCTAGAAGAAAAGTAATATTTTCATACGTTTCTTTTAAGTGGATTGCGTGGCCAACGGGGATGGATGGATAAACTTCCCTATGTTAAGAAGGACAGGTTTCAAACTCAATTTCGAAGCTTAGATAAAAAGACGCTATTCCTCCGATGGTGTTGGCACTTAATGCTAACATCAAATCGTCAAAATTATTGCAATATGAAGGACCCTCGTCGGTTGAAAAATACTATGATAGTTCTTTCTGACGATTACGATACCCAGAAATATGTGTACCTAGAGCTAGATCCTAGTATTTCTGCTTTAGTTTTTGACAAATTTGAGTCTCGAATAAAATCATTTAATTCTAACTGATTATTAGGTGTGGTCCGTTCTCTTCAGATGGCAAATGTTCATCATCACTGGTCGATAACTTGACACGTGCTTATTCTGGTTCTGTAACATCATATTCTTCACTCGAAACACCTATGGATCTTATACTGGTAGGGCTTCTGA
Organism: Melolontha melolontha; assembly: GCA_935421215.2. Taxonomy (NCBI): domain Eukaryota; kingdom Metazoa; phylum Arthropoda; class Insecta; order Coleoptera; family Scarabaeidae; genus Melolontha; species Melolontha melolontha. Next base: position 97,075,148 of record OW285238.1, read on the forward strand.
ATGGGGTACTTTACGAGTAGCAGAGGGCAGACTAGCATAACTAATATTTTTCTTATTTTTGTTCCAAAACTCGAGAGTTTTCGTGCAGCAAAAGTAGCGATCAATCGAATGGTCCGTTTGTTCACGCCAAATTATAGGTCTTTCAAATAGCATTGCACTTTTCTTACCGTTTGACCAGTTTCCCAGAGTAACAGCACAGCGTGTGCAGCAAATGCTAGGAGCCCATGGCTTATTAAGCCAAAATAGTGAAAATATACTTTTCTATTAAAGGTTAAATGTACGTGGAGGATACATAACAAAAACTGTTTCGATTATCTATACACGTACGCAACATTGTGAAATAAAAAGACATTCAGCTATCACAAACCGACTTACATTGAATCGAAGGAGCCGTGTGTAGCTCTTTATATACCCTCCTAGCCAGATTTCTATCAATTCTTAATTTTATTGGTTCCAGAACAAAAACAAAAATGGGCGTGGTTTAAGACGTAGGAAACATGCAAGGACATATTCAGACATGTCCACTCAATGTTCGGCAGAACAATATTTTTAGTAGTATCTTTCTAATAAAAGTAATTTCGAAATTTTGTAAAATTTTGAAAAATTATGTAAGAAAATATCTCAAAATCCTAACGTGTTGGAGCAAATTTTAAATTTTTAGATTCAGAATCAGCATGACAAAAGGCATAAACTGCACGTATTGGTGTATGAGAGAACCAAACTGTGTTGACCAGTGGAATGTGTGCACTGCACACGAAATGATCATTTTGATTAATAAATTTCTTTTTATTTTATTTCAACGAATAAAAAAATTGTATCTGCAAGCCATATTTAAAGATCTCTACATTTTTATCGAAATTATCAGATTAGTATTTTATTTTAAATTAAATATGGTAAAAACCGACCAATTGCTGCCGCCAATTAATTGCTGAAAAGAAACTATCCTTGGTCTCCTAATATTAGTTCTGCGATGCTAGATATGCTATTAAGGTACAGTGTACATTAAAACTTCGACATAACGCTCCCGCTTATATAGTATTTTTACGATAAGAGATCAGTCACGTCATCAATGTGCGTCACACAACGTTGGCAAATCTATGGTTTACATCTTGCAAATAATTGTCATTTGGCTTATAGGTTATAGTACATTTAAATACTTCAAAAATCTTTTTTGCAAATGGCATCTAGGTTATACCTTAAACTGTTTAGAATGTTAATATTGTATATTTATCACTCTATATTTAGAAAAACACACAGTTTATGTTAATTAATAAACGCAATTTTATTAGTACTTTTATTTTGAAAAATTAATAAATATAATATCAATGTTTTAGAATTAAAAAAACGGAAGGTATAGAAATAGTTTATTACAGTCAATATTAATAATCATGAACTAACAGTACATACATTAATTTTAACAATAGAATATAAAGGTTTTATATTTTTTAGATTTGATCACATTGCACTCATGAGTCTCTTAGGCACAGGTAATAATTGGTGTTGCATTCGAAATAAATTAGTAATGTGTCTCTAAAGCATATATTATATTGTGTAATATAAAGTCAAATCGATATTAAAGTCAAAATACTATATTAGTTCTTAATTTCACAAATATTTTCACTGGAACTAAAGAATTCATAGACAAATCTATGATAAAAAGGTAAAAGTGCAATCGTAACTTATAAATCCAAAACCACTATTCATATGTTATGAATTATCAATATCAACCAGAATAGTTCTTTACACCTAAATACATTAACGAAGTATACCGTCTCTAGATTTTATTTTTATTCTTGTTTACACGCAAAAGAACTATTTCATGTTGTAATTTGTTCACTAATTTGTCAACAAAACACGCTTCAGTGGTTACTTGACTTGGTGCTTCCTGCCACAATCTTTTACAGCCTTCATAGTCCTACTATATTTACATATATTACTAAAATAATATAATTTTGCAATTTCCAAAAATAATTCGATAGGGTGTTGTGTGGCCATATTGCTCTGCTAATTCATCGGCTTCATAAATAGGTCATGGCTTATATATTTATATAAAAAATAATTTTGAACTTAATTTAGTAATTATTTTATGTACTAACATTCTAACCACTTCCAGTAACTGTATTTTTACAGCTGTCTTGTCAAAGTTGATTTTATTATTAGTTCGATATTCCTGAATTTATAATTTTTTTAAAGATGATGTAAGAGATTTATTTATTATTGTCCTATGATAGCTCGCATTTTCTATAAGGGCTTTCTAAATTTTTAAGCAATTGATTTTCAAAACCATTCTAAAAAATTTTCTTGATTCATGTCATGGTAGCGTTCCATACTTTTACTATTTGTTGCAAAGATGAATTCTGCTCCAGAAACGAAACTATTATTGCTATTAGCATGTACAACTATGTATCTACAGAACAAACGTCAATGATTTATTGCCTATGCCAATACTTTTTAAGTAATTAATACCTAATACAAAGGTATTTTTAATAATATAAAATATTACTAAAAATCTGGTGTGAAGAACACAAATGCAGGTTCACTATTAATATTTTCTGTGAACGTGTCCGAATATATCCTATCCCCAGAGACGCAGATACGTATTTCGCTTTTCTACAAGCTCATCGGTACGCCCCCGCTGGAGAAAGGATACTTTCAGACACATTCACAGAAAAGAACCACCTCGCCCTATCACCGTAATTATCCAGACCGAGCGCAGAAATAAATTCGGCGCTACCTGTTGTCAGACAGCCGAAGTACCTCGCACACCGTCCACATAACCAATGTGAAGTAACGACGCCCTTCCAAAGGTTAGCACAGCCAATCTCTCTAGAAAACTGCATTTTGTTTGTGCCTTCACTCATACTACGGCTTAACCGCATGTGTAATGTATCAGAATAATTGGAACATACATGAGTAGGTAAACCCCACCAGTTTTGTATAATACAAAGGTATTTTTAATAATATAAAATATTACTAAAAATCTGGTGTGAAGAACACAAATGCAGGTTCACTATTAATATTTTCTGTGAACGTGTCCGAATATATCCTATCCCCAGAGACGCAGATACGTATTTCGCTTTTCTACAAGCTCATCGGTACGCCCCCGCTGGGCCGCCGTACCGATGAGCTTGTAGAAAAGCGAAATACGTATCTGCGTCTCTGGGGATAGGATATATTCGGACACGTTCACAGAAAATATTAATAGTGAACCTGCATTTGTGTTCTTCACACCAGATTTTTAGTAATATTTTATATTATTAAAAATACCTTTGTATTATACAAAACTGGTGGGGTTTACCTACTCATGTATGTTTCAATTATTCTGATAATTAATACCTTTTGCCACCTACTTGTTATGCTTTTACAGATTTAATATTCTCATGTTTATATGATTTTTGAGAGCTTCCATCTCAAAAAACCCAGGTTTCATCAAGAAAAACAAACTGGAATGTATTTTCATTTTTAAAACGCATATATTGTTGCAAAAATGTTATTGTTTTCAAAGCAATATGAGGCAATTCCATTAATTCTCAATTAGAGTCGTATTTTTTGAATGGAAACCGATATTTTCCACAGAGAATATTTCTCGTTCTCGAAGAACACTATTCAACGTACCCAAAGTAATATGTTGTTCTGCGATTCTTTACGTATAGGTAATATTTTTATAAGTTTTATAAAATAATACTATTTCTTACATATCATAAATTGAATTTCTTACTGCGCATTGACTAAAAACGTGAATATTAACAGTCGGTTTATTTTTAAAACGAGAAGAATAAAATGGGTAATAGTAATATGAAACTGTCACTGACAGATGACAAGCGGGTATCATATCATGATTATGCGTGACAACAATGCGCGGAATAGGTAACATTGAAAATACAAATTTTATAAAATTTGCGAAAAATTATTTGTACTACGTTAGTAAATTGAATTTATTAGGTTTTTGTATCTGAAATTACTGGTTATGACGTGACTGATCTCTTATCGTAAAAATACTATCACGATTTCCCAGCTATAATGAAGCTCTTTTTCTCGGTCCCGGTCCCAGTGGGAAATTTTCCAATGAAAGTTAATATTGTAACGCTCCCATTTCCCGTTTATAACACCTTGTTTGTCAATTTCGTTTCGTAAATATTAAATAGAACAAAAAATTAAAAACACCGAGTAAAATAAAATTTAAAACGGGTGGAAAACAGTGCCGGTATGATCAAAGGGTTTTGTGAAAGCAAATTCTATTAATTGTCTCTTTGTCTTTCAATTACACTGCTACAAGATGTTTCCAAAAATTTAACATTTGTTTGTTTTACGGCCACGAATCACATTTTTCTTTTAGCCTTTTGCTAAGCACGGTATGTATGTTACATACCGCCGCGAAAATCGTTTTCAGTAAGAGAAAAATGTGATGTAATACAAAAGTTTGATAAATCTAATTTAAATCAAAAAGATTTTGCCGCATCGAAGAACATTAGTGCGTCAACTTTACGAACGATTTTTGAAAAACGGCGGGAATTTGTTTCTGTTCATGAAGGAACCAGCCGTAAAAAATATGATCTGCGAAATACGAAGAGCTAGAAGCCATCCTAAGCAAATGGTTCATCCAGGCCAGAAGCTCTAACATCCCAGTAAGTGGCCCAATTTTGCAAGAAAAGGCTTTGCATGTAGCAAACTCTATTCAAATCACCGACTTTACCACCTCAACTGGGTGGCTCGATAGATTTAAAATCAGACATTCCATCATTTACAGACAAATTTGTGGAGAGTACAATTCAGTGAATCCTGAATTAATATCCGAATGGAAGAACCAAATTTCGACTCTCACTTCTGGCTACGATCCCTCAGAAATTTATAACCCTGATGAATTTAGATTGTTTTTTAAATTTATGCCCGACAAGTCTCGAAAAATGCCATGGTGGAAAATTGAGCAAAGAACGATTAACGGTCCTCGTTTGCATGAATAGCACAGGAACAGACAAGAAAAAACCGCTCGTAATTGGAAGGTATGCTAGGGCACGTTACTCTAAACATGCAGAAACCCTTCCAAGCATTTACTCGTCCCAATCTCGTGCATGGATGGTGACTGATTTATACAATAGCATCAAGAGTGGGACATCGAATTGAAAGATCGTAAAATACTTTTGCTCGTAGACAATTGCTCTGCGCTCCCAAAGGAAGTGAATCTAAATATGATCAAATTGGGTTCTCTACCACCCCACACCACAAGCGAGTTTGAACCCCTCAATCAAGGAATAATAAAAGTTCTGAAGCAAGGCTACAGGAGAAGGGTGGTCCAACAATATCTGTCACTGCTGGACAGCCCAAATTCTACTTCGCCATAAAATCTCAGTTTTAGAAGTTATCTATTTTTTGTACGCTGCGTGGATGGACATCAAGAACGAAACAATTGTCAACTGTTTCAAGAAATCAGGAGTTGGGCATTTTACAGGAGAGCAAGGAACCGAAAAGGTAAGTTTTCACTAGTTTTTATTTTCACTTTTTCACATTCTCTTTTGGTTTTAACATTTGCAGATGAATGATGAAAATTGGAGCAAACTTTTATTAGAAGAAACATTGGAAGAATTGGAAGGATTTGATGTATTCGACAATAACCTCGTGATGAAGTTTTTGTGATGAACTTTTATATCTTGAGGCTCTAATCAACGATCACAGTGCATTAAGGGAGCGGGAAAATGACGTTTAGGACGCTATAAAGATAATTTGAACATTTTTTTCTTGCAATACGGACGTAGAAGATGAAATCAACAAAGAAATTAATGGATTAGAAAACTCTGTCTTTAAAAAAACCATAAATTGCCTTAAGCAAAAAAGATTAGACGACTATTTCAAACAGGGGCCGTCTAAGTAAAATATTTATGCGTTTTATTTTGTTTTTATATTTTTTATAGGTTTTTTAAATTTTTTTAGATGTATGTACATACATCTACGTTTTGAAATAAATTTATTTCCTTTTTAGCAGTTTTTATGATTTCCCGGTTATAGCGCTTTCCCAGTTACCTTTACCAGTTTTACCTTTGATCCTAGAAGAGCGTTATAACGAAGTTTTACTGTATTTATTCAATTATACGTTTAATCTAAGTTTTATAATTAAATAAGACTGTCAAAAGTTTCTTTACTTCTTAGCATTTTATATTTGCAACCCATCTATCGTAATGACAGTAATAAAATAAACTTTAGGTAATTTGGGTGTATTATAATTTAATTTTTGAAGGAAGGTATCCAAAAGAAAAGAATAATAAAAACTACGTTGAGTGTACTGTATATTTCTTACGCCATAATAAGCGTAATACATCATGATCTGACCACGCAAACAACACAACCAGTCCAAAAATAACATTTTAATCGTACGTTTATCCGCGCGAGTGTGATGCGTACACGTGACACTGGCCTTTTTGCAAATTACAAACAATAAACTGCCCAAGCTACGGTCACCAAACGTACGCCAGTTTGTTTCTTTTTCAACTCGTAGTAAGGTTCTCCAGCGAGTGAATCAGTAGGTCGTATTGCTACGATGAGCCTGTCCTCTTCTATTACACAATTTTATAAATGCATTATGCTTCAAAACAACATCTCGCTCTCTTTGTCGGGACGATCTGGGTTCGAGTTGGCAAAGTTCAATGTTCTCATGTCCTCTTCACCTCGACAAGACAGAGACGGAGAAATGAAATTTTTCTTTGCAGAAGAGATTTAGCTTTCCTTTTAGAGTTTTTATTACATAAACAACAAACAAAAAAGTGTTCCAAAAAACCTTGTTTCATTTTTTTATAGTCTAATATTAATTATTTCATACAATAAATAAATTTTATGCATGCATATATACATAATTAGTTCATACCACATAAAATGGAACCAAGCGATAAAGAACTAAAGCGCAAGACGCTATCGTTCCAAATAAACACATTACATTTGATTTAACAAGCATAAAATTCACTTGTCACTAATTAATCTTAGAAATAATTAAAATAATTGCCTTTAATTGTACAATTAATTTCTTGTTCGTAATCTTAATTACTAATAAGAATAAGGTTAATTACAAAAGTAAAGTAAAATGTATTATCCAAAAACTAGAAATAGGATAGGGAAACAATTAATATATAATAGAGATTATATTGCAAAAGAGGATGTTTTGCAGGAATTAATGTATTTTGTTCTTTTATTATTTGATACTTAATTTTTTATGTGCAATAATAGATAATAGAGGTTAAATGGAAAAAAAATGTGTCTAGCAGTAATTAATGTGTTTTAATCTTTACCATTTTACTAAGGCCAATCTAAAAAAAAATTAAAATTATTTGTTTTTTTTAATGTTCACATATTTGCCTTTTCTTCGTCTTTACTTATTTATCAATGATTCGGTGTAAAATGCTAAAATATAAGATATATGCATACCCCATTGCTAAGTTTGGCCAATGAAGAAAATTGAAAATACAATTGGAGAATATTTTGCTTAATTCAAGAAATATAATATATTAGTATATCCTAAGCAAACTTACAAAAAAGGGATATTTATCAATACGTTTTTGCCGTATTACGCAGTTGTTATATAATGAAACAGATATGCAAAATACATATCCGTCACTGTAAACATGGACAAACACCTCGTATTTTTAGCATTTACTTCTGTTCAATACATATGTTTCAGCCATCTAGGCCTCATCGGTTGAACTAGTGAAGCAATGTGTATACAAATTAATACAGATCCTTTAAACAACGGATCTGTATCTGTATCTACATTTACGCTAAAATCGTCGCCAAGCTATAACCAGTTTCGTTCTATCAGGCGACACCAATTTAATCAGTGACATCTGACGGAAGAAAGCGACTAGGCCAGAAAAGGCGATCTTCCGCTCGAATAGCAAGGCTATTACGAAAAAAGCGGAAAAATACGTATATTGGTGCTGTCCATTAACACGCGCCAGATGGCGGTAAATATACAAAAAAGGGATATTTTATCAATACGTTTTTGCCGTATTACGCAGTTGTTATATAATGAAACAGATATGCAAAATATATATCCGTCACTGTGAACATGGACAAACACCTCGTATTTTTAGCATTTACTTCTGTTCAATACATATATTTCAGCCATCTAGGCCTCATCGGTTGAACTAGTGAAGCAATGTGTATACAAATTAATACAGATCTGTTAAACAACGGATCTGTATCTGTATCTACATTTACACTAAAATCGTCTCCAAGCTATAACCAGTTTCGTTCTATCAGGCGACACCAATTTAATCAGTGACATCTGACGGAAGAAAGCGACTAGGCCAGAAAAGGCGATCTTCCGCTCGAATAACAAGGCTATTACGAAAAAAGCGGAAAAATACGTATATTGGTGCTGTCCATTAACACGCGCCAGATGGCGGTAAATATACAAAAAAGGGATATTTATCAATACGTTTTTGCCGTATTACGCAGTTGTTATATAATGAAACAGATATGCAAAATACATATCCGTCACTATAAACATGGACAAACACCTCGTATTTTTAGCATTTACTTCTGTTCAATACATATGTTTCAGCCATCTAGGCCTCATCGGTTGAACTAGTGAAGCAATGTGTATACAAATTAATACAGATCTGTTAAACAACGGATCTGTATCAGTATCTACATTTACGCTAAAATCGTCTCCAAGCTATAACCAGTTTCGTTCTATCAGGCGACACCAATTTAATCAGTGACATCTGACGGAAGAAAGCGACTAGGCCAGAAAAGGCGATCTTCCGCTCGAATAGCAAGGCTATTACGAAAAAAGCGGAAAAATACGTATATTGGTGCTGTCCATTAACACGCGCCAGATGGCGGTAAATATACAAAAAAGGGATATTTATCAATACGTTTTTGCCGTATTACGCAGTTGTTATATAATGAAACTGATTAAATTGGTGTCGCCTGATAGAACGAAACTGGTTATAGCTTGGAGACGATTTTAGCGTAAATGTAGATACAGATACAGATCCGTTGTTTAACAGATCTGTATTAATTTGTATACACATTGCTTCACTAGTTCAACCGATGAGGCCTAAATGGCTGAAACATATGTATTGAACAGAAGTAAATGCTAAAAATACGAGGTGTTTGTCCATGTTTACAGTGACGGATATGTAATTTGCATATCTGTTTCATTATATAAGCAAACTTACTTTAATAAAAATATGTAGTTGGATGAAAAACTGCAACTAAACATATTATGATAGAAAATTTCTAAATGTCTTTGCGATGCGTCTTTAGTATGACTAAGAGAAAAACCAATAATCTCCTCAATAGAAACGTTGACAAAGAAGATAGTTTTTCTGCAGATGTGTGTGCGTCCTCTTACATACTATATTCGCATATCACACTTCTAAACGTGCTAATTATTACAAGTTGGGCTAGTTTGTGTTATGATAACGATTTTGGAAATTAATACGTAACTTTAATAATAGTGTCTAAGATGTTCCGTGCAACCAAATGAATTTGTAAGACGGACAGCTACAATTACGCTACACAAAGAGGGTTATACCAGTAGACAGTGAAAGATTAAACATATTCAAATCGACGGTTAATAACAGAAGTTTGATATATCGACACACAGACGAATTGGAAGATGGTATACACCCAGGCCTTTCGCAAATACCTACATTAACTGATGATCGACAATATTCGACAGTTTACACTGTATAATATGCCAGATTCATATCAATCAACATTATCGAAATTTTTAACTTAAAAATATATTTAAGAAGAACAACTCATAATAATGGATATAACTACTGAATAGATTTCGAGATTCGATTCAGTCAGATTCGAGTCAAATACGACGCAAACTCCAAAAGTAAAAGCCCCCTGAAAATTGTATCATGTTCCGCCTATGAATTCAAAATATTCAGAGTGTGTATAAATAATAAATACCTCTATTGAAGTTACACACACACTCTATTGCGTATGTTTACTACGTAACAGCTGTCTATGTTATAAAAACTATTACATTGTTGTATGCTAAGGTCAATAACTTCGTACAAAATCAGCTGTTTATACATTCAAGTGAATTATTAAAGATTAAGATGCGTGCTACATTAATTTACACGCTGCAATGTTTATGCTTATAAAAAAACGCTAGAAGATAACGTGTATAAGTTTTGTATGGTAAGGCTTTGATAACCTGGTATGAAAGTCAGCTGTTAAAAAGGTATACTGGCGTGTGAATTTTTAGACGATATATTAAAAGAACATGCAAGATGTGTGCTCTACGGGCATTTAATGACCTATTTGGTAACAATCTAATATTAGTTTTTAGATTCTCGAACAACGTTATGAAATCGAGCTTTTAAGTGAATTAATTAATTAAAATTGACATTACAAATTAGGTCTTGTTCTTGTAAGGCCTTCAAGTTCCTTCAAGTTTAATTTCTAGTCAAATAATATTTTCTCTTAATAAGGTTTATGTTCAGTAGATTGTTATTGATGTTATAACCTATTAGATTTGTGATCCTAAAATTGAGAGCCCCTTCAAGAAGATAATCTGAGTAGGAGTTCATTCTTCCCTTTTAAGCGATATGCATGTTGATTTATCACTATTCTATCACAAGTCTGAGTTTGTTGTTGCTTAATTTTGGTAAATATTTTGTTAATGACTTTAGCTTTGGCTGATGCCTCATGACTAGGGACTGGACACGAGAGGCCCATAACTCATTGCCCACGGACGTACTACTGAAAATTTGTATTTTTAAAGAATTTTTAATTTTATTTATATAATTGGAAAAAAACGGGTGATGATCTATAAAATACGAAATACATTTTTATTTGTTCGTTTTATAGATCAAGTTGAGTAAAGGAGTATTAATATTAACTAGAAATACTTTCTCAAGCTTCTCTTCTGTAAAATTTGTTGTTCTCTTTGAATGAAATACATCCTCGTACATAGAAAACGTCCTTTCTATATCGCAACTGGTTATATGTGCATACTGGAAACATTCTTTTATTTCAGAGTAGTTTGATTTTAAGGCATTGGCGCCGTACACAATTGCCGCAATTTTATTAAATCTAGATTTCTATTAAAAACTGCGTCAAACTTTTGCCGAAGGCCACACCTGAAGTCACTTGGAAAACTTTTCAAATTATTAGCCACATTTAATGTGGCCAATCCATCATTTAATTTAAGATTGATTTTCAAAATAAGTAATTAGTTTTGATAAATTTCCAAAGTGTTCCCGAAGAAAGTACAATTGATTTTTTAAATTTGGAATTTGTATTAGATCCTTTACATTCAGAAATACTTCGAGCACCATCATTTACACATGTAACGAAATTTCGTAAACTATCGAAATCTTCTGCATAAAAACTAGTAACTTCCAATCATGTTTCCCATCTAGTTATTACTGGAGAGGGAGGCAGTGACGAAGATGGAGCTTTTTCCCTGTAAAGAGGGTGCTTTTCTGAAAACTTTTTTAAAAGCAGATACAAGTCTATCAACTTCCGGAAAGGTATCTCTGATATATTCACATATTCTGTGGAGAGCATGTGCTACACAAGTAATATGCCGCATATTAGGATATGTTTTCTTTAATAGTCTGTCTGTTTTTAACATATATGCAGCACTGTCACTGTCACTGACAAATAAAAGTATTTTTTCTTCGTACCTGTCGTCCGAATGAAGCATTTGGTGCATATTCTCGTAAATGGTGTTAGCTACTGTTTCCGCGTCAACTGTATTTATAACTTTTGTTGTTATTACATATGCGTTATATAGAATAGTTGGATGTAGTGTAGTCATTTAAACATGTAACAAAATTTTGTAAATTATCGAAATTCTCTGCATAAAAACTAGTAGCTTCCAACCATAATCCCCATCTAGTTACTACTGGAGAGGGAGGCAGTGACAAAGATGCAAGTTTTTCCCATTAAAAAGCTACTCTCTCAATAGTGCTTTTCTGAAAACTCTTTTAAAAGCGGATACTAGTCTATCAACTTGCGTTATATGGAATAATTGGATGTAGTACACCAGCTACAACATTTACCATACAGCGTCGTAACATATATATCGACAGTTTCGTCGGCACTTATCCATATGTACTGCAATGATTTGAAAGATAGCTTCTAATGCGTTCTACTGCTTTGGTGTAGCACTTAGAAACATAATATTTGCGTAAGGTGGATTCATCAGGAACATTTCGACTAGTATATTTTTGGAGAAATGTTTTGAAGGGGGGATTGTTAAGTTTGTTCAATGGAATATTTGCCGCCTTTTAAGTTTCACAGAGTTCTTCGTTAAAATTGTCAAATTTCAACGGGCCTAATATCTGTGTATGTGTTTGCGATGCTAAGTGACGTTTTACGTGCGATTTCTTGGAATTTTTTAACGATATTTTACAGACCTTGCAATAAATTTAGGAATCACTGGCAATGGACATACAATCAGTATGAACCTTAATCCAACTCGCAATTGTTTCACGATACCATTCTCGACGTTGTTCCATATCATATTTAAAAAAGTAACTTAATCTTCTAAATCTAAATAAATGAAAATTAAAATTGTATGCGTAACTTAACAAAATTCACTGGATACTTACGTATATATGTAATTAACAGTTAAAACAATGAAAAAAATAAACTAACTCACCGCACGTTGTTTATCTTACGAAATATAAACTAATAAATAAAACAAATTTTAAAAACTTCTCCCGCTTTTATCTACGCCCATGAAGAAAGGAATTTAAGTATAACATTGAAGTAAGTGCGTCACAATTCTACGACAAAATCCAGATGTGCGTTTAAACGAATGAATTGTGCTATTCAATAACTGTGTGTTGTACTTAGAGTAGTTATAGACTATTTATATTGCCCATCGTAATTTCGGCCTCTTGTGTCCGGTCCCTACTCATCACTAATCCTGCTTCTCGGCTCCATTGTAACTTGTTTTGGATTTTCGTACCACTTTAGAACTAGGTTTGTGTAGTGGTATAGGTAGTATTAATGACAGACTCAAATCTAATGAACGGTATTTCAGACCCTTGTTTAACAATATGAGACATTTCGAAAACTTGCTTTCGAAAAAAACATATTTTAAATATTCATTTCCATTTTCGTCCTCAAAGTAATCATTTTGAACTATTGTACTTAGTGTGTGATTGTTCTACAATTCTACTTGTTTACAATAAGATTCAAAATTGACGAAGGAGTCGTTCAAGCTTGAAAACAAGCATCGCAGTTACATTTTTGATCATTAAAGATATGAGAAAAAATTTGCTTCAATTAATTTAATTAAATCCTGCTCAATTCGTCCGAAAATATGTTTTGACATCTATCACAAGAATTTCAAGAGATTTCACATGCTTCAAGACTTATTTGTCTTCTGATAATTTCAGATAGTTTTGTTGTTGTTTCCAAATGAAATTGTACTCGTCCTTATTTACAAATTTTTGGGCTTTAAACCACTTAAATGTTCTTGTTTTGAAATTTGATCATAAGATCGTAGAATATCATTTACCTATTTTTAAACAAAATTGCAAGTGAATTCTTCATTTGTTGGTGTTATTTATTTCCACTGTCATAAATCAAAAATCTCTACTCAAACCATCCTAAATATATTTGAGACTCCACTTGGCAAGCAATATTTCCTGATGTATAAATTAGAAACTAAAAAACAGTAGACACATATTGCTGTGAAATTGACTTTAGAGATCAAATAAAAATAGAATTTAATAATGTACAAATTAATTAAACGTACCTTGATTAAGCAAAAGAAAATAAAAAAGAAATTAACCTAGGTTGTGTCTTTTAAAATGCACCTCGTATATAATATTCCAATTTAGTATTAAAAATTTAAATGTATATTACTAGAATTTATATGTAAATAATTTAACTCTATGTCAATAAATTTTAGGTTAGCTTGATTATTAAATACTTAGAATGTAAGTCAATTAATAAAACATGCTGTACGTACCAGTAATATAGAAAAAGGATACAGAATAATATTTTCTTTATGCATTAATAACGTTAGTATTCAGATTTAATTTTAATTCATTATATTCTTATAAATAACCTTCCGAAAGGACGAATCAACAAGAGACATCAACGGAATTTTAAAATAAGAAAAGTAATTATATAAGCCATCCAAACGGCAAGAATAGCAACGGCGAAATCTAAAAACAACGAAAATATCAGTGACGAGAAGCAAACAAACATTGTAATATACAATTAAGGCAATTAAAGCCATTAGTGTTTCCAAGATGTAAACAAACAAGTAAAACATGTGTCTCAAATGGAAAGCATCTGAAAAGGCGCTTGCTAAATGACGATAACATGTATTGAAGAGATATGCCCGAATGGAAGAGAGGGATGAGAAAATACCGTACGAACAAGCCAAGGAGGAAGAAGTCGAAGGAAAACACCACAGGGTTTTCTAATAAGACGTAGGCCGTTTTACCGTGAAAACTTTTCAGGTTCAAACGCGATAAGGAGCAATTCTAAGAAAAACAATTAAAGTAAAATTTGCAACTCCATAATAAAAACTACAAATACTAAAATTATGATGAAAGAAAAAATATATAAAGAAAGAAATTGCGCACGAAAATTGAAAAAAACGAAGCTACCTACAATAGATAAAAATACACAGGGATAAAAATGTGAAATAAGTATGAAAACTAGACAAAATAGAAATAAATCACTGAGAGTGGGAAAACGATTCTAAGAAGCATATAAAAGGGCAAGGCACTGTAGAATTAGGACATTCATTGATTTACATTCAGACATTATTTTCAACACTCTATTCTTAATTAAGTCTGCTGGCATTTACTTGAGAATAAAAATAAAAGTTCATTTTCATTTCGGAACTCAGTTATTGCATAGATATTTAGTTACTTAACTAAAGTGTAGTTATTATTAGTATTATTATTATTATTTGAAACGAAAAAATAAAGGCTTAGGAATGTTCGAAGAGGAATTTGAGAATTTGTATGCTGAGCTTAGCTTCGGGTAAGTAAAACTGTACACACGATAGAATTATGGTACATAGAGTTAATCAAATCAGTAAAAATACATGTGGATTGTGAGTTTAAATAATTAAATAGTCATAAATACACGACTAAAGTTTATCTTAGGCCAGATATTAGAGACCAATGAGTAGAAATTAGAGATTCAATGTATACTCTCGAAATATCTGTGCCATTGAAATTTTAAAATTAGAACGCTCAACAATAGGCGTGGAAAATAAGAAAATACTTATACAGTGTGATGATAAGCGTACTATTCTGTAGGAACTTCTTTTCGACTTAAATATACGCTGAATAGCATACTCGAATTGTAAAGAAATATCAGTAGAAGCCGGAGATCCACACTTCAGCTAGATATAAGCTTTGAGTACTAATCTCAGCAATAGGAGGGTAAATACCCCCTTTTATGAGTGAAATCCTCAAAAGTCATTGTTTAGGAGATTCAATTGGATCCGAAATCAAAACTTCAAGAGTAGACGTGTGTGATTCACAAAATAATATTTGCATAAAATTTCATTGATATGTTAAGTTCTAAGTTAAGAATTAAGTATCTTTAAATTGAAACAAAATGAAGTGTGAACACACCAAAGACAGTAAGAGAATTATTAACCACTTATCTCTTTTTGTATGATTTCCTTACATTTACTTTGGACGCCAGGCCTAGTTACACGTAACCCAAAAAGATCGCCTTGGGATACCAAATATATTATAGAGTCTCAATAAAAATATGCTTGAGTAAATCACTTATTTTATATTAAATTAATTTCAAAGCAAATCTCACAGCAATATGTGCATAAAACTATGATTTGAAGTTATTGTGTTATTGCGTTAGTGCTACTACAGGTATTAATTTATATGCCCGGAGACTTATTTTCCACTTGATAACGATCCCAAAACGGTACTAAAAATTGTGGAAGAATTTTTGCAATAAAAATGCGAAAAAGAAATTTTAAGGTTAATAATGGCCATCTTAACGTCGATATCGTTAATTTATTGTAGTGTTCCAAAAAACACTACAGTTTATCAATGTATTTTAAATTATAATATAATAATAATTGTTACAACTTGAGGCGTTCGGTACACTACGATGGTAACGTGACCAGCGTTACACACCAACCGCTATTATTACCCCAGAGTTTCATATTCAGGTATTTTTACTAATTTTTTGCCAGCCTGAGTCGAGCTGGGACCGAAAAACGCCATAGATATCATTGGCTAGACCAGAGTTTGAACATGGTCCATACAAATTCACCTAACCACTACACCAAGACGGTTTTTAAATTATAATATAAACTATATAATAAATGATACAATAGTCATGCTCTTTGTTTTATCGTAATTATTAATTACGATTAGAGATTAGAGAACGGACACGCTTACCACATGACGCAAAGCCCAGTGCAGTACTGGCGAAAGGCTGTATTTCTAAAATATTTAATTTTATTTATATAATTGGAAAACGAACGGGTGGTGATCTATAAAATTACGAAATACATATTTATTTGTTGAAAAGTTGTATTTATAAAGTTTTTAATTTTATTTATATAATTGGAAAACATACGGGTGGTGATCTATCTATCTAAAATTACGAAATACATATTTATTAATTAATTTTATTTATATAATTGGAAAACAAACGCGTGGTGATCTATAAAATTACGAAATACATATGTATTTGTTGAAAAGTTGTATTTTTAAAGTTTTTAATTTTATTTCTATAATTGGAACATTTTTATATGTTCATTTTGTCGTTCAAGTTGAGTAAAGGAGTATTAATATTGACTAGCAATAGTTTCTCAAGGTTTCCTTCTGTCAATTTTGTTCTCTTTGAATTAAGTACATCCTTATAAATAGAAAACGTCCTTTCTACATCGCAACTGGTTATAGGTGCATACTGGAAGTATTCTTTATTTCTTCATATTAAGCCGATAGATTTTGTGGAATTGTCTCCATACATAATTGCTGCAATGTAATTAAATCTGGATTTCTATTAAGAATTGCTTCAAACTTTTGCCGAAGTCCACATCCGAAGTCACTTGGAATACTTTCCAAATTATTAACAGCCACATCTAATGTAGTTAATCCGTCATTTAATTTGAGATTTCGATTTTCAAAATAAGTGATTAGTTTTGGCAATTTTCCAAAGTGTTCGTGAAGAAAGTACAACTGATTTTTTAAATTTGGGATTTGTGTGAGCTCCTTGCACTCACCAATACTTCTAGCATCCTCCTTTAGCAGTGTTACGAAATGTTTTAGACTATCGAAATTCTCAGCATAATAACTAGTAGCTTCCAGCCATGTTCATCATCTAGTTATTACTGGAGTGGGAGGCAGTGACAGAAATGGAAATTTTTCCCTGAAAAGAGCTACTCTCAATGGTGCTTTTCTGAAAACTTTTTTAAAAGCTGATACAAGTGTCTCTGATATATTAACAGATTCTGTGGAGAGCATGTGCTACACAAGTAATATGCAGCATATTAGGATATGTTTTCTTCAATAGTCTGCCTGTTTTTAACATATACGCAGCACTATCACTGACAAATAAAAGTATTTTTTCTTTGTACGTGGCGTCCGAATGAAGCATTTTTGCATATTCTCCTTAATGGTTTCAGCAACTGTTTCCGCATCAACTCTATTTATAACACTTGTTGCTATTACATATGAGTTATAGGGAATAGTTGGATGTAGTACACCAGCTACAACATTTACCACATAGCGTCCTAACATATCCACCGTTTCGTCGGCGCTTATCCATATGTATTGATTTAAAAGATGGCTTCTAATGCGTTCTACTGTTCTCGTATGGCACCTAGAAACATAATATTTGCGTAAAGTTGATTCATCAGGAACATTTCGACCAGTATATTTTTTCAGAAATATTTTTAAAGTGGGATTGCTAAGTTTATTTAATGGAATATTATCCGCCATAAAAGTGTTACAGAGTTCAGATGTGTTTGCGATCCTAAGTGACGAATTTTTGACGATATTTTACGGATTTTGTAATAAATTTCGGAATCACGGAATCACTGACAATGGACATACAATCAGTATGACCGTCAATCCAACTCGCCATTGTTTTACAATGCCGTTCTCGACATTCTTCCATATCATGTCTGAAAAAGTAACTTAAACAATGCTCTAGATCTAAATAGATGAAAACTAAAAATGTGTGCGTAAGTTATTGAAACTGAACGAAATTCAATGCACACTTACGTCGAAATAATTGGTAGAAATAGATTCAATCAAACGATATTAAACAGGATCTATCACAAAAATTACGATGTAATTAACAGTTAAAACTATGAAAACAAGAAACTTACTCACAGCACTTTATTTATCTTACGAAATATAAACTAATAAATAAAATACATTATAAAAACCCCGCTTCTATCTACGCTCATGAAAACACTTTAAAAAACACTATATTCTCCGAATACAATAGCTGAGTTGTCCATTGTTATCGTGCGAGACCAGGTGGCCGAGTAAGTCAAACAAATACTTCATTGAATTACGCCGGGATGTACTGTGCGACGTTATACACAATTCCAATTGCCGATTGCGTTTTATGGAAATTGCATCCGTTCTCTAGTAATTAAGAAACTTTTAAGTGCATTCAAACTTATAATCATTATTAAAATAAATCCCTCTTTCATGTAATTTAGGGAAATAGAGATATATGCCATAATTTCCCAAATTAATCAATATAATTTATATAATTTTGAAAATCATATTGGTTTCAGTGCATACAAAAATATAGTCCTTTTGCACATAAGAAAATCGTGGGAATACCGTACGTTTTGATATGAATATATCATTATAAAAAGCTTGTGAAAGTTGATTTCATTTTAAAACGTTCCAAAAAATTATTTTCAATATTTATTAAGACATAGAGATTCTGACTTACTTAAAAAAACAGTTATCATTCAAAATTTCTGTATTTTAAAGTTTGTGGTTGACTGGCACGCTTGTGCAATATTTGTTGCTAGTCACATAATCAAATCATATTCTATAAAATTGTCAATTATCGATGATTATACAAGTATAATTAAGATTAGAAAATAATCGATAATAAAAATAATAATAATAATAATAATCTTTAATGTCGAACCAAATTACAGGACCAAATATAACCTAACCCTTAGATTACCATGTCTTCTGGGGAGTCTTCTGAGGATCTCAGATCGCATGTGTTACATCTCATTCGTTTATATTTTAATTTTCAATTATATGCACTTATGTAATTGATATTCATATTTTTTTTAAGAAAATTCTGAACTCACTACGAAATTGTAATTGTTTTCTCTTTAGCTAAGTTTGAAATAGATAGCTGTAGTCCAACCGAGACCCCATGCAGCTGTTTAAGAAACCATTCATATTATAATTAACAGATGATTTGTCTGTCGGTAAAACAGTACATCATTATTTAGCAGCCGGTAAGTCAACTGTTGTATGAATACTAGTAAACAAGGTACATAATTATTAGTGTGTAAAAATAAAAGATGTGTTATGGTATGTATATTAATTTCACTTTTGTCTAAATATTTCTGATTCATGTTTTATATGTAGAGACTAGCTAAAAAAATGCGTCACCTTACACAAGCAGAAATCGAAGCTCAAATTTTTAGGTTAGGTAAGGAAGATTGTGCTAGATCCAAATTGTAATGAAGAATTGCTTCCAGGCGATGCCAATGATAGTTCTTCAGAAATAGAAAATATTGAGTATGTTGAGGAATAAGACGAGGATGCTGTTCTATCAGGAGAAAATTTACATCAAGAAAACCGCGAACTAGATACAGAAAATTGTGTAATATATCACTAAATCTGGTATGATATGGCAGCCTAAGCCGTCAAAACCGGATCTCACGTCAAAAATACGATGCTATTGACATTATTGTTGATGTTTTAAACTTGTTAATTGATGAAGATATGAAGAGTATTACATGCAGATGCACCAACGATGAAGTTATCCGAGTTTACAACTTATATAACCAAGAAAATTGCGGAAAATAAAAACTATAGAAAGAAATGTCTAAAGTGAAGCTAGATGCATTGATAAGAATTATTGATATCTGCTGGAGCGTCACATTGCAGAAAAGAAAAGACCGCCGAGATGTGGACCACAGATGAGTCAACTCGCAGATCAATTTTCACTACCTCTACGTCTCGAAATAGATTTATTCAAATTCGAAAGAATCTTAGACTTGACGACAAAATTACGAGACCAGAAACACGACAAGATAATAAATTAGCAGCCATCAAAGGATTCTTTTATAAGCTCAGCTGGTTGATAAGTGCAAAGTATGTTTTATAACCACATGAAACGTTAACCATCGACGAACAATTAGTTTCATTTCGGGGCAGATGTCCATTTCGATCATTTATAAACCAGCGCGATATGGAATAACAATTTGGGTCCTCGCTGATATAAAAATCTTCGTACTTCTATAATTTGCAGTCCTACACGGGAACGCCACCTGGGCTAGTTCCAAAAGACCACAAGGCCAATGGGCGGTAAAGGACCTTATGGAACCGTTGTTTAAATCGGGGTGTAGTGTGACTACAGAAATTTTTTTTACGTAGGCGCCCCTTGCCGAATTTTTGGTTACAAAACAAATTACCCTTCTCGGAACTGTACGGAAAAATAAAGCTGATACTCCAGAGCACCTGAAACTAAGTACAAGGAGAGCAGAATACTCAACTTTATTTGCTTTTTCTCAAAATCTAATGGTGTCATATATTCCAAAAACAGGGAGAATGATTTTTCAACACCTTGATGAACAGGTATCTCAAGAGGAGCATCGAAAACTTAACATAAGTTTGGAATATAACACCACCAAAGGAGGTATTGACAACGCAGATAAATTAATTTGAGAGTATTCTTGCCCTCGTCGTACAGCTAGGTGGCCTTTTAGATTGTTTACGAACATGTTAGATATTGCACGAATGCATTTATTATACAACATCAACATCTAATCTAAAGATATTTTTTGTTCGCTTTACATTTTTTTTGCATCTTTTAACGCATTTTTGTGTTTTTAAAGTTAAATGTAAAATAAGATGATGCAATTAACTTAAAACAACCTTTTAAACAACTTTAATAATAATTTACAGAAATTCTAAAAAAATGGAATTGTATAAAATTTCAAAATAAAGAGTTGAACCTCCTCTGGAGTTTAAAACCGCCCTTCTTGGTATTAATAGAATAAGATTGTCCAAGTCTTCTTGTGGAAGAAGATTCCACTGTTGTGAAAGTAGTTCCTGCATCTGTCTTTGATTTTGTATAGCGTCCATATGTGGTAAGTATCTTCTCTGAAGCATATTTCACGCATGTTCAATGGGATTGAGATCTGCGGATGGCAAAACTTCAATTCTTGCTTCATTGAGCCAATCGGTAACAGCTCTTGCCACATGTGATCGTGCATTGTCATGCATAAGTTCGGCCCAGTAGTTCGGCTAAGTAGTTTTACTACTTAAATAATATATATAAACATGGCTGAACGCCCTAGCTGAATTCGTCACAAACACTGAATGTAACATAGGCTATCTAAGTATATGATACATAAAAAGGCATAGGCAATAGACATAAAACCATAAAGAATTAATAGTTGAAGCGTTATAATTGGGGCTGATTTCCACAGCAAGATTATCCATGCTGTTGTAACCAAATTTGTTGTCTAAGGTGATACTTAAATGTAAGCATTGACAGAACCTTAAGGGAGTTCGGAATGCTATTATATTTGATGTAAATTGAATATGTAAATGATCTTTCAAAAAGAGAAGTTTTATGAGGAGGAGGCGAGATAAAAACCACGAAAAGGGGTGGTAATGTTATGTACGTCCGAGCGGTATCTTATTTTATTATATAAATAAGGAGGTGTTTTAGTTATTACAATCCTATGATAGAAGCAAAGACACTGCAATTCCCTGCGTTTTCTCATATTCAGCAAGTAAAACTGTCTATATAATAATTAAAATACCCACTGACCTGAAATTTATGTGTTTCATGAATTTATACAGAGTTGAACGGCTCATCTGTGGCAAATCATCGCGTTGTATTATTGCATTTAGCACTTTATTAAGCGTAGGAAGTTCATTTTTATAAAAAAACTGTACTATTTTCTTGACACCTTCGTCGTACTCGTCAATTAAAGATTGCCTTCCTGAACTTTGTTTTGGTGGAATAATTTGACCATTCTGTTTATAATCTTTGATTGTACGATAAATTGTCGATTTTGCCACTCCTGAAAGTAAGTTAGCATATAGTACATACATACGTACGAATACAGATTATTTACTAACCTAAGACGCATGCTATTTTTGCTACGATGACAGTCATCTTCATTTGAGGTTTATCGTTTCAAAGTTTCTTAAATATGTTTAATATATTTTGTTTCTCAAACACAGACAAGTGCCCCAAGCCTAAATAATTTTGTTTTCGTATCGGTGATATTTGCGTTCCAGAAGTGCTTTGTACTTGATCCATATCGAAAAATAACGTACGAAAAAAGTGTAACGTATGTAAAATATTAAGTTAGCTCTAAAAAGAACTTATTTTAGGAAAATTTAATGAAGGAAAACAAACAGTAACGATAATTATACAAAATGTAAGTTTTGATCAGCTGATTCAACCTGTCAACCCGTCAATACTCTAAATTTTAGTGTCATTGTGGCCGATAATTGGCCAATAACGAGACTTCTTTTTACCGCGAGATTTTTAAAACGCTCCTCCGAATTAAAAAACAGAGTATAGTTGAGCTACAAGTTTCAGTGGTCAAGTTTCATTTTTCTTATAGGGGCCATAGTTGGCTATGACACCTTCGAAATGAATTTTTCTTTCCCTTTTCAAAAATGTATAATTTGTTATACCTAATACCAAAACTAATTTCAAAAATTGAAAAAACAACATATTGTTACATTAACAGGTTGGAGCGGTTATGGCTTATCGCATATTACAATAGGAAACCTTGGAAACATAAAACAATCTAAGATACAACTGTCATTGTTAGTGTTTGTTTATAGTTGACATTTAGTTTATGTTCTGTGAAATTTACAAATCGAATAGCAAAATAAATACCTAGCATATTAAAATATAAAGTACCATTTAAATACTAAATTTAGTGATTATTATTAAATAATTTTGCTGTCATGGAGCCGTTTAGTAATAGTGACAAATTTTATATGTTGTCCTGTTAGATTCTGTGCCACAAAAATTCGACGAGAGCTGCAGAAATGTCCATAAACCAGTATCGAGAACGCAGACAATCCCATCTTTCTACTTACAGAAATTTAAAGGTATATTTAATATATCGCGGCTCATTTACTAAACCGCAGCGCATAAGTAATGAAACTAAAACTAATGTTTTACAAACAGTTGTTGAAAATTCAAACACATCAGTTCGAGAAATTCAACATAACACCCGCGTTCCCAAATCTACTGTTCATAAGATTTTGGCTTCCCACAAATATCATCCACATAAATACAATGTATCTCAATCTTTAAAACCAGGGGATAATGAAAGACGAAGAGAATTTTATGAATGGTACACTAGGCAATGTGATGATAATGATAATTTTTCTTCTCATATATTATGGTACGATGAAGCTAGATTCACAAACAATGGTTTATTCAATAGACAAAATTTACGATTTTGGTCTACATAAAACCCTCATATAATCAGATATAAAGTGCGTTTCGGATGTCTGGTGTGGCACACTAGAGTCTTGATTAATTGGTACAATAATTTTTAATGAAACACTAACGTCCGACGTTTATTTGCATTTACTGCAAAATAATATTGAAGACTGGCTGAGCGAATTACCTTTACAAGAGGCTCATAATTGTTGGTTTCAGCGATGCTCCTGCACATAATTGCAGAATTGTAACCAATTTTCTCAGTGGTCAGCGGTTTGGTAACAGGTGGATCGGAACTCGAGGACCAGTTGCATGGCCACCAATATCCCCTGATCTAACGCCGCTCGACTTCTATTTGTGGGTTTACATTAAAGACAAAGTGTATGCCCGCAGCTACAATAACGTAAATGAACTTCGTGAAAGCGTGGTTCACGAATGTCGAGCTATACCAAAGCGTATTTTACATACAGTTGTTAAATCTACTATTCGCAGCTCCTATTTATGTTTGGAAAATGATGGTCAACTGATTGAATTTTTTTTATAATTTCTTATTATAATTTTGTTTTAAATAATATCTAAGTATTTGTTGAGCTGCCTATGTTTTTAATTTAATAAATAATTGTTGCAAAATAAAGTTTTCTTCTTTTCTTTGTTTGCAAAACCTTCTATTGTCAAATGTTACAACCGCTCGAACCTGTTAATGTAACAATATGTCGTTTTTTAAATTAGTTTTGGTATCAGGTATAACAAGTTATACATTTTTGAAACGGGAAAGAAAAATTATTTTCGATGGTGTCATAACCAACTATGACCCCCATAAGAAAAATTAAACTTGACCATTGTAGTTAGCAGTATTCAAAAATCTAAATACATCACCAGATTCCTATTAAAAAAGTACCTTAAGGAAGTGCAAATTAAATTTGTCTTACTTTAAAAATAAATGAGTTAAAGAAAATCGAAAAACAAAAATTGTTTTTTTTTTTGGTATAGCGCCCGAAGTACGTTAAATATTCAAAGCTGTGTATATTAAATATTCAAATGTGTATAGGGTTTGGTACAATTTTACTTCTGGGGTATTTGATCCTATTTAACAAAATCTCTATCTTTCATAATAAGCGAGATCCCCATGTTGAGAATGAATCTGTGGACATACTGAATATGGATTTAAGACCACTTGTAATTTTAAACTCTAACCTGTACAGAAAATTAGCACTTTATATTCATACATTCATTGGAGTCCTAAAAAGAACCCACGAGGTAGTTTCCGAGATTTTTAATGCGTGGTAATCTAAGGGTGAACTAAATACATACAGTGTAACTAAATATAATTACATATATACCTATAATTTAATGTAAAAATGAATTAAACTAAGAAATGCAATGCAAATAAAAGACAAAAAACAAATTACAATTTCTAAAAATACACAGAGTGGTCAAAAGTAAAAATAAATTCAAAGAAAGAAGGGATCAGGGTAATATTTGTGCAGGTTGTGTGCCGTATGCGATAAAGGCACTTCAAGTAACATAACACATTCGTCTTGGCGATAGGGGTGGTGAAAGAGTTCGACGAGCGAGTTAAATGTCTTAGAACCAAAAAATTCATCTGTGATAGAAAAAAGATAGTTGATCCTGCCTCCTGTGTCGTCTCAATAAATTAATCAGAAACCTGGCACTAAGTTGTTTTCTTCTATCATTAAGAGAATTCAAAGAATAGCGGTCCAAAAGAGATGTATTCGTATATTAAATGCCTCTCTTCGAATATGATCCATCACACTTAAATAATAGATACTTCAAATATCGTCTTTGAACATTCTTCGCAGCCAGTCGCAAATGCAAGTAATGATTTTAATATATAGGGGAGGCGTATTATTATCTACTTCTTAGATAAACATTGTACAGAAATTTTAATGCTAACGGATTACGAAAATACTTACAAGATCCTATAACGAAACCCAAAGATTTAATACCTGTGGTGCACATACATATATATAAGTTCCTGAATTCTGGGAATTGGAAGATCGTTTATAACATATGGGAATAGAACTGGACTTACCACACGAATATACGAAACGATAGCACATTTCAAGGCGATTCCATTATGTTTACACCACTGATAAATCAAATGAAGATTACGTAACAGTTCTTTGCAATCGTTTAACGACGAAACTCTAGAAAAGATCTTAAGATCATCGCATATGCTAGCATTTTAAAATCCAAGAGCACAATGAGATCGTTAATAAAAATATTAAATAATTAGGGCCCTAGAGTAGATCTCTGGAGAACGCCTGACGATAGAGTATACCGCCTGACTTGAAAGTCATTGTAGTATACGTAAGTATAGATCTGTGACTCAAATAAGAAATTAGTTGAAATAAGCCATTCGAGAAAGATATCAAACTTGGTTAACGGTATTATTACACTAGTCTCTAAGTATGATGGATATTTTCTTAAGGAGCTAACTTGTTAAATTATAGCCCATTATAACTCAATCTACACATAGGTTAACTATTTGTTCAAATGTTTAACTGAGTTTCAGAGAATCAATTGTACTAAAATTTAAAAATAAGCAGTGATGTACATATATGAAATTATTTAATTTTTGAACCAGACGAGAAATTAAAGATATTTCGATGACAACATATGAGATAATGCATTACTTTATATAAATTTTTATAATACATATTGTTACTAAATATATAAGGAATCCGTGGTACTGTAATTTTTAAAAATCTTGAATATTTTAATTAATTAGCGTTGTTAATATTTTGATCTGGTATGACAGTTGAATCGGAGTCACTATACTGTATCATCATTTACGAATATAATTAGTTCGTGTATGTTATCTTAATTTTTATCTACTTGCCACATCTCGTTCTCAACTGAAATATAAGCAGAGTAATAATAGCAAATAAGAGTGCTAATTAAAGATATACCTTTTTTTATATGAATCAAATAATTAGTCCATTGTCCACTTGATCATATGCTCGGTCTATTAGAGCCGGAATGTCAGACACTATGAAAGTAAGTTGGCTTATGTAAAATAAATTGTAACTTATGGCATTTAAGATAATGTGCTATGGATCTATCAAGCGAGCCACCAAATTTGTATGCTAGGTAGGCCATGAACGACTGACATAGACATATAATATAAGTCACGCCTGAATTTAGAGAATTGACGAAGTGTGATTTGTAAATAATCATAAGTCAAATTGATAAGTTGGAAGATATTTTTGCAATTTATTAGCTGTTTAATAATGGCTTTTGTATTTAACGGACAACAGAAACGGCACATGGTTGAAATTTATTTTAAAAATGGTAGTAAAATTAATGGTGAATGGGTTCATTCTAACAGGGCTGCATATCAGGATTTTTTGGAAGAATTTCCAGATATTGCTATCCCATATGATCAGCTTTCCACATGCATTCGCCGTTTTGTGCAATTATTTAGGGAAACAGTGGATGAAATACTTCCTGTGGACAGACCGAAACGACAGGAATTCAAAAGTTGTCAAGGATTTATTGACAATTTTGTTGTTGGAGGCATTAATTTTTATCTACATGCCACATCTCGTTCTCAACTGAAATATAAGCAGAATAATAATAGCAAATAACAGTGCTAATTAAACATATACCTTTTTTTAAATGAATAAAATAATTAGTCCATTGTCCACTTGATCATATGCTCGGTCTATTAGAGCCGGAATGTCAGACACTATGAAAGTAAGTTGGCTTATGTAAAATAAATAGTAACTTATGGCATTTAAGATAATGTGTTATGGATCTATCAAGCGAGCCACAAAATTTGTATCCTAGGTAGGCCATGAACGACTGACATAGACATATAAGTAGAGCTGAGGATGTTTGCGGTATAACCATGGTTATACCGCAAACATCCTCAGCTCTACATATAAGTCACGCCTGAACTTCGAGAATTGACGAAGTGTGATTTGTAAATAATCATAAGTCAAATTGACAAGTTGGAAGATATCTTTGCAATTTATTAGCTGTTTAATAATGGCTTTTGTATTTAACGGACAACAGAAACGGCACATGGTAGAAGTTTATTTTAAAAATGGTAGTAAAATTAATGGTGAATGGGTTCATTCTAACAGGGCTGCATATCAGGATTTTTTGGAAGAATTTCCTGATATTGCTATCTCATATGATCAGCTTTCCACATGCATTCGCCGTTTTGTGCAATTATTTAGGGAAACAGTGGATGAAATACTTCCTGTGGGCTGACCCCCTTGAAGATACGTCGATTAAAAATATAAAATTTGAAACAGTAGCCGAAAAATGCATACATATTTCAGGAATATTAAACGCAGCGCGTTACAGACTGGAAATCTTGATACCATTTGTAAATATGTTACACGATGATGAATTGCAGAAAGGCTACTTCCAACAAGATGGAGCTCGTGTTTATACTAAACATTGTTTTATTGAGAGAATTTTTTGGAGATCGAATTATTATTTTAAATACAAACACAATTTGGCCACCTCGTTCCTGCGATTTAAGATCGTGCGATTTCTTTTTATGGCCGTACTTAAAAAATTATATTTTTGTGACACCTGTTTTTCATATTAGTGACCTGTAACAAAGGATAACTAATAAGATCGTAAAAATTAATAATTCACCTTGGATCATAGAAAATGTTATTAACTCGCTATTAACTATTAAGCGAAGAGCTTTACCTTGTAAGATGAAGGCGGCGGCCATACTACGCACCTTATTTGATGAATATTGTTGCGTAAAGGATTGTGTTTTGTTCTTCTTTTGATTTAAACAATAGGGTAAACGTCATCAAAATCCTATACGACAAACTCCAATGGATGACTTCAGAGATTACGAAGATTAATTTCTCCAATAAAAAAACATATTAGTGTTAAAAGAAAAAAATAATGATTGCTTCAATGTCATACTTGCTTGTTTTGTATATTGCATTAATAAATTGCTGTGCTTACTTGAATTAGTAATTATTCATCTTTATTCTGAATATTATGAGATTTTACATACATAATCTTCTTTATCAGAATAATGAAACATACACGAGTAGGTAAACCCCACCAGTTTTGTATAATACAAAGGCCACCTTTGGAAGGGCGTCGTTGCTTCGCATTGGTTGTGTGGACGGGGCGAGGTACTTCGGCGGTCTGACAACAGGCAGCGCTGAATTTACTTCTACGCTCGGTCTGGATAATTTCTGTCATGTGGCGATGTGGTTCTTTTTTGTGAATGTGTCTGAAGATTTCCTTTCTCCAGCGGGGCCGTACCGATGAGCCTGTAAAAAGGCGAAATACGTATCTACGTCTCTGGGGAGAGATATGTTCGGACACGTTCACAAAAATATTAATAGTGAACCTGTATTTGTGTTCTTCACACCAGATTTTTAATAATACCTTTGTATTATAATCTTCTTTAGTCTGGTTTGATTTTTGATACTAGTTTTAAAATTTTATTTTTCGGTATTTTTTCATTTTAAAACAGACAGCACATTTTTTTTAAATATAATAAATCATTGTACTTTACATATTTCAACCAAATAACCGTCTTTTCCCTGAAATTCAATTTTTTTGTAGACTTAAATATTAGGTTAACTTAATGAATGTCACTTGGCAACTCTTATTTAACGATTTAACTTCTTACTAGTAATATGACATGTAGGTCAAATCACTTAATCAATCTAAGACATAACTGATTTAATCCATGTCATGCTCTGAAAACTTTTGTGGCTCACTCAATATTTCAGACATGCATTCCCCAGTCCATAGCCACCTGGAACGTAAAGACTTTTGAACACCTGTTAGCACTTGTTCATTCAAAGATTATGTTTTATTTGAGTCCATACGATTTCTATGAGATTGAGCGTGCAATGGTACGGAGGTAGCCTTAAGATTGTGTGGCCTAATCTCTTGAAAAAATCCGTACACAGCAAATAATGACATGTGACAACA
This sequence comes from Melolontha melolontha, assembly GCA_935421215.2. Lineage (NCBI taxonomy): Eukaryota > Metazoa > Arthropoda > Insecta > Coleoptera > Scarabaeidae > Melolontha > Melolontha melolontha. The sequence goes on from OW285238.1 coordinate 97,104,728, forward strand.
AGAAACAAAGTGGTGAACTACGAGGGAGCATTTTCGCAGAATGGGGGAATAGGAAAGAAAATAGAAATACAATATATTCACCTGCAACACTAATACATTTTTCAGATCTTTCAAATAGCTTGTGCCTTCATAAAAAATATTTTATCTTTGTCTGAAAAATACGTCGAAACTGCCTTCCATACTTCTTCATCGCTCATAAATTTCTTCACCGGCAGTTCTTTTTTCATTTTAGGGAACAGATAAAAATCACTCGGAGCGAGGTCTGGACTATAAAGAGGGTAATTCAAAATATCGAAGCCCACTTTATGCAGGGTAGCCAATACAACACGACTTTATAGACGGGAATTGTTGTTCAGAAGCGGGACACTTTTCGTCAATTTTTCCCTTCTTTTTTTCTTTCATGATTTATTTTAACCGTCAAGATTGAAGCATAGTATTCTCCAGTTATGGAAACGCCTTTATCTTTGTAATATATTAACAGGATTTCTTTTTGGTGAGTCTCCAAAAAACTACGCCAAGAATTTTCCACCCGACTGTGACACTTTAAATTTCTTGCGTGGTGGTGTACCTTTTTTATGATACTCCATGGAGTTTTGCTTGAACACAGGTTCATAATGATGAACCAAAGTTTTATCACCAGTAACAATTTGACTCAATAAACAATCTCTGTCTACATTAAAGAGGTCCAAAGACGCAGGGGAGCATTACACGCGCTGTTTTTTTGGCGGCGGCATGACCATTGCCGATCCCCACCTTGCGCGGACCTAGGTCATGTCAATATGATCGTGAAGAATTTAAAAAATGGTTGTATCAGATACTCCAATAATTCCTGCGTGTTGTCTCTTTTTTGGCTGAACATCCTCTACTATTAATTTTTCGACTTTTCGAACAAGCTTTGGAGTGGTCACTTCAATAGGCCCCCCCGACCGTGGGTCGTCTTCAAGAGACTATTTTGCTTAAAGAGACTGTGTATTTATAAACCATAGTTTTTTCCGGACTAGAATCGCCGTAAACCAATGACAGCTCTTTCAGTATGGTTGGAACAGATTTTCCTTGCTTTGTAAGAAACTTTATAATTGTACGGTACTCGAATTTCACCATATTTCACACTTTCTTCCCAATTGAGTTACTTGGTCGACGATAATTCAAACACTACTGATGCAATAATAACAATACCTTATATTTATCATCATCATAGCATAATGAGTCACTGAACACGTTACAATATGCAAGAGCTCTTCAACTACCATCCAACCCCCCCCCCCCCAATCCGGGAACTCAAAATCTCTTCCTCGTATGTTACATACGTTAATTCTGTAACTAGAAAGAGATAAATATAGTTTTATAAGAGTACTATTTTCTAAGGTGCGAACAGTTAATACATAAATAATATTTTATTTACTCAGCAAGTTAACTTTTTTTTATTCCGGCTTACATTGTAATGTATTTATTTCCTCTCAAAAAAAGTAGAAGATTAGAATGAACGAAATTAAAAATTCTCGTTATGAAATATTTTGCAGTATAATGCATTTTTTAAACTTCTACGCAAAAATTTGGTTTAATGTAGATCTACAGGGTAAGGAAGATGTGGAAAATGTAATCACAAAAGTTTCAAAAAATTTTCTAGCGTAATTCTCGTTGTATACAGGGTATCCAGAAACTCTCCTGACAAACGAAGACCGGAGTTTCCTCAGATAATTTTAAGACAATTAAACCCAAATTCACCTAGTCCGAAAATGCTTCCTAAGGGAGCTAGAGTTCTTTGAAGATGGCGCCTTGTATTTATTTATTTTTTAATTCCTCCAGAACGCTTCTATTTAGAAAAACAAAAACTGGTATGCTTATTTATCCTCCAGAGATGAATCGATTCCATCAATTGCGAATTTCTAGTACCGGTCATAGGCGTCCGTTTTGGGTAGGTCAACGGTTATTTTAAGGCACAACTTTTTTGTCTTTAACTTTTAAGCATTTGTGACACTAGATTATTAAATTTTCAGGTATTCCAGTACTAAAAGGTACTCTTACTTTAAGTCGGTAGGATACACCGTTTTCTAGAAAAATCGATTTGTAAATTTTTCGTTTTTTCTTCATTAAAGTTCAATTTATTATGTATCTACTTATTTTTAGCGACGAAGTTGGCTTGGACTATCAAGGCATGGATGAAAATTAACATTCACCATTTTAGAAATAGGAACTTATTGTTAAAATTATCGTCCGGAATTTTATCGATTTGTTTGGAGGTTAATAAACTTGAATTACAACTGTATTTTGGTAAATGACACAAAGACATGGACCGACTTTAACTATATTTTGGCCCTACAAATTTGGAAATTTGTGATGAATTAGAAATAAATTTTATTCTGACTTCCGGTTCGACGTTTATATGTATTCTTCAGATTCACATAGCTTTGTCGCTATTCAACGGTAAGCCTGTATAATGATCCCTAAAATTATAAAATAAGAGGTGAACCAAATAAATACCTCTAACAAAATATGAATCATAATTACACACTCTGTGGCATACCAGATAACATTTATAAGAAAATCAAAACCGTTCATGCGTTCTAAACTTTCTACTGTTTGTATTCAATGAAATACAGAGTGAATGCAATTAGATACCCATTTACTGGAAGGTTAACTCTCTAGATTTGTAGATTACATCATCGACTTGATGTTAAATTGTTCATCACAATACTAATAATAATCATGATGTTGATAATACTATTAAGAAAAAGAAACGCAGCACACGTTTCCGTAAAAAATACGAAGAATATTATGACACTTTATTGTGTTGTCGCTATTAGGGCTGGTAATTGTTAGAATTGTGAGAAGGAGAGTACAAGAAAAGATGTTTATCTGTAATACCGGTTGGTTATATGAGGTCAGTGGGATTCTATTGAAATAAGAAACTGTAGAAGCTTAATTTATAATTCAAAGAGCTATATTACTAAATAAGAAAGAATGGCGAATTGTGTTTAATTCATACACACATCAACACACAACACACACTATATATATATAGTGGATTCAATTAGTTGGCCATTTAAGGTCTGGTTTTACTTCAATATGTATATATTTAAAACAATCTTACATGTTTCGGCATATGATGCCTTTATCAAAGAAATTTAAAATTTCAATTAGTTTGCCATTTAAGGTCTGGTTTTACTTCAATATGTATATATTTAAAACAATCTTACATGTTTCGGCATATGATGCCTTTATCAAAGAAATTTAAAATTTCAATTAGTTGGCCATTTAAGGTCTGGTTTTACTTCAATATGTATATATTTAAAACAATCTTACATGTTTCGGCATATGATGCCTTTATCAAAGAAATTTAAAATTTCAATTAGTTGGCCATTTAAGGTCTGGTTTTACTTCAATATGTATATATTTAAAACAATCTTACATGTTTCGGCATATGATGCCTTTATCAAAGAAATTTAAAATTTCAATTAGTTGGCCATTTAAGGTCTGGTTTTACTTCAATATGTATATATTTAAAACAATCTTACATGTTTCGGCATATGATGCCTTTATCAAAGAAATTTAAAATTTCAATTAGTTGGCCATTTAAGGTCTGGTTTTACTTCAATATGTATATATTTAAAACAATCTTACATGTTTCGGCATATGATGCCTTTATCAAAGAAATTTAAAATTTCAATTAGTTGGCCATTTAAGGTCTGGTTTTACTTCAATATGTATATATTTAAAACAATCTTACATATTTCGGCATATGATGCCTTTATCAAAGAAATTTAAAATTTCAATTAGTTGGCCATTTAAGGTCTGGTTTTACTTCAATATGTATATATTTAAAACAATCTTACATGTTTCGGCATATGATGCCTTTATCAAAGAAATTTAAAATTTCAATTAGTTGGCCATTTAAGGTCTGGTTTTACTTCAATATGTATATATTTAAAACAATCTTACATGTTTCGGCATATGATGCCTTTATCAAAGAAATTTAAAATTTCAATTAGTTGGCCATTTAAGGTCTGGTTTTACTTCAATATGTATATATTTAAAACAATCTTACATGTTTCGGCATATGATGCCTTTATCAAAGAAATTTAAAATATAAATTATATAAAATATAATTATATATATTCTTTATATAATTATTTCTTGACCTTAGTATGTTATGGTTGATTTAATTAGTTGGAAATTTAAGGTCTGGTTTTACTTCAATATGTATATATTTAAAACAATCTTACATGTTTCGGCATATGATGCCTTTATCAAAGAAATTTAAAATATAAATTATACAAAATATAATATATATATTCATATTTTAATTTTCTTTGATAACGGCATCATATGACGAAACATGTAAGATTGTTTGAAATATATACATATTGAAGTAAAACCAGACCTTAAATTTCCAACTAATTAAATCTACCATAACATACTAAGGTCAAGAAATAATTATCTATATATATATATATATATATATAGTAAATTCAATTTGTTGGCGATTTTTAAGGTCTGCTTTTACTTCAGAATGTATATATTTAAAACAATCCTACATGTTTCGGCAAATAATGCCTTTTTCAAGGAATATAAAATATAAATGACAGTCTATGTATTTTAGAATACTAATGCATGATTTATTATTATTAAACTAGAATGTATCTTTGAATAATTTGATCCATGGCAACTACAAATGTATAAGTATGACATTAATATACTGTCATTTATATTTTATATTCCTTGAAAAAGGCATCATTTGCCGAAACATGTAGGATTGTTTTAAATATATACATTTTGAAGTAAAACCAGTCCTTAAATCGCCAACAAATTGAATTTAACATGCAAATGTCACGAAATAATTATCTATATATATATACATATATATATATATATATATATATATATATATATATATATATATATATATATATAGTAAATTCAATCAGTTGGCGATTTAAGGTCTGGCTTTACTTTAAAGTATATATATTTAAAACAACCCTACATGTTTCGGCAATGATGCCTTTATCAAGGATATAAAATATAAATGACAGTATACAAAGGTCATATAATTAAGTTGCTATGGATAAAATTATTCAAAGATACATTCCAATTGAATAATAATAAATCATGCCTTAGTATTCCAAAAACAGATAGACAACCAAAACAGGGAAAAGCAAGACATGAGTTATTATTATGTATGCGCCCGTGGAGCGTCTTAAGATGCAAAGTTGTCGGCATTCGCCTTAAACGAGAAGGAAATCCACGAAAACCTACTCGGACAATTTACCATCATAAGATATTTTTTTGTTATATAATTATATATCTTAAGTTATTTAAATATCAATTACATTTAAATACGAGTATTATATACATTTGCTTATCATACTGACTGTTCCGTGTTTTGTTTCCTTTCGGGTTGTCCGAGTAGGTTTTCGTGATTTTCCTTCTCGTTTAAGGCGAATGCCGACAACTTTGCATCTTAAGACGCTCCACGGGCGCATACATAATAATAACTCATGTCTTGCTTTTCCCTGTTTTTGTTGTCTATCTGTTTTTGGAATACTAAGGCATGATTTATTATTATTCAATTGGAATGTATCTATGAATAATTTTATCCATAGCAACTTAATTATATGATCTTTGTATACTGTCATTTATATTTTATATCCTTGATAAAGGCATCATTGCCGAAACATGTAGGGTTGTTTTAAATATATATACTTTAAAGTAAAGCCAGACCTTAAATCGCCAACTGATTGAATTTACTATATATATATATATATATATATATATATATATATATATATATATATATATTCATGTATCTACGGATTTGGTGCAAACATGTACAACAGAGAATGTTGTGTTGATAAATTTTTTATTATATTTATTTCCGGATATAAAATAATTTTATAATCAAATAAATTCTTTATTACAAACATAAGATTTTATGAAACATTTTCTAATGTATATAAATTCGAACGTGATAAATATCAACAAATAATTTATTAAATTTAACCCCCACCTACTAGGTGGCGCAAAAGTCATCACCTTATCGGAAGATGCTATAATTTTTGCAAATGGCGGCAAATGTCAATTATGTTTTGACAATTGTCAAGTAAACAGACAGTGAAGAGACAAGACGATCGCTATACTCCTCAAGAACGCGGAATAATTATTTCGATTTTTTCGTGAATTTCGGCGCAGATTTCCCGGTCGTCTGACACCAACTGGGCAAACACTACGGCGTTTAGCCGCTCGCCTTGAAGAGAACAACACGAGATGCTTCCAGGTCTGGCCGGCCCCGAAGCAGCCGTTCTGCTGAGAAGATCGCGGCTGTGGCTGAAGATGTCGCAAGGAACCCCGCAGTATCGACCAGACGTCCTGCCACGCAATTGGGCATCCATCGGCGGTCTTTACAGAGAATTTTGGTGAAAGATTTGAAGATGTTCCCTTACAAAGTGCAGACAGTACATCAGTTGACCGCCAATCGCGTGTAACCTACGCTCAAGCCATCCAGAATCTCGACCACGAGGAAGATAACTTTTCATCGAAAATTATCATGAGAGACGAGGCCCAATTCCATTTTTGTGTATATGTGAATAAGCAAAATTATCACTTTCGGTGCACCGAAAATCCGCGCATAACCCACGAAGAGCTATTACACCCGCTCAAAGTTACTGCATGGTGTGCCGTTTACGCTGGAGGCGTCACCGGGACTTATTTTTTCGAAAACGCCGCGGGCCAAACGACTACTGTGGACGGCGAGCGCTACAGAGTCATGCTCAACAACTTTCTCCTTCCTTAATTGGATAATTGCGATTGTCGCAAATTATAGCGACAATCGCATGTAAAATGAGATTTAATAATTATTAATTCTCATACACATGAAGTTCATTACAGTTCGTATATATACACGTAGTATAGAAGTGAATATCATGTCTGTCTTCGGTAAGGTGCACTGATGATCTGTAAAAAACAGTGAAATATCGATATATGCACATTCCGCGCAGATAAGTTTTTCACAAAATTTTTCATTTGTACTGACAACTTGTACAGTTGATGTCGCGGCTTGTTGCGTCTACAATCTAGGGCAAAAGTGATTTGCCGAATTGTAGATTTAAATGTAACAAATTATAGCGACAATCGCATGTAAAATGAGATTTAATAATTATTAATTCTCATACACATGAAGTTCATATATATATATATATATATATATACAGGGTGCGGCAGGGAAACTTGCTGATTTGAATTGGACGCCAATGAGCGAGGCGTGGTCAGAAAGGGGTGGGGAGGGTCTCATTAGAAAGAGGGGGTTCTGAAGTTTTGTTACCCCACAAGCCAGTTGTCGTCATGCGTTGGACTAAGGAACAGCGTGCGCTCGCCGTCAAGGCCTACTTTTCCAACGGTCATTCGGTGGTCGCCACCCAACGTGCCTTCCGAACTCGGTTCAATATTCATCCCGCGCGTCCCGTTCCTGGCCGGCAATCGATTGTTTCGTGGGTGAACACATTCAGGGAAAGTGGGAGTGTTGCAAAAAAAGTCCCAGGAGGTCAATGGACATCCAGAACTCCAAAAAACGTCGACAGGGTGAGGGAGTCGTGTTTGCGCTCTCCCCGGCGTTGGGCGCGTAAACACGCTGCTGCTCTGGGGATTTCTGATCGCACAGTGAGACGAATTCTTCACAACGAACTCCAGTTTCATCCCTACAAAGTTGCTGTGGTCCAACGGTTGAGTGAACGCGATTTCGCTTCTCGCCAAACTGCATGTGAAGCGCTCAGTAACTTGCCAGACGACGCTCTCGTGTTTTTTAGTGATGAGGCCCATTTTCACCTTTCCGGCTGTGTTAACAAACAAAACATGCGGCATTGGAGTGATGTCAATCCCCGCGAACTTCATGAGATGCCACTTCATTGTGAACGTGTTACTGTGTGTTGTGCATTGTCGAGAGTTGCAATAATTAGGCCTCATTTTTTCGAGGAAGATGAACGCGCTGTTACTGTGAATGCAGTTCGCTACAGAGAAATGATTGAGACATTTTTTTCTTCCACAACTTGAAGAAATGGAACTTGGGGACGTATGGTTCCAGCAGGAAGGAGCCACGGCGCACACAGCGAGAACTTCGATGGAGCTTTTGAGGGAACACTTCCACGAGCGCCTTATATCTTTGAGGGGTGACGTACCGTGGCCCGCCGCGCTCTCCCGATTTGGCACCCAGCGATTTTTTTTATGGGGATATCTTAAATCCATCGTTTACAACGACAAACCCCGGACCTTGCAACACCTGAAGGACAACATCCGAAAAAGCCATCGCCAACATTCCCGTCGATATGCTCGAAAGAGTGGAGCGCAACTTAAAATCAAGGGTAGATCAGTGTATCACTAATGAGGGCCGCCATTTGCCCGATGTCATTTTTAAAACTACTTAAAACAAAAATTCAGAATGTGTACTATACGATACAAAAAGAATTAAATCGATATATGAAGTACTTTTTCTTTTATTGACTTTTCAAATCAGCAAGTTTCCCTGCCGCACCCTGTATATATATACATGAGTGTTTAGATAATTTCTTAGCCGTTTATTAAATGTAACAAATGATAATTTATTGGAGTTTTTCGGCTTTTATATGAAATATTTACAAATATCAAATTAGAATGTATGTAACTGCAGAGTAAGTGGGGATGTAAATATTGCTGTCTACAAATTACAAAGCAAATCATACGAAATTTTTAATTGAAAGATATTGTCTATGTTGGGCTCGAAGCCAAGTCTACAGTTTGCCGGACTGTCACTTTTGCCACAATAGACCTAGGTTCAAGCTATTTAGAAATGCATTATAAAGTAACAGTGTTAATGAATCAGATGTCAGTTATTGAATGTAGATGTCAAGTTGAAAGCAGAAGTCAGTTTTGAAAGCTGATGTCAGTTTTGATAGCAGATGTCAGTTAGTGAAAGCAAATGTCAGTTATTGAAAGCAGATGTCTGTTTTGAAAGCAGGTGTCAGTTATGAAAGCAAACGTCAGATTAGAAAGCAGATGCCTATTTTGAAAGTAAATGTCAGTTATTGAAAGCAGATGTCAGTATTTTGAGAGCAGATGTCAGATTTGAATGTTTGAAAATGCTAATTATTACTCCATAGCAAACTGTAGACTTGGGTTCGAGTCCCAACATAGACAATATCTTTCAATTAAAAATTTCGTATGATTTGCTTTGTAATTTGTAGACAGCAATGTTTACATCCCCACTTACTATGCACTTACATACATTCTAATTTGATATTTGTAAATATTTCATATAAAAGCCGAAAAACTCCAATAATTTATCATTTGTTACATTTAATAAACGGCTAAGAAATTATCTAAACACTCATATAGCTATGGAGTAATAATTAGCATTTTCAAACATTCAAATCTGACATCTGCTCTCAAAATACTGACATCTGCTTTCAATAACTGACATTTACTTTCAAAATAGGCATCTGCTTTCTAATCTGACGTTTGCTTTCATAACTGACACCTGCTTTCAAAACAGACATCTGCTTTCAATAACTGACATTTGCTTTCACTGCTAACTGACATCTGCTATCAAAACTGACATCAGCTTTCAAAACTGACTTCTGCTTTCAAATTGACATCTACATTCAATAACTGACATCTGATTCATTAACACTGTAACTTTATAATGCATTTCTAAATAGCTTGGACCTAGGTCTATTGTGGCTGAGTGGCAAAAGCGACAGTCCAGCAAACTGTAGACTTGGGTTCGAGTCCCAATATAGACAATATCTTTCAATTAAAAATTTCGTATGATTTGCTTTGTAATTTGTAGACAGCAATGTTTACATCACCACTTACTCTGCAATTACATACATTCTAATTTGATATTTGTAAATATTTCATATAAAAGTCGAAAAACTTCAATAATTTATCATTTGTTATATATATATATATATATATATATATATATATATATATATATATATTGTTGTGCCCTATAGAAAAATGTAGAAATTAAATTTATTATTTATCGATACAAAACTTCAGCTATGACTCTTAATCTTTTTTAATACGTCTATCTCTGGGCGTGTGAGTAGTCCGGTTAAAGCTAAGGGATTCAAATACAGGTTTATAATAAATTGAAAGCAATTATATAATTATCGATTGATCGAAAAATATTATAACGGGTGTTCAGAAACATTCGAAGTCAAGTGGGCTCTAAACAAAAAATCGTATATCTTTACATAAGTATCCGATTTGTAATAATTATTAAATGTCAACTGTTGTCTGTCAAAAATCAATCTATCTCAGACATGACTTCATATTTTCAAGGACTACTTTGACTTCGAATGTTTCTGAACACCCGTTATATCTCAAACTGTAGTTATCTACCTTGACATCTAGGAAATAATAGGAAGAATTTCTACAGTAAGACAGTACTAAAGTTTTTCACTATGTTTACTTTTATCATACTAAACCTTTTTGAACAAATACGTTTGCTAACGCCGTTGAAAATAAAATAAAACACTTCTTTAAATGTACAAAAACAATATAACTTGTATTATCGGCTAAATGAAGATAGGAAGTATCTGGTATAGAGGTGAATATGAATTGGATTAACTAACAGGTAAGTACTACATATAAATTAACAATTAACGTACTATATCTTTGATTTTATAACTGATATTCAACTTCGTCTTTGGAAATATAAGCTTGATTGTTTAAATATGTATCAACATATGAATACTAAGATACACTCAAATCCGATGCTAAACGGAGAGTAAAAAACCTTAACGAGGTCTTCCAAATGAATCTATGGAATTATTTACGTTTTAATATAGTACAGATCGATTATCTGTGACTAATAATAATTAATAAGCCAATATAGGTTGATACGGAGAGAATTTGAATAGTTTATGCCTGTATCCGGCTATTACGATTGAATTTTGGAAATTAATTTAATTAAATTTTAATATAAGGTTAAACAACAAGTAAATAATGTTAGTTTTAAGTACCTTCTAGTTAAATGAACTAATGATGGTATGGATAGGATGTTCTGCGAAGGAATTCTTCGGAATTATTAGAATATCGGGAAAATCTTCTCGGGTTTCTTAAAAACTGGTCTTGATTAAGGACAGGATGTACAGGATAATTAAATATTCTTCTTCAAGTACCAAAATAAGTTAGTCTTCTTAATAAATCGTGTTTTAAAATTCAAATATCAGTAGCCGCCATTTTGAATTTGAAAATTTAAAATGATGCTTTGTCGGAAAATTAAATAAATACGTAGTCAATGTCGTTAAAATAAATAAGAATAAATAGGTAATTAATAAGGCTAACTTATGTATCTATTTTTGAACACTTTTTGTAGTTAATTATGAATATATCGCGAATTTAAGAAATTTAGGGTCGTCTAATTTATGGAAAATGGCGTCCGTATGGAATCTCTTTGCTTATATTTTCTTTTGACTATTATTTAATCTAACTTAGACTTTTAAATTTCTAAACATATATATTTTATATTTTAAATGTAAATGTTTACATTTTTTATTTGTAAATTTCATATCTATTACTTATATTGTTGTTGTTGTAATTTGCACGAAGCGATGCATAGTAATGCATACATGCCATTAGTTACAGTTTACTTGCGAAGTTGGATGGTTTGCTCAACTTTTGCGAATAGTCCGTATTCACGATGGATATTTTTACCCTTGAACAAAAAAAATATGTCGTAAAACAGTATCATCTTGGTCGCAGCATAAGAGAAATTGCACGGGTATTTCAAATTAACTTTCAACGTACCATTGCGTTTGAAACGATAAGACACATAATTAAAAATTTCGAAAAATATGGCAGTTTAAATCCGTTAAAACATACGAAGGTAAAGGTACCGCAAAATGAAGAACGTGATTTTTTGATTTGTGCTTCTGTAGAGGAGCAGCCACAATCGTCTAGCACGAAAATCGCCGAACAGCTTAACATTGCCAGCTGCACCGTTCGTAGGGTTTTGAAAAAAAATAAGTATCGTTCGTATAAATTAAGGAAAACGAATGAGATTTTTCCCGATGATAAATATAAACGTATGCAATTTTGCGAACAAGTCATCGAACGATGTAATAACGACGATAATTTTGTAAAAAACATATTATTTACTGATGAAAGTTCATTTCCTTTATACGGTCGCCATAATCCAAGCATTGCAAGATATTGGTCAAGGGAAAATAGGCATCTTGTTTATAATGCTAGAACTCAATATCCGGAAAAATTAAATGTTTGGGCTCGCCTATTGGGCAACAATATAATTGGTCCGTTTTTTATACAAGGAAACCTAAATGCAGCCAAATATTTAAGTCTTCTGCATGATAATATAATTCCTGCTATACGAAATGTAGCAGACATAAATCTTATTTGGTTTCAGCAAGACGGTTGTCCTGCTCATAATGCTGTAATTGTCAGAGAATATGTGCGCAGCATATTTGATGACAGAGTACTAACCGGCTGGATCGATATTCAATGATCACCTGATCTATCTCCTAATGATTTTTTTCTCTGAGGTCACCTTAAGACATCAATTTATGGGTTTCCAAATAACAGACCTAATAATCTGGAGGAATTACGGGCGAAAATAGTTGAATCTATCCTAAATATTCAACCGCAAACGATTTTAAATGTTCAGAGAAACTTTTATGACAGATTAGGACATTGCTTGTTTGCATTAGGAGACCGTTTTGAGCATACAATACATTAAATAGTTTAGTTTTTATTTTTTTAATTCTAGTTTTATTTATTATGTATAGAATATAGAAGTTATTATGATTTACCGCTTTATTTATTGTTATTGTTATAGGTGTATCTGACATTGTTTTAAACGTTAAAAATATTAAAATCTTCCAAAAAGTCCACACTTATTTGTGTTTATTATTACATAAAGTCCCTATTATTGACGGTAGTTCCACATTCATCGACGTTTATACTATGTATGTGCTTACTGCTTACATCCAAACTGATCTACAGTACATATCTATGTATGTATGATAAATTATGATACATACATACATACATGCTATGTGCGTCCCCACTCCTCGCATCTCGAACGCACACATACGTAATACACGTTTGTAGGTGACTATAGGGAAGAGATTTGTACTGTATATTATAATACTACCTTGAATAAGTACACATTTTGTTATCTTCAAAAAGTATTTTTTACTATATTAAGTATGATTACTTATTCTAATTTTCATGTTTATTTTATTCTTTAAATACACAATTAATCTCCTATATTTTCATTTTATAAATAAAAATAGTCTACCTTAAAACTATTTATATTTTCTATAAAAAACTGTATATACCTATATATATATATGTATATATATATATATATATATATATTGTAATGATGCAAGGCATACACATTGAGCTGCATCTGAAATGGGAAAAATAAGATATACAAAGTAAGAAAAGGGTAATAAAAGGTTATGTAAGTGATATTATTAAGTATTAGTAGTGTCGAAGTGCATACGAATTTTAATAACGATAACATTATTTTCCTAAATTTCTATATTTATATTTCTTTCATTAATTTCTTACTTATTATTTCTTATTCAAATTTCAAATATTAGCGCGAAAAACACATATTCAAATTCATATGCATCTTTAATTTTATATCGACACTAGTAAGCCACGCCTACAAATTGACATCTCGCAAATGTAAATATTTATCGTGCGCAGTACTCAATTTGTAATATTAAGTTTTACATTAACCTAACTTGTTAATTTATTAAATAATTTTTAAAATCTGTAAGAATAGTAAAATTAGTCAAATTCCTTCTATTTAAATATGTTAATAAGGTAAAACATCGAGACTTTTTGGCATCATTAGATAGCTAAGTTTGGTAAAACAGACAAGCGCTATCGGCATCATATTTTGAAATTTATAAAATAGTAGACGCATTTTTTTGACCGATCCTTAGAAATTTTTATATAACATCAATTAAAATCGCTAATTTAGTATAAAGTAATTAAAAGTATCCTGCCGTTAAATAAACCCAATCGACGAGAGAAATTCTTCAAGAAATTTCGTTTTTTAACGTATTTACGTACAACCAAGCGTCATAGACGTAATATCACGATAATCGCAAGAAATTCTAAAGAAATATTGTCAAGAAACAGTCACCGAACATCTACGGAATTGATTATCGTTCATCTACATCGATACCTGTAATCCAACAGCTAGATAAGAACGCAGGGAGAAATTAGGCATCAGAGACCAAGACCGAAGAAAATCTTCGAAAGCGTCATTGGAAACAGCCACCCACGCCGTCAACAATTCGAACAGCAATCGGACTTTTTTCGACCGCCGAGAATCATCCCATTTGATGCGTACGTACTACAAAATAAACATCAGGATTATTATAATCGCAGGTTACAGATAAAACATATTTATTTTTCAAAATTTTTAATTCTTTAAACTTTTAAACTAATAAATCTCTCGATTTTGTTTACCTAACCTAAATGTCCTATACTTGTATTAATATTTCATAAACAACCAATTTAAACGTAGGAATAGTAATTAATAAGGTACTTACCATTATCGTTATAAGATTATTTATATTGTTATCCATATTTTTATAAGTTAAAACACACATAACCACCTTATTTTCTTAAGTAACACCTTGTTGTCTTTCTTACATATAGTTTCTTTAATTTCACCCTTTGCTATACATGTTATTTTATTACAGTTTTCTTTTATAGCAATAAACTTAATATTTTTATTATCATATCAATCTTTTATTTGTCTATATTTACTTGTAGGAGTTATTTCTTTAAGCCTTAACATTAATAGTTTACTTTTATGGAAGCAACAACTTATATCTAACGAAGAGCATGAGATTTCACATTTAATTAAGCTTTTTAAATTTAGTTTCATGCGATCCGACTAGTTGGCAATTTAGAACACAGATAGAGCAGTTTGAGGAGTTATATAAGGCGCCCATCTTTTAATTTCAAAATTAATATTTTTTGTACTATTTCATTACTTTGATTATCACCTCCTCAGCTATTCATCATTTGTCGCTTAACGGGAGGCCCTTTAAATTAGGGTCCTCACAGCTACATATCATTTGGCACCAAACGTGGCGGCCATTTATTATACCTCATCAAATTACATATCAATATATATATATATATATATATATATATATATATATATATATATAAGTAATGCCATCGAGCTAAATACCAAGAGTTTTTTCCAAAAAGTTTTCAATCAAGACATATGCACCTTTAATAGTGCTTCTGGTAGATGCTGTTGTGTCGAAAACTATCGCATTATGATAGGGCTGTAGGCCCCAATTAGCGAGAGTTCTATAGGTAGCTGTTGCCTGCTCTTTTCCTGTTCCAAATTGCAATGAAGGTACTCTAAGAAGTTGCTCGATACCACCATTTGAAAGAATCACAGGAACCCTCTCGAACGTTGCTTTACCTGTTAATGATGGAAGTGATTTACCATTCCAATGCTCTGCAACAGCCTGCAATTTCGTATCCCTAAACTGGTTCTTGATTTCAATAGCCTTTTTTTACGTTTTTTAAGTTTCACTCGGAATAGAAAATCTATTGACTATGAAATCTTCGGCATCTTGACCTACCGCTTCGATAGTAGTTACCAGGATGTGAACTGCTTCCTTGTCACTGATCTTACATTTATCCAAGGCTTCAGAAACTTAGGGGTCATTAGTGCTTGACCGTCTGAACGTACTACATAATATTTGAAGGTAATGTACTGCGACCTATTGGTCTATTGTTTGTACTAATATACGACGTTGCTTAATGTACATAATATAAAGCGCGTTCAATTAAGAGAACTAAACTAAACAACTTAGTATCTACTTACATTAGTAAATGAATGGAATTCTCACATAGAAGTAATATTTTGAGAAGTTGTGTAAAAAATTTGATGATTTCCCTTTTTTATGGATTTCTCGATTTCAAAGGCCCAGGGGCAACTTTTCCTCTTACTCAATTAAGTTGCCCAATTTTCACACAGCTCATTTTTTAACAGAATGGAACCAAATTGAAAGGTAACTTATGAAAAATTATCAAAAACTACAAAACAAAGGGCGGCTCTTTTCAAGTTCTTTTTTCTAGTGTTACTCCCTAGTTTGATTCCATTATAGGAAAATATAAGCTGTACGACTTTTGGGCTAAATAGGATAAGAGGTAGGGGTGCGCCTTGGTCTAAACATTTGAAAAGAAAACATCGAAAAATCACATAAAATATCGAATTTATTTTCACCACAAAATATAGCACTGAAGTAATGAGTTAACAACAAATTAACTCTTTCAACCTAGTTTTTAATATTTTTTGGCTATTAACTTTTATAAAATAATTTATAAAGTAAAGTACAAAATTCGCCAGACAAATATTCCGAGAAAATAACTTTTAAAAATCCTTCGAAAATCGATGGCGATATTCAGATATAACTTGAAGCACCATAATGCTTCTGTTTTTCGTTTTTGGTAAAATTTATTGTAATCCTCCATCATTCAGCCAGATCGTTCACAACTTTCAGTTTATTTACCTGCTGTAGAGTATTGACGAATCCTTCACTTTCTTATCACTGTGAAGAACCTGTCTTCAAGAACTCACAAATCTGGTAAAAAAATTGTCTAGTTTTACTAGACACAAACTGCTTAATCCCATTGTTGATAATTTAAGGGATTTGATTAATTCCTATTTGAACCCTTTTAATATTTTCTTTTTTTCATGCTACTGTCGCATGATTCAATGCATTTACCATTTTCATTTTTTATTCAGAAGGTAAATTAGGATCGAGGAATGCTAAGACGACTAATTCAGAAGGCAGGTACCACAAATTTTTTTTTCTAAAGCCGCACGTAGTATATTAGTATCGATAACCTTAAATTTATAAAGCTTTAAGAGAATACTAAAATACAAATTCGGCACTTTTGCTGCAGAAGGAGTACAAAACCACGTTTCAAAACACCCTGATAAACTGACAAGCAATTATAAATATTACAAATTGCGTTCTCTTCTTCTGATAACAATTCAAATTGATCACGTAGTACAAAATTTTTTCAAGTTTTCGTCATCTATCTTGCATGATTAATAGTCCCTAGAGCATAGAAAGGTACTTCACGAGATGGTGCTTCTCCAAGAATAATTCCAGTTAGGTCAAATAATTCTCTATAATCCTCTATAGGCTGTTGTTCTCGAAGTATCTCGAACAAAATCGGGGATTGGAGGTATCTGAACCTGATCCAAGTGTTCCTGGACGTTTTCGTGCTCAATTCCAAGTTGAAATTTATCCATTACGGGCCAAGCAATTTGAAATTTTTTCAAGATTGAACAATTACAAATTTGAATTTGTACTTTTATCTAACTTTTTCCTCAAAAACCCTTCTAAGAATGATTTTGTGACGCTAATACACATATATATATATATATATATATATATATATATATATATATAACAATTTATAAATTATTGGAGTTTTTCGCTTTTATCTGAAATATTTATAAATATCAAATTAGAATGTATGTAATTGCAGAGTAAGTGGGGATGTAAACATTGCTTTCTACAAATTACAAAGCAAATCATACGAAATTTTTAATTGAAAAATATGGTCTACGTTGGGACACGAACCCAAGTCTACAGCTTGCCGGGCTGTCGCTTTTACCACTTAGCAACGTAGACCATATTTTTCAATTAAAAATTTCGTATGATTTGCTTTGTAATTTGTAGACAGCAATGTTTACATCCCCACTTACTCTGCAATTACATACATTCTAATTTGATATTTGTAAATACATATTTCATATAAAAACCAAAAAACTCCAATAATTTATCAATTGTTATATTTAATAAACGGCTGAGAAATTATCTAAACACTTATATATATATATATATATATATATATATATATATATATATAGGGTGGCCCAAAATGACCGAAGGGGTTAAAATTCCTTATAACTTTTTTATTGTAATTTTTTTTTGTTTTAAGTATTTTGTAAAAAAGACTTGGGGAATTTAAAATGGAACAGTACACAATTGAACAACGTGCCAGAATCGTTGACCTTTATTTCTCAAATCAACGATCCATTGCGAGATATAATTTTTTTAAAAATATTCTCCATTAATATACTGCATTTAAAATAAAAAAAATTTAATAATTATGTCTTAAATAAGAAGTTACAATGAACTCAAACCCCTTCGGTCATTGCGAGATATAATTTTTTATAATTAAATTAAAAATATTCTCCATTAATATACTGTATTTAAAATTAAAAAAATTTTAATAATTATGTCTTAAATAAGAAGTTATAATGAACTCAAACCCCTCCGGTCATTTTGGGCCACCTGTATATATATATATATATATATATAATAGATTTAATTAGTTGGCGATTTAAGGTCTAGTTTTACTTCAA
This sequence comes from Melolontha melolontha, assembly GCA_935421215.2. Taxonomy (NCBI): domain Eukaryota; kingdom Metazoa; phylum Arthropoda; class Insecta; order Coleoptera; family Scarabaeidae; genus Melolontha; species Melolontha melolontha. Next base: position 97,123,161 of record OW285238.1, read on the forward strand.
TATGTATATATTTAAAACAATCTTATATGTTTCGGTAAGTACTACCTTTATCAAAGAAGTATAAATGACAGATATTAATACCAAACTTGTACAAGATGTCCTGTATCGTTATGTTCAAATTTTAGGAGTGTAAAGTAGACTTCATTTTAAGTAACAAAAACGCAAAACTTGTAACAACAAACAAACGAAATAAAATTGGTTTCTTAGATTACATATTTATTACGAAAATATTACAAAGTTTTAAAAATTTTTGATAATATTGACTAATTTTTGTACATCTTCTTGATAGAAATCAATGTAATTATTACCTACATAATTGTTCGAATTGAAATCCATCAGTTTGTAGACATAGCTGCAATCTTTGTGGTATCGTTTGTACTATTCGCTCAAGTCTTTCTGGTGTGATTGCTAATACTGCGGCGTCAATTCGGGCTCTAACTTCGTCAGCGTCTTGAGGAGCTGTAGCATAAACTTTACCTTTAATGAAACCTCAAACAAAAAATCTAATGGATTGAGATCGGGGGATCTCGCAGGCCACAAAAGGGGACCGCCACGACCAATCCATCTGTCTGGGAAGTGTTCAGTCAACCAGTCTCTTATAACGAGCAAAGTGCGCAGGAGCTCCATCATGCATGTAATCCATATTACGGCGTACATTCAGCGGTATCTCATCAATAACTTGTTCTAAAACATTTAAATATTCACCGGCATCTAGGCGATTTGGTAAGTAAATTGGTCCAACTACCCTGTGGTTTATTATACCCAGCCAAACGTTAACAGAAATCTTTGGTGACCGTATTCGCGAAATTCATGTGGATTTTCATCTGCCCAACGATGAAAATTATGAATATTAAACACACCATCTCTGGTAAACATGCACTCATCACTCCAAAGAATACGTCTTAAAAAGTCACCTTCTTCCTGAATTCTATTTAAGATTGTATTGCAATAATTGATTCAAAATAAATTATCATTTCCGTAGAGAGGCTGAACTTTAGAAACATGGTATGGATTAAGCAAGTTTTCTCGTAGAACCAAATGAACAGTCTTATTACTGGGAATATTTAGTGTAGAAGCTAATTGACGGGTACTCGCAGAGGGATCTTCCTGCATTGTGGCTAGAACTTGCTCTTCTAGTTGCACGGTACGCCTTTGCCTTGGTCGACCTGCGTTCGCATTTCTTGGAATAAACGAACCTGTTTCACGAAGTCGTTGGTCCAGCCTTCGAAATACATTTTGACTTGGATGCCTCCGATTTGGAAAACGCACCGATATTCCTGCCCTGTCATGCTAGCATTTCCACGAACGAAACCGTATATCATGTACATATCGGCATATTCGTTGAACGTAAAATTCATAATAAACAAACAGAACAACTAGTAAACACGAAAACCCGAAAACTAATTAAAACTATACAAATAAATACGAAAACTAAATAAAATTATACAAATAAACGCGAAAAATAAGCAAGTCGAATGAAATAGGTATAAGTGTCAAAATTTGACAGTAGTAATGTATTTGACTAGAACAACATTAGGCTGCCTACTTATTGTCTTACAACGTTGTCAGATGTGTTTTTAGTAAAAATAAATTAATAAACAAATATTAAAAACAAACTTTAAAATCAAAAAGAAAACTTTAACGAAAGGTTAATAACAACAATTCTTCGTTCTTCTAAATTGTAGCTCTTTCTGTCAACAAATATCGAGTAATAATGCTTATTTCAAGACTGAAAGTCCGAACTTTAGGAACCTCGTGCAAAGATATGGAGCATGGTACAACATTTTCGTATTAGGATTTTGGACTCCGAATTTAACGAAGAACATCGCCGCGTGTAGTGGGTCCGCCAATTTATACACACCTTGTATATATAGTAGATTTAGATAGTTGACGATTTAAGGTCTGTTTTATTTTAATATGTATATGTATATTTAAAATAATTTGTTACATGTTTCGGCAATTACTGCCTTTTTCAAAGAATTTTAAATTATAAATAATAGTATATTCATATTTTTTATCATTTAAAATTCTTTGAAAAAGGTACGAGGATTGTACAGTATTTACTGTCCCTAGTATTGTAGGCGTTGAAATAAACATTACACAACACCATTCATTCGTTGTTTATCTGTCAAACAAAGTGCCAAAGTTGAGTCGTCTAGCTGTATTTGTTAAAAAGTTGTCTTGAGTTAAAATAGAAGCTGCTCAAAGATTTTGAAAAATGGAGAAACACGAACACTTCACGCTGTCATTAAATATCTGCAAAAGAAAGGTTTAGCGCCACAACAAATTTATGAAGATATTGTTAGTGTACTTGGGGATAATGCGCCTTCATATCAGGTAGTGAAGAATTGATCTCGAGAATTTCGATGTGGAAGAATAACTTGCGAACTTGCAAAAGGTGCTGGTCGGCCCCAAACTGTGTGCACTCAGGAAAATGTTGATCATGTCTGTGACTTGATTAAACAAGATCATCAGTTAACTAGTAGAGGTTTAGCAGAGATAACAAGCTTTTCAATCGGTACAATTGGAACAATAATCAATGACTCTTTGGGACTTTATAAGGTGTCTGCAAGATGGGTACCCTGAATGTTCACACACGAACAAAAGCGAGAGAGAGTCACGACTTCAAATGCGAACTTAAAATTGTTTAACTGTGATCCAAAAAAAATTCTGAATCGCTTTGTTACCGTTTATGAAACCTGGATTCACCACTTCGATCCCGTGTCGAAAGTCCAAAGCAAGGAGTGGCGACATCGAGGATTTCCACCACCACGCAAACTTAGGGTCCAAGACTCGACGGGTAAGAATGGCCACCATTTTCTGGAATGCCAAGGAAATTTTATTAATTGATTTCTTGAACGAGGACATACAATCACAGGCCAGTATTACGCTACACTAATTAATTAACTTCGTGATTGCATCAAAGAAAAAAGAAGAGGAAAGTTGGCGCGTGGAATTTTGTTTCATCAGGATAATGCTCCAGTGCATAAGAGCTTTGTTTCGTTAAGTGCAATAAACAATGCAGGTTTCGAGCTGATGGACCATCCACCATACTCACCTGACCTAGCTCCTAGTGATTTATATTTATTTCCAAAACTAAAAGAAAGTCTTCGGGGGACCAAATTTAATAGCGATGACAAGGTTATGGCAATAGTTGAATAATTCTTCTGTGATCAAGACCCCGAGTTTCTTCAAAAAGGTGTAAATATGTTAGAACTTGGGTGTAATAAGTGTCTTTAAGTGCAGGGTGACTATGTTGAAAAATAATATATATATGTTTTATATGTTAGGGACAATAAATACTGTACATCCCTCGTAGTAATTGTTCTGTAGTTTTGTTTTATTATTAGATGGATAGATGTTTTGCTGGATTGTGTGTCTGTGTATAGAAAGTTTGGTATTTGTATGTCTATTTTATAAATTTATAACGTTTTGAATAGTCAGCTGTGATATATGGATTCAAACGCTTTTTTATAGTTGATTCCATATGTGACTAAAATTTCTCAGTAAATGTTTTGCTTAATTATTATGTGGTATGCCGTCATTATTTATACTGATTGTTAAACTAAATACCTAAAACGATTACGAAACCGATTCTTTACAATGCGGACGTCACGCTGAAAAAAATAATAATGAGAAGATGTTATATTGTTAATTGAAATGTTACCTACTTCCTCTACATAACGGCAAAGAGAAAGTGATTGAAAGTTATTAGGGAAGTTAACGCCTTTACAATCAATTTACATTTTGTTTACTCATACTGATCTACAACAAGCTTGGTAGAATAAACGTTGCCAGGTGTAAAAATATGGGTTAATTACACTAGTACACAGGCATTGCTTGAACATTTACTCAAGACGCAACTGTTGTTGATCTTTTCCATCATATATACACACATTTCAAGTGCTCTAATTTGGAGATTGTTACGTAATTCCGGTCTACATAAGAAACTCTGTGTATGGAGTGCATACAATGGCTAACTGTGTCATTTCAATTTAGAAAATTTACACATCTAATGACATTCTTTTTTGTTAAATTAATCGCCTCTAAGTGAATGAAACCTTTGACTTTGTTGAGTAACGTTGAAAATATTTATGGCTTTATCTAAATTGATTTAAAAATGAGGATTTGTGTTGTAATATCGCCTTAATTTCCGCTTGTTAAATACATGTATTAATATCCAACAACAAGAACGGTAATTAATGTTTAATGAAAAATGGGTGGTAAATGATTAATGTAATAAATAGTAATAATTTTACGTAATATCGAATGTTATTTGTGTTTTCCTTCTTGTCAAACTAACCTAAAAGATAATTAAATTCTTTAATCTTAATAGAAATGTTTGTACAATGAAATTTAACAAATTTATTTTTAATTATATACAATTTGTCATGATTTTATTATAATTTAAACCTTGGCTTGGATAGTAAATATTTAAAAAAAAAAATGTTCAGATAAAGTAGATGCCACCAATTTTTACCGATGCATCGTTATTTTATTGCATTATGAATTAAACTGGTACTACAAAGTAAAATTACAATTTGTCTTTTTTAATAAATGACAAAAATTAGAGAGAAGAATTATTGGAATTAGCATTTGTATTTGACAGAACTTGTGATTTTGGAAGATTTACATAATTCATTCATGAAAATAACGAGCCATCGAAAAAATTAATAATTGGAGTAGACTGTGAAATTGGGTTGATACTTTAGCCACTTCCACATAATGACACATTACTTGATGCTTGACAGTTTCATTTGGTTTCATTGTAAAAAAAGGTTATGGCATTGAAATGATACTACAACAAAAAAGAAAACAAATAATTTATTTAATATCGAAATCATAATCAAAATTTACATATAGCTACAGAAGTTGTTGAAAATGTTGTCCATTTACATCTAAACAAATTTAATTTTCTTAATAAGAGTTTTGAAAAATTTGACACAAACTTATAGTATCAATGTCAAATAATAACTGTCATTATGTGGAAGTGGCTAAAGTACCAACCCAAATTCACAGTCTACTCCAATTATGAATTTTTTCGAAGGGTCGTTATTATATACTCGTATATGTTCATGTAAGATATTAAATTAGAATGACAAATCTTTTTATTTCAAAATGAAACTATGGTTCATTACAAATAAGAATGAACCAGATGGCGCTACAATCTGAGTGTAATTTACACAGGAATTACAAACAATTAGCACATATGATTGCTGTCATATATACTTATATATCTACCATGCCTTCAATTAAATTTTCATTTAGAGTCTATGATTTTTATATAAATTTGGGAGCCTATGGAACAGTAAGGTTTTTTGAAAGTTTAATTTTGACAACTTTCACCTGACAGATTACAATTTAGTTGTGTTAGAACTTAATCTTATTTCTTGTAAGATGTTTTAAATAAAAGACATTTATTTACAGAAATGCCTTTATTGTAAAAATACTACTTTAAAGAAGATGCCTTCTTGTCTCGATGCACACATGAACTCTGCGTTTCATGTTTTCAAATGCGTTTGACAAATGAAGGATTATGATTATATTATCACAAACTTCTCTAATACTATTTGCAAAGTTCCTCAATTGTATGTTGTGGCGTTCTGAAAATCGTGTTCTTCATCTGCAGAAAAATGAAGTAATCCGAAATTGTGAGATCTGAAGACCTTGGAGAAAAATTCACTCTTCGATTATCAACTCTTCCAAACGCGCTCGTGTTTGTTGAGCCATATGTGGTGGAGCATTGTCTTATTGGAAAAATCCTTCTGTAATTTGATCGTCATGTAACTGATTAATAAAGGGTTTTATTAAGTCATTTCGGCATCTTTCAGCATTTATTGTTCCATTAAAAAATGTTGGTCCAATGATTCGCCTCCTTCATACCGCCAGCCAAATACTAATATTATGCGTATGTAATGGTGTTTCCACAAATTCATGAAAATTTTCTGCCGACAATATTCTCATATTTTGTTTAAATTTCCTGAAAGATGAAACTAGGCCTCATCAGTAACGGAACATTTATTAAGAATTACTCGGTTCTTCTATCGTAATCAACGGAACCGAGTTCATGAACAGCTCAAATTTTCTATCGACATAATAATATTTTTTAAGAACAGTGTGGCATGTTCCAACTGATAATTGAACTCTTGCGACAGTTTCGCAAGAGATTTCTTTGGTGACTTTTTCATTCGATGTCTTATTTAATCTTCAATGCAATCAGCAGTTCTTTTTTTAGGTGTTCCGCTTCCGGATTTATGAAATACTGTCTCCGTTTCACGAAATTTGTTAACACAATCATGAATTTGATTAGCCAGTTGTTCATACGTGATTGCAAGATTAGGGAACTGTTGTCTAAAATTCTGTATACATTGATTAATTGCATAAACCTACTGTCCATTTACAATCTACCAGTTCTAAAATAACTGTCAACAATAAAATTTTGTGTTGTATTTCTAACATGATAATAACAATCTAATTGATAACACAATTTTTCAATAAATTGACAAATAAATGACAGTTGTCAAAATTTGACTTTCGAGAAACCTTAGTTCCAAATTCATATTGAAATCATAGGCTACTTTAAATTAAAATTTAATTGAAGGTGTTGTATATTATTATTTGACTTTTACGTTTGTTTATTTATTATTATTAAGAAAGCTTAGACATTCTTTAATAAATTTATTCAAGCAAGAAGTGAGAAATATATACAAATGCATGGGTATTAGACAGATATAAAATATTTCAATCAATATCTTATAACTTGTTATTTATTGTTTGAAGGTGTTGCATCTGCAATAGATTTGTGCATAAATACAGTGATAATGTGAAGAATGTGTTAAAATTACCTCAGGAAAAATATTTACATGTTACTTTGATTTTACTAGCGAACAAAATTATTGTGTAGACATAAAACGAATAAATTTAAAGGATTAATAGTGACAGTGATGTGTATTATAATTGTCGTAATATTGATGTATCTCTTAAGATTAGTGTTCTCCTAACAAATATATCGCATTACAAAATACAGTTATTTTCATAATACCTATATTTAGAGAGCGATAAAGAAATTCATATAACAAAGACACCATTTCACATGTTTCGGATAAAAAGTTTTCTAAACCTATAAAATGTATTTAAAAAGATTTTTATTTTACAGAAAAGTATTTAAATTATATTTTGAATTATTATTGTTATATATTAAAAATTACTCATTTTCAAGATCAGAACCTGGAACTAATGAAAACTCTAAGGATGATCCAATATTTACAATAAAAGTTAAATTTTCTAGCATATTGTGAAAAATATTATCTAAATCATACATTTTGTTTTCTTCTGTGATGGCATTATTTTTCCATGCATCAGCATCAATCGGATCTAATCCTTCTATATTTATAATATATTTTTTATTTAGTCAAATTTAAATAACTTATTGGCTGCAATATGTTGCTTAACTTGAGCCCACACAAGTTCGATGGGGTTCAGACGTAAAACTGTACGATTACTTTCTCTACCTATTTGATCAACCACTTACGAAACTGAATGAAAATTCCTTTTATTAAAAACCATTCAATAAGTGCCTCCCTTTTCCATAATAACCTAATAACTCTTTTAATAGAATGGTAAGGCCCATTATCCATTGCTATTATGCAACTGGACTCAAGAGAAGATAACATATTTCGTGTTCATGCGCTGAACATCTAACTATTCATATCTTCATGATAATCTCTCATTTTCTTAGAATAATTTTACAGTTTCTTGGATTGAAATAACAAACCATTCTTCACAAAACTTGTTTCGCTGCCAATGTGAAGCACAATTAGTAGTTTTCTTTTGCCGGATGAATTTTTTAAATCAGTAGACAGATATTTGGCTTGGATTAAGTATCGTTGTATCTTTCCATATTTTTGCTTTTGTGTGACCTGCATTTATCCACGCCGCTACATGCCATACCGCCAACTAAACCATAGTTTTACTGCAAGGTGAATTTGGTGCCAAAGATATTTCAAGGAATGGCTCTGTGAATTTTCCACAACGTGATTTGGATTTGACGCCGCCATGTAACTCCTTTCTGTGAGGTTATGTGGAGTCGAAGATCTACGCTAACAATACAACAACAATTTAAAAGCCAAGATGAGAACTGTTATTCGTGAGATGCTGTCGCAATGTCTGAAAATGCGGAATTAAAGTAAACTTTTTTATTTATTCCAAGCTTTCGGTGAATTTGTCACCTTCATCAGGGCTACGGTAATAATAAAAAAAGACATAAATTAGTTGTTACTATTTCTTCGTTTTAGCAGAAATACTCATAAAAAAGGTTAAGTTGAATAAAAACAGCAATCAATATAAACAGAATGTGTCGGCAAAACAGACCGAGGTCATGGCACTCATGGCAGATCGGAGCAAGAAACAAATTTAACACGGATAATTTCTTGTGTCTCAGCAATGAAACACTGTTACTTCTTTTAATTATTTCAAAAAACATAGTGAACGAAGTAAAATTAAGACGCAACAACAAATTAAAAACGTCCAGGACGAACGCCGGGTAGGTGGTAACACCACAGATTATAGAGATGTGTCACTTGACCAATTTTAATGCTAATATTTTATTTTTTGTAGTCCTTGCGCGGAAGAAGTACAAAGTACGTGCGCCGGTTTGGAACACGCGCATTTCAGTTTATTAGACCCTGTTGATGCTCTACTATCTGATTGTGTAATTACTAGAGAACGGACATTCTTACCACATGACTCGGCGTAATTCAATGAAGTATTTGTTAGTCTTACCCGGCCATCTGGTCCGCAATTACAATGAACAACACAGCTATTGTATTCGGAGGATATATTCCATTAAACGCAATCGGCAATTGGAAATGTTTATAAACTTCGCTGAGTACATCCCGGCGTAATACAATGAAGTATGTATTTGTGTTTGACTTTCTCGGCCGCCTGATTTTCGCAGCGTTAACAATGGACAACGGCTATTGTATTCGGAGAACTTAGTCATGTGGTAAGAATGTCCGTTCTTTAGTAATTACAGTTACTTTATTATGGCCATAAAGAATTTTGCATTTGATGGATATATTTGTTGGCCTATTTAACAAAAAAGAAATCCTTCTATTTTAATAAAGTTTTTATCAAATTACGCGTTAATTAGGTAATTGTTAAATTATATTTTATAAAAGCGAATTTGGATTTCAAATATGAAAATCACATGTAATCGTTTAATTATAATTAAGCCTGAATTTACTTTAAAATTTTGTTTAAGTGTACAGAATAAAACACAATAACAGCTAATTGTTTTCATTACTTCTTCTACAGAGCATGTACAGTAAGGTGCATGTAATTTTAGGATAGCCAACATCACTGTTTTTTGTAGCTGTTTAAAACTGAATGTTCATCTGTCAATTATAAAATTTTATAATCGTCAACAATTGTCAAGTAGCTATTAACTTTATTTGTTGTGTAAATCAAAAACGAAATTTTATTTATTGAAATTAAAATCAATTGAACATTTTTAATTTTCTGATGAACTTTGGCAAGAAATTCAACTTTCTTGGAATGCTCTAAAAGAAGATCCACATTTTATCAGGCCATTTATACTTTCAATGCCGGATTCGGTGATTGAGAATAATGGTGGAATTACAAAATACTAAAATACCCGTTTAATTTCTTTTACATTCCTGTTTAGTTTCTTTCATTTTATGTAGTATTTAATAGCTGTTTGTTTCTATTTTATATTCTTTTATAAAATTCTACATATTGAAATTATATTTGGCGTATAAATGTACTGATTTTAAGCAACTGTCATTTTGCCAACTGTCAAAGGAAGTCGGTTTAATATAATAAAATATGAGAAGTGCACCTTTGGTTATCCTAAAATTCCATTCACCTAATAGTGTGTATATTATAAAAGTACAAATCATATATACTATAAATATCAATTTAAGAATATGTCCTTAATTTAGTTCTGATTCATCTATTAGTTAGGGTCTGTTCATATGCGCGGGAGAAGTATAAAATCTATGCGCAAAAATAAAATCTGGTACAGAAGCATCAAAGGTACCGACAGCAAGTGACACATCTGTATAATCTGTGGCTACACGACGGAAGGCCGGAAGGAAACTATACGTGTGGCAGCAATAACTAATGTTAATTGTATTTCAATAGATGTACGTAAATATTGGTTAAATGAGCTATGTCGGACCTTTTATTGATGGCTTTTGGTTGTTTTTTGGATATGGTACATTTCCAAGAACAACCTTTTGCTGTATATAGATTCGGTTTCCAATATTACCGCATTGTCGAAATCGATGTTATGGTTGGCGGAGTTAAAACGCACCGCAAGAACCGACGATTGCTGCTTGTTGATGTTTCTATTGTCACTTCTATGTGAAATTATTACCAATTCGCAATCCCCACAAGGTATCCGGTAAACTATGTTTGATTTGAATTTACTCTCAATGTTTTGGTTCTGGTGAAAAGTGAGTTGTTGGTTCTAATTATCTTATTGGCAATTATGGCTTTATTGTAAAAGAGTTTTACTAGTTTTGGAGTTAGTTCTTTGACATAGGGTAAAGTCCTGAAGGGAATGTTGGAGTCCATATCTTGTGTTCTATTCCTAGTAATAAGAACGTTACTACAACTACGTAAAAGTTTACTGACTAGTGGGGCCGGGTAGCTATTGTCCAGTAAAATACCTTTTAACAGGTCGATGTTTTTATGATAAAATGATGGGTGTGAAAGGGCTTTTATACGGCGTTTAACCCATTAAAGCCCGTAATTCATTTTTGCTGATTTTTATTTAATATTTTATGTGTTTAATAATGAATGTAATTAAATACAGTTTCTCCGAAAAGAAGCATTATTTTTAATTTTATATAAGGACGTTTCGTCCTGGCAACTAAAGTTGCCAATGGGATAATATAGGAAATTTTTATTAAAAAATGATATAATTTAAATAATTTTATTTTTTACTTATGGAATGTTTTAAAACAGTTTTCTGGGTGTAATGGTAGATCACATTTGCTACAAATATAATGTGTACGATTTCCACATACTTTGCATCTTCTATATTTGGAAGTTCCCTTTTCAATAATGTGATCAGTTCGGTCTTTCCGAATTTCTTCCAAGGCCGGGGAAAATTGCAAAGAAGAACGAACACCTGTGGCTTTGCGAGATTCCCCAAAAGACTTCAAAATGAAAATGGCACATTCCCTCCGAAAGTTCGAAAGGGTTAAGTTATGGCCAAATTTCCTGTACATAAGCCAACCTTGTACACAACAAATGTCAACTCCCCAAGCAAAGAATGGCCACCACCATTTTTTAGATCTTATTCTGGATTGGTAAGATGCTACAAATTGATCCGACAGATCAACACCGCCCATGCAGTTATTATAGCGATCAATTGGATTAGGTATATTCACTGGAATCTTTGCTTTTTCAGTTCGGCTATATCTATTTGATATTTTCAAGGGATACATGTTCTCGCAATTGCTGAGAACAGTGACCACATTATTATCATTCCAGCGCACAGTGAGAATATTACCGGTACTAGATGACGATAGTGCACCTCGTGGTGTTTTTCTAAAAGCTTGTTTGTCTGGTAACTTCATTAGAGAGTTGCACCGATTTTCACGTAATGTGTGCCGGTACCTCCTATTTTTTCTTAATTTATTTTGTAATAAGCCAACTGAAGTAAAAAGATTATCGAAGTAAAATATAGTACCCGTCTTGGCTTCTAAGTAATCAGCTAAACCAAGTACCACATCTCCACCTTGACCCAAACCTGTTGTCGGAAGATGTGTTGAAGCACCACAATAGGGCTCGGCATGAAGTATTCTGCCAGAAGGATCTGCAGCTACCCATAATTTAAATCCGAAACGAATCGGCTTTCCTTTTATAAATTGCTTCAGTCCATGTCTACCATAATAAGGTACTATACTTTCGTCTATGCTAACAGTTGGTCCTGCACTTATTAGTTTGAATGATGCATTCAATAAACTTGCGCACTTTATATAAGTTATCATTACCGTCATTGGTTTCATTGTTAGCAAGATGCAGATGAGCCATAATCTCATCGAAGCGGTTTCGACGAATTGCATTAGAAATAAGTTCACAGTGAACATCGGGTTCTGGTGACCAATAGTCTCCGATACGGTAGTGGATGATATCCAGAAAGCAACATTGCACCAATAAAAGTCCAAATTTCTTGCTCTGAAACATTAAAAATAAAATTGTGCAGCAGTTTCTGCGACGCATAACGATTTGTTTCACGGACAATATGCACTAACATCTCTTGATTCAAAAACGTTTTCATTGCCTCAAAAGGACTTTTAACGGTTGCCTTTAGCAAATCTTCTGCATTGGGATGAATCACACTGTCATCAAATTTTGGTACTTCAGAATTTATTTCGGTAATATTAGCATACAACTTTATTTCCCGAGCTAACGAAGCCTTAGAACGCTTAGCCGATGGCTGCTTTTTATTTGAGTTTTTACGTTTTATTGTACCCTTTTTGTTTGGCTGTGCACTAGTCGAAGGCATACCAGTGTCCACTGGTTCGTTGTCTGAGGCGTTATCAATTACGACGTTATCATCGTACCGTACAGCAACTTCTGCGCGAAGTATGCGACCAGGTAGACGATCAATGTTTCCCTCTACTTCTTCATCGGATAAATCGGAATCTTTATCAGTTTCTGCATCGGGTGGTTCAGACGGGGGACAAATTGCGATGCTCTGGGGTATTTCGTCATCTTCTGAAATCATGTCCAACAGTTCATGAAAAAGTAACCCCTTTCCGTCTCTTCCGCGGATATACCTAACGAAAAAACTTTGTATATTATATATAACCTCATTTTCCCATTGGCAACTAAAGTTGCCATCGAAATGTAAATGGCCGCCATTTTGTAAAATCTTACTGAATTGATAAACTAATTATAAAAGTACAAAATAACATATTTTAGCAAGACTACTAAATTATCTAATACTAATATAAATATGATTACAAGCCTATATACTTACAAAGACTGATCTACTGCCATCGAGCTTAGTGAAATGCACGCACTTGAAAACAGTTGTGATTATCAAGACTTGTAGCATACTTCTAACGTTGTAGCATTAAATCTACATACAGTACACATTGTGCCACCACTTCAACACAAAATTCCCTTCATTAACTACATACATAGGCGTACATGGCGGATTTAGTTAGGTGGCAACTTTAGTTGCCACCGGGCTTTAATGGGTTAAAATCAAGGGTAAAGTTTATTTTATTTTTGTCGGATATGACAGATAATTGATATAGCGCCCGGAACTGGTAGCTTTTCTAACCCATACTATAATGATCGTATCCCCTCTCCTGATTACCAACGTATCTAAAAATGGAACATCCCCCTGAGAGGGAATTTGAATCTACTATATATATATATATATATATATATATATATATATAGTAAATTAGTTGCCGATTTAAGGTCTGGTTTTACTTCAAAATGTATATATTTAAAACAATATTACATGCTTCGGCATATGTTGCCTTTTTCAAAGAATTTAAAATATATACATATTTTAAATTCTTTAAATGAATTTGAATTGATATCTTCATTAAATAAAATCGTTCAAGAATTGTTAATTTGCTAATGTAAGTACATTTTTATATTTTAATTTGTATGGCTAATTTGTAGATTCTCTATTAGATCTGATGAAGAAACAAATACAGTTTCGAAACGTTACGTAGCAACAAATCGTTTTATTAATTCATTGAACCAAATTCTGTTTTTATTAACAGTGAAATCATATATATATATATATATATATATATATATATATATATTGTTGTGGGGCAGAATAACACCATCATTCCAGCTAACTGCAAAGGGAAAGACAGAAATAACATACAATAGAATGGTTTAAATTGGCGAACATAATTTGTAAAATTAGTAACGAAATGTAAATAAATTAATATTACGATAACTGTATTTTTCAAATTAATTTACATTTATTTCAAAATTTACTTTTTTATATTTTATTTAAATTGTCATTTTCATAATTTAAATCATTAGCGCGAAATTACAGATAGCTAATTTATCTACATTAAAAATTTGTATCGATACTAGTTAGACACGCCCATTTTTTAAATGTAAACAACCCGCGAAAAGGTTATTTTCTTTCCTCTCACTAAACATAACCCTACATTCAGAAACCAATTATTATTTGAAAAATATTAATTTAATTTTGTTTATATGTTAAAACCAAAACATTATTTATATTCTAATTATTATCATATGTAATTTAAAGTAAAATTCGAGGCTATTTCAAAAATGCATAATAGGCTTTGAATGAAATAATTGCAATCAAGTCGTCGGTTGAAAATTTTAGAAGTGCTAGAACAAAGTGTGTCTCCAAGGTTAAAATTAAATTAAAGCAAAAATACCTGAGCTAAAAATTTAAAAGTGTCCACAAAAGCAACACAATAATTTGGGGCTACTTTTGAAACATATTTGAAGGCGATACCAGCGAAGTACGGCCAGAAATCGATCTTAGCATCTTTCGATCGAACACCGGCCCGAGAAAATATCCCACGCCGTCGAAGCACGCTCATAGCCGGCCAAGCAAACGTGAAAACTCCGTACTTGGAACTCACGACGAATCTGCTGATCTACGCCAATACATCCAAGATTCCTGCCTTATACAACGAAAAACAGGTTCTATTAATCCAAATTATTTCAAAATAAAGACTTATTAAAAACAATTTACAATTAAAATATTTTTTTAAACTAAATAGAAACCTCATAATTTTACTTAGAAAATTACATCTCAATATTACTTATAATTGTGGAAGAACATTAATTTTATATGACTGTAGCACTTACCTAGATCTATTTGTTAATTAATTTATATCATTACTTACATGAAAATCTCATAACCATTGGAACATAACCTTTTATTTTCTTAATTCACACGTGCACTTAATTGTAATTTCATAATTTGTCGATAAGCACGTTATATGTTATTGTTTACAGAAACCTCACTTTAATAAACTTCTATACATTTCCTTAAACTACTCTTTTATTTATCTGTGCTTAGCTGGAGAAGACTAAGTTATTTTATTAATAATTTACTTCCATACACCTAGGATAGCGACGAGGAGTAAGGGTCAACTTTGATATACTCTTCTTTCACTTTCTCTGTTGGTTTTGTTCTGTTGTGGCTGTTTCTTGCTTTGTTTATTATCCTATCTGAGTAGAGCATCAAGCTATGAGCTATCAAGTAGAGCATTATTAATAGTTATTCTTTCCTCGCATTTGTGGTCTTCGTCTGCTAATCTTTCGGATCGTAATAATAATGTTTTTGCTACGGAGGTCAGTTGTGCCGGATGGTGGTGTGACTGGGCTTTCAGATATCTATCTGTGTGTGCTAACGGGTCATACTATCGACTTCGATAATACTAAGATTCTAGTGAAGAGCAAAAACTTTCCGTAAGAATTATTAAAGAAGCGATAGAAATAGAAAAAAAACAAAAAGTCTTAATAAACACAATGACGGCCAGCGCCTGCCACATACATGAAAACCCCTTCTAGCTTACCTACATATCAACACTGAACACAAACACGACACACCGCTATGTCAACCGGACCGTCCACACAACACATTAAGATCCGGACCAATCACACCAAGCCGTTCGCAACGACAACGACAAGGCCACGCCCCCCTCCGATACAGCAGTATATAAGTAGAGGCAGCTCACAACAACGGCATTCGACCGCCAACTTCGACCAGCGCAAGACCAATTCCAGAAGATAACGAATGCGATCTTGTTGAAACGTCGAGAAAATGAGTCCTTTTCAGAATATATCTCACATGCGGAGAATCCAAGAAACAACGATTTCATATATATATATAATTATTTCTGACCCTTGTACAAGGGTACACAGATAATCGATAAAGAACCACACAGAATGAAAAGGGAAATTAAAAAAAAATGATTAATATTAAACAAGAAAAAAGTTTCATTAACAACAGAAGTAACATAAAAAATATAAGCAGTATATATTATAACTTAATAATGTAATGATCTGCAATTTACCATCATGAATATATACAATTGTTGTATAAATATCTATAATATTTTATTTAAATATATGCACACTGGCTTATTATTCTGGCAGTTCGGACTTTAGATCCGGGACTACGCTTTCCGAATAAGTTTTCGTTCTTTTCCTTCTCGTTCTAGGCGAATGCCGACAGCTGGATATCTTAAGTCACTCCAGGGACGCAGACATAATAATAATAATAACTCATAGCTTGCCAATGCCATCTGGTGTTGGCGTCAAGCTATTGGGGAATGCTAAGGCATGAAATGTTATTATTAAGCTTGAATGAATTTTTATAATAATGCAATTTTTATCCATGGCAACACATACATATTCACATATATAAATATGACATTAATATACTGTTATTTATAATTTAAAATTCTTTGAAAAAGGCAGTAATTGTTGAAATATGTAAAAGGTTATTTTAAATACATACATATTAAAGTAAAACAGGCCTCAAATCGCCGACTATCTAAATCGACCACTATATATATATATATATATATATATATATATACATATATATATATATATATATATATATATATATATATAATATTCAAGGAATTTCATATTTTCTTGGCCGTGGTTATAATACCAGATAAAGAATAAGTGTTTCTTGGCGGCCGGGTAATTAAAACAATATTTAATTTTGTTTACGTTTCGGTTCTATATATAGAGCCTTTTTCACAACTGAAATATTTATTTAAATTTTAGAATGGTGAAAGTAGCCATTCTAAAATTTAAAGAAATATTTCAGTTGTGAAAAAGGCTCTGTATATAGAACCGAAACGTAAACAAAATTAAATATTGTTTTAATTACCCGGCCGCCATTCCCAAGAAACACTTATTTATATATATATATATATATATATATATATATATATATATATATATATATATATGACGCTTCTGGAACGAATAAAAAAGCATGGATACAGTATTAAATTCGTTCCTCCAAGTATTGTAATAAAACATCTTCAAATCTCAAAGATGATTTAAAATCTATTCGTTATTGTATATTCGACAATTTTAAATCCAAAAATTGCGCCTCTGGGGTAGTATACACTCTACGATTATCAAAAGAAATCTCAATGGTTTTACAGTTATTTAAATCTGATTTAGAATTATTAAACCTTTAGGTACAATAGTGCTACAAAATGCTAAGATACGATAATAATATATTGTTAGTGACGGAAAGTGGCCCCGGGCCCTACCTTCGCTGAAGTGGCTGTACAGCGTCCAAATTAATTTGCGCGGCATAAGGGCCGCCTCCGGTTCTATCTAAGCCGGGTAAGTCTAATCGAAATGTTCGTATGTGTATGGTTCTGTACGAATAGTCTCGAGTAGTTCTTATGTTCTTAGTTTCTGTAGTGTATTGTCGCGATAATACGGATTACGGACCATTGGTAGTGGTGGACGCTGAGAGAAAGAGAAGAGAAGATAATATTGATGAAAACAAGGAGAAAGGATAATAAAAGAAGTGGAAGAAGCGTACGCGTCTTATTCGTTCTTTCTCTAACATCGTATACAATTACGGTAGTGAGAAGGAGATGCAATAAGAAAAGGAGTCACTGACTCAGAACGAGTAGTTCAAGGAGATGTGAAACAAACCAGGCTTACTCAAAATGTAAAGATATAATCGAATTGAAACAATCAGTATTTATTTTGTTGTAGTACCAGCTTTTTCTCTTTATCAATAAAAATTAGGTCAAAAAAATAAATTATTTCTATTTATCTAAAAGTTTAATAGTTTTTAGTACTACTAAATTTTGTATGAAAATATGTAAATACAAACAGAAAAATAAAATAACGTAATTGTGTTCATTTTATTCTGTGTGATTGATATGATTGTACTTATCTCGATCATACACGGTGTTGTAAACGGAAGAAATAATGTCCCGTAATTATTTTTTGCTTGTTAGTCAATAAAGCAGAGTAACATATTATTAAATATATAAAAATAATTATGTGAAATAACGATATCCTTTTTATGCTAACTAAACTCATGTTCAAAATTAACGCACCTCTCTATGTTTCTGATATATTTTCTATAATTTTTGTATTTTCTAAAACATTTTTGTTATCTGAACATAATCTAGTAGCTTTATCTCATTGCTAAATAATTTTGACATTTCTGGCGAAAAAATCCGAAAGTTAATGTCAAGTTTTATTAAACAGATTTTCTTAAATCGTTGAACTTACCTACAGTTCAAGCATAGTTTTAGGTTCTAATTACGAAAGAAATTTGAGCAAAAAATTATCAATATTAGGCGGATTGAACCTTGAAAAGAAATATGCATGATGGCATTATTTCTACAAAAAATCTTATACTAATGTGTGATTATTTTTATGAATTTCTTACTATTCTGTATTTAATTGACATCCAAATTAAATAGAATTTTGGAATGTAAAACAGCGTGTATTACACGGATATTACAACTATCTAATTCCCTAATATTTCTTACCTACTTAATGAATACAAGGTGCTAACCAGATATACCCGGAATGTGAAAAAAATATGTACACTAAATTATTCTGACAACTTATCCTACACCATCCTCTTCAAAGTACTCTGTTTCCGAATTGATACACCGATACAAGCGATTTGTCCAAGACTGGAAGCAGTGGTGGAAGTCTTCACGTGTTAACGTATTCGATTTAGTCTGGATCTCTTCAATCATCTCAAAACGCCTCTTGAGCTTCAATTTCAACTTCGGAGAAATTATTTGCGCACGATGCCATCAGCATTAAAGAAGCAAATCAACATCGACTTCTAACATTGCGATGACTGCTGTCTTGTTTCGGGATCATACCCGTATATCTATAATTCGTCGCCAGTAATGACTCTGGTACTGAAGTTCGCATTCCTATTGGCAATTTCTTTCAACACTGTCCACACATGAACACGGTGCCGCTTTGGTCAATGATGAGTAACTTTGGCACAAACTTTGCACCAATACGCCACATGTACGCCGGACAGAATACGCAGACAAACGACGTACGACAAGCTGACAATGTTACAAATGTCTTGGATTGTTCTCCGTCGGTCTGGCACTTCTGATACATTATGTGGCGTGTTTCTGGGTAATGAATTTCTGGGTAATACCTCGTATACGTCATTATAATGTTTCGCTGCGTTTCATGTCTAAAATATGTCAGGCAAAATTTAATTTTTCGTGATTGCTTCTGAGATTCCGGGCTGAAACCGCGTCCTTGGTACTACTTCCTTCTTGGCTTCTTCTTCAAGGTTGCTAATATTGTTGTTGTACTCAAACTGAACAAAATTTTAAAACTGAACAAATTTGGAAGCAATCATGGACAATCGTGGAAGCCCGCATGCTAGATTAGGTGTTTCGTGTGTATTGAATTGCAACATGTTCTTCATAAAGTTTTAATATCGAAAGTTTTGTTTCAATCACTGATTATAATTTATAACTTGTTTCGTCAATTCCAAATATTTGAATCACCTCAATTTTAAAATTAAAAACTCGTGTTCAAAATTAACGCACTCAATTAATTTGATATAATTTTTACAAAATTGTTTGATTGGTGATTTAACTTTTAATATCATCAAAAAAATAATTGAACTGGAGGTAATTATAATTTTTTTAATGGAACTTATGGAAAAAATATAAATTACATTCGAATACAAATTCAGAAAAAAAACGATATTTACGGGAATCTTAAAAAATTTAAAAACAAAAATGGAACAAAAGAATAAAAGTTACTAACGCGTGACAACACACCTAGCTCTGATAACTGCTTGTATTCGTCGTGGTAGGCTCACCATCAAATTTTGGATTACTTCTTGGAGAATATTATCCCGCTCGAAAAAGCGGCTTGTTCTGATTTCTGAAGATTAATAAAAGCTGGTAAAGTCGCCTTACCGATATTTTTAGTGTATCCCATACGTGCTCTATTGGATTTAAATCTGGACTTCATGGTGGCCAGTCCATGACTTGAATATTGACCTCTTGTAAGTAATCCAGAACTTATCTAGCCATGTGGGGCCTCGCATTATCCTGCATGAAAATCATATTGTTCCCTATAAATGGTGTAAAAGGCATTACATGGTCCTGAATAATGTTCTTGAGGTAGTATTCAGCATTTATTGACCTTTGGCGAATAGAAATTAACCCTGTATATGCGTCAAAGCAAATAGCTCCCCCAAAACATTGTTGATCCACCACCAAAAGGTTGCCTTTGATTGTGCAACTATGATATTTTTTTCCAGTTCTTCGTCATACTCTTTCGCGCTCATCCGGTGATTTTCAACTCCCTTTAGACTCGTCCGAAAACAAAACTCGCTTCCAATCTTCAACTGTCCAATCTGTATGTTTTCTGGCAAATCTCTCTCAACTTACTTCTTACAGTTAAAGCAGAAACTGACATTTCTGACCGATTCAAGCTGGTTACAGAGTTCTCCGCTTATTATTAACCCATCATTATACGTCCTCTTCCTATCAAAGTCGAAGCTCTTACACATTAATCATTGATTAAATGATGTGGTCGGTTCATGATATTGAATTTAAACTTTATTAACTTAAATTCTATACACGCAAAAAATTAACAAACTCGTAATTAGAACTGAAACAGACATGCATTACACACATCTGTATCTGCACACATGAACATACACCTCGTATTTTCGAACAATTACTTTAGCCAAAGACACGTGTTTCTGTCTCACATATCTGGTGCGACCTAGGACAGAATTTGCCTATGAGACGATCCATCAAACTTTACTTGATAATATTAAAGATTTAACTTCGGAAGAAAGTTTAATTGATCCCGTAGAGCTTACCTAGCGAAACAATTAGAATGGATGTAGGAAAGGTTGAAAGAATAAATTAATTGTTAAGTGAAGCTTACCTATTAGTTGGGATAGTAGACGACATACAGAAATATCTGGATTTCGTTCAACAATTTAAATCATATTTTCAAAAATATCAGATGTAACAACAGTGGGACGACGAGTAGATATGCCTGTAACCACATTACCAGTGTAAAAACCGTCCCATTATTCTAACACTGAGTTTAATTCAATATGTCCTTCTCGATACATCTTATAAGTCAACTGCTTGGAATGTATTCCAATTATCGCAAGCTGCTTCCAAAATAGACTTTTACAATAAATGTATTTTCTTGACACTAGAAACTAAGTTGAAAGTAAAAACAATAAGTTATTTTATTTATGGTGATTGTTTACCCAGTTTCTTTTTTGTGAAATATTATGCAGGAGTACTATGTGAGCCCGTAACAGTTATTTTTAATTTAATAATTAAGTCATCCTCGCTTCCTGACGTATAGAAGATTAGCAAAGTCATTCCAGTTTTCAAGAAGGGTATCAGATCTAACTTTTTAAATTATCAGCCTGTTAACATTATCAGCAATTTAGCGAAAATTTTTGACATTTTGTTGAATCAACAAATTATTTTCAAGTGTAAATCTATGTTGGCCTTATAACAACATGGTTTCATTGCAGATAAATCCACTATTATGAATTTGGCCGATATAACACAATATGTTAGTGAAGCTTTAGATTCTCGGGTACAAGAAAATGTAATTTATACTGACTTTGCCAAAGCATTTGATTCTGTTAGCCATTCCATACTATTAACCAAGTTAGATGCTTTCGGTTTCTGCAATGGTCTAGTTAAACTAATATTTTCTTGTTTGTGTCACAGATCTAGTTACGCCTACTACAATGGCTTTCAATCCAGGCAGTATACTCTATCGTCAGGCATGCCTTATTATATAATATTTTTATAAAGAATCTGATTATGTTCTTCGATTATAGAGTGCTAGCTTACGCGGATGATCTTAAAATCATTTCTAGAGTTTCGTCACTGAACGATTGCAGAAAACTGTTAATCTTCGTTTGGTTGATCAGTGGTGAAAACATAATGGAATCGTCTTGAATATTGACAAATGTGTAATTGTCTCATATGTCCGTGCTGCGAATACAGTTCTATTTCCATATGCTCTGAACCATATTTCTATCCCCAGAATCAATCAAGTTAGGAATCTAGGTGTTTTATTTCATTCAGTATTAGGATTTAATAACCATATTCACGATATGTTTACGGCAGCTATTAAATCTTTGGGATTCATTATAAGATCTTGTAGGCAGTTTCGTAATCCGTTAACATTCAAATCTATGTATTATGCCTATGTAAGAAGTAGATTGGAATACGGCTTTCTTATAGGGTAGAAGAATGCGATTACGTTTACATAATTTGCTTCTGTTTTAAACACGTGTTGCATCTGCGTATTATTTTGTTGTCATTGGTCGAATAACGAACGGATAATGTTACATTACGGAAGATCGTCAAAAGACAGTGCTCAGTGTCGAAAGGTTGGAGGCTACTTTGGCTAAGGTAAGTCACATGTATTCCTCCCTTCAAATCTATACTTGAGTACTAAATTTGAAAAATATTGGAACTTTGATTAACCAAGGAAATACAAATTAAATAAAGAAACTATTTTTACAGTAATAGATACATTTTTATAGGAATTTCACAATTTTATGTTGTGTTCAATAACTGGCACTGAAAAATGAATGGCACCCAGTGAACGAACAGGCGTTCGTTTACTGGGTTATTTGAGAATAACGCAAGAATAACGCAGAATAAAAACAAGCCTAAATCAGTCATAAGCTATTGCGCTATAGGACTTTCAATTTATGGGTTTCGTCCAAAAAGTCCCTAACGGACAATTTGGCGTTTATGTACTCTCTATCCCATCTGTTGTAGAATAACCTGTATATTCAATTGCTGTGTTTTAGATTTGTCCCTAAGTAACGGAATTTTCGTATGGCCACTTTTAGTTTTATTGGAAATTTTTTAGAGAAAAGAGCCGATGTAAAATCCCCATGTTGCAAAAACCCTTACCGCATAAGAGAACTTCTTTGCACTAGTATTTCATATTTTTTATAATTTTTACTAGTAGGTTATGTTGTAATCTAGTATTTACCACGTTTTGTGCTTTTCTGCTCTATTAAATTCTATAAAAATTATTATTATTATTGTTATTTTCTGTTAAATATGCTATTTTTTACGTGTAACCTTGATGAAAGTATGTTAAGCAACCTACGTCAACAATCGTAACAAAGTTATACAGAAAAAAGTAATAAAATTATTTCCAGGATGAATTAAAGACAAAAACATTACAAAGGTATTTTTAATAATATAAAATATTATTAAAAATCTGGTGTGAAGAACACAAATGCAGGTTCACTATTAATATTTTCTGTGAACGTGTCCGAATATATCCTATCCCCAGAGACGTAGATACGTATTTCGCTTTTCTACAAGCTCATCGGTAAGCCCCTGCTGGAGAAAGGATATTTCCAGACACATTTACAGAAAAGAACCACCTCGCCCTATCACCGTAATTATCCAGACCGAGCGCAGAAGTAAATTCGGCGCTACCTATTGTCAGACAGCCGAAGTACCTCGCATACCGTCCACATAATTAATGTGAAGTAACGACGCCCTTCCAAAGAGGTTAGCACAGCCAACTCTCTAGAAAACTGCATTTTGTTTGTGCCTTCACTCATACTACGGCTTAACCGCATGTGTAATGTATCAGAATAATTGAAACATACATGAGTAGGTAAACCCCACCAGTTTTGTATAATACAAAGGTATTTTTAATAACATAAAATATTATTAAAAATCTGGTGTGAAGAACACAAATGCAGGTTCACTATTAATATTTTCTGTGAACGTGTCCGAATATATCCTATCCCCAGAGACGTAGATACGTATTTCGCTTTTCTACAAGCTCATCGGTAAGCCCCTGCTGGAGAAAGGATATTTCCAGACACATTTACAGAAAAGAACCACCTCGCCCTATCACCGTAATTATCCAGACCGAGCGCAGAAGTAAATTCGGCGCTACCTGTTGTCAGACAGCCGAAGTACCTCGAATACCGTCCACATAATTAATGTGAAGTAACGACGCCCTTCCAAAGTTTAGCACAGCCAACTCTCTAGAAAACTGCATTTTGTTTGTGCCTTCACTCATACTACGGCTTAACCGCATGTGTAATGTATCAGAATAATTGAAACATACATGAGTAGGTAAACCCCACCAGTTTTGTGTAATACAAAGGTATTTTTAATAATATAAAATATTATTAAAAATCTGGTGTGAAGAACACAAATGCAAGTTCACTATTAATATTTTCTGTGAACGTGTCCGAATATATCCTATCCCTAGAGACGTAGATACGTATTTCGCTTTTCTACAAGCTCATCGGTACGTCCCCGCTGGAGAAAGGATATTTCCAGACACATTCACAGAAAAGAACCACCTCGCCCTATCACCGTAATTATCCAGACCGAGCGCAGAAGTAAATTCGGCGCTACCTGTTGTCAGACAGCCGAAGTACCTCGCATACCGTCCACATAATTAATGTGAAGTAACGACGCCCTTCCAAAGGTTAGCACAGCCAACTCTCTAGAAAACTGCATTTTGTTTGTGCCTTCACTCATACTACGGCTTAACCGCATGTGTAATGTATCAGAATAATTGGAACATACATGAGTAGGTAAACCCCACCAGTTTTGTATAATACAAAGGTATTTTTAATAATATAAAATATTATTAAAAATCTGTTGTGAAGAACACAAATTCAAGAGAGTTGGCTGTGCTAACCTTTGGAAGGGCGTCGTTACTTCACATTAATTATGTGGACGGTATGCGAGGTACTTCGGCTGTCTGACAACAGGTAGCGCCGAATTTACTTCTGCGCTCGGTCTGGATAATTACGGTGATAGGGCGAGGTGGTTCTTTTCTGTGAATGTGTCTGGAAATATCCTTTCTCCAGCAGGGGCGTACCGATGAGCTTGTAGAAAAGCGAAATACGTATCTACGTCTCTGGGGATAGGATATATTCGGACACGTTCACAGAAAATATTAATAGTGAACCTGCATTTGTGTTCTTCACACCAGATTTTTAATAATATTTTATATTATTAAAAATACCTTTGTATTATACAAAACTGGTGGGGTTTACCTACTCATGTATGTTTCAATTATTCTGATACAAAAACATTATATATCTCAAAACATGTAAAAACGAATTAGGGACATCTTGCACAAAACCCTTTAGTTATATTATTTTTAATATAAATGTAACCAAACCAGTAAATGAACACCATTCTTTTTCCGTTTCAGCGTAATAATCACTAGACAGGTTGTAATCATTCACTAGAAATTTATATTTCGACACCTTTTGGTGATTAATAATTCATTGTTATTAATTAAATTGCTTCTTTTCTTAAAGATGTCTGAACAAAATCTCGTCAAAAAATATTATCCGTTTCGTTACAAAGAGAAAGCTCTTGCTAAAGCCCTTTAGGATATAAAAGATGGCAACGGGATTTCGAAAAAATATAGAATTTCTAAATCGATCCTCCACACCAAACTTACTCAGAAGACGTCCAATCTTAGGAAAATGAGTGGGGACTCATTTTCCTAAGATTTAAACTTTTAAACTGGCTGGGGAGCCAGTTTAAAAGTTTAAAGCGATGTTAGGATTTCCAATGCATATATCCGAAATTAAGGATTCTGTTAAAAAAATGTTAACAGAAACCAGTCCTCCAAAG
The DNA here is from genome assembly GCA_935421215.2 of Melolontha melolontha. NCBI lineage: Eukaryota > Metazoa > Arthropoda > Insecta > Coleoptera > Scarabaeidae > Melolontha > Melolontha melolontha. The sequence goes on from OW285238.1 coordinate 97,148,873, forward strand.
GCACAACAGATCTGGCGAAAATTGGCTCAAATTATTTTTACAAAGACATCCAGATGTTGGCAAACGTAATACATAAATTATTTCCAAATCACATGCAGCAATAACCGAGAGTGCAATTAGAGGATGGTTTTCTGAAATGAAAACATATTTGATAGAACACGAGATTAGATCAGTAAGAATCAATTATTGTACACCTGTGTGTACACCTATGTACCTGTGTACACCTATGGCGCACCAGGCGTTGCAGCTCTGAGCTAGCTCTGTCAGTTTCAGGTGAGTGGCAACTGGACACTCGGACACTGGTTGGATGACCGGAGCAACTTTTTTTTAATATATTGCGAACGTATTTTACAATCGCCTTGTAGAAAAACAAAGTCGCTAGAGCATGGAATTGTATGAGTTTTGTAATGAGAAAAACAATATTTTTTATTGCCTTTCGCCTTTGTTTAAAGAAGCTTATGATAAATCATCGTACGTCAGTACCAGTATAAATGGCTTTAAAGTCTACCCAGTAAATACAGACAATGTTGATTATTCTAAATACATATCGTCCAGAAGGAAAGAACTTTTCCCAAAACAAGAAATAGAAACTGATGCCTTACCTTTCGAAGACTACAAGTTCTGTTTAAAAGTAATAAATCACTTCTTCACATGATTCTACGATTGAAAACAAAATGACTACTTCCGCAGAAACAAACCAGACCCAATTTTAACAACGCATATCCAAAATTTACTTTTGATTTCATAAAAACATTCTTGAATGACTTGCCCCTTGAAATAGATGCAGTTTTATATTCGCCATCCGGACGCGAAAAATCTCTTCTAATTGACGGCAAGAGATGCACTAGATGCGAACCAAGGTATTTTTCCTCACTGCAAAATAAAAAATAGTGATGATCTAAGCAATCAAAAACCTACTGATATTACGATAAAAAATCAAACTAGTCAATCAATGCGTGATGTAGATTTAGAACAAAATATACTTATGTGTCAAGTAATTTTTAGACTGCACCTTTGAGGCTGTTGAAAAGAAGACCTCGGTTAACCCAAATGTGATTTATACCTCTGATACCAAATCGAGCGTACCTGAGAACGTGGAAAGTGATAAAAAGATATAAATTCTTTCAGATATTTTTATTAGAAAAAAGCGAAACGCAGACGATGAAGTTTGAGCAAAACATTTACAATGGCCACATAAAGTCGCAAAAGTTCAGAAACGCAAGACTAATAAATAAAAGCCCTTCGCAATAATATCGTCGAAATGGTTAAAATTTTATGAACAAAATGAGAACTTGAAAAAAGAAAAAGAAGAAGCACTGAGCCAGAAAGCTTAAAAGAGAAGAGAAAAGGAATACCTTCCAAACTGTAAAAAAGACGGTGATTAGAAGAAAGCCAGATAGAAAATAAGATGACCATAAAACGATAAAGATCGATGATAACAGTAATAATTCCGAAGATAACCTAATGGAAATAAAAGAAAAACCGACCATAAGGACTAAGAATAAATCTGTAAAGGAACCTTCCATTAAGGAAGTAGGAGAAACTACAAAAGTTATTTTGAAAGTGGGAGATCATGAACTCGTAATAGTAGAATATGACAGTAGGCACTATCTAGAAATAATAAAAACAATTGACCGAAAGCAATATGAAATAAGAGTAATGGAGTAAACTTTCAATAAAAAATGGAAATGGCCAAAGTGTGCAGGCCAAATTTGGTACAAAAGGCTAAATACTGAAAAAAATTCCTGAACCTCAATCTTTAAATTTTCGGCCCATTTATGACATCCACATTTAGTCTAGCAGATTTACGACTTTTTGAAGAAATAATTTTGATATAAGAGTTTAACTTTTTGGGTGTGTTTAGCTTATTTGTAATATAATTGAGGATGTAACACAATTCTCCACTCGATGTGTAAGTAGTTGTTATTTGTGCATTCACTGGGCGATCTACCGTATTGTATCCTTATTACTTGCATTTGCGACTGGCTGTGGAGAGTGTTCAAAGACCATTTTTGAAGTATCTATCATTTCAGTGTTATGCATCATATCCGGAAAGAGGCAGTGGATATACATCTCTTCTGGAACGCCATTCTTTGAATTCTTTTAGTGCTAGAAGAGAACATTTTAGAGCCAAATTTCTCCTTAATTTATTAACTGTCACAGTTGAATTTTTTGTTTCCTGGACATTTAACTCGATAGTCGGACACTTTCATCGTTCCCATGGCCAGATCCAATGTGTTACTTAAAGCCCCTTTGTTGCATATGCACAAATATTATTCTAAATCCCCTCTTTCTTTGAATTTAATTTAATTTTGTCTACTCTATATATGTTTATGAATATTTGGTTTTTGTTTCGTATTTGCATTGTATTTTTTATTTTTGTTATTTACTATTTTTTTTAACATTACATTACATGTAATTATATTATGGTACACTGTATGGACGGGTATTACATAAGTCATGTTTTGTCCTGTAATTGCTATTTTTCTGTTGGACTTTAAAGAATATTATTATTAGAGAACGGACACGCTTACCACCCAGTGCAGTACTGGCGAAAGGCTGTATTTCTAAAATATTTAATGTTATTTATATAATTGGAAAACGAACGGGTGGTGATCTATAAAATTACGAAATACATATTTATTTGTTGGAAAGTTGTATTTATAAAGTTTTTAATTTTATTTATATAATTGGAAAACAAACGGGTGGTGATCTATAAAATTACGAAATACATACGTATTTGTTGAAAAGTTGTATTTTTAAAGTTTTTAATTTTATTTCTATAATTGGAACATTTTTATTTGTTCATTTTGTCGTTCAAGTTGAGTAAAGGAGTATTAATATTGACTAGCAATAGTTTCTCAAGGTTTTCTTCTGTCAATTTTGTTCTCTTTGAATTAAGTACATCCTTATAAATAGAAAACGTCCTTTCTACATCGCAACTGGTTATAGGTGCATACTGGAAATATTCTTTTATTTCTTCATATTTAGCCGTTAGATTTTGTGGAATTGTCTCCATACATAATTGCTGCAATGTAATTAAATCTGGATTTCTATTAAGAATTACTTCAAACTTTTGCCGAAGGCCACATCCGAAGTCACTTGGAATACTTTTCAAATTATTAACAGCACATCTAATGTGGTTAATTCGTCATTTAATTTGAGATTTCGATTTTTAAAATAAGTGATTAGTTTTGGCAATTTTCCAAAGTGTTCGTGAAGAAAGTACAACTGATTTTTTAAATTTGGGATTTGTGTGAGCTCCTTGCACTCTCCAATACTTCTAGCATCCTCCTTTAGCAGTGTTACGAAATGTTTTAGACTATCGAAATTCTCAGCATAATAACTAGTAGCTTCCAGCCATGTTCCCCATCTAGTTATTACTGGAGTGGGAGGCAGTGACAGAGATGGAAATTTTTGCCTGAAAAGAGCTACTCTCAATGGTGCTTTTCTGAAAACTTTTTAAAACCTGATACAAGTCTATCAACTTCCGGAAAAGTGTCTCTGATATATTCACAAATTCTGTGGAGAGCATGTGCTACACAAGTAATATGCAGCATATTAGGATATGTTTTCTTCAATAGTCTGCCTATTTTGAACATATACGCAGCACTATCACTGACAAATAAAAGTATTTTTTCTTTGTACGTGGCGTCCGAATGAACCTTTTTTTGCATATTCTCCTTAATGGTTTCAGCAACTGTTTCCGCATCAACTCTATTTATAACACTTGTTGCTATTACATATGAGTTATAGGGAATAGTTGGATGTAGTACACCAGCTACAACATTTACCACACAGCGTCCTAACATATCCACCATTTCGTCGGCGCTTATCCATATGTATTGATTTAAAAGATGGCTTCTAATGCGTTCTACTGTTCTCGTATAGCACCTAGAAACATAAAGATTTGCGTAAAGTTAATTCATCAGGAACATTTCGACCAGTATATTTTTTCAGAAATATTCAGATGTGTTCAGATGTGTTTGCGATTCTAAGTGACGAATTTTTGACGATATTTTACGGATTTTGTAATAAATTTCGGAATCACTGACAATGGACATACAATCAGTATGACCGTCAATCCAACTCGCCATTGTTTTACAATACCGTTCTCGACATTCTTCCATATCATGTCTGAAAAAGTAACTTAAACAATGCTCTAGATCTAAATAAATGAAAACTAAAAATGTGTGCGTAAGTTATTGAAACTGAACGAAATTCAATGCACACTCTTACGTCGAAATAATTGGTAGAAATAGATTGAATCAAACGATATTAAACAGGATCTATCACAAAAATTACGATGTAATTAACAGTTAAAACTATGAAAACAAGAAACTTACTCACAGCACTTTATTTATATTACGAAATATAAACTAATAAATAAAATACATTATAAAAACCCCGCTTCTATCTACGCTCATGAAAACACTTTAAAAAGCACTATATTCTCGGAATACAATAGCTGGCTTGTCCATTGTTATCGCGGCGAGACCAGGTGTCCGAGTAAGTCAAACAAATACTTCATTGAATTACGCCGGGATGTACTGAGCGACGTTATACACAATTCCAATTGCCGATTGCGTTTTATGGAAATTGCGTCCGTTCTCTAATTATTATTATTATTGTTATTATTATTATTTTGTTTTTATTTGGTTGTTTGCCTTTTACTTTGTAAAATTTTTGCAAAGGTAAATTTAAGAATCAGTTATGTCCACATACATTTAGAAATATTGTCAACTTAAGAAGCTGTTATCTTTAATCATATCAGTATCAAATAAAACTTTTGCAACAAACTCATTTCATGTACCTATTCATGCTACAAGAAGCTTTGCTGATAATAATTTTTTTAGTGACAATGAGACATAACGAAATATTTTTCTTTTGAAATCATGATCTGTTCAACATATGGTAAATTATTATTGAAGAGTACCTAACCATGTATTTGAAAAATGGCGTTCTTTACAAATGATGTACCAGTAATAGTATGTATTCAGTAGCCACATATGATTTCGCTGTTAATTTTTGCAATTACATTTAATCGTTTTCGCAACACTAATCAAATTTGATTTAATTTTAATTATATTTATTATATAATACGTCAACGCTATATAACCAATTATCTTAAATTATCTACATAAATAACTCCTACGTATATACATATTATAAGCATGCAATTTAGAAAGATTGTTCATTTCATATATAAATGACACATATAAAGACAAAACTATAATAATTATTGGTAAATAAGGGCTTTACCTTAGCAATTGACCGCGATTATAATAATGATTTTGCCTTGGATATTACGTGATAGACAGAAAAAAAAGCGGAAAAAATTTGTGAACAAACACGATATTTACCGCTTATAGTCTAGGTGTTTCGTTCGTATGCGACGAGTTAAGATTTGTTTTGGCCTCGGGACAAAACTGAAATAGAAGTTAACGTGAACCATAAGAGAGGAAACTTGTTCTTAAGTTCATCTTCTTGATGTCATATCGAAAACGAGAAGAAATGATAGAAGATACCAAAAGATGGATTAGTAAAAAGTACTTAATAAGAAAAGGAACACTTCAATGAAACATAATAGGAAAGATACAAGGAAATCGTGTCGCTTTCATCGAGATTACGTTACCATGTTATTTATGTCGTAGTTGTACGTAATATAATGAGTATGAAGTGGCTAGAAAGATAATATCAAAAAATGATTTCTTATTACAGGATGTAAAATAATACCGTTGTATACCACAAACATTTAATCTATTAACTTGTTTTAGTAATATCGAGTATTTCAAAGGAATAAACCGAAGAACTTTTTATTGTGTGTTATATTATAATTTTATAATACAATTCCTCAACTCATTTTGTATTAATTTACAAATAACGGGTGTTCAGAAAGATTCGAAATCAAAGTAGTCCTTGAAAATATGAAGTCATGTCTGAGATAGATTGATTTTTGACAGACAACAGTTGACATTTAATAATTATTACAAATCAGATACTTAAGTAAAGATATACGATTTTTTGTTCAGATCCCACTTGACTTCGAATGTTTCTGAACACCCGTTATATTTCCTATTTTTATTAGGGATAATTATTTTAGGAATATTTTCAGAGATTAATCAATTTGCAAAAATAAAAATTCGCCTAATAATTATCAATATTAAATGTCGAAAATATATTACCAATATTTACCAGTTAGGATATATAAACATTTATAAAATATCGAAATATAAAAATATGTAACAACACATTCTAAAATAAGTTGTACCAAATATTTGCATTAAAGATTGATAAAGAGTTCATCACAGACAAGGTATAACTGATGTGGTGTCTGATAAACGAATTATTCAGGTTTTATCTGTCTCTGCAGAAGAAATTTTATTAAAATTAAGAAAGTTCAAAGATTTCCTTTTAAGTAAAGGTGACAAAATTCCTAGCTCCATTCTTCTGCAGCTTTTATATTGGTACAACCACTCCACTGTACATTTAACATAATATTAAAGAACTCCACGTTTCCTGCAAGGCGGAAAATCTCACGCATATGTCCTCTCTTTAAAAAAGATTCATTTATAATAAGTAATTATAGACTCATATTCATTATTTGAAACTTTGCGACTTTTTTCCAGCCAATATTGTTTGAACGTATGTAATATTTTGTTAGAAACACCATTTCGACGGTCCAACATGGTTTTATGATGCAACGTTCGATCGTTACCAACTTGGTTACCAACTAAGTGGATGCTAACTATACGGACTTTTAGGAGCTATTCTATCAAATTGATCATTACGTTTTACTGAATAAGTTGGAATGGTTAGGTTTTTTCCTTAAATCTTATTTATTCCATAGAATCCATTACATTCAATATCGGAACACAAAGTCCTAGATATTTATACCTACTTTAGCTGTTCCTTAGAGATCAAACTTGGGTCCTTTACTTTTTTTTCAATTATATCAACGATAACTTCAGTGGTCTCTTGTGAGAAATTTCACATTGCTGACGATATGAAGATATTTTATACCATTGAATCTACTGAACATTGCCTGTCATTGCAATGAGACTTAGATGCCATTGGTGTATGGTGTAAAGAGAATCACCTTTCTTTAAATATCAGTACATGCAGGGTTATGGAACTCACTTTACGGTGTAAATAGTTATGTATAGAATTAAACTAGAGAACATTTCCTATAATTTATCTATCAACTTTTTATTGTGAAATGAATAGATTCGGCGTACGAGCGCCGCAAACTCTACTCCAACACGCGTATTTCGTATATCAACGAAAAATATTTTAATACGCGTTGAAAAACCGGCCTACTATGGCCTGCCTATGCCTGTACGGTCTGTCGCAGGTATAAAGAGACACTCCCCTTTGACCTAAAGATCCCTTCTACGAAACATCTGCCGGCAGAGCTCAAATATTTTGCCTGAACATCAGTACGAGTGCGTCGTTCAACAGTGTCGTTCGCATTTTCAGAGCCATGGCTTCTGAGGAAGGGAACTGTTTCATTTGTGAAAATCCATTGCAAGAAAGTGAGATGATTGTAGTAAAGAAAAAAGGACTGGAGACATTTCGTAAGTCAAGTGTCAAAATAAAGGACAATAAGAGGAAACTCTTGGTGGGACTGAAATAGAAAGTGGTTCAGTTCACGAAGTGTGTCGAAAACGCTACAACAATGACAAAGTAATCTCTGCATTTTTGCGTAGAGAACGTGATGTCGCATCTGTGCATCTACAACTGCAATCCACTACTACCTCAACATTCTCATTCAAAGATCATTGCTTCTTGTGCGTGGTTGAGATAACAGCAGAGTTTTTAGCGAAACAGAAACGAGCGCATCCGCACGATCGTAGTATTGTATAGCGTGCGTAAATTAGGAATGAAAGAGAGCATCGCAAAAATTGCTACAGCCCGTAATGATGATTGAGTCGAGCGATTGTTGAGCGTCTCGAGCAAATGAACGATTTGGTCGTAGCAGATACACAGTATCACAACTCGTGCATGAGAAAATTGTACCAAGGACCAAAGACTGGAAATATTAACAAAAAAGGTCCGTTTCCAAACGAGATCAATACTGCAATGCAGTATATTTACTCTTATGTCGAGCAGAATTCTGATGAGTGTCAGTTTTCTCTGGATGAACTGTTGGCGAAAATTGAATGCAATTACCATTCAAAAATACAAACCGTGAAGGCACATCTCTTGAAAAAATACGGTGACGATATTTTGATCGCCCTCACTGGTAATAAGGCTCCTGTGGTTTGCTTCCGAAACACAGGGTATAAATTATCGACGGAAGTCTGGTACAACCAAAGAAACGAAAACAAGACCGAAGAACGTCAGCTGAGTTCTGAAGACGAAGAACTCGCAAACCCTGGTCCATCAAGGATAGCAAAACAATGGAGAATGTACTAAATTTAGGCAACAGTGCATCACATGTGGATTAGGCATACTGTGGATACCATTAAAAAAAACGCGCCAGGGACTCTACCTCATGGTGGTGAGGAAATGAGTTTCTTGGCCAATACGCGTGTTGGAGTAGACGTTGCGGCGCTCGTACGCCGAAACTATTCATTTCGCAAAAAAAAAGGTTGATACATAAATTATAGAAAATATTCTCTAGTTTAATTTATTACATAACTATTTTCACCGTAAAGTGAGTTGGAAAGGAAATCTTCGAAAAACTGTTTCGGAGCGCAATTTTTCCAATATGGAGGCTACTTCCGAAAAAATGAGGTGGCAAAGTAAAAATTCTGAAAAAGCACGTCAAAATCTATGAATATACCAATTTTCAAAACTCCCCTGAAACTTTACAGGCAACACATCCAGCTGATTGGATTATATTCTTTTGGTCTAAGACTGATCTAGCTTTTAGGAAAAAACCTAGCATCAACATTTCATCGCTTACTATTTCAATAAGTTTTCCTTTTGTGTTTATTGAAATTTCAAATTCTGAAAGAAAATGGATCCAGTAGCTATTTGAAATTTCTTCGGAAAATAGTCACAGCTGTTCTTTTAATTTGTTTAGCCTAACTTCACATATTTGCGAAAACATGCTTAGAATTTGTCGTATTATATTTAGTTAATCTTCTAATCCACTGGAATGAATGAATATTCTTTTTAGAAGAGGTCATAAATCAAATTTTTATAAATCCCTTTAAACTTTTTGTTTCGTATTACCCTCTAAAGGGACATAAAATAATATTCGTTTTTCATAACATTAATTTTACTTCAAAGAATTCCATAGGCTTGTTTTTTTCCTGGACGATCGGTTTTTAAATATGGAAGGAGTGTTAACGGCTTCACACTTTATTCTAACAAAACCTCGACAAACAACAAACCGTAATTTATTGAAGGCAATGGTAAAACATACCATGTACCTTTCTTTTTATTCTTATGACTTCCAGGCGTAGGTAGTTCTAATGATCAAATGATTTAAAAATCTGTCCACATTTAACACAATAATGACTATAATTTGTAGTCCATTGAAATATTCGATATTGCACTTAGTAATGAGAATGAGTACTGATACATTGCTTCTTCGCGTTTTGTTGCTAATGTAAAGCCAAACTGAAAATTTCAAAAGGCTCCAATGTCGCCTAGCACTTTTTCGAATAAGATGTAAAATTTCGGAAAGAAGAAGATGGAACCACGATGTTTTACTAGAATGAAGTTAAGTACGGAAAAGGGCGGGGTGGGGATGATTTTATCTGCTTTATAAAAGTTTGGTAATCAGTGTAATCACTGGCTTAGAAACAACTAACAGATACAATAATCTAATTTTTATATCTAAAGTAAAGTGATAGTACTCCTCAAAAAATGTTCGTTTCAACTCTGTCTACGTAATGTGTTTATAGGAAGTGTTTAAGTAAAGTAATGAATTGTAAGTTTTTGTCCTCCCTTGAAAATTCCTTTTAATACAGCATCGAATCTTACATGTTTTTTTAAAGATCTTTTCGCATTTCAACATCGAATGTAAATTTTTCAGATATGTCTCTGCAGGTGAGAACAACATTAAATAATTTAAAGTCCGCCGACCCATCGTCCTTCTCTCTCTTTCGCTTTATCTTTTTTATCTCTCCTTTTAACGCTACCAAACTCTTAAATCGGTCTGTCCGTCGAGCAGTAGACGATAAATCTTTGTACGGACGCGGAGAGATGGCGAGGAGCTTCATTCGATCGTCCTTACTTTATAAATATATACACACACGGTCGTTTCCAGCGCTTTAGATGACTTACGATGAACATTACACAACCTGAAAAGCTCGCAGGTTATAATCAAGACGAGGTAGGAGGCGTTCCGATGTATCCTATGTTTGGAGCAAGTATAAGAATGAAAACCGGCAGTAGAATAGAATGCGAAGAGAGGGCGCTGGTGTTATTTCTTTTCTCGTATACAACATATATATGTATGTATATATAGTCAAATTATACTGTTTCTAGATCCGGACAATTATTGTTGTTGCATTAATAAAAAATGGAGAATATGTTTCTTTTGAACTACAATATAAATATTCAAATATGAGATAAAGTTAAAGCTGCTTATACCCTGACGATTTGAATCATATTAGAAGTTGTTTGATTAACATAAATACAATTTATAAAGCAGTAAGTGGGTGCATTTATTAATTATACTACTTTGAAGGAAGACGAAATATTGGTGTGAGTTAATCTTGACTCCAAAAAATTAGAATCCATGGCTGCAAGAAAGTTAGAAGCTCCAGTTTTCTCAAAGATTCTATGTAGATAATTAATAACGCTTATAATATTTCATCAACAGAGTAGTGGCATCGCATTAAACTTTTAGGACCTTGACTGAATAATATTCCATTTACTTCCTAAATTAAGCATGTGCTCCGAGGTACGTCATCTACTTATTACTAAATGAAATATCGAGAAAATTGTTTGGTTTTATATGTTGAAACTAAAAGATTGACGTAATTGACAATTTAGGGTTGATAAATAAAAGGTACGTCCAAAGGCAATTTTATACGTTGCTAACCTTTATTTACATTTTTTCATTGAATGCTTTTTAGGTTATGGTTGATAAATTTAAGTGACAAAAAACAACATGAAAAAAGCAACGCGAATAATGCCAATTGTGACTTATAACTAGAGATCGGTCGCATCAGGCCGAAATTACGATGGACCATATAATAATAGTCTATAACAGTTACTGAATAACACTATTCGGTTAACCACATATCTGTTTTTTGTCGTTGAATTGTGATGCAATTATCCCAATATTAAGTTAAATTCCTTTCTTCATGGGCGTAGATAGGAGCTTGACGAGTTTTTATCATTTATTTTATATTTCGTAAGATAAATAAAGTACGGTGAGTTAGATTTTTTTTGTCATTGTTTTAACTTTAAGTGTCCAGTGAATTTCGATAAGTTTCAATAACTTACCTATACATTTTTAATTTTCATTTATTTAGATCTAGAACATTGTTTAAGTTATTTTTTAAGATATATGGAACTAGGATAAGAATGACATCGTGAAACAATGGCGAGTTGGATTAAGGGTCAAACTGATTGTATGCCCATTGCCAGTGATTCCGAAATTTGTTGCAAAGTCTGTAAAATACCGTTAAGAAATTCCAAGAAATCGCATGTAAAATGTCACTTAGCATCGCAAATACATACACAGAAATTAGACCCGTTGAAATCAAGCAATTTTAACGAAGAACTCTATGAAACTTTAAAGGCGGCAAATAGTCCATTAAATAAACTTAACAATCCCATCTTCGAAACATTTCTCCAAAAATATACTCGTCGAAATGTTCCTGATGAATCCACCTTACGCAACGTTTCTAAGTGCTACAAATCAGTACCTATGGATGTGTGACGACAAAACTGTCGATATATTAGGACGCTGTGTGGTAAATGTTGTAGCTGGTGTTCTACATCCAACTATTCCATATAACGCATATGTAATAGCAACAAACGCTATAAATACAGTTGATGCGGAAACAGTAAGTAAAACCATTTACGAGAATATGCACCAAATGTTCATTCGGAAGACAGGTACAAAGAAAAAATACTTTTATTTGTCAGTGACAGTGCTGCAGGCAGACTATTAAATAAAACATGTCCTAATATGCTGCATATTACTTGTATAGCACATGCTCTCCACAGAATCTACGAATATATGAGAGACACCTTTCCGGAAGTTGATAGGCTTGTATCCACTTTTAGAAAAGTTTTCAGAAAAGCACCATTGAGAGTAGCTCTTTACAGGGACCAACATCTTTGTCACTGCTTCCATGTCCAGTAATAATTAGATGGGGAACATGGTTGAAAGCTACTAGCTTTTATGCAGAGAATTTCGATAGTTTACAAAATTTTATTACATGTTTAAATGACGATGGTCGAAGTATTTCTGAGTGCAGCTAATATAAATTCCAAATTTAAAGAATCAGTTGTACTTTCTTCAGGAACACTTTGGAAATTTGCCAAAACTGATCACCTAATTCGACAATCAAAAATCTCAAAGTAAATGACGGATTAAACACATGAGGTGTGGCTATTAATAATTTAAAAAATATTCCAAGTGACTTTGGATGTGGCCTTTGGCAAAAGTTAGACGCATTTTTTAATAGAAATCCAGATTTAATAACATTGCTGCAATTGTGTATGGTGACAATGCCTCAAAATCAAACTGCTAGATACGTTGAAATAAAAGAATATTTCCGGTATGCACCTATAACCGTTGCGATAAAGAAAGGACGTTTCAAAAATTCAAAGAGAACAAATTTTATAGAAGTGAACCTTGAGAAAGTATTGCTAGTTATATAAATGCTCCTTTACTCGACTTGAACTACAAAATGAACAAATAAAAATGAATTTTGTATTTTATAGATCACCACCCGTTTGTTTTCCAATTATATAAACTTAAAAATACAAATTTTTAATAGTACGCCCGTGGGCGATGAGATATCGGCCTCTCGTGTCCGGTCCCTAAACACTCTAACAACATTGTGAAGGGTAGGTAGTATCGTATGATCAAAAAGTGTTTGGATCGCTATTGCCGTGGAATTTACGAGATATCTATGAAGTTATTTATTTCAATTAGTTTTGACATTTACTTGACAACTTTCAAGTCAGCTGGTTATAAAATATACATAAAATGCAACTAATTACCATAACCTAAAATCTATTTTATTTGTGACTTATGTGTACTTCAAAGTACAGAGGTAAATAATTCTATAGATGGTTTTTACACTTCATGGCTATCGCGATCCAAAGACTTTTTGATCATATATTATAATATATCGTAAAGGGTGGAAAGATAGTCTCCTTACAAATGAAACAGACATGCAATATACATATCTGTAACTGTACAAATAGACAATACACCTCGTATTTTTAGCATTTACTTCTGCTTAAGACACGTGTTTCTGCCATCTACAGGCGTCGTCAGTCAAGCTAGTGAAGTAATGTAATACAAATGATACAAATCTTTTTAAGAACAGATTCGTATCTGTATATACATTTACGCTGAAATCGCCTACATCTGGCCATCTGGCTACAATCGCCATCTGGCTCGTGTTAATGGACTACACCTATACGTATTTTTTCGTTTATGTACCAGCATAGCTGGTCAAGCGAAAGGTCGCCTTTTTCGGCATAGTCTCTTTCGTCCGTCAGATGTCACTTATTAAATAGTGCCACCTTATAGGACGAAATTTGCTATATCTTGTAGGCGATTTCAGCGTAAATGTAGATACAAATCTGTTCTTAAAAAGATTTGTATCATTTGTATTACATTGCTTCACTAGCTTGACTGACGACGCCTGTAGATGGCAGAAACACGTGTCTTAAGCAGAAGTAAATGCTGAAAATACGAGGTGTATTGTCCATGTGTACAGTTACAGATATGTATATTCCATGTCTGTTTCATTTGTAACAAATGCGTAATACGTGCATAACGTATTGATATAATTAAACCTTTTCGTAGATAGTCTCCTATTTGAGGACTGTTTATCCAATTAGCCCAGGTGAGAGTATAAGAAATGGGGTCACGTCGAGGTACACCATACGAGGGTGGTTCAGAAACTATGCGACCTAACAGAGAAAACGCAAGTTTTCTTGACAAAAATATTTTATTTTTCAATATAATCGCTCAACACACTTATTCCAACCATATTCTAAATTAGTAATGCCTTCATTGTAGGTTGATGAATCCAAGTCCTCGAAATAGTTATTTACAGCAGCGATTATTTAGGAATTACACGAAAATAGCCATTTTTTCAGGATTGGAAAGAGCTTATAATCGCTGGGAGCGAAATCTGGGGAATAGAACGAATGAGGCACTAATTAAAATCCCAATTCATGTTTCTGCCATTACAATCGCAGACTCGTGAGCAGGTCCGCTATCCTGATGGAAAAGCACTTTTTTCTTTGCCAAACGAGACCGTTTCTCTTTGATTTTATCGCTAAATTGTTCCAACAAATAAGCATAATACTCCCAATTTATTGTTTTCCCCTTCTCTAGGCAATTGATCAAGATAATTCCATGACTATCGCAAAAAAGCACTTGCCATTACCTTTCCTGCTGGCAAAATTGTTTTTGCCTTCTTTAGTGACGGAGGACCTTGTTTGTGCATTGTTTGGGTTATTCTTTGATTTCGGGAGTGTAATGGTGGACTTCGTCGACCGTAATGAAACGGCGTACAAAGTCCTTCTGATTGCGGCGAAAACGTGTCAAAAGGTCGCGAGAAACCCTCAAACGATTCAGTTTTTGCTCCGGTGTGAATAACCGCGGCACCCAACGCGCCGAATATTATTTCATTTCCAATTCTTCAGTTAAAATTTTGTGCACACTGTCATTTGAGGTACCTACAAAGTCTGCTATCTCACGCACTTTTACTCGACGGTCATCCAAGACGATATGGTGGACTATTTCAATCATATCCGGAACAGTAACGGTTCTTGGACTTGAACTATTTGTGCTCATACGACCACGCTTAAATTCGACCCAACCCAATCTAGTTTTTAACCATTGAAAACGAAGGAGCGGATTTTAATAGTGTTGAATTCAGCTCTGCTTTGATTTCGGTTGGTGTTAAGCCTTTCAAAGGGAATTACTTTATCCCTGTATCGACTCAGTTTTTTCCATTATTACAAAATCATACGTTCACTTTGGCGTACTGTCAAAAACAGATTAATTGACAGATAACTCTGTACTGTCATATTTAAGTAATTAAAGGATGATTCTACAGAATGGTAAAGAAGATTTTTGCGAATTCGCTCCATTTCTGAGAAGGTTTTCAGCCAATCTAATTCGTAGTAACAAAAAAAAATTAAAATAGTTACCGGACATTGTTCCTTAAGAAAGCATCTGTCCAGCATGGGCTTGGAATCATTGTTCAAGACAATCTTAATATTATCAGTAACACACGCCTTGGTCCGAGCTTGGCCAAAAACTTTTGAAGATAATTTTTATTGTATTTTAGATTTTAGAGATGCTATCATTAACATTATCCACTGCAAATGAATGCATACTTCTGCATACTTGCGATTCATATAATATTTTAACCATTTGGAGATATTAAAAGTATAAATGGATTACAGTAGAGACATAGAATATTTTCTTGAGGTACACCCGACAAAATAGATGCGATGTAGATACTTTACCATCACAGATACGGTCAGTCAAATAACAGTGAGAAAAGTTCAAAGCTTTGTGAGAAAATCCAGTATTATGCAGAATGGCTAAGACCGTAAGGTGATTTAGTGTATCAATAGCCTTAGCGTAATCGAAAATAATGAGCAATGTGATGAATTGTCAGTTACGTTAGCTAAAGCAGAAGTACAGCTCCAAAAATTTGTGTTGAAAAAGAAGGCATTGTGTATCGAACACTAAATTGAACGATTTTCTTTTGGAAAGGTTCTAAAAATAATCCTACTTTGTTTAACATTATATAAGATGATTAATCTATTCATAATAAAAAAATATTACTAAAGAATCCGCTAATTGTGTTAATGAGAAAACAAGCAATTCTGCAAAAGAAACAAATATAAATAAAAGTAGGAGACATGATATAGAGAATGAAATTGTTGAAATGTGTTTATTATTTAATAGGTAAGGTAAATGCCTTATGTAAATGTAGGTAAATGTCTTATGCCTTTTACCAGTTAAAATTGTTTCTTTTATTTCTGCTTGTTATTTATTAAATAAGCAGAAACAAAGTAAATACGTAAAATAATGTGTTTCATGGCTTAAAGCAGATTTACATATCATCTGCATATAAAATAGTAAATAAAATCTGTTTAAAAATTTTAAATCTGTACTAGAGAAAACTAAGCAGCTGCTTCAACATTGAAATGCCCATAGGTGTCACATGTATTAAGTTCTTAAATTTTAAATAGGATTGTTTGACTTCCAGTGGCGATTAAGGATATTGTCGCCATAGGTGTTAGGTAGACATAATAAGAGTATACATACCTATTCTATACTGAGAAAAGGTACGGTCTATCATACTAACAGCAGTGTATAAAATTATATGTATATCTGGTATACAATTTTTCCCAAATTTCCGACTACGCATTTGAATTTTTCAAAATATCGTAAATCCATTTGGTCCATATTATAAGATATAAAGCTTTGAAAAAGTCGTAGTAACTACAGGTATTAATTCCACATCTTTGGGTTCTATTTTCAATACCTTAATTATAGTTGCTTTTTCTTTGATTCGTTTATAGGTTCATCCATAAAACCTGAGTGTTTTTTTTATTTGTTTTAAACTTATACTTATAAAATCCGTAAATTAAGTTTACACTGGAACAGAAAATGTTAAATTTTTTGTCGTTTTTAATAATTCTGTACCAATGATGTCTTATGTTTCTTTTTTGTAGATCTGGGGACTTTTCAGTAAAGACTAAAACTGAATTTATAGCGGTCTTGTGCGATAATCTCCAAAACGTCTAAAAGCAGAAAATAGTACTAAGTAGGCTTCTGCAAAATGGCAACTTTTACAAATTATTTAATTGTTTGAAAGAGCGAGAGTTGTAATATTTTTATAACACCTGTGAAAATAGTGAAATGGAAAGCACACAGATATGCGAGAAAATCCATAAAAAAAATTTCTGGCATTAAAAAGACTTTTTGGAAATCAGTTACTGCAATGTCTGGTTGTTTTTTGATGGCAGAAAGAGTTTAAAAATGGTCGAAGAAGTTGCGACATGTAAGACAATCCAGGTGTTCCAATTAGTATTTTAATAGGGAATATGTATTATCAACCATCAACACTGGAGCAGTAATTACTCACACAAATCCACATTTGACTATGTCGCAATTTTTTAACAATCTTAAAATATCTATTCAAAATGACTAGAGATCTTTGGAAAACGGAGGCTTCATGACGATAATGCTCATCGGCACGCGGATATTGTTGACAACATTTTTGAACAGTATAAATGTCAAATATTATCGTACTCTCTGAACAATCCTGATATATATCCACATGTGACTTCTGCCGATACCTTCATGTAATAAAAAAACCTTAATTACAGCTTTAAACAGAATTGGATGTCATTTTGAAGATGCTTTCAAATAATGATTTCCATCATGTCTTTGAACTATAGCTGCTCCGTTGCGCTAAGGTTATACGAGAGAGATTCGTAAAGTAAGCTCCATTTCCGCCTAGTGAGTAGAGGAGTGGGGATATCGGTGCGATCGCAACGCTGCGATGTAGTCTAGTTCAAACAGTTTGGTTAGAAGATAAGAAGAGACCAACTAATGCCCAAAAATTCGTGAAAATCGGCGGTTTACAGTCATAGAACTGAGTGCCTTTTTCTCTCAAATTTCACATACAGTTTTGTACGAGGTTGCTACTGAACATTTGTTACTGAACCACGAATTTTGTTCACGATTGGTGTCAAATCTTCTTACCGAATACCATAAAACAAAGAGAATAGGATGGGCGCTAACTTTTCTGACACGTTACGATGTTGTAGGTGAAGATCTCCTGAGGCATATCGTAACAGTTGATGTGTGTCAACGTCGTGATGAAATTATTATATTATGGTCAATATTTTTTGGAACAAGAAAGGCGTAGGAGCCAACGGTTTAAAAGCGATTAAGAGCTTTAATTCACAAGCGGCAGAGTTCTATGAATAGGGCATTAAAAAGCCAGTTCATCGCTATAGCAAATGTCAATAGTAATGGCAGCTATGTAGAAAAATAGCTTTAGCTTGTATATAATAAAAACCTCTTCATGTATTGGTGTTCTTTTTAATAACCAAACGGAACTTACTTTACGAATTGCCCTCGTATAAAGTTTTGGTAATACTAATGCTAGGTTTTATTGCAAATCCCCCCGTAAATGAACAATTATATCACAGAAAGGCTTCACAGTATTTATAATCCTAAAACTCTGCAATGAAAATAATATACTTATCGGAACGTATCATTTACGAATTTATAATATTTCCAGTGCAACGAAGATGAGAAAGCAGAAACCAAGGACAGGTTTTGGGAGGATCTGACGAGAGCGACGGAAGAAGCAAAAGGAATGATATTTATAATCGGCGATTTTAACAGTAGAGTTGGTAAGAAGGACGAAGTATATAACAGGTCCATAGGAATACATGGAGAAAACAAGAGAAATAATAATGGTAAAAGAATGTTGGAATTGGAATTGGAATTGGAATTGGAATACAGTGCAAGGCTATAAAATAAATAGTGATCAAAATAAATTTTATAGGTGCCATGTACAGATTTAAAAGCAAATATTTATATCTGTAATGTATATACAGGTAATTGCAGGGCACCCCGGATGTATTATACTCGTATATATTTCATAATGTTTTCAGAAGTAATATCACAAGAGAGTGAGAATAAATTGAAAAAATTCCACAGATTTTCGAAAACTTGCTGCCAAGGAATAGACACGAGAGCCCGTAGGGCTCGATTCGCTATTACTGAATCACTGAATGACAACTAGTTTGGAAAAGAAGCTGGAGAATTATTTTATAATTAATTCGCACTTTCCAGTGGTATTCAAAAAATTATTTTTTAATGTTTAAATAAAAAATATATCATTAAAAAAATATTTAATTTATTTCAACAGTTTAACTCATTATAAACTAAAGAAACGAACTAATGTAATATTATTAGGCAGTATTAAAGTTTTGTACGTGAAACACACAATTATTGTAAATATTTTGTCCGTGAGTGGATGATTTTACAACATTGTTCTGTTCTGATGTGTTTAAAGTTATAACTTCCCCTTCGTTTCTTAGGTTATTAATCAAATTTGAATAATGTTAATTATCCAACTACAGGTACGGTTTCAATGAATTAGATAAGCTGTGGCTCGTAATTTTTATTACTATTATTATATTTATTATTATATCTTCCATTGATGCTTAGTTCAGCATCAATCTCTTTCGGTTCATTTTTTACAATTTAAAATGAAACTGGTGACAGGTGTCAAAACTAGAAAATGCGTTGTCAACTAACAAAAATGAAGTACTAGAAATTAATCTCGGAAGAATAATGTAACTAGATTATTCTCACTATAGTAATATTGTGATTGTACAGAATTAAACACGTGTCTGCAAATACTGCTAAACGATTGGTTAATAAAATCATTAAAAAATACTCAGTATATAATAATCTATTTAGCTAACTGTTTAATGTATATTTTTTTGTTAAAAAATCGGCGTTATTGACAAAAAACATTGGATTTATCAATTTTACACAAAAACGAGATACGTTTAAAAAATGCTTTTCTTCTTATGAAAATCATGCTAAGTTAAGTCAAGTTAAAGATGCACTGGTAAAATCAACAAAATTTGAACATGTACTAGAGTTTCTTCATGTAGGCAGTAGCACAGCTCATCCTTGCTGCAACTTCTTTTGCAAATTCCCTTTATTATAGTCAGTACCAAGCGTTTTTATAGAACCTAGTTCTGAATAAAGTTCAATGTATTTTTTTATGAATTTCATGACAGGATTTCTTTCCAAAATTTTCACTGCAGTACCGAATGAATCTTATAAGGCTTACTTTATCATAATTTACTCTTTTGAAATGATACAACAAAACTCAACAAATTCGAATTCCCTTCCATTTAAATCTTCTGATCTTCTGTCCATACATAAGAAATTTTAGATCTAGAAGGCACAGAATCGCAACAAAAAGCATACCAACTAATTTGATGTGAATAAAAGGCATTTCCGATTGGTGTGTCAGGTAGTGGCTAAACTTGGTGTAGACGAAACAAAAGGTAATACTGTTGTTAGGTTTTTCTTTGCTGAGTTTATAGGTAAGTGTGTTGGTCCTTTTCTGTGGATGCGATACTCCATAATAAGGTTCATTCTTTTTTTAGATTTTTGTGTTTTATTTGCTCCTTCAACCTTGTGCATTAGAACACATATTGGAGGCAGGGATTGAGAAACCGATATTAATAGCATATCATAGCTGACTCAATCACGTCTTCTGTTATACATTTCAGTCAATTTTGCCATGGAAAACGTTGCGGGATGGTATACGCGCTTGGACTTTTTTCTATTATAGTGACTTCCTTTACCTCGCAAGTTGTCAATAAACTGTCGTACTTTATTTTTTTGTGCACTTTTCTGTGATACTCTATCTATTCTTCCAAAACTGTTGGAACTGTTACAAGTCTGTGTTTAGTTATGCTAAAAACAATGAATTTCTTATTAAAATTTAACTTGTAACAAACTCTTGCGTTTCGGTGTATATATCCTGGTGAATTTTATCTATATAATAATAAAACTGTGATCTTAGGTTTTGAATGTCGTGCATGCTAACTTTACGTTTTTCCATCATGATGACAAGGAGGTGCAATATTTTCTAATCTAGGGTCAGGATCTAAACACTTAAAATACATAAAAAATTGTGTAAAAATCTTTTCCTATTTTCTTCGTTTATACTAATATCTTCTGCCACTACAACGCACGATTTCAGCTTAAAGCGCTAAGACACTTCTTTTCGAAAACTTTTGCACAATAGAACAGATGTTACCAAAAAATACGCCACAACAAATTAAATGCAACTGATTCAGACAGACTTGCTGATATGGATATATCCCCTTTTATTTACAAACTATGGATATAACCAGTTTTGCTTCAATTTTCGTATTTTACTAAACATTTTTAAAGGGATATCACGTTCTGGCTACAAATGAATGCATAGATTTGTGCCAGCTCGCTAAGAAAACCGTACAATGACGGTTCGGTACTTGCAAAATGCAGAAAAACCATTCCAAATTCATTCTGGCCGTACATTGAACGATAGCAAAAGCGCTCCAACTACATTTTGACCGTATACAAACCAGTCACAGGACGGTCAAACCAGTTCACAGACCGAAGCATGTATCGCTTGGACTGACGTGCGCATTACATAACTTGATCCTGTGGAACTAGAGTGGGCAATAGCAATATCCTAGGGCAGAACAAAGTTGATTATTTCAATTATTACTGTTGGCAGTACTTAAAACTAGATTGATAAACAAACGATCACAAATACATTACAACTGCTTTATAATTGTCACTGGTGCAAAAGCAGTGCGAAACTAACTCTTGCGCGCAAAATGATCACCAAACGATACGCTTACCGTAACGAAATCGGTAGTTGGAACAAACCTCATGTGTCTGTTGATTTCACGATCTACGCCGTGAAACCAACAAACCAAGATTTTGAGTAAAAAGCGCATGTATTCGATTTAGCACGCTGAAACATATTTACAAAGTACAGTGACCTTAACACCAAGGAATAAAGTCACAGACGAAAAGAAGATTCCAGTTTGACTAATTGCAAGTGCGAAACATAAATAGTATTAACTACCAGAGATCGATCTTTGACAGTTTCTCAATAATTTGATACAATCACTAATACGAAAAACCAAATTACAACGGCTGTTATATACTGTATACTCATAAGAGAAACACACCGAAAACAAAGACATTCTTCTTCTTCTCTGTTTTGGGTTGGACGCCACCACGTCCAGGCACTTGAGCACATTGCTCTTTGTACTATCCCCAATAGATCTCTCAATTCCACTCTGTTAGTCTTGTGTCCTCGATAAAAGCCACTATCCTCCTCAGGGGAAGTTTGAGTACACTCGAAGGATCCAATAGATCTCTCCCGAAATATTTCTGTCTGAGTTCCTTCAGTTCCTCACACGTGCATATTACATGAAGGCTAGTTTCCTCCTGTTTTTCACATCTCCTACACCAGGGCTCGCTAACCAAGCCCATGGTGTACAAATGCTTCCTTAAAGGACAATGTCCGGTTATTAACCCGGTAATTATTTTAATTTCTCTTTTGTTACTACGAATTAGGTTGGCTGAAAACTTTTCGTCCAGCCCCCTTAGTAGTGTTTTGGTATGGAGTTGACCTTCCGTTAACCATTTATTTTTATATTCTTTTTCTAGCCATAACCAGATCTCCCTTTTAGCGGAATCCTTAGTGATTCCACATACAGGTTCTGGTCCAAGACATTATTAAATGTACAAATTATGAAGGCGGATTAATATATTAGATCTCTAAGGGCGCCATTGCATGAGTAGTGGGGATAGAAAGAAGTTCTTACCTGCAAATGATAATTTAGAGTATCTCGTCTTAGCATGCAAAGCTTCATTTTTCTGTTTACCGCCATTGAGTCACCGTATTATTTATCATGAGTTCGATTTTTGAGGTGGGAACCTAGCAACAATGCCTGATAGAGTTTGTAACGCTGTAATGTTGCGTGTCCATCAAAATTTACAGGCGTTTGAAAGCTGCTTATACGAAGGATAAACTGAATTTATTGAGAATAAGAAAAACTAGTAGACTGTGAAAAACAATCGTACAGTGTTTATTAAGAGTAATTCTTTATCTGTCATTCGACGTTGTTGTTTTTGTTACGTTCGTTATAACTCAGCTGCTTATTTTTTAAATGTAAAAGGAAATGGAATTAACCAGAGAACACTTTCGAATCATAATTTATTATGACTTTAAAAGAAATTTAAGCGCTTATGAATGCAGAGAGAGTTTAGATTCAGTTTTTAGTGAACAAGCACCTTCCTTGGCTACAATTTATTGGTGGTATAAGGAATTTGAACGCGAAAGGAATTCTGTTCAGCATCAAAAAGGAGCAGGGCGTTACCGACAAAAACATTGCTACTGTTAAAAAAATAATTATAATTGAAGAGGACAATAAAGCCACTTATGCGGTAATTGAGCATCAAATCAAGATTGCACCCTCAACTGATAAAACAATCTTATACGATCACCTGCATTTAAAAAAAGTGGTAAGTTGTTTTGTGCCGCGTCGTCTTTCTGACTTCCATAAAAGCAGAGCTTGTCAGAATTTGCCATGAAACTTTAAATTAAAAAAAAATGGTAGGCACCAATTTTTTTCCAAAGTGGTGACGGGTGATGAAACTTATATTCCCTTTTTTGACCTTCCTACCCGCCAAGAGAGTCGTGTATGGATTCACGAAGATGAGGAAACTCCTACAATGACTAAGAAGCAGCGAGCTATGAAGAAGATTATGTAAGCGGTATTCTTCAGAAGTACGGACTTAGTAAATGCAATGCAAATGAAAAATGTTTTCCTGAAGTGTTTACTAGAGTTCCAGATGAAGGAATTATGCTCCACCATGATAATGTGTCGTCCAGTGCGAGAGTTTTAACTCTACAGCTGGAAAAATATAAAAATAATAGAACATTCGCCGTGCTCACCTGATTTAGCAGTGCGTGGCTTTTAGCTATTTTTTTGGGCTTAAACGCTATTTGCAGGGTAGAAGGTTTTCGTCTGAAGAAGAGATTAATATCGCAGTTCACGCTTATTTTGAAGGTATACCGAAAGAAGATTGGTTGGGAGCTTTTAAACAGTGGAAAGAAAGAATTGTCAAGTGTATCATTGCTAAAGAGAATTACATTGAGCATATTTAAAATAAAATCCCAGAAAATATTAATCATGTTTTCTATTCTCAGTAATTTCAGCTTGTCACTCGTAGCAATATTGTATGGATGTGAAGAATATTCGCCAGTGGGTTCGACGTGTAAAACCCTATCATAGAGGAAAATGAAGGTGTTTGACGAAAAGCGATCGGGTCGACTAGTATCAGTGACACATGAGAAGAATCAAAGACAAGTGAATGCACTGATTCAAGGAAATCATAGGATTACGCAAAAACAAATTGCTCGGCAATTAAGCATTAGTTAATACATTGTTAACACGTTGAATTTCAGAAAAATTTGACCAATATAGGTCCCGCGACAATTAGCGGATGCCGTGAAACAATAAAGAAGAAACATATGTCAAGAACTTCTTAACCAGTATCAACGTGAGGAAGATGATTTTCTCATGACCATCGCCACAGGGGACGAGACTCATGTTTATTATTATGACCCTCAAAACAAGCGGCAGTCAATGAAGTATCGTTTTCTTGATTCTCCACGTATATGAAAATGCAAAAAGTGTTCCATTAGTGTAGAAAGTAATGCTTACCATTTTCTGGGATGCAAAGGGAGTCATTTGTATGGAATATCTGCCGAAGAAATCAAAGATTAATTCAATAACTCTAAAACTGCAAAACTTTACGATTACTAAAGAATGGTATCCATAGGGTAAGGCGGGCAAAAACGAATTTTTCCTTGCGCCAGACCGCATTGTAGCAAGGAAACGATGAAGACAGTGACAAGCATGAAATACGCCCTTGTTTCGCACCTTCTGTACAGTCCTGATTGGGCACATCAAATTTTTGGTTGTTCCCAAAGTTGAAGAAGGTACTGAAAGGTTAACATTTTTCATCAGGCACTGAAGCTCGGGCTTTTTTTCGGAATTGCATCAATAGTAAATAAAAAAGTTTTTCATGGACGAAACTGAATACGGCATTTGGAGAAATGTGTTACATTAAATGGTGACTACGTGGAGAAATATTTTTTTTCATTTTGAGGCTGGTTTCGTTATTTTGCCTTTTCTTACTCTTATTTTATAGAGTTGGAAACCTTATATATCAAGCTTCTCGAATAAAAAAAGACAACAAGCGGTTGGGTAATAAAGAAAGATTTATTTTCCATTGTAGAAATACTATCGAATTAAGTTTTTGCTATGTATAGCAAGCACCAAATAAGATGGCGAGCGGAAGGGGTGCGCAGTAGTCGTTTTCAAAGAACGCGCACGCCCACTTACCCAAGTAATTGTCAGAATATACCGCCTCATTCCGAGCAAACGCAACGATGCGAATGTATGAATATTTCTCCCGCTCCGAATAGAATTCCCCTTAATGCTGTAGGCGCGTCAACATCGATGTCATATGTCATACATACTTACATACTATGGAGCCGCGTAAGAAAAATTATCTGATTACCAAATTACTATTAAAGGACTATAAATTGTTTAGTCCTGTGTTATGGTAATGAGTAAATTGCAATACGTTATACTGACGATGGTCACACAAAGCGTAATGAAATTATTAATAAGCGGTTAAGAAAATTGCAAATAAGGCATCAAGAGATTTAATAAATTAAATTTTAATAATAAAGGTCACAAAAACTATTCATAGTAAACTAAATAAACTTCTGAAATAAATAAAAACTAAATTGAATTCTAGTAATGTAAAGAATAATTTACTCTTACAAATAATAAAATAAATTATTCATAATGAGAAATTAATTATATAATAACGCAAATTCATCCGTTCAAACTCATCGCCGTAAAATAATTGATAATGTTTGGAATATTTCTAATTACGAAAACCATTTAATTTTAGTATGCGGTTAACGGAAGCGCAGCATTTGCCTAAATCGTTGGAAATATCGCTAAGTGTCAAATTTGAATTTAGTTCTATTGCAGCACATACTAAAATGGACATATCATTAGGAACTCTGCTATTTCGGAATAATGGTTTTAAACTTTGTAGAGAACCAGCAATGTCTATTTTTTGTTTAAGTCTGCAAATTGTAGCTTTGTTCGGGATGGGCCTGTCGGGATACATTCCGGCAAATAAGTCACATACTCTTTGATAAGAATTATCAGCGTGGTACCATTTCATCATTTCGGCTTTCTCTTCTAGTGTATAACGCGGCATGATAACTATTCAAACGCTTAAGAGACTCCGTATAGGGTGACAGTGGTGACACTAATTTGTGACCTAATTCTGAGCAAACGCAACGATCCGAATGTATGAAATTCGGATCGTTGCGTTTGCTCAGAATTAGGCGGTATATGTCAGTGACGGAACATAATGCCTTTGCTAGGGGATCATAAAGTGGTACACGCTCAAACGAGAGAAGTATCATTGCTATTAAGTGAAATAAATATTTAGTATCAGAAATATTAGTTGATGACAGAAAGTTTAATAATTAATGTATATAGTGAGAATGACAGGGATGAGGACAACTTCAGTTCAGATGAAGATTAATTTGTTTAATCTATTGTACTGTTAGTAATAAAGGGATAAATCATTTATAAATTAAATATTATTTATACGTATGGAAGGAAGTGGATTTGTGTTTTGCACTATTCTTAACTATCTGTTTGTACATTTAAATCTCATTTCATATGTAAATTGTTTAATTAATTATAACTTCAAATTGCTTCCTCTGGAAATTTATACTGATTTAAAAATATTCTTAAAAACCTGTTTATACATTATAATCTCATTATTACTGTCAACACAAAAAAAAATGGGAAATCAAAATTCGATGGTATGCTGTTACTTGTCAGTTTGTCAGTTTTATTCGTTGACAATTGTCAAACGTTACTATTGGTTTTAGTTTTAAGTATGCCAAAAGCCAGAATCTTAATCCAATTGAAAATTTGTGTGGCACATGGAAAAAACAATGCGTCGTAATAATTTTAGACAGACAGGAATTGATTAATGGCATAAACTAGTGTTGGTAAAATTTAATTGCACAATATTGTGAAGCTCTATGCCTAGAAGGATTAATTTGGTGATGGGAAGTAATGGTAATGCAAACAAATAGTAAAGTATTATATTTCTGTTAATAACTATCTAATAAAAAATATGACGTTTATTTTCTTGCCGCATATTATTTTACGACGTCTAATTAAATTATTTTGATTAATCATGCGGATGGCAATGTCAGATAATTCTAACCTCTTTGAAAAAAACATAATTAAACAGATTAAAAAACATAAAACAAAAATTTCTGTGTACATCAATTTTCCATTTTCTTTTTGGTTGGAAGCGTAATATCATTTCGTTTGGTAATGAACGTATATGCATAAATGTCATTATATATATGTTTAATTATTTCTGTAACGTCTAATTGATTTCACAATAAATCTATACTGTTAAAAAAATAAGCTTGTATATGTTTTGCTCAAATAAATTATTAATTTATTAAGTGATAGATGTGTAGTTTACGCCGCCTATGGTATCTTGCAATTTTACGTAAAACCAAATACAAATCTCCCCACTACTTCTAATGATGCGCGAACTTACTCCCACAGCGCGCCATCTTATTAGGCGCTTGCTATATGTTAGTTTTAATTTATTTTAAACATCCGAAGAAGCAAATACGTGGTGAAATAATTATCATCTAATGTACAATATTTAAAAAATAGAAAATTAATAAAAATTTATGACATCAGTGTGTTTATTACTAATGGATATATTATTTGACTTTTTAATTTTTACTTCTTGTCTGCTCTTTTTACTTGTTTATTTACTTAGTCATCTAATTTCTGTACTTATTATCTGTACAGTTTTTAATGCCTTTTTTTCACAAATGTATATGCATTTTGAATTCAAAACAAGTTGCGAAATTTAAAAATTCTCTTAATCTAAACGATAAATTTAATTTAACTCATATTGGAAATTAATGAAACATTACATTAAATTTATCTTTATATGTATGTATATAGCCGCAGCTAGGTTGCTCTGGCTTATCCGAGATGAGTATCTGACCGAGGGACGTAAGACGTAAGAGGTGCGCGTGTATTTCCAGTAGCCGATCCTCATTGTCGACTGCATCTTATGAGAACAGGTAGCACCCTGTCTGTAATTTATAAGTCACTTTCGGCCGTCGCTTACGTACCGAATTACACGGACCACTGGCGATTGCTTTTTTTCCCTCTGCACAACTCCTTCGCGTTCCTATTCATTATCAATTTGGTTTTCTTGTTAAACGCTTTCGGATTCCATTTTTTTACGCTGAACACAGGTTTCTTTACACCTCTTGTTTGCTTATTTCTTTTTTAGTTTTTTATAAAGCCGTATTCTTATTTCGCTAATGCGGAACCGTGCAATTTCTTCAGGTAAATTAACTGTAAGTCTCAACAATAATATATAAAATAAGTAATAATATAAACCTAATAATTTGATATTTATTGACAGTCCAAGATAATAATAAAGTAAATTGCCTGTTAGAAAAGCACCTTTCATGAGTTTCATGACCATAGATAAATTACTAAAAGGAATTCTTTTGAGACTATCCACTTAGCAAGTTCAGATTTCAAAGCGAGGAATGCTCTATTATTGTAATATAATTTCTATACCCAATTTATTAGATTAGTGTGAAAGAAATTACAGTTCATGTATCATTGAAACTTGCTGTTTGATATCGGAATCCATTCTTAAATAAATATGCTTATGTGACGCATCATTTTAATGTGCATTCTTTGCTCTATGTTTTGTTGGTAATTGACTTACTGCTTATTTTCCATTTATTTTGGACTATAGAAGGAAATTGTATAAAGTAATAACCTTTGCCTAAATATGGCTAAATGCAACGTATTTAAGCTTTACCTGGAAACAGGTTCCACTAATTTTTAATGGCTCCATTAATTTGAGCCCTATGAAAGAGTTTAAGGACTTAGAAGCTATGTTACATGTCGAATTGTAATTTGGATTGCAAAATATACGAGTATAAATATAAATCTACATTCTAATCTCTGCAAGTGTAATAATCTTATGGATTCTCCATCACTTAAACATAGCAGTGTCTTCATCCTGGAAGGGCATATATCAATACTTTCTATTTTATCTGCGCACGTACTAACTCTCACAAGATGATGACTAAAGACAGCCATTCTCGGACGGCTCACAGAGGCGTGAATAAGCGAGAGCTTCGGGAGACTTACTTAACCTGTACCTCGCGTGTTATATGTATGTAGTACATGAATACATGAACAGCTATCATAGTGTGAAGTTGTTTATAGACGTAATTACGCAGTGACGTTGCTGATTGTCTACCTAAGTGACGATCTATAACGATACCACTTTTTTTCTTCTTTAAATTTTCTAAAGCAAATCGTTGGTAACTACTTTTAACGTGATTACCTATTCTTTTCTTTATGTTATAACTTTTTCTTTTAGTTTATGAATGACATGTGTATACTGATCAATAGAGCTGAGGATGTTTGCGGTATAACCATGGTTATATCATATAACCATAGTAATTTACTATGGTTACATGATATAACCATGGTTATACCGCAAACATCCTCAGCTCTACTGATCAATTCCTTATACATACAATAATGTGTTTCTTATTTTTACGTTCAATTCGAATTATATATTGAAAATTCTGTTGGAAAATAGTATATTTAATAGAATTATATCAACGTCTATATTTTCTGATATTTGAAAAATTAGCAGATTTACATTTGCATACAAAAAAAAAGATAGGTCTAACATTATCAACTGCAGACCAATCAATGTTTTATGTAACTTGGCCAAAGTTTTAGAATATTTGATTGATTAACAGAATTGTTGACCTCACAAAAACATGGGTTTATTATGGGTAGATCTACAATGACAAATTTGGCTAAATTCGCGAAGTTTATTAGTGGGGCATCAGACGCTCGTTCTCAGGTCGACATGAATTATACTGACTTCACGAAGGCTATTGACACCATTAATCACTCTATTTTGTTAGTTAAATTAGACGCCTTTGGTTTTTCTTCGTGCTTGGTTCAGCTGATCACTTCGTAACCGGATTCTTGTTTGTGTTACGTTGGCTATCATGGGTAATACTCGTAGTATTTTGCTCCGTCATCAGGGCATCAGATGGAGTACTAACTACAAGTGACAGTTTTCTTCATTAAATTCGCAGTCTAAAATCCTAAAACCAAAATGTTGTACCATGCTTCATACCTCTGCACGAGGTTTCTAAAGTTCGGACTTTCAGACTTTAAATAAGAGTTATTAACCGATATTTGTTGACAGAAAAAGATACAGTTTATAATAAAGAATTATTATTATTATTATTATTATTATTATTTCCTTAAAATTTTCCTTTGGATTTTAAAATTTGTTTTTAATATTTGTTTATTAACTTATTTTGACGAAAATTATATCTAACAACGTTGTAAAACAATAAGTAAATTGTCAGGTCTCACACCGAAATGGAATTACTCTAAATATAGAGAAACATGCCGTACCTATGTAGGCAAAAGTGTCGAACCCCTTGTTATATACTATTCTACAAATGGCGTATCTATACCCAGAAAGGCCAAAATACATGATATTGGAATAATATATGATTCGTGTCTATAATTAACTGCGCATATTA
This sequence comes from Melolontha melolontha, assembly GCA_935421215.2. Taxonomy (NCBI): domain Eukaryota; kingdom Metazoa; phylum Arthropoda; class Insecta; order Coleoptera; family Scarabaeidae; genus Melolontha; species Melolontha melolontha. The sequence continues at coordinate 97,179,382 of OW285238.1, forward strand.
GTAACTGTATCTGCTTCAAAGTGCCTATACTACGCTTTTATTAGGAAAATTGGAGTACGGCTTGGTATCCTTTTTACTTATGTCAGGAGTTAACTATGGAGCGAGTACAAAAGCGTTTCTTGAAATATCTTTCCTTTAGGTCAGATGGACATTACCACCTAATGTGAATTACACCTTTGAGCAGCAAGCCGGGATATTGCGAGTGCCAAGTCTTTAAGAAACCTTCTTAATAATAAAATTGATTCTGTGGCGTTGATTTTGCAAGCGAAATTTGTCGTTCTTGCATAATACTATTCCTTCAGCTGATATGTTTATTCTGCCGAGGCCTGAGCTATGGCTAGAAAGAGAACATAGAAGGAAATAGAGGTTAACAGAAGGTTAACTCCACACTAAGACATTACTAGGAAGAGCTGGTGCTAGGTTTTCAGCCAACCTAATTAGAAGTAATAAAAGATAAATTAAAATTATCACTATTCAATTTCAAAATGTTATATACATATATTTTTAAACGTATAAAATCAATAATGTAAGAATAAAAATGGTAAGGATTGTTTTTGAGTTTATTGCTCTGCTCTCAAAGAAAATTGTCTACGAATTCCAAGGAGTACAATTATAATTACTTGCGGTCGTTGTTGTTATGCTCTCTAATAGAAACCGTCTCTTATATTTCACTGGGTATTTGCAGGTATAAGAAGAAAATACGATTAAAATTTTCATCTAAACAAGAAAATATGAATGTGCTAACATTAATAAGATTCTGTAAAACAATTAAATATATATTTTCTTACATTTGCTACATTGTATTCAAACCCAAAATTAACATCGGACCTGTTTGTCATGCTATAACACGACAGCTACAAGCTTTTAATTTTGAAAGCGTATCACAATAACGAATGATGAAACAAAACATTTCGTGAACCATAAACGTAAATGTCAGTGACATTTCACAATAAAAAGCTTATAACTGTTCGTATTCGTATGATACCCATTATAATAACTAATTTATAATTTGAAACGTGTATACCAATGTAAATGTAGAGATAGAAAAAAGTCCACGCAGTAATTATATATTATTTTCGGAGATTCTATTTCTACCGACCGAAAAGACAATTAATTCAAATGAAATCACTACCTGAGCGATGATTTATGTATAGCTATCGCCGCTCCAGCTACTGTATACTAATTTATTTCCAAAACAGGTTTGTTGTCCTGAGAATTTAAAAATTACACGTTCAATCCAAACAGAAAATTCCGAATTAGATTGGAAGACAATAATAAGTGGACGGTTTATCCACCACAACAACATTCTCAACATACGCGTATAACTAAACTAGTTATTATAAATTCATATTAATGCTTTTGATACAAAAACTTGGTCATTAATTGATAGTTTGACATGTAAATACTTTTCTTATTATTAAAAAATATTTGTTTTATTTATATAATCCAAGGCATTTGATCACGACAAAAAATGTTATGTGAAAACTGCTATAATTTTAAGAACTTAGTTTTACAAATGATTATGGTATATTCCAAAAGGAGAGAGACAAAATTCTGAACAAACCCAAGTGACGGGTGTTTCTTATTGGTCCAGAGCAGAGTATTGTTATCATATTATTAAATTATTATTATATTACTTTAACTATTTTACGGTGTAGATTAGTTCTTTTTATAGCTTCGATTTGAGGATTAATAGATTACGTAAGTAATATGTAGTAATAGAATTTCAGTTCTTGTAAAATTATAATTTTGTAGGTGTTGATTTCAAATATGGATGCAGAATCCAGCACCAGTGCTGCTAAAAGCGCAGATGTGTGTTCTGCTCCAAGGAAACGAGAGAAAGCAAGTCATTTGAGTAGTGCAGAAAAGCAAACGGCAATAAGTGCTTATAAACAACTTGTGACAGGTACAGTCGACATGAGAAAAGGTGACATGATAAAGGAGTTTTCTCAAGTACTAGGTAACTTTATAGAGTGCAACATTTATAACATATCTCCGTCTTACAAGATATAATTGTAGTAATTACAAGACCGACAGTATATCGGCTTATCAACGAATATAAGAAAAGAGAGCCAAAAAATATAACTGGTAGACATTCTGTACTGGAATCTTTTGATGAGGCTGTGAAAACTGCTGTTCGTCAAAATGTTCACAACATGTTTCGACAAAATGAACTGCCCACGTTAGATAAAGTGCTGGCTCAAATATATAATAGTAGCGAACTACCAAATATGAGCGGCTCAACATTTTACCGCTTAATGAAGCAATTAAATTTTAAGGGAGAATATTTATATATCTAAATATAACTGTGCTAAATATTATAGATATCTTAAACGCGACAGAAACAGTGTTCTTACTGAGAGAGGTGATATCGTAAGATGGAGACGACAATATCTGAAAGATATTTCATTATACAGATCCCAGAATAGACCAATTTTCTATTTAGATGAAACCTGGTTGATGATTGGATGGATACAAGTATTTTAAGGCATAGACAAGCCTTTGTGGACGGATTAAAAAATCCGTCTGGTATGGGAAGTCGCCTGATATTACATATTGGTAGTTCGGATGGTTTTATCGAAAATGGTTTGTTACTGTTTGAGGGGAAGAAAACCTCTGATTATCATGAGGAAATGAATGCCACAGTGTCTGAGGATTGGTTAATGTATAATGCACCGTATCATAGCCGCAAGGCTGAAAAGACACCAAAAACATTGCGGAGAAAAGCAGACATACAAAATTGGTTAAGAAATAAGGAGATAGAGTATGGTTAGAGCAGAATTATTGAACTATAAATAAACTATAAGTAAATATGATCAAAAGTAAATTCATAAACAACACATAATAAAAAACTTTTCACAAATCAAATAACAACAATTATTGAAGATGTGTCATTTTACACAAGTTACCCTGGTTAAAGTTACATAGGAACAATTTTATTGTCCAATTCCTAGACAAACTGCTTTTAATTTCTTGGGAGTACTGTAGACGTCTGATCCAGAATTCTCCGGATCTGGATACTCGTTCTAATGTATACACTTCCTCTATAACTTCTCCCTTATTTTTCTTTCTTCTTCTGGTTCGATTAGTTGCAAAGTGTCCTTCTTAGATCTTTTAGCTGCCCGCCGTTGCTCAATAGCCTTCGTTGCTTTTTCTTTTGCTTTAACTTCTTCAACGACAGGCGTGCTTGTAAGTACCCGAGTGCTTTAATGACCCTTTTGTCTTTTTCCAAATGGTTGACGTCCGGAAGAGCTTGATAAAGGATAAACATTAGATGGCTGAAATTGTATTTCAATACCGTTTTGGATTTTTTAGCGGTTTCCAGCCCTGCATAAAGTTTTGACAATGGTTATATTTTGGTTACATTTTGTTTGGATTCATGTCCATCATAGATTTCCAAAACAGTTTCATGTTCCGTTGCTTGTAAAAACTCTTCTTGGATATTGTTATTATAGTCTTCACGAGGTCTTTTTTCTAACCTCTGCCTTTGTGACATCAGTTACCGGTCCAGGACTGATTGGGGAAAGTATCAGGATTTAGCGGCCAAATACCGGTGTTTCTAAATCCGTTTATAGTATTTTGATGAGTGGCGGCTTTTCCATATGGTGTTGTAAATAAACTTGCCACTTGGTATTGTGTCACCCTCCTTCTTGGATTTCATTTTATCAGTGTCGTTACTTCTTGGTCGTAGTATGTCTTCATTGGGACAAAGAAGCACACATCTAAAGGCTGTAGCCCATGGGTACAATGAGGCGGTAAGCAAAGCATAATTCCGTTCTCCTTAGAGTAGTTAAGAACATGGATGCTCTTGTGAGTACTGTGGCCATCAGCGATTAATAAAACTTTATTTTCAGGAGTTGTATTTGAGAATTCTTTAAAATGTTTCGTCCACCTCAAAAAAACATCTGAAGTCATAAATCCGGTTTCTTAAGCAATATCCAGTGTTCCAAGTGGAGCTCCATCTATCAATTTATTCTTCCAGTTCTTCCTAGGAAGAAATAAGGTGATGGATTGTAATTGCCCACAGAACTTATGCATACCACCATAGTGATGTGCTGTACTCGCTTAGCGTTAGTAATCACATCGACTTGCTTTTTGCCTCTTGTTGCAAAAATCTTCCCAGGTTTCTGAACAATAGAAAGTCCTGATTTTTCACATTCCACAACCGCGTGGAGTGAATATTATACTTGCTCAGCGTCTCTTACAACGTTTTATAAAATTGCTGTACTTGGGATTTGTTGGGAAACTGTATTCTAGATGTTGGCTCAGGTTTACATAGTGATACATCTGGATGTCTTTGTTTAAATCCCCACAACCTATCTCACCCTGCGATCTTGGAAGTTCTGTTGAATCGATATTGTAATTCATTGTTTTCTTCCAGTTAATAGGCGAAGCAACGAACATCATCACAACACAACCTGAATAGGCGAGATTCCAAGGTTTTGACATGTTCTACCAAAGGCTGTTTCGAGCTCGAATGCGAAAATTGTTTGATATCGGCCTAACTCCTTGTCAGTTGTTACTTCGTTATTTGTATATTTTTGTCTAACATTCTACGACAAAGACTAGCTTGTGGTACATTAAACGTCTTGGATGCTTTGAGCCATCCCATTTCATTGTTTTCTACAGCTTCAATCGCTCTTTGCGTCCATGATTGGCGGGTAGATTTTTTTCTATACTTGCCAACCATACTGCAAGTGAAAACACAATCATTTCATTTAACCGACTTTGACGACTGGAATAAAGTTTTACCCTGACATGGGTAAAATGACATAGTGTCATTTTACCCCCTAATGTGCATGTTTTCCTTCAGTGATGTAGTACATGAACGAATAAATTTTCTGGTTTAGCAGGCTTTCATGTATTCTTAATTTCAAAATCATACTTAAATTTTTTATTCCGATTTTAATGAGAACAAAGAAATTTGGAACTCACCTGTTGACGGTTTTTCTCTTTATTCTCGAATGAAGTTAGCTACATGAATGGCGTTTCGAGGAATGCTTTTACGTTATATAAAGAGTGGGAATTAACTCAGACTTTACTCACAGATGGCGTCGGTATTCAGAAATGCCCGGTATGTCATTTTATACTAGTATGTCATTTTAGTCCAGTTTCCTCTACGTATTTCCGCAACTTAGTTCCCATCTTCAGTAGAACAATCTGAAAGAGATAGTGTTAAGCGTAGTGTCTGTGCAGCCTTTGAAAGATATGCCCTTCACCAAATCGCCAGTGGGATAACACTGTTATCCCACGGGCGATCCAGTGTCAGTGTTATCCCACTGGCGATTTGTATAAGATAATATAAACCACGGGCAGCTCAAACTCTGGTTGAAATCGAGACTGCCAGCAAGATAAGCAGTGCACTAGATATTTATATCGAAATCAACTATATTACACAAAAGGTCAAGAAATAATTATCTATATACATATATATATATATATATATATATATATATATATATATATATATATAATGTAATAATGTAATTTATTTACATGTATATATATATATATATATATATACATGTAAATAAATTACATTTGATTCCACTAACTGGTGTGTTTTACAATGTCAATATTTTTCAGCTTTACTTCAGTATTAGGTTATTCAAATAAAACTTCCATATGATATGAATATGTGAAATACCTAGAATATTACTTATGCTCACTACATGAAATTTCATTTCATGTAGTGAGGTATATTTTGAGAAAATGTAATAAATTTTTAACGATAAACATTAAGAAAATATCTTTTGTATATAATATTATTTATTACATTGCGCAAATTCAATCTGAATATTCTACTTTATTTAACGGCAGTAAATTATTATTTCAAAAACAACTTTAAAATTCTCTGGTTTTCTGGAATTAGTATTCGCGCTTTTGAAAGAATTGAAATACTTACTCTTTTGAAATAATGCGTCAAATGACGCAGTCCGATACTTGCCTAAAATGTTCCAAGAAAATCATCCTACTTGCTAGTGTGACATACAATTTCACTTCAGAAAGCCTTCACAGATCATAATGCGAATCGCATGTCAACTGAACACCATTAGACATAGAAATAAATTGAAGAGTTTCACAATTACATGGATTGCGTGTACGTTTCAGCGATGCATAAATTATCACAAGAAAGCATAACCGTCATAATCATCATTATCGTCATCATCATCATTACCTCCTCTCGTCCCGTTGATTTGAAACGCTCGTGATCCGAATGCGCTGGATGTCGAGTAATTGGAAAATTAGATCTGCACGTTTTTCTTTGGTTAAACTTAGAAGGAAGGATCGTAGTCGCACCACTACGCAACCGTGACCATACAGAAACAAATACGTTTCGCTTGGACAGTTCGTTGGCCTGAACGTGGAAATCTATTGCGAGGACAACTAACAGTAATTTCACGTTTTTTTCATCTTTATTTACCTCTCCGTATGTGCTGAAATTTTTACCGAACGAGAGTATAGTAAAATACGTAAACATTTCTCCGTAAAGTAAACGTTTACACAATGTTTTTTTCGCATATATTAAGAATATATATGCATATGTAGCCGTATGTGTATTATATATGTATATATACAAACAGATACAAATGTATATATGTATATATATATATATATATATATATATATATATATGCACACGCATATTTATGACGTAGAAAAACTATAATTTGTAAATTTGTATATAATTCCTGTTTTGAGTCAGATGTTATCTTGTGTGTGGTAAGGCATGAAGAAAATTTTTTGACCCGTATAAGAGGAAGCACGTGCATATATATGTAAATTATTTTTTATGGAAACGTGGTAGATCTCTTTTCTATAAATTAAATTTCAATTCAATATGTTGTAAAGTTAATTTAGCGAAGACACTAAATGCTTTTTTTTTAATGAAAATTGGTAGAATTAGCATAATAATAGATACATACATTAGATTAGATTAGATTACTTGAGGTGATCATAAATCCTATTCCATTGCGATCTTTCTAAATCAGGCTAATGTTGAGATCCTTACAAACTCCCATATCTGGAAAAAAACTTTTGGAATCATTAATGGAACTCAAAGGAACTAATTTGCCTTACAAACTAATGGGGGAAATATACTGTTAGCCTAAAAAAAAATAAAATAATTAAACTCACCTTGAATTTCGAATATCTTCAATACATCCGAAACATGCAAAATTTGTGCTAATCCAAAACTTGGCGTGTATAGGATGTATTGAAAATATATCAAATCAAGGTTACTTTAATTATTTAGTTTTTTTCGGGTAAGAGTACGTTTTCCCCCCATTAGTTTATGAGGCAAATTACTTTCTCTGAGGTCCTTTAGTGATTCCAAAAGCTTTTTTCCAAATACGGGAGTTTGTAAGGATCTTAACTTTAGCCCTAAATCTATTGTGGTCCCTATACTTCGTTATAGTACTCCCTCTAGCCTTACTTATTTAGTTAAGCTTAGCAGCTTCGAGAGCCGTTCTTTTAAATATAGTTCCGCTTTATGATATTGATCTGCCATTTGTAGGAACCGCGTTCTTGTTAAACTTTCCCATGGGCATAGCACATGAATCGCGGTTTCTCTTTCCTCTTGTCAGAATCAACATATCGTTTCTTCTGTCAAGTCCATAGTATTTATACGTTTGTTGAGCTTCCAATGCACAGTTAATAGACACACATTCATCTTAACAGACTTTTCGTCTCTATTCAGTAGGTCCGTTGGAAACTTAGGTGAATGTTCTCTAAAAAACTGTTTTGCCCATCTTTTATCTAGGAAGTTCTTCCATCATTTCCTAGATCTATTTTTAGACATGTTCATGTTAGTTCCTGGCTGCTTTAATAATTGTTTTTGCAATGCAAAAGAAAGGTTCCGGTGCCATGAATGCTTTGGACGAGCCCTGTCGAGCCAATTCGTCCGCCTTCTTATTAGACCTGTGGCCTTCATGCCTCGGGACTCATACTAATATTACTTTCTTGTAATCACTGAGATCGTTTAGGGTACACAATCCTACATAAGTTTCGATTTAACTTATACTGAATCTAGTACCTTTAACATTGCTTGGCTGTCTGAGAAGGTGACCACGGTGCGATTTATCCCATCCTGTCTGATAATTTCTTCAACACAATGATACAATGCGCAGTAACCAGTGTGCCAGATAGATTCTGCCTGGACGAGAGCGTCTTTTTTTCTATTCCTCCTTATCTGGAATGTCTATTTTATATTTATTATCAAAGCTAAATTTTTGAACCATGGCATCACCAGGTCTTTCTGTAGTGGGGTCTGCCTGGGGTTCTTCTATCAACTTATGATGGTCAGTGTCGTGGACTTTTTATATATTATTATGTATATATATATTATACGTGTTTAGCCTTGCATCAGTCTGTAGGCCACTGATATTACTTTTCCTTGTATATGAATATCTAGAAGTGGAAGACTTAGTATCACCTTCAGCACAGTTGTAGCGCTCCTTTTTGGTGAATGCGACCATTTATAGACAGCCGCTCTTTTCAACACACCAGTCGTCTACGATATTTAAGGCAGTTTGCTCTTGTTCTGAAAACGTCCCCGGACGACAATTGCTAGGTCACCTGCTCTAACCTCAATGGCGACTTTGCCTATGAAGGACATCATTATCCTCCTTTCTAGGCACCCCTTCACCCATATATATTCATACTCAGATAATAAGTTTTGTTACAAAGGTGATATAATCAAATCTAAGTTCATCTAAGTGCACTTACAGGTAAATTATGTTACATTCCTTAAAAAGGTAAAGTATTTGAAAACAATAGGCCTTCTTTGTTAAAACAAAAAGTAATTATGGGATGCAGTGTGAAAGAAGACAGAATAGCGATACTCGCTTTCCAGAAGTGTAGACATTTTCCTAGTGTGATTTTTAAATTGTTAAAAATTGGCAAATTAACTATCAATATGTATATCATACTACTGACAAGTATAATGAAGTTTCCTCTATTGAGAACTGCAAAAATACCGGGCTGGTAGTTTCACAGAAACGAACGCACAAATTCGTCGTAATCCTGTTAGGAGCAAAAAATTGGAAATACAAATGGAAATATCCAAAGGCTCATTAAGAAAGTACTAAATAAAGACCTGCAGATTATTAATGCATTCTAGGATTTCATTGGTATTCGATCTCAATTTATAAAACCAGTACTCTGCATTATTTGACCATTTCCTAAAAATAATACATTTTATTTTTTATCGCATGTGAAAAATATGATTTTAATTTAAGTTTTTGATAATTTTACTTATTTTCGGTCAATCTTATATAATGTTTTCCCTATATTTATATTATATGTTTAAATGAAACACTAAAAAATATTCATTCAAATGTCCATTCGATGACCTTTCGTCTACACAAGACGCCTTCATGGCAATAATTATGTAAATAAATTTGCATGCAAAAGTTTTAAGAAATTTCAACGTTCATTGTTTGAAAAATCAATTCTAAACAGATGCTAAATGATACAAAATGGGATGGGGCAGTTTATCATATGACAACATAAATCGCAATTACTTACTTAGAACCGAACGCGGAAGAATTTCGATCTTCGTCCTACACCGTTGTTATCTTTATTCCTCGTCAGGAGCGGTAAAGAGGAATTGAAATGAAGAAGAGACCGTAGAATAGTCGTAAATCCATTGGTGCGTACAAAGGAGTCAATTCCAGTGGTCTCCTTCCATTAGTTAGATAGTTCACAATGTATAGATATTTAATGGAAAGTTGATGTATTTATAATCTCAAGGAGTAAATGTGTTTACAATTTGTGATTGGATACTTTTGTACTGAAGGCAATAGACAGAAGATAACTGCAGATTACATGTAATAGGCTAGTTGTACTGGTTTTAGTAGATATGAACCGATGTTTTTGTATACATTTATACGCAGTTTCGCCTAATAAGTTTGTCCTTATCGAAACAAAATCTATATCTTTTCTTCTAATGATTGGTTCATTTATTTCAAACGTTAGTTTTTCAAATGTTTGAATGAATTTTGCATGATTTTCAGTTGTACGCATTAAGAATTTTTATGATAAATAACACTACTACAAAAAAAAATTTTTTTTTTTGGTGCATCTCTGTTTGTTTGAATAGTCGATAAAGTAGGTAATGTACAGTATATTGACATACGTCATTTTAACTCATCAGCTCTAGTTTACCTACTACCCTCATTGTGAATTGTTGTCGGACTTGTTCGTAACTAGTCATTATTACAATATCATCGATAAAGTTTGTGTTACTATTTCATTATGGCTAGTACGTCCAGACGTTGTGTTAACGATCCTGATATATTTTGTTATGTTTGTGGTGAATACATACTGAAAAATTAGCGTAAATCGATTACAAACACAGTGCGTCGTTTGTATTTTGCTTACTTCGGTATTGAAATTCTACACCAAGATAAAGTATGGGTGCCTCATAGTGTTTGTAAAATATGCGTTGAACATTTGCGACAATGGGAGAGAGGGAAATGTAAGTCTTTGAAGTTTGGAGTGCCTATGATATGGCGAGAACAAAAAAATCATTATGACGACTGTTACTTTTGTATGATTAATATAATGGGCATCAACAAAAACAATCGCCATAAATGGAAATACCCCAATATTTCTTCAGTACAAAGACCTGTTCCTCATTCAGAAAATGTTCCAATACCAACTTTTCACCAGGTAGTGCAGCAATCTCAGGAGGATGAAGCTGAAATACCTATTTCTTCCCAAGTAGATGATGACTTTCAATACTGCGGAATAACATCAGATCCTAAGCCATTTTCGCAGAATGAGCTTAGTGACCTCATCAGAGACTTAGATCTTTCGAAGGAACGTGCTGAGTTACTAGCGTCAAGATTAAAAGAAAAAAATTGTCTTTCCTCAGATATTCGAGTGTCTACATATCGCACGAGAGAGGGAAAGTTATTGAAGTTTTTTTCATATGATGAAAATTTTGTGTATTGCTGTAATGTGAGTGGTTTGCTGGCTTTCATGGGTTTAACGATCTATCAGCCCAATGAATGGCGTCTCTCAATTTGTTAAGGCTCTCGATAGAAATGGTCAATGTTTCCAGTTTATTTCTCACAAATTTCCTGGTTTAAGTACTGAAAAACTAAAAGCAGGTATCTTTGATGGACCTCAAATACGTAAATTGATGAAAGACACAACTAATTTTGAGACTTGTATGAATGATGTGGAGAGGCTTGCCAATCTTTTGTAGCAGTTGCACAAAATTTCCTCGGAAATCATAAGGCTGACAACTATGTAGAACTAGTAGGGGAAATGCTGGTGCGATTCAAAGATTTAGGCTGTAATATGAGTATAAAATTACACTATCTCAATAGTCATCTACATCATTTCCAACACAATTTAGGAGATCTAAGCGAAGAACAAGGGGAACGTTTCCACCAAGACCTAAAAACAATGGAGAATAGATACCAAGGAAGGTGGGACAGTCATATGATGGCTGACTATTGCTGGGGAATCATGCGAGATTGCCCGAGTCAGTTTCATTCTAGAAAATCACTCAAAAGACAATTTCTTGATGTTTAATGTCAATAAAATATATATTTTTTCGTGAATTGTGTTTTTTTTTTCTCGGGAACTAGAGCTGACAGACGAAAACGGGTAACATTTTCGATATCGCCATGTAAGACATACTTAAAATCGGGTCTAAAATCTCCAGCACCAAAATGGTTGTAGGCCAGTGTAATTAATTTATTATTTTGGAAATATAATCTTTTTCAATTCCATGAAAGCTATTACACATACAAAGTCAACTTATATTTCTTACTACATAAAAACTAATGTATAATTTAATTACTTTATAATTATTTAATCATTTATATATGAGGGGAGATTTCTATATAATGTACCAAACCATGATAACAATAACAAATGGCAATGATTTTGAAACGTTAAGTAGTGTCAACTTTTATATGTATCCTGACCAAATGTTGAAATTGTAATGAAAAATTAACTTCAATATAGAAGCGATATCAAATAAAGAAGGCCCATTTGGCCCAAAAATTATCCATGGACGAATGATTGTTATATATGTCGAAAATGCTCCATGACCAGGTAAACTTTTGGTCGAAACAATTTTGTTAGGGTTATAAATCCATTGAAGATGATCCTCTTGAGACGAGAACATAGGAAACATTAAAGAAAATTGTTTAGTGTTGACAGACTGCAGAACTAAAGTTTCGATTGGTGCAAAGGACGCCCAGATACAGAAGACAGTTTTGAAGATTTGGGAATAAATAAAGTGTCAGCGAGATGCATGCATTGGCCCTTCATACCAAAACAGAAACTTTTCATGAGGGGCCGTTTGCTAAGAAATCTTGAATGTGGTAAAAATGACTGACTTTTTCTTGAAAATTATTACGAGAACGAAACCTGTAGTGAGGTCGAACAGTTTTACGGCGTTCTTAAAGTTGTCATGAACAATAGAATAAGTAGCAGATGAGCTGGATTAAATATAATGAGTTCTGGTCGTCTTGCTACTATATCACCTCCATTGGAGATTGAAATAGTAAAATATTTGATAACAAGATCCAGAATGTGACAATAAAAAAAAAGCTGAAACTAGTAGGAAAATATGTAAAAGCGAAAAAGTTAAAAGTGGCTTTTATAAATGATAAATCAGGAGATTGACACTATTTGTTTTTGAAAAGCGTCTACAGCGTCTTCGAAAAGTTAAGGAAAGATGCCAGAAAAACAAAGTTATGATTTTTAAAGGGAAATGAATTCATATTAATGTATTAGCCGTTAATTTTGAAGTTGTAAGCAGCATTAATTAGCAAGATTAATTATTAAATTTGCTTTAATTAACTTTTACGTAGCTTTAATGGATCAAATTAATAATCGTAAAACCCCCGTTGGTATATTTTGCGACTCGCAAAGGGCTTTCTACTGCATTTAGCATGTCAGACTCTTAGAGAAAATGTACAAATGTGGGAAATCAGAGATTGTATAGTTAATTGGTTTTGTCTGCACTTACTTGAAAAATTGCCCCTGCTTGCTTGTCGGCCAACGTTTCGTCCACTGTTGGAAGAAATATCTTCGTGACTATTATTACACTGAAACTGAAAGTCTGTTAATTTGAGACAGAGTTTTATAGGAGCTGTTCCGGGTTACGTAACCTGATATACTTAGAGAATGTTAAGATAGAAAGGTCTGTCAGGTATTTTGTAGAGGCTATCCATCACGATAGATATTACTGCTTTATAATTCCTATATGTTTACATAAGTAACAGCGTCGATATTATAAAAACTATAACATTGTTTTATGCTAAGATCAATAACTTCAATATATTTACGTACAAAATCAGCTGTTTATATACCTTTAGAACTGACCTAAATCAGCTATTTCATGTATATTGGGTGAATGATTTTTTGTTATGAGAAGTATCAAAAAAACATTGAGATCATGTTGGTCTGAAGATTTCGTAATTTGGTAACAATCAACCTGTTTCCAAAGTTATTTAAAACATATTTGAATAGGTGGTAAAACCTCATCTTATTTTGTATAAAACATAAACATTTGTAATAATATGAAAATATTATTAAAAATCAGGTGTAGGGACACAATACAAGAGCGTAAAAGATACTTTCACATAAATATGAACTTATGTTGTGTTCTCCACATCCGATTTTTAATAATATTTTTATATTATTAAAAATGTTTTCTACATGATTCCCACGTAAATGTAAAACATATCGAACGTATGCATATAATGATCGAAACTGAATCGGGGATGAATCCTTTCTCTACCTAAACGCTACCCCTATTTTTATAGTCGTTCGCACTTCTTCAAATGTAGTGGAGTGAAAAATACTTCATAAATGCTTTTGTAATTTTTTTCTAGCCTATTAGAGGGAATTTTGGGAAAATATTTTGGATTTATATTCTTTCATTATGAAACAGACATGTAAATAAATTTACATATCTGTAACTGTATACTTGGACAATACCTCGTATTTTCGGCATTTACTTCTGCTTAAGACATATGTTTCTGCCATTTATAGGCGTCGTCAGCTAAGCTAATGAAGCAATGTATACAAATGATACAAATCTTTATAAATCTGTATCTGTATATGACATTAAGCCGAACCGCTCATTATATATAGCAAGTTTCATTCTATAAGGTGGCACTTATTTACGAGTGACATCTTACGGACGAAAGAGAGTATACCAAAGAAAGCGATCTTTCGATTGACAAGCTATGCTCATACGAACGAATAAAGGAATACGGGTAGTCCTTCTAAAACGAGCCAGGTGGCGGTAGATATACAAAAATGTTTTAAATAAGTCTATACGTTATATGCACGTATAAAGCTTTTGTTTCATTATTCTTTCGTCCGTAAGATGTCACTCGTAAATAAGTGCCACCTTATAGAATGAAACCTGCTATATCTAATGAGCGGTTCGGCTTAATGTCATATACAGATACAGATTTATAAAGATTTGTATCATTTGTATACATTGCTTCATTAGCTTAGCTGACGACGTCTATAAATGGCAGAAACACATGTCTTAAGCAGAAGTAAATGCCGGAAATACGAGGTATTGTCCAAGTATACAGTTACAGATATGTAAATTTATTTACATGTCTGTTTCATAATGAAACAAAAGCTTTATACGTGCATATAACGTATAGACTTATTTAAAACATTTTTGTATATCTACCGCCACATGGCTCGTTTTAGAAGGACTACCCGTATTCCTTTCGGTTCGTATGAGCATAGCTTGTCAATCAAAAGATCGCTTTCTTTGGTTAGTCTCTTTCGTCCGTAAGATGTCACTCGTAAATAAGTGCCACCTTATAGAATGAAACTTGCTATATCTAATGAGCGGTTCGGCTTAATGTCATATACAGATACAGATTTATAAAGATTTGTATCATTTGTATACATTGCTTCATTAGCTCAGCTGACGACGCCTATAAATGGCAGAAACATATGTCTTAAGCAGAAGTAAATGCCGAAAATACGAGGTATTGTCCAAGTATACAGTTACAGATATGTAAATTTATTTACATGTCTGTTTCATAATGAAACAAAAGCTTTAAAAACATTTTTGTAGATTTATATTCTATTATATCTTTCCATTTTTCATATGTTGTCCTTTTATTTTAAGGACACTTATATATACCGGGTATTCCATAAAAATTTCCAAAGGCTATAACGTCTTTATTTATTATCCGATTTTAATGATCTACACATAAAATTAAACGGTTTCAGAAAGATTACATACAGCAATGCAAATTATCTTTCTGTCACATATAATTTACCAGCTATTTTTTCTCTTTCAAATTGAATTTCTTTTTAATTTTTACAAAAGAAAATCTTCTACCGATTCGAGTAACGTAATAAAAACACATACTTCGATAAAAAAAAGTTTTTTGAAAATTTTTGTAACACAGTGGGTTATGAGTTGGCACATTGGAAACGTCTAGATATTAATCGTTTACTGTCACTGTCAGTTTACGTGAATCTTATAGCATTATTCAAAAACACTATTAACGGTAATCATAAATAACTAATTGTGTGTAAGTTTTCTTTATTTTGCTTATTATTAATACGTATAAAATATGAATTTTAAATATTTAACGGACATGTTTCAAGTTAATTTTAAATGTGGTAAAAGGTCATGTCACGCTCTTAGAATTTATCAGGAACGTTTCCCTGATAGGAAATCACTGCATCATAAGAAATTTATGCAATTGGAGATGTTTGGATCTTTTAAAAAGCCAATGAAAGGAGTACGGACCTTAGGCAAAAATTCAAGTTTAACCATTTTGTTGAACGTACAAGAAAATCCTAGGACGTCCGTTAGAGAGATTGCTAGTAACGTTGGATCTTCCAGTACAACCGTACATTCTATTTTGAAAAAAACACAAACTGAGACCGTACATACCTCAGGATGATCCATTCATTTGGTGGAAGACGATTATCCGCGAAGAATGCAATTTTCATTTAAATAAATTACGGGAAGATCCACTATTTTATTTTAAAATTCTGTGGTCAGACAAGTGCATCTTTACCAATAACGCTGTGTTTAATAAGAATCACAAGTATTCGAGCAACGACAATCCTAGATTTTTTGTTGAAACAAATAATAATTTGTTGTTACAACTAAAGCCTAAAGAAGCAGCTGCACAAAAAAAAAGTGTTCATCAGAGATAAATTTAATACTGTATTACGTAAAAGTGTTGATTTTACTAGACAACTTTTTAACAACAGTGTTGCGAAAGATCCGTTGAACAAATTCAAAGACAACTTAACTAGGCGAATATTGGTAACTGTGAAACGATCTTTTTCTGCGTATAAAAGAACAAATCTCCAGGAGACTACTATAGAAACGCACGGTATGCTGCAGGTGTTCACTCACGCACATTCGGATTTTTTCTAGGCATTGAAGCATATTGGGTAAGTTGTATATTTTATCTGCATTTTCAATAATTCTACGATAATTTTTTTTTTCTAAATAACGCACAGTTTTATTTCGGTAAACCCCACGCAGGGATGCCAATGCTGGCCGACCTAAGTGCCTGTCTCTATTAATTATATAGAATTCGAATCCAAAATATTATGAGTCTATTACGACGCGAATCCCAAAATTAAAACTTCTGAAAATTGTATCATGTTCCACCTATAAATTCAGAATGTGTATAAATTATAAATCTGTACCTCTATTGAAATTACACGCACAGCGGATGTTTACATACGTAACAACTGTCAATGTTATAAAAACGGAACAACCTGTATACTAAGTCAATTATTAAAAATTAAGATGTGTGTTACGTTAGCTAACAAACCCATTTTAAAAATCATACTAAAAATAATTTGTGGACTTTCAGACTTCACATCATTTCATGTGTATTACGAAAATGTTTTTTTTTGTTGTTAGGAGAAGTAATAAATAGAATGCCGCTATTGAATTTAAAGGCGGCAATGTTTATGTTTATGCTCACACTAGAAAATAATATTGTGTCTAAGTTTTGTTACGGTATGGGCTTGATGTCCTGGAACGAAGGTCAACTGTTAAAAATTTAACTCCTTTGTCAATTTTTAAAAATGATATATTACTTATTTACTTAACCCTAAAGCTTTTATACTCCTTGCAGACTATACGGCTATATGGAGCTGAGTCAGGACTTTTTACATATCTCTTTCCATTCTTTTCTGTTTTGCACCCTATGTCTAACTTCACTCCACTCAACACCCCTTTCCCTAGCCGCACTTTTAACGACATCACTCCACGTTTTTCTTGGTCTTCCTTTCGTTCTTCGCTTGTATCTTCTTGCTTCAAAGACTCTTGTTGCCGACTTATCTTCCCCCATTCTCAATACATGTCCCAACCATCTCAACTGTCCATCTTCTATTAGGATTAGTATTGGACTCGTTTTCAAAATTATCTCTAATGTTGGTATTTTTATTTTGTCCATTCTTGTTTTTCTATCTATTTTCCGCAAAAATGTCATTTCAGTGCTTTGAATTGTATTTTTCTGTTTGTCTGTCAACGTCTATGTTTCAGAACCAAATATCAAGATTGGGGTGGCTAGTCTCTAAAATAATATATTAAAAGACTATATAAGATGTTTGCTCTGCGGGCATTTAATGTCTTATTTGGTAACAGTAAATCTATAATCGAAAAATTGTATCGAACATATTGCTATGAATAGTGGTTTTGAATTTGGTAATACCACTATTCACCACCAATCTGTCCAGCTTGGATATTCAGTCGGTTAATTTTTAAGACGAGATTGCTTTTCCCTCAGAGTTCCAATCGGAAAAGTGGAAAACACATATTAGTATTAGTAAAATGTTTGAGCGCCACTCAAAATTTGTTTGAGAAATAGTAATAATGTCTTTAAGTTACTTATGAGCACAAACAAAAAAAGGTTGAACTTCAAAAATACACACAGTTAACTTTAAATGAAGCTTTAATACAAAATACAAAAAATATCTTTATGAAGTACATATAAAGATTAATATTGCGTCATTAAACAATATTATTAAGGTAAAAATATCGCACGGAAATGACCGCAGCGTGCGATAAAACATCCTTTATGACAGCCGATCAAAATTAAAACTAATAAATTACAAAAATGCTTTTTAATTTCTCCCACAAGAAACAAAAATCAAAATAAACAAAATTGACAGCTCGACAAAAACTCTAAAACATGTTCAACCACATGAAAAAAATATGCCCTTGATATCCCAAGCGTACAAAATTTTAAAGTTATAGAAAAATTTTTTATATTAGAAATTTTAAAAAACGTTCTTTGTCATTTAAATCAAATAACTAAGAATAAAATATATATATCAAAATTAACACAATGGAAAAATACAAAATTCAATACATTCAAAATAATGATAATAATAATAATAATAATAATAATAATAATAATAATAAGACATCTTTAAATATAATTTACTTACGTAAATAAAAAAATATATATATATATTTTCTCGAGACACCTGAGATAGAAAGCTAAAATTAACAATAACGAGATCAACTAACTCGTATAAAAATCGGTAATGAATACAAACACCAACCACTAATTAATAAAAAATCACAAAGTTACTTAACAAAGATAAAAATTTATCTTATAATAAACACGTCTTTCTAAACCCAGAGTATACTTGTGTCTCCCTCGGATACAGCAGATCTGCTGGCTCCGTATAAAAAATACAGTTATAAAAATCGTACACAGCAATGCAAACGGCGTGCTTCAACTGCCCTAGTCAAAAATATATATAAGTTCAAAATAAATGTACATTAATAAATAATATAAAACTTTTCAAAATATTTGCGGGGAAAAGTCCATAGCAATATATAACGATCGACAACTGAACGAAACTTAAGGCAAGATGACAATAACGAAACATTTTTTTTTTTGTTATTGGCATTCAACTTTAAGGTATCGTCTTTTATAATATAGTACATCGCACAGTGGCGTGACAAAAATTTTTTAAATATGTTTATCATACTTTTCTCGCTTATGAAAGGGAATTTTGGGAAAATATTTTGGGTATATATTCTATATAATAATTATTATTATTATAATTTTATTTAGCGGTTTATTTTGATAATTTATAACGTACTATTTCTCGTTATTTCTCTTAATATTATAATTATTACTATTAAGATAAAATAAAACAAATTTTATGAATTTCACTTTTTAATTATCACTGTAACGAGTCGTTTCGCACCAACCTGGGCTTCGTCAGACATATAACTAACTTATTTACAAATGTCTGACGAAGCCCAGGTTGGTGCGAAACGACTCGTTACAGTGATAATTAAAAAGTGAAATTCATAAAATTTGTTTTATTTTATCTTAATAGTTATAATGGAATTTCATCAAGTAAAGGCCGAAACAATCATATATTATAATTATTATATTTTTACCTATTATACACGCTTTATGTGTTTAAATAATCTACAAATATTGTTATTATTACGTTGTTAAAAAGTAAAACTATTGAAATCGCATTTGCACCACTTTAACTAATTATATTAATTCTTGCATAAATAATTGCTGCTACAATAGTTTTCCTAAATTATAATGCTAAAACACTTTTTAATAGTGAAGTTGATACATTGCTTGATTTACTAAGATAGTTATTAAGAATATGATAATATCTCTCTAGTGACCATCGTACACGGATGAATAATAAAACGTTCGAACTATAAATTATAAAATATACTAAAATAATGAACTCTTCTGGTGTACTTGCCATCTTCTTAAAATATCTTTCTGCTAGAACGTGTTTGAAAATTATAGGATACGTTCTACGAAATTTAACATTATCCACATACTAATTTAGGACGGGGGGCTGCACGTTGTGACCAGACCATCCAATCAGTGATGTTCATTATGTGCTTATGCTTGGCATTGTATAACATTTACATGAAACAGCGTGTGCACGGATTTCATTAATTTTAAAATATGCATCGCCTTGGAAACGAAAACATTTTCAAGTGGATAAGAACCGGATGCAAGTGTATAGAAAATTACACAGATACATAATAAGCTTGACGTAAATTTAGAAACGCATGTAATGTTAAAGAACTGTAAATCATTTGGAGATATTTCTTTATAGAGATCGTAAAATCTTGTTAATTTAGAACGAAAAAGTGAATAGACATTTATAGTACATCGGTGCAAATAAAATTGTGCGATAAATAGAGAAATTCGTAATCTAGATACATCAGTAGATTTGTAGCAGTTTTATTGAAGTGAACTCAAAATTGATTGATTTTTTAACAAACAAAATACATGAACTAATCGAGAATATATTCTCGTCTATTGTTTACGATTCCACCCCTGAAGAAACGCGGTGGTGTGAAAGTGATGAAGTCGTCAAGCTAATATTTAAGCTCGACATCGTTATTAAATTAAAGGAGATTCCTTGAAGATTGTTTGATAGAAAGTGAAAGAAGTGAAATATGACGGAACGAGAACGGAAGAATAAGTTTGTAATATTGGTAACAGTATGAGAGCCAGCATTATCATGCTGTAAAATGACATGATAATGTCTCTGATTTTTTTTTTGAATCGCGGCCTCAAGCCGACGGGGTCGTTGACAGTAAATATCGGCAGTGATGGCTATATTTTTTGGAAGCAATTTACACTAGACGATGTCTTCTTTATCCCACCAGATACACCGCGGATGTGTATCAGCTTCTGCTAGGGGAGTTGCCCTTTTAGTAGAACTAAGTCATTCTTTTCCGTTCTTGATGTTAACATAAAAGCACCATGTAGGACAAAACGGTGATTGGTATTGTTGACGAGCTAGCAAAGGGGCACAAATATTAGCACTCCTATTCTTGTTAATTTTTTGAAATAAATAACTTTATAGCGATTCTCCTCAATAAGTTACTGGTCTTTAGATAATCTATAATTATTTCGGTATATACGAAGTGCTACCCAAAAATTCCCGGAATGTGAAAAAACACAATAAATGATTCTTACAACTTATTCTTCAAAGTACTCTCCTTACGCATGAATACACCGATCCCAGAGACTAGTCTATGACTGCAAACAGTTCTGGAAGTCTTCACGTGTTAATGTGTTCAACACTGCCTGCGATTCGGTCTGGATCTTCTCAATCGTCTCAAAACGGCACCCCTTGAACTTCGGTTTCAACTTCGGAAACAGGTAGAAGTCACAAGGGAATAGATCTAGGGAGTACGGAGGGTGGAGTAGTACTGGCGTCTTCATTGAGGCTAGATACTGACACACAAGTAACGTGTGTGTTGGTGAATTGTTGTGGCGTGGAATCCACGAATTGTTGCGGCACTTGGCAGGCCGCTTGCGTCGAATGTTTTCTCTTAGTCGCTGAAGAACATGGCAATAAAATCGTCCATTAATTGTTTCACCAGGTAGAGGAAATTCCTTCTGTACGATACCATTAGTGTCAAAGAAGCGAAACAACATAAACTTAACCGTGCTTCGAACTTGCAGTGCTTTCTTTGGTTGTGGTGACGATGGCATCTTTCACTGCGATAACTGCTGCTTTGTTTCGTACCATACCCGTGCACCCATGATTCGTCGTCAGTAATTGATTTTGATACTGAAGTTCGTCTCCTTTTCGGCAGTTTCTTTCAGTTCGGTGCACACATGAACACAGTGCCGTTTTTGTTCAATGCTGAGTAATCTTGGCACAAACTTCCCAGCAATTCGCCGCATGTTACAAATGTCATGGATCGTTCTCCTTCGCTTTTGCAGGATAGTATCCTCCAATTCGATATACGGCCGGAACGCTCATCGTCAACCGACAGACGTCCATTTTTAAAACGTTGTACCACTCATAAATTTGCGTCTGGCCTAAAGCATCCTCACCAAATGCCTGTTTAAGCATTTTCGAGGTTCTGCTGCCATTTTACCAAGTTTGAAGCAGAATTTGGTGCACGCTCTTTGTTGTGTTGTAGCTTCGCAGAATAACTCAAACACAACTCTGCTTGTCACCAAAAAATATAAACATAAAAACTGTTTGTCGCCTCCTAGTAAAGTACCGTTTGATAGACTGACTTGGTATAGACGCAACTCACACCATCTAGCGCTATAGATCTGTACTACCATCCCTTCGCGGGCCACATTCAAATTCCAAGAATTTTTGGGTAGAAGCTCGTAGTTGTATGCTAAACTGCTTTTGTATGTCCCTTGCTATTTTTAGAATTGATAACTTCCGATCAGTATTATTCGCTCTACGTTTTGCGCCTTTTCGATTTGAAGTTAATCCTGATCTTTTCAACTTTTACATGATCGACGCTGATGCGTCTCGACTCATACACAGTTTTTCGTTAATATTTTATACCCTAATCCCAATTTACTATTCTTACATTTAGCACGTTTATTGGACGAAGTACTTTAGAAAAATATAAGGAAAGCAAGAAAGATAAAATAAGAAACAGTGCCTTCAGAGAAGGGTTGAAGATTAAACCACCTGAAGCTGCAAGTAAAAAATACAACTGAGGCGGTCTAAAAATTTAATGGGAATGAAAGTAACTTGACATATTAGACTCTATACCAAAAGGCTAAAAGCACGTTTAAATTTTAGGGTCTATATAACGATAAGAGAATAATGTCTGTGCAACGTTCGCGTAGCTTAATCATTATACAAAAGTATTTTTAATAATATATAATATTATACATACTTGAGTAGGTAAAACCTAACAATTTTGTATAATACATAAGTATTTTTAATAATATATAATATTATTAAAAATGGGGTGTGAAGAACACAATACAAGTTCATATGTATTTTTGAATGTATCTTCTCCAAAGACGTAGATACGTATTACTTTTGTATTATACAAAATTGGTAGGTTTTACCTACTCAAGTATGTTTCAAATTATGTTGTTAATCATTATATTGTTACAAATCAATTTACGATATGACATCACTCTGTACACTTCAATAACTACAACTAAAGAAGGACAAATGAAGTGGTCTAAATACCTAATAAGAATGAAAGAAAATAGAACAGCGAAAAAGGAACACCAAGAAAGACATAGACGGAAGAAGGTAGTATTGAAGCGGAGAAACGAGCTTAAAATGGTAGGAAACAAAATACAAGGTAAAGGATAAAGAAGGTTCGAAAGAGTTTTAGGAAAGGAACCCCAGAGAATAACTCGACCCATCAGACTTAATGTCCAAAGAGTAAAAATGCGCATAAGTTATTAATGTCACATTGTTACAAATCACTTTACGATATGATACCACTGTTGTGCACTTCGAAAACTGATCTCTTTTTGGCACAAAGAAATTTATCGTATTTATCGTATACTTTAAGGTAAATTTTTGTTTTGTTTATCATTATTAACACATTATAATTAAATTATGAATAAAACTTCGTTTTGTGATAGTGTTCATTATGTATTGGTCGATGAATATAATTTCAAAAATAATTTTTTTAACAACATATTTTCCGAAATTATGTGATGAAACTAGAAAACAATACATATGCCAATATCATTTCTTCACAAAGGATTTTTATAAATACATTTGAAAATATATTCATGTTTACCGTACCCGATATACTAACAAGTAACAATGTTCTATATGCGAGATTTAATTAAAAAAGTATTGAAACAGACATTCATGATGAAAGAAGCCCACCAAACAATATTAAGGAACCACATTCAATTCTAGCCTCAACATAGCATGATAGTGGAAAACGCAAAACTTTGTTTCATAAAAAAACAAAAGGATATATTAATTTTTTTTTTGTTTGGAAGTTGTCCGAAGTAACTTTTACTTGATGGAAATTCATAATTAATTAAATAAAAATTAGAAAGCAATATTACTTAATTTCCACTTTATTGAGGTAAAATTCCATTACAATTGTTTCGACACAGCGTCTTCCTCAGATGGAGTTGTATAACAAAGTAAACCTAAAGGATGTTGACAAATTTAAACTTAAATGAATATTATAATGAAAAAATAATTATACTCAGAAGGATGGCTCAATAATAGGCACTTTCTATTCAAGATGTAAACTATTATACAGGGTTATGATAAAGTAACGCACAAAATTCATAAAACGTATAATGTTCATTTTTGAAAAAAATGCAAAAACACGTCAAACAGTTTATTTTATTCCGCGTCTTTTAACATAAGTCAAAAAAATAAAACGTCAAATTTGTCAAAGTTATGACGTCATCAATATTTTTTTTAAATATGAAGCTTGTTTTTTTTTTACTTTATTTGATAAAGCTTGTTTTTCTGCATTATAAAGAAATATTTGAAGTAGGGGTCACATAAGAAAAAACTGAGAGAATTAATAAAAACAAAATAAACTAGTTTTTGAATTTATGAAAAGAATATTAAAAGAATTAAAACTTAAAGTTACCTAGTAATAAAACAACTGCTTGTCAGTGTCAGTCTTACAATTAGTGTCATACTAATTTTATTATGATGGCTCCTTTAACGGAAAGAGAAAGGATAGAAATTCTAATGATGGTAGGTTACGGCGATAGACTTCGAGGTCATGAAGAAGCATGTGCTTTATTTAATGAAACACATTTTGAAAGACCTCCAATTGCTAGAAGCACAGTAAGCAGAAATTGTTGCAAAATTTAATGAAACAGGAAGCGTAAGTGATGCTCCAAAATCTGGAAGACCGGGAATAAGCGACGATGCAAAGTTAGATATTTTGCTGTCATTAGAAGACAACCCTCACGCAACTACAGCAGAAATTGTCTTACAACAAGATGTTAGTCAGTCGTTTGTAGTAAAGTTTTTAAAAAAAGAAAAACTGCACCCATACAAAGTTCAACTTGTTCACGAACTCTCAGAAGATGATCCGGACAGACGTTTGGAATTTTGTTAAATCTTCATGAGGCATTGTGACGAAAATCCAAATTTGCTTAATAGTGTAGTATTTTCAGACGAGGCAACGTTTTATTTAAGTGGTACAGTAAATCGACACAATTGTCGCTACTGGGCTCGGGAAAATCCCAACTGGATTCAGACAAAACACACCCAGCGCCCCCAAAAAATTAATGTATGGGTAGGAATCGTCAGGGGAAAATTTATTGGTCCTTATTTCTTTCGTGGGAATTTAACAGCTGAGCGATATTTAGAACATCTTCGTATGGCAGTGCTTCCGGATCTAATTGCAGCATTTCCGGATCCAAATAATAGGGAAAACTTGGATCCCAGTATTTGGTTCCAACAAGATGGTGCACCACCACATTATGGTCTTAATGTTCGAAGGTTTCTGGATAACCAGTTTGAAGGAAGGTGGATTGGAAGACGTGGACCAATGGAGTGGCCACCTAGGTCACCTGATCTCACCCCCCCTGATTTCTTTCTGTGGGGACATTTAAAAAGTCGGGTCTATGTTAACCGACCAGACAATTTAGAAGACTTAATGGAACGAATTAGACATGAAATGACTCGTATAACTCCGCAGATGATCGAAGACTCTGTAAATCAGATCTACCATCGTCTTGGCCTATGTCAGATAGTGAACGGGACACAGTTTGAACAATTCCTGTAAGAAATCGTTTTGGTATAATGGACTGTTTAGTTAATTTAAATGTTATTACTATAATAAAGTTTATTTTGTTTTTTATTAATTCTCTCAGTTTTTTCTTATGTGACCCCTACTACAAATAATTCTTTATAATGCAGAAAAACAAGCTTTATCAAATAAAGTAAAAAAAAACAAGTTTCATATTTTAAAAAAATATTGATGACGTCATAACTTTGACAAATTTGACGTTTTATTTTTTTGACTTATGTTAAAAGACGCGGAATAAAATAAACTGTTTGACGTGTTTTTGCATTTTTTTCAAAAAATGAACATTGTACGTTTTATGAATTTTGTGCGTTACTTTATCATAACCCTGTATATTAAAGCAGTACGGAATAACATATGTGAAAAAATATGCGAACGATAATTAACAATTTTATGAGTGAATAAAACAAATAGGAAATAAAAACATAAGCGGCAAGCAAGTGATGAACGAGGCTGGGTTGATTAATTCGGAAACAAAAGAATAACTTAAATAAAGAAACTTTATTTTTCTACATAATCTCCTCCTAATTCTATACATTTGGTCATCTGCAAGCTTCTTTATTCCGCACTGAAAGTGATTTTCTTCTAACCCTGCAAAATATGGCCTCCTCATTTGTCCAGAATTTTTTTCCTCCAAGAAAATCTTTTAATTTAGGGAACAAATAAAAGTCAGATGGTGCAAGGTCTGGCGAATATGGGGGTGCGGGTGCGAGTGCTGGTGCGGGTGCGGGGTGCTAGTTCAAACCTTAATTCTTAATTATTTTTGCAACAACCGTACTGGAATGCACATACATTATCATGGTGAAAGAGCACTTTCTTCTTAGTCATTCCTGGACGTTTTTCAGCGATAGCTGTCTTCAAACGATCTAGAAAATTTGCGTAATATTCGCCGTTTACGGTCTTGCCCTTTTGAAGATAGTCTATCGTCAATATTCCTTTTGTGTCCCAAAATACCGATGCCATCACCTTTGCCGCCGATGAAACTGTCTTGGCCTTCTTTGGAGTTAGTTCTCCACGTTTGGTCCACATCTTCGATTGTTGTTTAGATTCGGGTGTATAATAATGAACGCACGTTTTGTAACAAGTAACAAATAGGTGCAAAAATCTGTTGTGTTGAGTTAAACATTTCTAAATTATTCATCGATATTTGACAACAAGCACGTCTTTGTTCCGTTGCGGAAAGTTTTCTCATATCAAGTTTGTCATGCAAAATATAAAGCACCCGTTTCTGTCTCTGCTATTTCTAACGCTTTCAATAGTCGGTCACTTAGCAATAAATCATGGACTTTTTCGACCATTTCTGGATATGAAGCCGTTTTCGGCCGTCTTTTGCGGGGTTCATCTTCTCAGCTGCTTCTATCATGCTTAAACTCCTTTTCCTATTTTCCGATGGTTGCATACGAGGAACAGACTTCGCCCAATGTATCTCGTATATCATGATGGATTTTGGACGATATTCAAAATTATCCAATTACACTTAATTAGTAGCAGGATAAAATTAAAAAAAAAATGTTTACGCTTTTTCACAAATTTATCAACAGTAAACTGACAACACATCGGTTATCAAAATGTGATATGTATCTTTTTTATTCTATGTGATCGCCCGAATAAGTCAACTGCCCCTCGTATATTATAACTAGAGAACGGACGCAATTTCCATAAAACGCAATCGGCAATTGGAATTGTGTATAACGTCGCTGAGTACATCCCGGCGTAATTCAATGAAGTATTTGTTTGACTTACTCGGACACCTGGGCTCTCAGCGATAACAATGGACAAGCCAGGCTATTGTATTAGGAGAATATAGTGCTTTTTAAAGTGTTTTCATGAGCGCAGATAGAAGCGGAGTTTTTATAATTATTTTATTTATTAGTTTATATTTCGTAAGATAAATAAAGTGCTGTGAGTTAGTTTCTTGTTTTCGTAGTTCTAACTGTTATTTATATCGTAATTTTTGTGATAGATCCTGTTTAATATCGTTTGATTGAATCTACTTCTCCCATATTATTTCGACGTAAGTGTGCATTGAATTTCGTTCAGTTTCAATAACTTACGCACCCATTTTTAGTTTTCATTTATTTAGATCTAGAGCATTGTTTAAGTTACTTTTTCAGACATGATATGGAAGAATGTCGAGAACGGCATTGTAAAACAATGGCGAGTTGGATTGACGGTCATACTGATTGTATGTCCATTGTCAGTGATTCCGAAATTTATTACAAAATCCGTAAAATATCGTCAAAAATTCGTCACTTAGGATCGCAAACACATCTGAACTCTGTAAAACTTTTATGGCGTCTAATATTCCATTAAATAAACTTAGCAATCCCACTTTAAAAATATTTCTTCAAAAATATACTGGTCGAAATGTTCCTGATGAATCAACTTTACGCAAATATTATGTTTCTAGGTGCTATACGAGAACAGTAGAACGCATTAGAAGCCATCTTTTAAATCAATACATATGGTTAAGCGCCGACGAAACGGTGGATATGTTAGGACGCTGTGTGGTAAATGTTGTAGCTGGTGTACTACATCCAACTATTCCCTATAACTCATATGTAATAGCAACAAGTGTTATAAATAGAAACCATTAAGGAGAATATGCAAAAAATGCTTCATTCGGACGCCACGTACAAAGAAAAAATACTTTTATTTGTCAGTGATAGTGCTGCGTATATGTTAAAAACAGGCAGACTATTGAAGAAAACATATCCTAATATGCTGCATATTACTTGTGTAGCACAAGCTCTCCACAGAATCTGTGAATATATCAGAGACACTTTTCCGGAAGTTGATAGACTTGTATCAGCTTTTAAAAAAGTTTTCAGAAAAGCACCATTGAGAGTAGCTCTTTTCAGGGAAAAATTTCCATCTCTGTCACTGCCTCCCACTCCAGTAATAACTAGATGGGGAACATGGCTGGAAGCTACTAGTTATTATGCTGAGAATTTCGATAGTCTAAAACATTTCGTAACACTGCTAAAGGAGGATGCTAGAAGTATTGGTGAGTGCAAGGAGCTCACACAAATCCCAAATTTAAAAAATCAGTTGTACTTTCTTCACAAACACTTTGGAAAACTGCCAAAACTAATCACTTATTTTGAAAATTGAAATCTCAAATTAAATGACGGATTAACCACATTAGATGTGGCTGTTAATAATTTGAAAAGTATTCCAAGTGACTTCGGATGTGGCCTTCGGCAAAAGTTTGAAGCAATTCTTAATAGAAATCCAGATTTAATTACATTGCAGCAATTATGTATGGAGACAATTACACAAAATCTAACGGCTAAATATGAATACATAAAAGAATATTTCCAGTATGCACCTATAACCAGTTGCGATGTAGAAAGGACGTTTTCTATTTATAAGGATGTACTTAATTCAAAGAGAACAAAATTGACAGAAGAAAACGTTGAGAAACTATTGCTAGTCAATATTAATACTTCTTTACTCAACTTGAACGACAAAATGAACAAATAAAAATGTTCCAATTATAGAAATAAAATTAAAAACTTTAAAAATACAACTTTTCAACAAATACATATGTATTTCGTAATTTTATAGATCACCACCCGTTCGTTTTCCAATTATATAAATAAAATTAAATATTTTAGAAATACAGCCTTTCGCCAGTACTGCACTGAGTGGTAAGCGTGTCCGTTCTCTAATTATAACTTACATAAATAAATGTATACTAAATGGTCTGACCACTACATTTCCACATTGAGAACATGGATTCAATAAACATTTTTTTCTGTCTATGATATTATGTTCGATATTTAAATAATATATTATCGTTGTTAATGTTTCTATAAGAATGTAGTTGTTTAATTTATTAAGTAACATATATATGTTATTTAAGAAGTAAAAATAGTATAAAAAGTGCCTTTCATTCTTAAAATAATTGATTTCTATTGTGCAACATGTCATAAATGAAGATAAGAATGCGTATTTGATTGTTGAGTTGACAAATATCTCACATAAATGATTAATTAACCCATTTTTTCTTAATATTACAAGATATCATTTTAATTATAAAATAAGCCTATTCAAAGTGTTTTAATATACCGCCAATAGCCTTTAGTACCTGCAGCTACAAACGGCGCGCTGCAATTGTGTTTCAAATTTCGATATATTGACCTGGCACTATTTCTATTGTTAATTGACATTTTTTGTGTTAATACTACATATTAGCTTTTTTGCCTAGATAGTATCTGCTTTTGTTGTTTTCGTTAGTTAGTAATTTTCTGAAAACGTCTGTGCTATTAGTTTAAGATATGTACAATGTATTATATTTTTTTATAAACTATCACCATTGGCTTATTTTAGTTGTGTTTTCTTCATTATTTCAGGTGGGTGATTCATTTTTACATACTTTAGCTGCATTTTGTAAACCAAGTAAATCGCGTGTTAATAAAAATTAAAACACGGTATACTATCATTAAATGAATACGTAAGCTTCGACCTAGGATAGTATAGGTACATTTTCTTTGTTCTCCGGAATATTTAACATAATGTATTCCACATGCCTAATAATAATGATCTTAATTTGAATGCTTAAACACTCAAGATTCATGGCTCGTGCGTGATAAAGTACTATTGAGTTCGTTTTTACCTGCTTGATATTTAATCCAATATTTGAATTCCAACATGTGCGCCTGCTACATAATAATAAACAAATTCAATGTCGAAGAATAAACTAAATAATCATGAATATTTGTTTATGGATATTTTCAATGTTGAACGGAAGTCATGAAGGATTTGGTAGATATATAACGTATTTATAATGAATGGAAATGATTATAGAAGACACGTACATGCTGATTTAATTAAATTATGCCAGCGAACATGTGGTAATATTATGATAAAGTCAGTTCGTAAAAAATATGTTGTGTACGTACATGGTTTGCGTTTCTCACATATCACCTAAAACCTTTTTTAATATATACAATAATTGCTTTGTTCGACTGAAAACAGTTTCATAATTATTAAGAATATCATACTAGACGTCATTCGAAAAAATTGTATATCCTTAATCAAATATTCTTTGGATCTACATACTATTAAAAGTTAAAGTTTTAATACCGATTTCAAGCTATTATTATTGATTACTGAAAATTTTCGCGTTGAACGTTAAATTATTTATGAAAGTAATATTTCAAAGGAATATGAATATACAGGGTGTTTGGAGCATCATTTGCCACATTAAATTGGCCGATAGAGGAGGTAATTTGCTGTCTCTTAAGGCCCAAAAATTCAATATTAGTCCCAATGAATTAATTTTTATTTTGCAAAATCTTAAATTCAACATTTAAAATTAAATAAAAAAAAAAGTTATAGTAACAGCTTCCAAGTTTAAGTTTAATTTTAATGAGTGCTGTCGTATGGTTCAATCAAATTCAAAATTACATGTAAATAAGATGTAGTTTTCATTTTATTAACCCACAAAGTTTTTGAAAGAGGTACAAATAAACTTTAAATTCAACTTTACAAAAAAAGGGAAAGATGTTGATTACTGTGTCCCAGGAGGGAGAGTTTCTACATGTTTCGCGTGTGATAATTTACGCAAAAATTTTCATCACGAGCATCGAATCAGTCTGACGGGTTCCGATACACAAATTTAGCGAATTAATGAAGATGTAATCAAGGTTTTTATGGCATATTGCATACCGTTGGAAAGGAAATAGACTAGAGAAGTTTTTAAGAGAATTAGAAGATTACGAATCGCTTTTAGTTATTTTTTTATTGCAACGCAAAATTAAGTTTAAAGTTTACTTTTACCTCTTCCAAAAATTTTGTGTTATTAAAATGAAAACTACATGTTATTTGCAAGTAATTTTGAATTTGGTTGAACTATCCAACAGGACACATTAAAATTAAACTTAAATTTGGGGGCTGCAGGTATAACTTTTTTTTAATTTAAGTTTAAATGATTAATTTTGGAATATTGCAAAAAAAATTTAAAAGCCGTAAAGAAAAAACTCATGGGACTAATATTGGGCCTTAAGAGACAGAAAATGACCTCTTCTATTATCCAATTTAATTCCACAAACGACGTACCAAACACCCTCTTATAAGTAATTTAATAATCTATATTATAGAAAGAAAATAACAATATAGTAAAATGACAATATTGTATTTTAATAGATATCTTACTTTATCGCATTAGAAATGAATTAATGTATGTAATAAAAGTTTTGAGACAAATTTCCTAATTAAAATTCATCACTTAGGAACGGTTCGATTTAGTTACCATTGCTGGGAGTTTATTCAAGGAGGCTTTGTCAACGTAAATATTGACAATTCTCGTAGATAAATTTCGGTGTCATGGCGTATAAAATGGAAATCCGAAAAAGCACCTCTAATTTAGTTGGCCGAATGCGAAAAGTGGATATTATAAATATGTTTCAAGGATCTAATATCTCCTGTGCGTTAGGAAGGAACACCTTGTCTTAACGTACCAAAAACGGAAAGCCTTGGGTGTTGACTGATGTCAGAGCAGGTAGATTGAGAGAAAATGCAAAAGAAAGAATGGGTGTATCTACGCGAAGATTAGGAAGGCGCTATAGAGTGCCATATCGGAAAATTAAGAGAAGTGGAATGACATTTAGAAAAAGAAGAATATGCTCAAAATATAGAGCTGCGCATTTGCAACTAATCCCACGGTGTTGTCGAGCACCAAGGGTTCAATACTTTTCCGGGCCATCGTTTTGGACGATGTAAAACATTATAGGTTATCTAACTCTAAGGTAACGGGCAATGATGGATTGTATACCGAGCATTTCAATTTAGCTCCGGCCAATGAAAGCTAAATTTGAAAATAAAGTTCTGGTGTGGTGCGCCATTTCTCCAGCATGTGCATCACAACCATATGTAGGACATGTTAGAACATAAGCTGTCACTGCAGCTCTTTATATACAAAGATGTTTGCCTAGACAGTTGCGATTTATAAACGCTCGTCACAATAATGATCAAATCATGTTCTGGCCTGACCTAGTTGCCATTATGCTAGGGAAACTAGAGAATGGTTGTAGGCCAATAATATCTCATTTGTACCCAGAGAAAGTAATCCACCGAACGTCCTCCAAGCACGACCCATCGAAGAATTTTGGGTCTTATTAAGCAGACAAGTTTACGATAATGAATGGAAGGTCGATAACTAAGAACAATTAGGAAGGAGAGTTTACCAAAAGATTCGGGAAATAAATGTTGCCACCATGCCACCAAAATGCCTGGTTACATGTAAAAGTGACCCTATTCCTCTACATAGCATAGGATATTCAGTTTCATGTGTTCTGTTAACACGTGATTGATTTTATTTTTTTTGTGGGAATTTAGAAAACATTTTTGTTAAAAATATTTAAAATTGAAATAAATTATTTGTTTTTCAATAAAATCTATTTAATTTAAGATTTAAGTATGAATGAAAAATCAGAAATATTTGACAAATGGGAAAATACGTCCAAATACGCCACTGGTATATAACTGGCTGCCTACTATGCCAATATACGTTTATCCCTATGTGTAAAGCTAAAAGAAGAAAAATCAATGCATTATATCTACGTGTAATGATAAAACTGGAACCCGGTATATACGAATTATATTGAACTAATTTCATGTGAGAATTGATAATTGTTCAAGGCTCATCTCACATGCAATTGTTGCTTAATTTGTTACGTTGGTTCTACAATTTGACAAAATTACTCGAAGAATGTAGATGCCACACGTCGCAATGTTAACCATCCAGGTTGGGCGGATAATGAAAAAAATGTATGCATACTATACTGCATAGGTATTCGTTTTTCTGTTTCCATATATGCTAAAGTTCTATTTTCAGTGTTGTATATTTTTCAATTTTGTTTGAGTATTTGCTGTTAATATTTATTGTTTGCTGGTACTATATTCATAAAGTATGTAACGTGTTTCACTGTATCTTGAAATACCATCTATTTGGTTGAAGCTTGTTTGTCTGTATGTATTGTAATTTCTCAATATACATAATTCATCTCTGGGTTTTAAGAAATTTTGTAGATTTATATTTATTTGTGCTATTCTTTGGTGTGATATTTTGACTGCATTATTACGTCTATTATTATTATTATTATGGCGTCGACATGTCTCGCAGTTCCTCAGATTATCGCCGGGAAATAGTTCACTCAACTCCATATCTGTGAGTATGAACTTGGTCGAACGCGGCTGATATTGCGGTTTTTTATACCCCTTGAAACTGTATCATACTACAAGCGTCATAGTGTGTTTGCATGTTTTTATTCAGATACACTGCGTGACATATAAAACCTGTACAACTCTTATGAGCATAAAATCAGAGTTTTTCAGTTGCGTGAACAGGACAAATATATTCCTATGTTATACATTTCTACATGTAATACCTAATGTAATACCTATAACTTAAGTCAAATTTGACTTTGTATGTGTAATGTATGTATGTGTAGTGTAATAATATTATTATACAAAACTGGTGGGGTTTTACCCACTCATGTATGTTTCAATTATTCTGATATGTGTAGTGTAATTATATGTCGGGCAGTGTACATTTTGTTTAATTGTAGGTTGTTGTAAATTGTCCCTTAGATGTTCAGGGCTTTTCTAATTATGTTACTGGTTTCTAAGAGCGTTTCCTTCTGCATCTGTAGGTATACTTCCAGTTGAAGTTTTCCCAGTGAATTGTTCGATCTCCTGTTATCCACATGATGAAAACTTTGTCAAGATTCTGTAACTTTTGAATCTTAAAAGGCTAGTGGGGTATATTTTTTATTTTTTTTCCTGTGTTTAAGTTGAAGATTCTACTGTTATAGGTATGGCAATAACGATAATAGATCACATTCCTGTTTGGTTTTCTACGAACAGTATGTCGGGTCTATTATGTGTGTAGCGATCAGTTGTTATTATCGTACGGTTCCAATATATCTTTCCGTCTGCGACATTTATATTACTATTACTAGCTGCCCGTAGCCTGACGTTGCTCGGCCACATGCTATAGAAAAATTAAAACTTGCTTTGTGTTAACTGCCATTGAACGATATAAAATTTTTGTTTATTTTCTGGCTAAACAACGAATCAATGATATTTTATAATAATGAATTTGTCACTCCAATGCCTTTGGATATACAATTTTCTTCGCTTCTCCAGCTGTTGCATAAACAAACAGAGCAGATGATTTTCCAATTAATTAAACGTACGACCAACGTCGATGTCAAAATGCAAATGAACGAATGTAAAACTGACGTGCACAATTTTTGCAATAAATCTTCTGGCCGGTATTTATGTACAATCGCGGGATCATTAAGCCGGACATGTCTTATATTCAAATACTCTGTTATTTTGGTAATGTAAGTTGGATTTACTTGTAATGTAAATGTAAATTTAAATCATTACATAAAAAGCATGACGTGACATAGTACAAAATACAAAATGTTTCAAAAAGAACTTCATCTCAGTAGGCACTGAGTAACTAGTACTTGGAAATTATTATAAGCCACTTGCTTTTTATTTATAACTAACTATTTATCTAATGTCATTTTGACATTTGCCATTTTGTGACTAGCAATATAATTTTTTCTTACAAATATTTTTTTTTACTTACATACTACTAAATAATGTACACATTGCAAGAAAATATTTTTATTGTAAAAGCATATTTTCTAAGTGCACAATTTCTTAACGGAGAATGGCAATATTCATACACGGAATGTAAGCGACAGTACTATTACATCTAGTTGTCCATGAATTTCTCATATAAATTATGATGTTCTCCATTCTTGAAATGCGGATATAGATTAAATGGTATGAAGGTTATCTACCTGTCACTGTCAAAATTTATCATCGAGAGATATGGTGATGAAATTAGTGACAAGTACAATTAGGTTATTAATTTATTTAATAAGAAACCTCTAAAGATGGGATATTAATCAAATAACCAAGGTAAATAACTGATTTGGAAATATTAATTATTATAATTTATGACAAGTGTTCAAAATGGTTGCGTCCACAATACCACATTTCATGTTGTCAAAAATATTCTGCAATACATTTGGTGTTATTTCATTACATTTAATTGTAATTGTATTCATCAAGTCATTTTGCCTTTTAACTAGACTAGATCAATATAATGATATAATGCGGTATTACCCACAACTCTATTAGGAAACTGCAAGTGAAACTGTTGCTTACATTTCGTGTATGAATATTGCCATTCTCCGTTAAGAAATTGTGCACTTAGAAAATATGCTTTAACAATAAAAATATTTTCTTGCAATGTGTACATTATTTAGTAGTACAGTCAAACTCGGATATAACGTACCCTAGATATAGCGAACGCTCGGTGATAACGAACAAAAACAATTTCCCCGATCAAATATCCTATGCTCGCAATATATTTTGCGCTTGCTTATAACGAACTCGTTTGTAGCGAACTCGCGCTTTTAAAGTTCAAGTTGTTAAGAGAAATATCTGCAATGACGCTTGGATATAACGAACCATACCCTTATGGCGACCGTTATTCTTCGGTAATTCCCCGTTGTATATGTATAGGTACATCGTAGGATCGAGATGTTATTCTTGCTTTAGTTGTAGTTTAACTGTGATCTGATATACATACATAGATGCTAACGTTTATACATACATAAATAATAATGGTGAAACGAAAAGTGTTAACGATAAAAGAAAAATTATCTATTATTTCGGAATTAGAAGCAGGGCGTTCAAATTCAGATATAAGCCGGCAATTTAATTTACCAAAATCAACAGTGTCCACAATTTAAAAAAATAAAGAAAAGTTAAAAGAAGCAATCAATTTAAATGTTAGTAAATTAAGAAGAATTAGAAAACCTATAAGAAAAGACGTGGATAATGGTTTAATAAGATGGTTTAGCTACCAAAGAAATCAACGTGCATCGATTACTGGAGAAATGTTAAAATTTAAAGCAGAAAAGTTAGGAAAACTCCAGAATACTAATTTTACATGTAGCAGAGGCTGGATAGACAGATTTAAAAAAAGATATAATATCGTTGCAGGAAAAATACATGGCGAAGCCGCAAGTGTGTCAAAGCAAACTGTTAGCTCCTGGATTAAAGACATTTGGCCGAATTTAAGAAGAGGATATGAAGATGTTGATATCTTTAACGCAGACGAAACAGGTCTATTTTACAGAGTAACACCTGATAAAACTTTAAAATATCAAGGGGAAAAATGTGTTGGCGGTAAGCATAGTAAAGAACGCATAACCGTATTAGTGTGTGCAAACATGACCGGATCGGAAAAGCGAAAGCTATTAGTTGTGGGAAAGTCGAGGACTCCTAGATGTTTTAAAAATTGTAATCAATTACCCGTTTCTTATGCATCAAACAAAAGTGCGTGGATGACGTCTGTATTGTTTGAAAATGAGCTAAGACAATGGGACAAGGAATTAAAAAACAAAAATAGAAAATTTTTATTAATCGTGGATAATTGCCTAGCGCATCCCCATATAGAAAATTTAAAATTCATTAAGCTGGCCTTCCTACCTCCTTGTACTACAGCAAAACCGATGGATCAAAGAGTAATTTACTGCCTGAAATCACATTACAAAAGAATTCTTTTGACTCGGTTATTTAACTGCCTTGAAAATAAAGAGGATTTAAAGAGAATTTAAACATTTCATTACTAGACGCTATAGTAATGATCAATACTGCTTGGACACGAGTAACTTCAAAAACTATTGAAAACTGTTTCCGCCATGCCGGTTTTCTGCGTAATGCGTTATTTGATGAGGATGATGATCTTCCGTTATCACAATGGATTTTAAAATATGCTGGTGACGAAGATGATGATAACCTTCCTCTTTCAACGTGGATAGATAGAAATAAAATTAATAATCCATTTAGCAATGAAGATTTGACCAGATATACAAATGCTGGCAGCGAATTAATAACTACTGAAGCTCCATCTGATGCAGAACTTATAACAAATTCTTTTGAAGATGATTTACAAGAGGTCATGGAAGATTCAGATATGGAAGAAAACGCAGCGAAACTACCTACCATTGGAGAAGTGTATAATGCCTTGATCAACTTATATTACCTTTACAGATGTAGATCATAGTATAAAAGACATGTTTAATCTGTTACAAAGTAAGATTGAAAAAGATATGTTAACAAAAAAATCTACTCAATTAAAAATCACGAATTATTTTTTGTCTGAATGATGTTTTTTAATACTACAGTTATACTTTCTTAATGTAAGTATGTATTTACTATGTTTATTTAGTACTATGTGAAAATTAAATATGTTTATACGAATTAAACTCTAGTGAATATTATTTTAAATACAAAGTCTGAAAAATAATAAAAATCGTTTATAGCGAACACTTGCTTTGAACGAACAATTTTTTTTCCTTTTGCGCGTTCGATATAACCGAGTTCTACTGTATGTAGTAGTATTAAGTAAAAAAAAATATTTGTAAGAAAAAATTATATTGCTAGTCACAAAATGGCAAATGTCAAAATGACATTAGATAAATAGCTAGTTATAAATAAAAAGCAAGTGGCTTATAAAAATCTCCAAGTAGTAGTTACTCAGTGCCTACTGAGATGAAGTTCTTTTTGAAACATGTTGTATTTTGTACTATGTCACGTTGTCATTTCAAGAATGGAGAACATCATAATTTATAGGAGAAATTCATGGACAACTAGATGTAATAGTACTGTCGCTTACATTCCGTGTATGAATATTGCCATTCTCCGTTAAGAAATTGTGCACTTAGAAAATATGCTTTAACAATAAAAATATTTTCTTGCAATGTGTACATTATTTAGTAGTATGTAAGTAAAAAAAAATATTTGTAAGAAAAAATTATATTGCTAGTCACAAAATGGCAAATGTCAAAATGACATTAGATAAATAGTTAGTTATAAATAAAAAGCAAGTGGCTTATAATAATTTCCAAGTACTAGTTCCTCAGTGCCTACTGAGATGAAGTTCTTTTTGAAACATGTTGTATTTTGTACTATGTCACGTTGTCATGCTTTTTATGTAATGATTTAGAATTACATTTACATTACAATTTTTGCTATAGAAATTTATGTAATTTCACATACTGTTAATTCTTTAATATTAGCCGATAAAATTTGGAAAAAAAAATATGATGACAACCTTCCACACAACAGAAGGAACACACAAACAAATTTTATCAAAATCGATTATGTAGTTTGTGAGTCTATAAATAACAAATGAAATGTTTTTGATTTTTGTATATACAGATTACTATTACTATTTTACAAGCTATGAAAATCTATGTTAACCTGTTACAACTAATTAAGTCTAATTGCTAATTAGTTTGGTTATTGATGCATAAATACGTTAAATTGGTAAGTTCCGACTCACACTAAATAGTATCTATTTAAAATAGGAGTGTGATTAATATAACATTTAATGAATTATACATACCATTAAATAATATAGAACATCATTAATTTCAACCCCCAATATTTTCAAATAATGTGTAAATAGTTGTTTTTAATATAAAAATAATACAACAAAATTTTGCCACCAATCAAAAAAACTCTGTTTATTTGTCAAGTATGGTCGATTTTGTGTTACACAATCCATAGATTAAACAACATAACCTATAATTAGTTCGAAGTTCATCGACCCAATGAAAGAAACAATTTTTACGCTTCCAAATTACAGATAATTTCGGAACGGTGTTTGGAACATTTTAAACTTTTAGAAAATAGTCACGCACAGTGTTCACTAACGCAGACATTACAATACATATACATACATCATTTAAACTTTTCCTAGTCGAATCATCAAAAACTATAATCACGGAAACAGAGATCGAGTTCCATCTCGTATTTAGAAATGTAAAGCAGATGTAAACCTAGAATCTAATTCTATAAGTAAGATGGTAACTTGTTTTGCATGTTTTTAACACTATAATGTTTCATTTGAGTTGCTTTTATGGCATGATTGGCAATAATCTCTGTAGAATCTAGTTTCACTATTTTAAGATAAAAGTTGTTCGATGTATAGTTTATTTGTATTAGTCGCACTTACTAGTTTAATTTTTAATTTTCATTTTAATCGTTTTGTAATTTAATTGATCGCGTAACCTACATTATCACTAGTAACTGATATATATATATATATATATATATATATATATATATATATATATATATATATATAATATATATATATTTTATATTTTTTATATCCTTGACAAAGGCATCATTGCCGAAACATGTAGGGTTGTTTTAAATATATATACTTTGAAGTAATAAACCAGACCTTTAATCGCCGACTTATTAAGTTTACCATATCATACCAAGGTCACGAAATATTATATTTATATATATATATATATATATATATATATAAATATATATATATATATATATATATATATAAATATAATATTTCGTGACCTTGGTAAGATATGGTAAACTTAATAAGCCGGCGATTAAAGGTCTGGTTTATTACTTCAAAGTATATATATATATATATATATAAATATAATATTTCGTGACCTTGGTAAGATATGGTAAACTTAATAAGCCGGCGATTAAAGGTCTGGTTTATTACTTCAAAGTATATATATTTAAAACAACTCTACATGTTTCGGCAATGATGCCTTTGTCAAGGGAATAAAAAATATTTTTTATTCCCTTGACAAAGGCATCATTGCCGAAATTTTATGGCATTATTGGCAATAATCTCTGTAGAATCTATATATATATTTTATATTTTTCATATCCTTGACAAAGGCATCATTGACGAAACATGTAGGGTTGTTTTAAATATATATATAATAAACCAGACCTTTAATCGCCGACTTATTAAGTTTACCATATCATACCAAGGTCACGAAATATTATATTTATATATATATATATATATATATATATATATATATATATATATATATATAGTAAACCTAATCAGTAGGCGATTAAAGGTCTGTATATTACTTCAAAATATATGTATTTAAAAAAAACTCTACATGTTTCGGCAGTACGCCTTTATCAAGAGAATACAAAATATAAATGACAGGATATAAATGTCAAGTAATTAATTGCTATGGTTTAAATTATTCAAAGATACAGTCTAGTAATAATAATAAATCATGCCTTAGTATTCAAAAAATAGATAGCAAGGTGTGAACATATGTGTTGTTCGCTGCTAGCAATTTGTGTGTCTTTCTGGGTATGAACTTGTGTGTTGGTTGCTACTGGCAGCTTGCGTCTCTCTATGAGTGTGTGGTTTTGTGTGAGAGCGTAAGTGTAGGGTTTTGTATGTCGGTGCGTTCGTGCGTGTGTTTAGTGACCGGTCGCGTGAATTTAGAGAGGTCGGATAACCAGCCGTTGCGTAGGGCCGCCAACCCTTTCCCGGCAACTTCTTTACAATTCCGTGCAGTACTTCGACGGCCTGACCCCCGCCCCAACGAGGCAAGGCGCAGACCAGTGAAGCGCACCCTGTACGGGGTTGCTCATCGCTAACCAAGAGAACACTCTTAGTGACTACCTCGGTCGACGATGGTCACACTTGTGCCATCTTAACGTTTTCCGCCGAAGCGGGGGCATAGCACACACGTCGAACGTGTGTGTGCTGTTAGCGGCAGCCTAGCCAGGTTGCCGCCCAGGACCGGTCCTAGTGGTGTGTGCATTATGCACACACGATGATCTACCCATTTTTCAACACTACTACCGATAAAGCCATCATATCTACCGATTTTTAAACGAATGAGAAAAAAAAATAAAATTGTGCAAAATTAAAACAGGCAAGCAATTTTATGAGTAGGCACAGTAATAAATAGAGAACGGACACAATTTCCATAAAACGCAATCGGCCCTACGCAACGGCTGGATATCCGACCTCTCTAAATTCACGCGACCGGTCACTAAACACACGTACAAACGCACCGACATACAAAACCCTACACTTACGCTGTCACACAAAACCACACACTCATAGAGAGACGCAAGCTGCCAGTAGCAACCAACACATAAGTTCATACCCAGAAAGAGACACAAATTGCTAGCAGCGAACAACACATATGTTCACACCTTGCTATCTATTTTTTGGAATACTAAGGCATGATTTATTATTATTACTAGAATGTATCTTTGAATAATTTAAACCATAGCAACTTAATTACTTGACATTTATATGCTGTCATTTATATTTTGTATTCTCTTGTTAAGGCGTACTGCCGAAACATGTAGAGTTTTT
Organism: Melolontha melolontha; assembly: GCA_935421215.2. Lineage (NCBI taxonomy): Eukaryota > Metazoa > Arthropoda > Insecta > Coleoptera > Scarabaeidae > Melolontha > Melolontha melolontha. Next base: position 97,221,159 of record OW285238.1, read on the forward strand.
TTTACATACATATATTTTGAAGTAATATACAGACCTTTAATCGCCTACTGATTAGGTTTACCATATCATACCAAGGTCACGAAGTTATTATATATATATATATATATATATATATATATATATATAAATATAATATTTCGTGACCTTGGTATGATATGGTAAACTTAATAAGTCGGCGATTAAAGGTCTGGTTTATTACTTCAAAGTATATATATTTAAAACAACCCTACATGTTTCGGCAATGATGCCTTTGTCAAGGGAATAAAAAATATTTTTTATTCCCTTGACAAAGGCATCATTGCCGAAACATGTAGGGTTGTTTTAAATATATATACTTTGAAGTAATGAACCAGACCTTTAATCGCCGACTTATTAAGTTTACCTTATATATATATATATATATATATATATATATATATATATATATATATATATGTATATGTATATTGTCGTAGGGCATTCCCATTCCCATGAGAAGCCCTAGAACAAAAATATTGGATAATATTAATCCTATAATAATATGTAGCATATAAGAATAATTACGGAACTGTATATTTCATATGTCAAATCAACGAAGTTAATTCCGCGTAATAATTGCTTAAATTTGTGTCATGTATCTTATAATTTTCTATTTTTCATTTTATTTAGTCATTTTCATTAATATTGATGTTATTCCGAAGATTTTTTTAACTTGGTTGATTGAATATTTTATATCGATTTTCTTTAGAAATAACTGTACCTATTTAAATTATTCACGGCGAGAAATATCCCAATTTTGTACAGGCGCATAGCGAAATTTTGTATATTGCTAGGTTAGATTCTTGTATTTTAAAATTAAAATCATTAATTATGTGAGATATCTAAACGATTTGTTGTTATAAATTAATTCATTTCGAAATATTAAAAATTAGATTAAAAATTACAAACTTTAATCAACGAATAAGAAGCAAGCATAGAAACAATCGCTAGTTAGCGTGGGTAGTTGGTGAAAATTAATTACACGCGTCGATATATTTTAATAGAGTTCCAATAATTAAGAAAAAAGTTTATTTAAAAGTACAATATCCATATCCGAAGTCCTATCTATCGAATCACCAACATTTAAAACATCGATAGACGCAATATCCGATTCTAACTCCTACTTAGAAGATATTAAAACGAATTTTCCTATCCCGAGGGACGCTACCCTGCCTAACCCCTTGGCCAGAATATTTATCCTGTTAAAAAGGTTTCTGAAACCGTTATAACATCCAGAAGTCTCAATCAACTAAACTTGAGTATTTTTAATCTATTTTCTATAACACCAAAATTATTTATATTATTATTTGAATATAATCGTTTGATATTAATTATTTAATGCGAATCACTTTAATTATCACTACGTATACCTTTATATCGAAAAATACAGTTCCCTTGTGTTTAATTCAAGTAAATTTAGTTATTTAAGTTATGTATCATTTCATGAATATAAAGATAACCTAATTTTGAAATCATAATATGAACACGTGACCGTATATAGGTTAATGTACTCGATTATCAATGTAAACACTTACCTTCAAAAAAGGTTCTAATTAAACCATTTATTTCTCCTCCTAACTCTCTCGTTTTCTTTATTAGATTATATGTCCAGGATTTAATTATATTTTAACTTGCTAATTCACACGTATATCTACACTAGGTACCAGACCCATACTATTGTTATTAATAAATTATAAATTCACTTTATCAATGCCCATTAAATCATATTTATAAAGGTAAAAACTAGAAGATTATGTACCCTGAAGAGACCGATTAAGATAAGTACAAGCTTTATTTACTTTTACGTACTATTAATGTTTATGCCCTTAGTTCAACGACATCTGTGAACATAAGTATTAGCAACATCTATAGGTCGTTTATTGAACTTTATTAGCATATTCAATATTTAAATTACATAATCTTAGAATTACTTTACTTTTCAAATAAAATATAACGTAGGAGTCATTCATTAGCTTACGTTATATTACAATATATATATAATTAGACCAGGAGTTTTTGCCGTTAGAACATGTATGGGAAGGATAATTGTTTTTTGGGGAATCCAGCAAAATGAAACTCTATTACTTAAGTCAGTTCTTTATTTTTTATCCCAATATTTCGCATCAAATTCGTATGCTTCCTCAGGGGGTCAAAGTGTGAATATGTATTAACTTTGTGACAATAACATGTGTTTGTGCGAGTACTGCTTTTGTTCGTTAAAACTGCATGTGTGGCTCTCTTTTAAATATGTTTGTCCTTGCTTTTAAAATGTATTTTCGGAGTAAACTATGTGTACGCCGTTGTTATTAGTCGGATTAATTTAAAATATTGCAATCATTACGAATATTGAGACGGGTAATTTCTCCATACAAAATCCAGTTCACATTGGGATAAAAAATAAAGAACTGACTTAAGTAATAAAGTTTAATTTTGCTGGATTCCCCAAAAAAAATTATCCTTCCGATACATGTACCAACGGCAAAGACTCCTGGTCTAATTATATATATATATTCATAAATAACTTTGAAGATCTTACAAATCTTGAAATCACGCTTGTGCACTACCTTGGTTCCGGGAGTATCTCCTCTCCAGTTACCAATATATAACACAACGTGTTTTATTCAACTTTTAAAAATAACGAAACTTATCGATTTTAAATTCTTCCGATGCTCTGTATATAAAGGAAAAGTGTGCTAATTTATATTCACATGACGAGAAGTAATTCCTATCACATGAGATATCTATTTTCACACTTTAAGTTTTATTTAAATTTTTAAATAATGTCTCTAATTACAAATTGAAAAACCCAGATATCTTTAGATGCTTGTGAGACCTACTCTCTACATGCAATCTAAAATGTCTGTGTTATCTGTTCTGGTTATAACAGGAATTTTAATAAATTTAGTATTATTAATTAATCCATAAACGTTAAAAATTTATATTATCTAGGAAAATAAATTATGACCATTGCTTTCAAAGATTTTGGGGAAGAAGTTTTCTTTTTCAGTCCGATTCTCTATATATATTCCTCGTGACGTCGATACTTTTTCCAGACATAAAATAATCTTCTTTCGCCCCTTTTACCGGGCTATGTTTTATATTTTAAACTTGTGTTTGTCGTTAATTTTTAAATATTTTATTACATCTAAAGGCCAATCAGATTGATACTATCATGCAAACGAACCATGTACTTAAGTTTCTTTAAATCACATAAAACATTCACATATCACAAGACGTTTCTATTGTTTACATTTTCTTGAATGGATATATGCTTTCTTTATAGGCAATAAATACCATATAAAGTTTTGTTTAAACTTTGTAAAGTCTTCCGAGGTTTTATTAATATTTTGGATCCATTGTCAATTAATTACATCTGTTTCGAATAGATATTAAATATGATGTTTGGTCTTTTTTTTATTACGGTGGGTATAACAAAATATTATTTTAAGACACATATTGCACCATGTTATGTTTGTTTTAAAATTCTCTTCTTTTTCAGTTGTACTAATACGTTATAGATTATATTATTGGAATATCACTTTGTTTTATTTGAGTTCATAAGAAAATGCACCATTAAAATTTCACATATCTTTAGGATACAAAATAAACAATAGACATTTTTGCATTTTTTGCACACATTTTTAAACACAAACTAGCTAGTTACCTTGTATACCTAATACAAAAGTATAATTGAGGAATTCTATAAGTAGAAAACATTAAATTTGTTCTAACGATTGTTCTTTCATACAGGTTGCATTTAATCCCTTTAGTCTCAATATTCGTAATGTTTGCAATATAAATTAATCCGACTAATAACAACGGCGTACACATAGTTTACTCCGAAAATACATTTTAAAAGCAAGGACAAATACATTTAAAAGAGAGCCACACGTGCAGTTTTGACGAACAAACCACACTCGCACAAACACATGTTATTGTCACAAAGTTAATACATATTCATTTGATGCGAATTATTGGGATAAAAAATAAAGAACTGACTTAAGTAATAGAGTTTAATTTTGCTGGATTCCCCAAAAAGCAATTATCCTTCCTATATATATATATATATATATATATATATATATATATATATATATATATATAAATATAGTATTTTCGTGACCTTGGTATGATAAGGTAAACTTAATTAGTCGGCGATTAAAGGTCTGGTTATTATTTCAAAGTGTATATATTTAAAATAATCCTACATGTTTCGGCAATGATGCCTTTGTCAAGGATATAAAAAATATAAAATTTATATTTTTTATATCAATCAACTTTAAATGGTGAACAAGTAGCTGAATTTATTATGGATCTTCCTTTAATTACATAATTCAAATATGCTCCTATTACAACTGTTACAAGAATATATTAAGTGATATTAAGTGACGCAACCTTTGAATAAAACATTTAGAACAGCATTTAGTAACACTGATCAATACAGTTTGGTTTTCTTATGCATACGTGGAGTTTGTCTTTTGTCATGCTGATTCCTGAATCTGGTTTAAAATTTGCTCCATCACGTCCGGATTTTGAGATATTTTCTTAAATAGTTTTTACAAAAAAAACGCATTAAATTTTACAAAATTACTTTCATATAGAAAAAATATTACTAAAAATTTTTCTGTAGACCATTGAGTGGACATGTCCGAATATGTCCTTGCATGATTCCTACGCCAGGACATTTAAACCACACCAGTTTTTACTCTGGAATCAATCAAATTAAGAATCGATAGATATTTGGCTATGTGGATGTATAAAAAGCTACACACGGCTCCTACGATTCAATGTAAGTCGGTTTGTGATAGCTGAACGTTTTTTTATTTCATAATGTCGCGTACGTGTGTAAATAATCCAAAGAGTTTCTATTCTGTATGTGAAGAATTCACTGCCCACCAGTATAAACAGAATATTACACCTTTAATAGAAAAGTTATATTTTCACTATTTTGGCTTAACTATTTAACATCAGAACAAGTCATGGGCTCAAGGCATTTGCTGCGTACGCTGGCTGTTACTCTCAGGGGCTAGTCTAATGGTAAGAAGAGCGCTATGCCATTTGCAAGACCTATGATTTGACATGAGCAAACCATTCAACTGGTTACTACTTTTGCTGCATGAGAACTATCAAATTTTTCAAAAGAAAAAGAAAAATATTAGTTTTGTTGGTCTACACACAGCTACTCGTCCAGTACCTCATTCGGAAACCTTACCAAGTACCAAGTCCTAAAGATGTTTAGAGTGGAGAATATGATGTTACAGAACCAGAAGAAGCAAATGTCAAGTTAACGACCAGCAATGACGAATATTTGCCATCTGATGGGCGGACCATACCTAATAAATCAATTTGTTAAAAAGTAAAGCAGAAATACTAGGATCTAGACTCCAAGGATGTAAACTGTTAGCTCCAGGCACACATATTTCTGTGTATAAAATAAAAATAAAAAGAAAAACATTTTAAATAGGTCGATACCATAGAAATCCATATAATGTACATACCTAATTAATATTATTTCGAAAATAATAAAATAAAATAAAACTTTGTTATACCACTTTATTCACATGTAATAGTGACCGCGGTTTCGACATACAATGTCATTATCAAACTGCAAAAGTTACAGGCCTACATAGATCTTATAAATGGCACAAAAATATATGGGGGTGGTTTATGATGTTATTTAAAATTACTACTATATACTTAACTATTATATACAACATTGGATAAGAGGTGTATATATAAGATCCAACTGGTCGTTAAGAACAATATCTATTGTGTTGTTACCGATTTTAAAAATTTCAAGTGACTCTAAAAGATTTAATTTACGACCCTTCTCGGGTTCTTTTACCCGTATCATAAAACTTCGACCAGTCTGACCTATATATACACTTTTACAATCATTACAATATAATTTGTACACTCCTGATTTATTATTGATATCTGTTTTAGGTTTTGCGTTAAAAATGAAATTACTTGTTTTTACATATGGTCTGTAAGCTATACTAACATTACTATTATTTTTTGAAATTATATTTCCAATTTGCTCGCTTATTTTACCGAAGTAAGTTAACGAGACAAATTGTTTCAAATTAGCACTATCTTTAAGATATACTAAACTAAGGGCCACTTGTAACTGTTTTTTCTTTAGTATACTGTCAATTACGCTTCTTTTATAACTATTGTTTACCGCTATTTGTTTTATAGTATTGATTTCACGAATAAAAGATTCGTTAGACAAAGGAATATTTAATGTTCTATGTATCATAGAATTAAAAAATGAATGTTTGTGTATCTTAGGGTGTAGTGAATCTTTGGGAATAATGCAATCAGTGAAAGTAGGTTTACGATATATATCAAATTTTAAGCTCTGATCTAATTTGTTTAATTTTAAATCCAGGAAGTTAATACTGTTATTCTCTTCTATTTCTACTGTAAAATTGATATTAGAATGGATTGAATTTATGTAGTTCAGAAATGTTTGTAGTTGTCTATGAGTACCCTTAAAGCAAGCTAGGATGTCGTCTACATACCGATACCAAAATTTAATGTTTTAACATACAAACAGTACAAACAAACATTATTAATTTTCTTAATATTATTATTTACTTTTCAATATATTTTTCCAAAGCCTGACGTGCCAGAATAAATTGTTGTTATGTCTATTGTTAGAACTATATGAGAAACGAAAATTGTGTATAATTACAAAAAAAAATTAAAATTTGTTGACCAACGTTATTAGTAATTTTCGAGATTAATAGTCTTTTTTTATAAATTTTAAATATTTTTTTATATGCCTTTATGGCGAATAACTAAAGTAGTATTTATATCTTGAAGATTTGTTTCATATAGGAATTTATTTTGATTAAAAGAAATCTTATGTTGCAATAATTGTTGTGCTCCTATTTTCTTTGCTTTTTTAATATTTTTTTTCCAATATTTTATGCTTTTCCAAATGCCTTTTCTTCTATTTTTTTGTGCATTTTAAAGCCACAAATACGAATGATTAAAATTTATGCAGAAATGTTATTTTATTGTTGATAAAATAAAATTTTATTTGGCTATGTAAGACCACCATTTACTATTTTTTATAATCTCTAGTCACACACCTATAGTATATACTACAAAACGATAAGTGCGCATTCTTATCGTGCAGTGAATAAAAAGCGATAAAAGATGCAACCATTTTTATGCATCAAATGTCAGTTATACCGAACTGGTAAGAATTATGAATGATGGCTTTTTCCATACATACGAAGAACACCATTGCCGCTTGTGAAAGATATCGCAATACATGATCTATGATGCGTATACCTATATTTAGAAATTGGAATTTATTTTCAGAACCTTCCTATGGCTCTTTCCAGCCTGGTATATGTGTATTGTTGGCATGATTGACTGTCATGATGATATTCGCTGGATAGTTTAAAGTTCATTTGCGATATTTTTCTGGAGTTTTTATTTCCTTTGGTTTGGTAATGGTTTAAATTAATTACATAGTTTCATGTTGAATGTTCCTCGTGGCTCGTTTCTGTACAACGGCAATGGATCATGGAGCATAAATAGTTACAGTGATAATTAAAAAGTGAAATTCATAAAATTTGTTTTATTTTATCTTAATAGTTATAAATAGTTTTTGTGTATAATTTTTGTGAATGTTTTTCATTCTTTTTTAGCAGATATCTTTTGCGCCACAAAATCAACAAAAAAGTATATTAAACGCATCAATATAAGATACAGTTTTCAGTTATTAATTGTGCTCTTGGCTAAGATGAATTTATTTTTTCAGATGCTAAACAATTGATAAAGGTCGAGAAGAATTACTTAATTTGGATTTATATAGGCATTATTATCCAAATTGTTTTATAGTTTGAGTTTGATTGGAATTATAACTAATTATTAATTACTAATTTAAAATGTCTATCACCTTTGGTAAATTTAGCTGTTTGACGATAGTACATAATCATTTTTGATCAAAGGTTATTTGAGCACTTATTGTCAGTTAGAAAAATAATTCGTTTTTGATTTTCATCATAATAGTCAGATTCGTTTCTAACATGGATTTACAGTGGTGTGTATTGATAAAATAATAATTAATAACAATAGTAAATATTAATTCATGACTTAGTATCACCAAACAGCTTACCGTCAATTACGGTGGGCACTGGCATGCCATGAGTCTGGGCGTGCGTGGACCGACTTAAGATGTTTAGTTGTCGACATTCACCTTCAATAAGAAGGAAAACTAAGACAACCTCCTCGAACACCCGAGTCCCAGATCCAATTCCGGAATCCCCGGCACGATATATTATATAAGCCAATCCGTTCCCATTGGGCTATTAACCGGTTAGCTATAAATACATAACTATAGTCTGAACATAAATTTACATAGAGAACATGTCATGGTATTCTACAAATTAAGTATTTTTTTGCCTTTTTCTGACACTACATTAACGCGTTATCATTTTCTAATAATTGTAGTATATCTACTGAGAGCTTTCTTATTAAATGATTGTACTGGACTCCACTGGAAACTTTTAATATTACTTCTTGCTTGAGTGTAAACTATTTGACACACATTGACAAAAGGAAAAGGAGCTGAACAAAGTTCCTCGGATAGAGTACTAATTCAGGAAGCTTTCCTTGTGCTTGGCGTAGAAGGCGTTGAATTTAAGATCCGCAGGTTGGGTAAATATGATATACTAAACCCGAAAATAGACGGTCTCTTAAAACAGATTTATGGTCTAGGAGAGATTGTACAGAATGTTGATGTTCTTCAAGGAAATTGTTGATGAGTCGCGGTCAAAGAATAGGCTGAAGTTGTACATAGGAAAGTGCAGTTTTGGGTCTTTCATAAGATCAACTAGAGTTGATTACAATTACTCTATTAACAACATCGCTGTTCAACGCTGTTCAAGACGTCTGTCAAGGTTTTATTTTCGATGAGAAACTCAATTTCTTGGAACATATTTCATAAATTAATGCTTCTGCTCATCGAACTATAGAATTTATTACTCAAGCTTATAAAAATTTTAGTAACATTGCTCGAATTAAATTGCTTTTTTATATTCTGGTAGTTAGCAAGTCGGAGTATGGCGTGCCTACTGCTCTATATATATATATATATATATATATATATATATATATATATATATATATATGATACTACTACTTAGAAAACCCAAGAGATGGCGCCAGTAATATGACAAAAATGCATTTAGTAAGCGTCATTTGTAGCTAGACAGCTGTCAAAGTGTCAGCGAAATCTATAGCGTGGGTTCATTTTTATACTCGATTGAAGCAACAAACTTTCGTTCATTTATAAAAATGGAAGACATGAGTTTCGCATGATGATTAAACACTTTTATTTAAAAGGTTTAACACCGAAAGGGATCAAAACCGAGTTGGATAAAGTTCATGGCATATCTACTCCTGTGTTTGCAACTGTTTGCAATTGGGTGAATGAGTTTAAACGTGGCCGTACATCCACAAAGTGGAGATGAGATCCTCCGAAATGATTGACAAAATCCACGATATGGTTTCGAGTAATCGACGAATCAAAGTGCCCGAGGCCACAGGCATATCATAAGGTGCAGTGTTTCAATTTTACACGAAAAATTGAATTTTGAAAAGATCTCGGCAAGATGGGTGCCGTATTTGCTCTCAGTGGAGAATAAATGCAATCGTGTGATCGAATCGGAGGCTGGTTTAGCACGTTTCCGTCGCAATCCTGACGAGTTTCTACGTCGCTACATAACTGTGTACGAAACATCATAAAGTACAATACTCAAAAAACAAAGCAACTTCTTCGGTGCTCGATCGCCTTTAGAAACCCACTGTTTGTTCAAGGCGATCGAGCACTGAAGAAGACAAAGACGATGAGATCGGCCAACAAGGTGATGGCCAGTGTGTTTTGGGATGCACGCGGAATCATCTACATCGATTACCGATTTTTGAAATTATTATAACATCCACCGTATTCGCCAGATTTGGCCCCAGTGACTTTTTTTATTACCAAACTTGAAAAAATGATTTGACGGAAAACGAGTTACGTCACCCAATCGCCCAAATAGATGCATATTTTGAAGGTCTTCCGAAATCCTACTTTTTGAACGGCTTAAAAAAGTTGCAGAAACGCTGGGAAAATTGTATACAGCTAAAAGGTGACTATGTTGAAAAATTTTTTTAAATAATTTGCTTTTCTAAGGAATTATTGAATCATCCTCGTACATATATTAATGAGATTGAGAGAATTCAATAAAAATTACTAAACTATTTATCCTTTAAGATAGATGGAGTTTATAATTAACAAGGTTTAGATTACTGATCGGCATGGATTTGAATCTCTTATCAAAAGGATGTTTAGTTCCAATTTTATGACAAATATCATTAATAATAAACATGATTCACTCTCGTTTTCATCTCAGATTAACTTGTATGTACCACGCTTGACGTCAAGATTAACTGAAACAATTATTGCAGCCACTCCAAGAACGAATTTGCTACTAAAGGCTTCTTTAGTGCATTCGGCCAGGAACTTTAACTTGTCAGGTGTGGACGTGTTTTTCAAAGTGATTAGTTATAGAAACATTGCAATACTTTTATTATTGTTTAGTTTTTTTTCATGTATTATCATTATTATTGAATTTTCTGGTGGCCAATCCAATAAATATTATTATTTTTATTATTGTTATTATTTTAATAAATTCAGTAAGTAATTTATTGGACATAGAAGTAAAATGTTATTATATTTAATATTTTAATTACATTGCTTATTTCTTTCTGAATATAAGCAAATAGGATAGATTTTGTTTGTAAGCAATTTTTAACGTCAATGACACTTGACCCATCAAAACAGATTACCTAGGTCAATCGTCCCACTTACAGTATATTTATTTTTAGGTATGTTTCTCAAATGCATTAATAAAGTAACTAATAAAAATGATGTATATTACAGAGGCGTGTTTTCTAATCATTTCCTAAATTTTTGTTGGAGTCAACGATATTTTTCTGTTGTATATATCTAGCGAATAATTTTATCTTTGTTTTGCCAAAAGTGTAATTAACGCTGTACTGATTCTATAACAAAGAGTGCAATTATCATAATCGTAAGTATAAATCTTGTATATGTAAATGCAAAATGTGGAATTATAATTTATTGCTTTATCATGTATGTATCAAATCTACTATACAAAACGTTCATAATTTAACAGCTGTTTCCTTAGCATCTATTATTACATTTATTACAAACGGCGGCTTTGCTGGTTATCGGGATGTAGATGTGCCGTTCTAATAATAATGAAATTATTCTAAGATAAATCAAATAATTAGTGGTGCTGGTGAAGTTTCATCAAAGTGCCAGGACGTGCGTGATATTGGTTAATTTAAATAAATATACAACAACTTACTTACTAAATAAAACACAGGAGCGTCGTCCTTAAAGTTTGTATTTATATTTACATAAGAAAGAAATTGAAATTGATATATACTTTTAAATATATCAATTTCAATTTCTTTCTTACTCCTCAACAATTTTGGACAGAATAGAATAAACAGTGTCTATAAAATGAGCTGTCTTACATACATATAAGTTCCAAAATAAACGGATATATATTAACAAGTAATCGATACGAGCATGCCCTGTATATAAAATGACAAAAATAAATTAGTAATAATCGAATCAAGCAAATGAATGAAGCGCTGTATATAACTTTGCAAAATATAATAACAAGTGATCTAAAACATATATAATTAGAGCTGTTAAATGCCTGAAAGGCGATAGAGAAGTCAGAGATCTCGTCATTCTTACATACAAAATTATACAAAAGTAAGTAAATCAATGCGAGACATAGATTAATTAAAATTATAATAAATAACTGTTAAATAATCAAGACTGCTTACAAAAGGAAAAAAAAACAACAAGAACAAGATCTAAATCTCGAGCTTGGCTATTAACAGTTTGAAAGCTATAATTTAAATTACAATATATTATGATTTCAAAAAAAAACAATTAACATGTGTAAAAGGTGATTTAAATATATAATCTGAAAAATAGTCTATAGTGAGTGGTCTATATAGAGTGTCTATAAATTCATAAATATAAACGGTATACTGATTTTTCTAGGCTGCAAGGTATGAAAGTAAATTAATAATTAACAAAACCACGATATGGCACTCTGCCGTTACAACAAAAAAGGCGTTTTATAAAATGGCCGCCGAAATGCGGTAAGTCTCTAAATCTTAGTAGTAATTAACGTTAGTCTTAATTATTTACAAGTTTCGAACATAGAAACATTCTAAACTTATCTTTACTATAAGGAGACAATCTCCAGATTGACATACTCGACTTTTCAGCATTATTTTAAGTAAAAATAAATATGATTTAACTATTAAGCCTGTCAGTAAAAACAGGCATTAGATATCAGTCGTTAAAATTTTCCCAAAATATTTTCATAGTGGGGTTAAAATTACCTGTCCCTTTGCCTACAATAAATATAAAATTCATAGTAGTGTCGTCAGGGCACGTTGTGCTTTCAAAGCAGAAATATACCTTTCGATAGAATATTTGAAACACTGTTTGTTGCATGAATTAGAAAAGGAAAATAATGCGGCGTTTGTCTTACACTTTAGATGATAAATCTCGTTCTGGCTGATCTCAAATTTTTAACGTACGAGGGATGCCTTTTGTGTTTCGGGAATAGACGATCCTGGTGCGGCCATCTGACAACCGATGACAACCAATCGTAAAGTTCAACATTTTTGACGGTATACTTACTTAGAACGTTTTGACCTACAGATCCTATTAGTGTTGTTTATAATGACTTAAAAAATTTATCTCGGACTAAAAATGGAATTAACTCGTGAACATTTATTTTTGCGATTATTTCTTACAAGTTTCGACGTGGAATATCACAACAACAGTGCATCGATAAACTTAATTTAACTTTTGGCGATGAATCACTATCAAAAACCAGCGTATATCGGTGGTATACTGAATTTAATCGTAGCCGCGCTTTGCTCACTGACGAATTTCGTGAAGGCCGTCAAAAACGTTTGTTGGTCCAAAACATTGCTGCTGTGCGTGAACTGATATTGCAAGAACGTCAGGTAACTTATCGTGAGATAGAGGTATCCTTTGGCATCAATTTTGCATGAACATTTAGCCATCAAAAAAATTGTTGGCGTTGGATCCCACAAATTTGATAATCGCTCAAGAAAAGGCTTGTGTAGATTGATCGAAAAAAATGCTAAAACAAGTACAATCGCAGTATTTCAAAACACGTCTACAACATCGTAACAGATGACGAATCATAGATCTACAGGTATGAGTCCGAAATTAAGCAGCAGTCGACTATATGGGTCTCTATAGATGAGCCAAATCCAACAAAAGTTGTTCGCGCACGAATCACTTCAATGCAAATGGTCGCATGTTTTTCTGAAAAACCGAACATATGGCAACTCTACCATTAATGCAATGTTTTACTATTCCATTCAGAATGGTACACAAGCATTTTCTTGCCAAAAATATTCGGAAAAATAAGGGAAATCAACCGCTGAAGGCGGATCATTCTCCACCAGAACAATGCAAGCTCTCGCACATCGGAGTGTTTGGCAACTGAAAAAGTGAAATTCATGAGTCATTCGCCGTACAGCCCTGATTTGGCACCCAGTGACTTGTTTCTATTCTTGCAAATCAAAAATAAATTACTAGGCCAATGTTTTTCGACGCCTAAAGAACCGGTTGATACTTTCAAAATGCATGTTTCGGAGGTACTTCAATATGCGTGCTTCGAAAGGCGGTTCAAGCGCATGCAAAAGTGAATTGATCTTAATCTAGAATATTTTGAAAAATATAAAGCCATTACGATGATTAATTCTAGTTTCTGTTCTCTATTCCCAAAATCTAAAAGGCATCCCTCGTAGCGCCTTATATATTCTGTAACATAGTTACGTGCTCGTAACACCTTAGTTATTTTAATATTCATGTTTACTTTATTTCTGATCATTTAATTAATTTTTGTCACTTAAATTTTTGATCCTACTTTTCCTTTTATCTTTTGGGTGTACCACAGGAATCCGTACTGGAGCCTATTTTATTTCTAATTTACATAAATGGGTTACCGCTAGTATTCAATCATCCTATAGTCTTATTTTCGGATGATGTTTTATTGGGCATAAGATCAAAGGAAACAAACATCTTAAGGGAAACCATTGTACAGGAATTGTTCTCTGTGAGCGCGTGGTTCAGAGCGAACAATTTTAAGTTGAATGTGGGCAAGACCCAAATCACCCATTTCGCTGTTTCGCAACGGAAAGATCTTGTTGTAAACTGTACAGACGGTGTACTCACCTCGTCGCCTCGTCGACCCCTTAATTCCATTAATTTGCAACTGAATTGCAAGTCCCATATACACCATCTATTTCGGAGGATTTCTCAATTTAACTATACCTTTAGTGCTATCTCCGGCTCAGTAAACAGTGAAGCCAGAGTGTGTGCGTATCGAGCTTATGTAGAATCGTGGTTACGGTATTGTTTGGTCTTCTGGGAGAACAGTGTGGATGTGGGAAGATTTTTTATTCTACAGAAGAATTGTCTTCGTGCAGTTTTTAAATTAGGACTTACTGACTCGTGCCGGGGAATATTTAGAACAAGAAAAATACATACGCTTTTCGGTCTCTACATTTTGGAGGGTGCTTTGTATGTGAGAAAGGTATGAGCAGTACGTTTGCCAGGTATGTCTTGAATCACAAGTACAGTATTCGCGGGATGGAAAGTGTCTATTTTGCGGTGCCACAAATAACTCTGACCAGGGTACAAAAGAACGCAACTAGTCATATCTTAAATATTTATAATCATTTCCCAAACTGCATTACGGACTTGAGCAGGGAAAAGTTCTCCAAAAAGGCATTAAAAAATTTGTTATATGTATATACAATCTTTTTATTCTTTAGATGAATTATTTATATTTGAAAAAAAAATTTAATGTGTTGTCTGTGTTTATTTTCTTTTTATATATTTACATGTACTTTTATACATATACTTAACGAGTTCTATACACTTGTATAATTTTGAACATATTGTAACGTTTGTCTTTACGGGTTCTTAAATAAAACTAACAATAACTTTAGACACACACACTATATTAATATTAAAACGTATAACTAACTATTAACAACAATAAGTACATTTATGTATTCTATATTTATGTAACTATATTTATGTATACTTCGCGAGACTTGGGTATTGAATGTCTGTCCATCCCTTCTTCGACGCGGCTTTTATATTGTGAATATGTTCTAGATGCAGGCAGAACGATTGAGTAAATGCGAGAGTGTATGACGCGCTACGCGTTGTTGGATGAGTCACCACATTGCCCCCTTCTTAAGAATGAAGTTTCGTCCCGAAACATGTCATGTTTTGGTTCCCTCAACCGATGGCGAAATCGACAGTTAGGGCCTTTGTTACATTGTGACGTCATAGCGAAATAACAGTCCACGGTCTTATCTTGCCTGGATGGACAGGAATATTCAAGCCGGTAACTGCATACCCGAATTTCCATACCAGTATGTCGGAAGATTACTTCTAACATGCTCCTTACAATTCTCCAGTCCAGGCGGTCCAATCCACAACCCAATTTTGGAACTGCTAATTTCAGAATGTCTTGCTGTAACATTTGTTCGCGTAAGTGGGTCAGGGCCTCCCATAAAGCTCGATAGGTTGGCTTTAGGCTCGACAGTTCTTTCGTGACCAAATAAAATATGGACTGTCCTTCATTTATTATTTGGAGACTCTTCCCAATTGCTGGTCCCTGCTGCCTTAGCTTTTCGATTTTGCCAAATCTCTCTTTAAATTCCCAGGCAATTCCTTTGGCCATTCGTAGATCTCGGGCTACGCAATGAGCAAGCGCGTAGTCTGGCGGCACCGTGAACAAATCCTGCTGTTTCTCGATGGTTACCCCAAATCGAGCTTTTCTCGAACCAGAATACTCTTGCATAAAGTCTTCGAAGGTTAGTTCATGGTATTGGCTATCCAATCGGCGCAAGTCAACGGTTTCGTCATTGTCTCCAGAGTATGGGGCTAATCGATTAAAATGTACGACTCTTGGCTTGGTGTGAGGTGTTCGCCTGATGCGGTATATTACATCGTTGATCCGCTTCAACACCTCGAATGGCCCCTCCCAATTCTTTTGAAGTTTTGGGGATAGGCCCCGTCGGCGTTGTGGATTATATAGCCAAACCAGATCGCCTTCATGGTAACCACTCTTCTCGGCGTTGATGTCATAGCTCTCCTTCATTCTGTCACTAGCATCTTGGATATTGCGTCTGACTTGTTCATGTATATTATCTAGTCGTCGTCTGAGCGTGCTGACATAATCTTCTCCGGCAAGATCTTCACCAGGCTTGCTCCCAAACTTTAAATCACAGGGCAATCGGAGTTCCCTCCCGAATAGCACGTTTGCTGGTGATTGGCCAGTTGTCTCTTGAACGGCGGCCCGATACGCCATTAGAAATAATGGTAAATGTTCGTCCCAATCTCTCTGGTGTTCGGAGACCACTTTGGATAAGTGTCTGATCATGGTCTTGTTCATTCGCTCTACCATCCCATCTGATTGTGGATGCAAGGGAGTTGTTCTCGTCTTCCGTATGCCCAAAAGTCCACACATCTTTTCGAATAGACTGGACTCGAAATTCCGCCCTTGATCGGAATGAAGTTCCAAGGGTACACCAAAACGGCTGACTAACTCCTTCACAATCACGTCTGCTACAGTTCCAGCTTCTTGATTTGGTAGAGCATATGCTTCAACCCATTTGGTAAAGTAATCCATGACCACTATTATGTATTTATTTCCTTTGTCGCTTTCTGGAAAAGGGCCGGCGGCATCTATGGCGATCCTTTCAAATGGGCTTCCTACATTGTATTGGCG